>VDFB02373365.1:213177869-213278098 GCA_007258455.2 Sequoia sempervirens
CCAGCTCGCAGGAATTAAGTGTTAGCATGTTAAAAGTAGTGAGGCTGGCGAGATAAGGACACGTGTACTTGTATGTTTGTGGGACCCAATCCCCACCATCATGCCCAACTTCTGATGCCTTCAACAAATGACCAAGATCAGATCTCGAGGATGATCTCCACCATTCCCCATTGGTTCACTAGGAGAAAGTGAACGCTAGTTAAGACTAGCAAGATTAGTGAGATCATGACACATTCCTCCAACCACTCAATCTATGAGACATACGAAGCTTGCCAATAGGGAAACTATTGTACAAGATGAATCACTACCATTTGCCGAGAGAAAACTAGTGATGCGTTGTTGGATTTTAAACCCGATCAGCCCAAGGTGAACCATTCGATTTGTCATCTCTTTAGAGGATCAACGGGTAATATTCAAAGTTGGTGAATGACAGGTGATAGTCGTTTTACTCTATAACCATCATGCATTAATTTCCATATCTCTATAGGAGTGATCAAGTTGATCTCAATTCGTGTGGAAATGCAAATGCTGGTAATCATGAAGTATGATCTATGGATTTCTATGCAATTGGAAATTAAACAGTGACAGTACATATGCCAATGAGTTACCCAAATTACACGTGTTTTGCTAAACATTGATTGTGGGCACCATCCCTTCACACAATAAATACATAAGGAACAACTGCTATTCGTGTCATTTGAACTTAGCAGTTAGAAGTTTTCTTGATTAAAAAAAGGTAAGTTTGAGCAATTTTCAGACAAGGAAAATGAGTGAACCAGTGAGGAGGTATGTTCACCTAAGCTCTCAGAATCCTAGTGTTGGTGTACCGAAAACTGCTTTAACTATGGAGGTCAACATTCCTGCTGGCAAGCTAGTATTTACACCCACAAGGTGCAACCGAAGATTACAATTCTAGAACATTGTTGTTGAAAAAGTCAAAGATAAATGCAAAGAACCAATGCGCTTCTCTATTGAAGGATGTAGAAGAATCAGGTATTGGCATGGATCCTTCAGGAACCAACATTCACCCATTGACCTAACTAAGAGCCCGTCAAACAGTGAGACTGAGATAGATTCTAAGTATCGATGGTATCTTGACACTCTTGGTCGAACTCAGGCCCTAGGAGAAGAAATATTGTTTGTTCCTCCACTGGTAGTCAAAACTCCAAGCGGGTGAACTGGTACTTTGCTGTGTAAGGAAAAGGATGAGGAAGAAGCCAAGGTTTTCTCTCCTTCCCTTGCGATGACTCGGAGCGGGTGTGTGTATTGTGGTCTGGACACTGGTAAGAGTGGGGTGGCTGGTCGGTAAAGAATTTCAATGTGGGATGGTAAATTTTGGTTTTGATATATTGTTGTGGTGGTTAGTCTCTTCTTTGGCATATGTGACTATTACTTTTTGGATTTGATGTTGAATGTGTGCCTTCATGGTGATGTGGACATCTGATGTGGTGTGTACTAGGCGATAAAGGGATATTTTGGTGGGCCTTTGCATTTTCTCTTTTGGATGGCGGCTATAATTTTCATTTTCCCCGTATTCAACATGATGTTGCATAATCAATATGTGGGAATTTTTGAAATGCAAATGAAATTTTGGATGAAATGAAATTTTGTGATGAAATTGCATTTGAGCTTGAAGCTTGTTTTGTTCCCTTGTCTTATAAAAGGGAATTCAAGGCTCATTTGCAGGAGGATGAAAATTCTGGTTAGGTTTCGAGTCAGGTGTACATGGGTAGAATGATAGGAATAGAATACATAGTCTGTTTTGAGCTTTTGGAAGAACATGTGCAAGTTATCTTAATTTGTTATGCAGATATGACTGATAAACATGAATGAACGTATAATTCTGATATATTTTCTCTCCTTATGTGAATTTGTGTGAATTTTGAATGGAATGTTAATTATGTTCTCATTCTTCTTTGAACATCTGTTCAAATATATGTCTCTATTTATGCTTTGATTCAAGCAATCAATTAAATGGTTAAATGGAGTCTTTGATTTACAATTCTTCATAAGGGATTTGATAAGTAGTTATGTATCAGAAAGAGTGAACTCCATAATACAAAGTTGTTATGAGAGCAGTCCATCCCATCAAATTTTAAAGTCATTTTTGTGTTATTGGTTCTTGAATATGTGACTCTATTGCCCAATGTAACAAGGCACTAGTCTATTCCTTAATGATTTACCTAAAGGGTTGATCAAATAATTGTCTGATGACTGACCTAAATTCAGGATTTGAATTAATTTTTAAAATTCATCAATCTTGATGCATGTATTTGTCAACTATCATGTAGAATGTCCTTTGTTTTGATGAATGGGTAAGCAATTTACTTAAAGATAAGACAATCTCATAGTAATTGTGACATAATTATCCTTCATTCAAAATAATCTATGAAAATGATGTGTTCTACAAAGAACATCCTCAAATGAACACAATAGGAACACCCTCCTTGGCTCCACAAAGCCTAAAGTGCAAAATATCTCAGTCATTTGACTAGATCTTGTTAGTTTTCCAACCATTTCAGGAGTCTTAAGCATAGGAGTTGCCTATCCCTTAGAGATTTCTTAGGTGCACTGGAAAAAGAACCAACAACTTCCACATCTCAAAATTATTTCTAGAAAATTTCTCCACCTCTATTCTCCTTGATGAGTTTTCCATCTGAAAAATTCATGTAACAAGATCACAAAATGTCTTCTACACAAGATCCCACTCAAATTTGGATTAGTTCAAAAAATCCAACAACCCACAACTAAAACCAAAGGTGATCAGGCTCTAATACCACTTGTAAGGAAGCTAAGGTAGCATAACAACTTCCTACATTAATCTTGAGAGGAGAATAATGTAAAAATATTATAGATCTTTAATAGTTATAGAAACTTAAACAAAAATAGACATAAATATCATGAATACCACAACACAATGATTTACGTGGGGAAAACCCTTTTTAGGAGAAAAACTCAACACTCCAAAAGCTGCCCAATATATTATTCAGCAATCACAAATATTACAATATACTTGCCAAGAAAGCTTCTCACAAAAGTATCACCACTTAGAGATCCAGAGGCAAAGCAACTACTATCAGACTTTAGAATACATTGCAATACACAACCGTAGTACAATGCCCTCATAATATAGGGTTTCCTTCTAGGGCAATTCAAACTAATACAATATCGGTCGCTAGATATGAGACATAATGATGAGCGGTCCATATTTGCAATAATAAAATATAAATAATTTTTTTCTTTTGGGGGTGCTACCCCTGAGCCCTTGCCAAGGTGTGTTTCCCCTAGACCCTAGGTGAGGGGATGATCCCCTTGGATCCCTCATGGGAGGGGGATCCCCCCCATGCTCCCCCCATCGTCATTGTTTGAACAATACCTTATGTACCAATAGTACCCTATGTAATTGCAAGGTTAAAACACATTTTCTCAATAGTATCAATACATCATTATCTTCCTATTGTGGTTTATGTTCAATGGTGGTCAATATTGTAGTAGCTTGACTTTCAGTTTCTCCATGATGGATGCAAAGTTCAGAATTTTCATTCTTTACAAGTTTTGGGAGTTGAGAAACCCTCTTTCTTTCTCTAGTGACAAGCTTCTTTGCACATTCATGTTTCATTGTGAGCAGGTGGAGGAAGCTCTCAAGAAGGTGATTGGACATGACTAGCTCTTAAAATCCCCTTTGGCTCTTCCTCATGAGGTTGCTTTCATTTTTGTTTCAAATGTGAATGATATTACCTGGTGTTCAAAGTTGGTGAAATTTCTTGTGGGTTCCTACGTGTTGCCTTCTATTTTCTCTTTCTCCTCTTTGACAAATGCCTTGGATAACTATTGTTTCTAATGGCTCTTTTGTGGTGGGAGGTTTTTTAGATCATAATTCCATCTTTTCCAGTTGGGCTCATTTCTCTCTTCTTCATTTGATGGTATCTAATCTAGAAGGGGATAATCCCCATTCTTTTTCTACTTAGCTTAATTTTCTTTGTCCTCATATTGGTGAATCTACTTATTGTAAAGGTCAATCTTCTTTTAATGCTATACACTTTCTATATAAACATGTCATGAATGATCCATATTCCACTGTGCATTTTCCTCTATCCTCAGAGGTGGATAGCTCTTTTGAAATTTTTATTGACCAGTGAATTGCACGTATGTAGTAGTTGTCTCTAGGGGAGAATTTATCATTTTCTCTTTGAAGCTATGTAACTAGTTTTTCTATATATATGAATATATGAGATAGTCACTCAACCAATTTTATCTAAAAAAAAATGATAGCTAGGATAATTAATATGGGTTTCCATCATGTGAATTTAGAAAAAAAAAATCTATTGGGAGTATCATCACCAATACAATGTTGCATAGGAAAATTTATTGATTCTTAAAATGCTATGAAATACCATTCAAATTTTTTCAAGGCCATATTTTGTTGTAATTATTCTAGAGAATTTTCATTAAAATTAGTCAAATTTATTTTATGTCTTTGTAAGATTCTAATAGGAAAAAAATAGTAAAAATGACTTGTATAAAAAAAAATATGATAGATGATTAAATTGTCTCTAATTTTAAATCTATTTAATTAATTAAAAAGATCATCAATCCTTGAAATTTTAATTATATAGGTTTCTATGTTTTTCATAAGGAAAAGCAGGTTTTGAAGGGACCTTGAAACCCTTTACATCAAGAGAAGGCTATCCAAGATTAAGCAACAAACACCAATAGCCCCAAAAAACAAAAAAGTTGTTAAAAGATAAACCTAGGAAAACCAACAGCTAAACCAATAGCAAAAAAATCAGCACAGAAGCTGACCAAACACAAGCTAGAGCATATTTTATAAGACCTTAGTCGACTCCAGATCTAGAGATGACATTATCATGCATCTTTGTCACATCCTCAAGCTTTTCGAAAGATATAGCAGCCCTCTTTTTAGTCTTGCTCTTGGTATGCAAACAAGGGACTTCATCCAAACTCTTCTCCACCTGATTCATGTGATTAGCATCAACAATCACCTCCTCATGCTCACCAAGATCTATCTATTTACCAGTCCACTGAAGAGATTTTTCATTTAGCAAAGCCAAACCCTGCGCACTAGAATTAAGAGACTATTACTTATCTTACCACAGACTTCAAATCTTATTCACTTGATCTTCCAAAGGGACAAGTCGCTCCTCATGAATCCTACAGACAATATCCTCCAAAGATGTCAGCCTCTCCTCATGGTCCTTGTCCATTTTCTCAACATCCATCACCACCTTAAATAAGAAAAAAATTCATGGATTAGGTTCTTATGTTAACTATCTCATTAACATAGATTTATTTTTTCAAATATCCATGTAGTACTAATGAAAAAAGTAGCCTTTTTCCTTACTTGGTTTGATAATTGATATTAAAACTAAATTAATGGTGTCTTGGAATAGTGTTGTAATTTATTGCACACATTCACATCATTCTAGGCCCTTTATTTGATTACAACACACTTTAATTGATCCTTTGGAAAGGTGTTGTGAAGTGTTGTAACACACTTTCACACTTTTCTAGGATTTATTTACTTAATTAAGCTTAATGGACACCTTCTTAATAAAATGTATTTAAATTTGTACCTTATTTAGGTGTTGTAAAGTATTGTAACACACTTTCACATTTATCTAGGGTGGTATTAAATAATTGTGGTTAATTAGAGTCAATTTCCCCTTTTAATTCAAATTCAATCCCTCCTTTCAAGGATCTATCCTGACACCCAATAATGATATTGTATGACATTTAATTTATCAAATTTGGTGTCTTGAAAAGTGCTGCTAGGACCTATTCACCTTTATTGGCACAAGGTCTCCTCTCCATATAGAACACCCCTTTCTATGCATTTTTGAGGTGGGTTTTTGATGTTATTTCATCCCCCTGAAGCACGGTCCTAGAAATTTGTTCTAGGACAAATTCTTCTTTAGTGGCGAATGTGTCCTCCCTTAATAGGATCCCTCTTTTTGAATTTAATTATTATGGGATCCATATAATTTTAATACCCAGATCTAAGGTCAGCTTGAATTCTTTGAAGTTTGGGGTTAATTTCTCAATTTATTATAAATAAGGGGTTAATTCGCATTGTTTCTCCTAGAAATTCATTCTAAGCCTTCAAGCATTCAAGTTATCAAACATTAGAGCATCACAAGAGCATTTTCAAAGGCATTTCAAGGTAGATTTCTAAATTTTATTGTAGCAATTCAAAATCATTTCATCATGACAAAGGTTTATGCATTCATGCATGTTCTTGAGCCAAGATTGTTGATGTAGCATTGAAGATCCTTCTTGCAAGCATTGTTTCATATCTATCTGAGATCAAGATGTACATTCTCCATGACCACTTAAAGTTAGTTTACAGATTTGTACTCCAAGACAACATCCGAGGTATCATCAATTGCATATTTCATGTTTCATGCTTCAATTTCATTATTTCATCAATTGGTTTAATTACCTAAAATGGGTTTGACTAAGGAAAACCCCTATCCCCTAAAAAACATTATTTTTCTCCTCTTGCATGTGTGATTGTAGTTTTTAGGTTGAAGAGCAAGAGTTGGAGAAAAAATTTCAAAGTTGTCAAGTTGTAAAATTTGTCATTGAAAGTGAAAAATCAAAGAATTGAAGCTACATAATTATCTACAGACCTCCAAAAGCTGATAACTAGAATTTTGAGAGTGTAGACATCAAGGAATAGGACCCTGATCTTAGTTTCAGAAACTCTAACAAGGACTCATTCGCCACTAAAGACGAATGAGTCCTCTGTAGCCTAAAAACAAGTTTTGACAAGGTACACAACTTTTTATGCTCTAAAAACTTTCCTCATAGTTGCTATAATAGTTCTAAGAGTTAGTTTCTAATTGTTATTTGCATCTTTTGGCTCTCATAATTGAGTGTTTTAATAAGGAAAAGATTTAGTGGTTTATCATCTTATTCATTCATGGTGGTAAACCCCACCTTTTCTATTAAATAGTCTAAAAGAAAAAAAATTACATTTTAATTTATATGAAATATATATGATAGATTCATTATAAAATAAAATAAAAATTTAAAAGATGTTTTTTCATAAATTTAATATGTTAAAGATGAAAATAAAACAAATGACTGATAATATGATGTGTAATAAACAACAATAGCGACTTAGAACTTATTTAATATTTAAATTTCTATGCAAAGAATTTTTCTAGCATTAATTATTTATTTATTATTTTCTACACCTAGCATACCACCAATAATTACATATTTTAATTTATAATATTTATATACAGTATTTTATTTCTATAGAGTTTTTATGAGAAATCATTTATTTAAAACTTTTCAATCTATGGATTCTAATATTTTATAAGATTAGAATTGTTTTTCCTAATATAATTCATGTAAAGACATTCCTATTCATATTTATTTGATTCTATATTACTTGCAGGTGAATCTTACATTGCAACTTTTAATATAGGAGATAAAAAAGTTTCATTGCATATGAAAATAGATGATGTTATACTTCTTGAAAGTAAACTTATGATCACTAGAAAGAAAAAGATTACTTCTTGTTTGTATTTTGATGTTTGGAAGAACCAAAACCAGAGAGTATTTGATAACCTAATAAGGATAGATGTTCCTAGACATAGTACAAATTTATTAATTTTAAGATGTTTTTAATACAGTAAACCAACTCATAAAATGAAAAAGATGTTTATGCAAGTGTTGCATAGAAGTATTTGTATATTACTCTTTAACTATAATTTTTTTTAAACAATTGAATTTAATTTGATTTTTCTTCATTAAATTCAAAAATAATTTATTTTATTTTATTTTCATTTAAATTTGATATTATTTAAAAAATAAAATATAATCAAATTATGATATAATTAAAAAATATAAAAAAATCAAGGTGTTAAGTTATATATTCATTCATTTAGTATGCAATGAGAATGACACCATTTTTTTAATATTTACTAATGTGTCTTAGACACACATGACTCAATACCATTTTATTTGATAAATGAATCATTATAAATTATAAATTTAATATATTCAATATATAATTTTTTAATAACAATTCAATTATATTTATAACTTATTGTGGGTTTAAATCCACTAGTTTGAGTCTTGCAAAGTATATTATTTAAATTATTATTACACTTAAAATGAAAGATCCAAAATAATTCCCACAACTTCATTTTTCACCAAATGTTGCATAAAATTAACAAATATATTATTATTAATTTTTATTTTGAATTATATAAAATTGATAAATAATGTGTATTTAAATAAAACTCAGATTTAAAATTAAACCACAATAAATGTGTTATAAAGAATTATAAGGAAATACAATACACCTTGAGTTTAACATATTGAATTGAGAAACACATAGAAATACAAACTAAATTAGTAGAGATGAGATTGAATATATTGATAAATTATAAATGTTTGGATGTGCGTATCTCTTTTCTAATTTGTTTATATCAATATGAAAATATTATATTATTTGAATAATTAATTATAGAAAAATTTGATCCAATGTTGAATCTTCACTCTATAACCTATAAAAAATGGCTTACATTGATAATGGGTCTTGCATGTGGTTTGGTATGGGATATTTTTGCTACATGTTATTAGGTCCTATTTATCCCTTGATTGTTGATGTGTCCATGAATGCTTCTTTCCTACATTTAGTAGTTTGTTTTTAATAAATGGTTTTGATAAAAAGCATAGTGACACCTCCTATAAAAAAGAAATATTTCGTTGGAGAGATTGAAGCCCATTTATTAATGATAAAAAAATGGATACAAACCAATCATATCATGCAATTACTAGGATAAAAGTTTTATTGATGTGATTATCTAGTATAGATGATTTATGATAATTTATTTTACAATAATTTCATGAGTATTATTAAGGATATGTGCAGGATCATGATGGACCAAAAAGTGGTGATCTGATGAGTATGTGTAGGGTATGTGGCTAAAAACTTTTGTTTACCTAAAATTGATGAAACGAAAAGGGTTTTTAAAGGAGATTCTCAACTTTCCACAATATAAATTATGCTTTACTTTGAATTTAATAAACAATTATTATTCATTTTCTATTTGAACTACGACTAAAGTCCTGATTGATAGGGTGATTGAAAAACATCTATAGCTTTCAAACAGTATCACACTTTTTGAATCTAGAACATGTCACATTCTATGCTTTGCATACTATGGGATTATAAAAAATGAATTTCATGAGTTTGACCAAGTTAAAATTAGTCGGACATACAAGTTTAAATTTTTAAAAGTTGTAATAAAAAAAATCATAATTAATTATTTACTTGAGAAAAAATGCAAAATTATGCATCACATTTGGGATACGAGTCCTCTACTTATATCTAAAATATTATAAAGATATTATCATTTATTGTGGTTAGGGTGGTCGAAGATGAACTGTATTTTTCCTAAAATTTAAGTACTACGTTTGAAATTTCAAATTTTCACAAATAGATTTAAAAAAAAAAAAACTTGTGGTTTACAAACTACATTCAATTTGCTATAGATTCTATTCTTGTACTTTTGAAATAATATAGATAACTTATTCAAATTTTCGTCAAATTTGCTAACTACGGATTTTGGCTTTCTAAATTTTTTACATACTTAAGGACCTATTTTTTCCATGATAATCCTGCACATACCCTTAAACTAGAGAAATATGTAAATTCAATATTAAGTATGTTCATTATACTCAAAAATAATTAATTTTCTTTTATTTTCATTTAAATTTGATATTAATTAAGAAATAAAATATAATCAAATTATGATATAATTCAAAAATATAAGAAAATCAAGATGTTAACTTATATATTTATTTATTTACTATGGAATGAGAATGACACCATTTTTTTAATATTTATTAATGCATGTTAGACACACATGACTCAATACCATCTTTTATTTGATAAATGAATCATTATAAATTATAAATTTTAATATATTTAATATACTTATTTTTATAACAATTCAATTAAAGGGATCAAAGCTAGCAAAGGGGACAATCAAAGGGATCAAAGCTGCTACTAGTCTTCATCTGACGGTGATTCAAAAATTTTTGGATGATACTTTCCTATTTGGTAAAGCCTTGGTGCTGGAAGCTAGGAAATGGAAAAATTGTCTCAACAACTATGCGGCTTGCTCGGGGAGATGCATCAATTACAACAAAAGTATGATTTACTTCTTTAACAACACTCCTAATCTATAAGTCTAGTTCACTACTATTCTAGGTTGTCAGAGTGGATCCCTACCTTTGGTCTATCTTGGATTGACCCTAACTGTTGAAGAAGTCACTTAGGAGTTTTGGTATTCCATTCTGGAGAGGATTCAACATAAGCTTGTTGGGAGGAAAGGTTCTTTACTTAGCCATGCAGGTAAGCTTCAGCTTCTATCTACTATTCTTCAAGGTATCCCAATTTTCTTCCTATCCCTGTTCAAGATGCCTAGATATATTGCTGAAAAATTTGAGAAAATCCAAAGGTCCTTCCTCTTGTCTGGTACAAAGGAAAGAAAGAAGCTTGCTTTAGTTAAATGGGATAAGGTTTGCCAACCAAAAATCTATGGTGGGCTTGGAATAAGAACTATTACTATTTCTAATAAAGCTCTCATGGCCAAGGTGGGGTGGGATCATTTGAGGGATAAAAAGGATTGGTGTGAGATAATGAATGCTAAGTATCTTCTAAACAGACCTTTGGTTGACTGCCTCTCAGAGGCCCACCCTCAAGAGTCTCTGATTTGGAAGGGGATTTACAACCTTTAGGATATTTTGAGAAAAGGGATCGAATGGAAGATTGGTGATGGAAGAAAAATTAGATTCTGGGAGGACACTTGGTTGCTTGACTTTCCCCTGGATTCTTCAGAGTTCATAGTCCTTATGGGTCGTTCTATTCAAGTGTTTGGCATACATATTAGTGACTACCTGATAGGACCTTTGGGAGCCAAGAAATGGAAGGAGATTAGTTGTTGTCCTTTATCCTTGAATCTGTGTATTCTTGCTAAATCCCTGCAAGAGTTACTCACTATTACTAGAATACCCCATTCCCTACGTGGGGAGGAGTTCTTTTGGATCCATGATCACCAAGGTGATCTTACTGTCAAAACTGCTTACAGACAACTGACACACCAGGGTGTGGTGAATACTCTATGGAAGAAGATCTGGAATCGATACATGATACTGAAAGTTAATTTCTTCTTGTGGACTATTTGTCATAAAAGAATTCTTATGCAGGACAACCTAAGGATAAGGGGATTCCAAATCCCCAAAAAATGTTTTTTGTGTAAAAATAATGAAGAAACTATGTCTCATCTGCTGTTACACCGCCCCTTTGATTTGGAAGTGTGGGAGCTGGCATTTGAGAGATTAGGGATTCAGTGGATTATGTGTGAAGATATTATATCTTTCATTTTAGGTTGGTTTGGTCCCTTTTCCCATCCTTTAACTGTGGAAATATGGAACCAAATTCCTCCCATTATTTGTTGGTGCTTATTGAAAGAGAGAAACAATAGGATATTCAGGAACACTAAGATGAACCTGAAAGAGGTTTTTGGCATTGGGGCTCAGCTCATAGAGGAAAATATTTCTCTTTTCAATGGTAAAATCCTGGATATTGGTCCGACTAAGATGGAAATAAGCATGGCTAAAGTTTGGCACTAGAACTTGGATGCCAATTCCTATGATAACTCTAAAATTCTTGCCAGGAGGGCTACTATTTGGAAACCACTGGATGGAGGCTGGTTCAAACTTAATTTCGATGGGGCTATTAAAGGAAAGCTAGGAAGAGCAAGTATTGGAGGAGTGATTAGAGATCACAAAGGTTTTTTAGTGATTGGCTATGTTGGGGAGATTGGTATTCACTCTTATATGATAGCGGAAGCTCATACATTGTTAAAAGGCTTATAGATAGCTATTTCTTTGGGGATTGAGAACCTTCACATTGAAGGGGAATCGAAGTCCATTATCAATGCTATAAATTGTGGCAAACTACTGGGATGGAACACAAGGACACTCTTCTTGACATAAGGTTCATTGTGTCAAAGCTAAATTTATAAGTGGCTAGTCATATCTACAGAGAGCGCAACCAGGTTGCAGATGCCCTGGCCAATTTAAGCACACACTAGAAAATATCCAAATGTTGGTGTGATTTAATTCTTTTTCCACCAAAAATTTAGAGTATTATAGCTAAGGAACAAGCCCTTACTTGACCAATGATGACTACAACACATTTGCTTAGCTGGATTGCTGGGGGACCCACTTGCTTATTATTCGGGTTGTGCTGTCTTCTTGAGGTGATGAGATGGATGATGAGCCATGTCGAAGGGATGGATTGCAAGTGGATATTTTCAAATTATAACATGAAGCCTGATTTAAATAAAGAAATTATGATTTTCTACGGAAAGTACCGATTGATTAATTCTAACCTGGTTTGTACTTGGCGTAATCTCCTTATGGGGACTTGCTTAAACTCTCTGATTTTCATATTCATGTTTTTTGATTTTGATGTGACTTGTAATTATGATACTAAGCTCCTTATTGGATTTTTTTTCCACTTTTTAGTTTCGTGCCTTTTAGCTTCCTCCGGAGGGTTCACTAAATTTGGCCAACCTTTTAAAGCCATCAAATTAGATATTTCTAACTATAGTCCCACAGCTAGTCTACCTAGTTTTTTGTGCTTTTGCGACTTGGAAGGAAATCCTTCCCTTCCTGGAATGTCCTTCCTTATTTTCCATTTGCATGATATGATACCAATTTATGGCTCCTCTAAGATGTGTTTGGGAAAGCTTCTTACTTGTGTGTGTAACCTATATGTTGGGTTAATTATCAAATTTGGTCGTTCATGGCTTAAATGTCTTATTGTGTGAGGTTTTTTTCACCTGACTATTGTCTCTAATCTTCTATGTTTTCAAAGTTCTTGGTTATACTGTGTGAAGTGTGACATTATGGGAGGAGAAAGAGTGCGGACTGAGTCAGATAACTGCAATAAATTTCATAGGGATCCGCTTGTCTGGAATATTTGTGTTGAAGGTGGCATTACTTCTCTCATGGAGAGGCTAGTGGGTCATGACCCTAATCTGTCCACTCAATTCATTAATTCATGGAAGAATCATCATGTTTCCATGGGTGGCATCTCCTTCATGGTGGAGGAGGAAGTTATTATGTAGGTGATAGATCTACAGAGCACAGGTATGAAGCACCCTAAGCATTCCAAGACCCAAGATAATGAGAACATGAACAAATTTTTCATTGGAGAGGAGGCGTTGGTGCACAACCAGTCTAGGTTTGAACGGGAGGCTCTTTTGAAGCCGTGGGACCAGGTATTTCTAGCTTTGATGAAGTATGTCACGTTGGGAGGAAGGTACAAAACTTACTTCTACCATTTTCCTTTGTTAAATCACGGCATAAAGTTCTTTTGAGCTTTCCCTTTTTCCTGCTAATTGACCTCAAAAATTCTATTGAAAAGTGTATTGCCTCGGTCGCTACTAACCCCAATGAGCCTACTTCTCTTTCACTCCGTCAAGTTCTTATTCTTAGACTTTACCATTTTCATCTTTCTCTATGCCTACCTAAACCTATTTTGGTCGTTCATATTGAAGAAATTGAGAACCCCACTATGCCCAAATTATCTTTAGCTGAGTCTAAAGGCCTTGTTAAAAAGAATCACCTGGTCCATGCTGAGAAACCCAACCCTCCTAAAAAACTCAAAGGTATTGAGGGTGCTACCCAAGCCAGTGTAGTGGTAAGCCTACGCGACCTTAAGTCTACTCCTGCTAGGACTCCTGGTAAACCTAGTCTGAAGAAGAAGGGTAAGGAGGAGAAGGTGCCTTTGATTAAAGGGAAGCATGTTGTTAGCAAGGATTCCTTAGGAGATACGGTGGTGGCGGAAACTATGTTTGTTGGCAGTGATGCAATTATAAGACATTCGTGTAGGCTTGCTAAGAACAAAAAGAAAGTGCAAGTTAGAGACTTGGACACCAAGGAGGAGCAATCAAATAGCAAGGATAATCGTGTGGAGGTGGTGTCAGAGGATGAGATTGGTGAGAAATCCAGAGGGCCCCCGTCGGTTCCTAACTTGGGTAGTGATTTGTAGGAGGTTTCAGCCTCCCACTCTTCGAAGCTGATGGGGATGGAGCATAATGTTCCTAAGTACACTGCAAGTGGTGGGGAGGAGGTTGGTGTGCTGAAAGAGAGATTGGACATCCTGGACAAAAAATTGCATGGGCTGACTCACTTCATGGTCAGGATGATCCACTATGTCACTAGTACCATATTGGTTGCTATGAAGGAAGAGTTGGAGATGAAAAAGACCGAGGACCACCCTGATTGGGTTGGGGATGGTATGGTTCAACTGCTGTCGAAGAATTGGGAAAAATCCAACTAATATATTGTTGGTTGGTTGTTGGTCCATGTGAGTTGTTGATCTGCATCTTGTTTTGGTTATGCTTTTTGGTTTTTAGGTTTGTTTAATGTTTTGTTGTTCTGGAGCTTTCTAGCCCTTGGGGCTCTCCGTGTAGGGTACAACACCCTATAAATGCTGCTTATCATATAAAAAACAATTCAATTAAATTTATAACTTATTGTGGGTTTAAATCCACTAATTTGAGTCTTGTAAAGTATATTATTTAAATTATTATTACACTTGAATGAAAGATCCAAAATAATTCCCACAACTTCATTTTTCACCAAAAGTTGCATAAAAATAACAAATATATTATTATTAATTTTCAATTTTAATTATATAATTGATACATAATGCGTATTTAAATAAAACTCGGATTAAAATTTAAAGCATAATAAATGTGTTATAAAGAATTATAAGGAATTAAAATACACCTTGTATTTAACATATTTAATTAAGAAATATATAAAAATACAAACTAAATTAGTAGAGATGAGATTGAATATAATGATAAATTATAAATGTTTGGATGTGCTTACCTCTTTTCTAATTTGTTCATGTCAGTATGGAAAGATTATATTATTTAACTTAGAAATTAATTATTGAAAAATTTGATCCAATGTTGAGTCTTCACTCTATAACATGTAAAAAATATGGCTTACATTGAGAATGTCCCATGCATGTGGTTTGGTATAGGATATTTTTACTACATGTTATTAGGTCCTAATATTTATCCATCAATTGTTGATGTGGCCATGATTGCTTTATTCCTACATTTAGTAGTTAATTTTTAATGAATGACTGTGATAAAAATCATAGTGACATCTACTATAAAATAAAATAAATATTTCCTTGGAGAGATTGAAGTTCATTTATTAGTGATAAAAAGTGGATACAAACCAGTCATATCATGCAATTACTAAGATAAAAAAATTATTGATGTGATTACCTAGTTTAGATGATTTATAATAATTTATTTTACAATAATTCCATGAGTATTAGTAACCTAGAGAAATATGCAAATACAATATTAAGTATGTTCATTTTGATGTGCTTTAATGCATATCCAAGGAGGCAACATTTGAATTCTAGAGAATTTATCCCCAAGAGTGTTCTGATTTTATTTGAAATGACCCATCTCCACAAAGAACATAAAGGATGAGTTGGAATCCATTGATTCTTAGACTGATAAGACTTCTAGAGCATATGATTCGGCTAATGATGCAAATGGAACTACAAGTTTAGCAATAGAGATTTTGAATGAACAGTTCTTTCAATTGTAAGAACAAAAAGAAAAGATTATAGTGTAGCTCGATCAACTCAAAGACCTGTAAATGCTAGATTTACATCCACAATTAGTGTCCCAGCTAATGAAGAGAAGGTAGTAAGGTTGAATCGAGTACCCAATACTTTGGATGAAGGTGAAGAACTCCTCATGCAGTTTGAAACTTAGTGTTGCATGCTTGGCTTTGTCAAGAAGGATTGGGAAGATGGAAAAAAGGATTGGGAGGCACTCCTTGTAAAATTTAAGATGTTATACAAAAGAATTTTGTCTTCTTCTAGTTGATTCTATACATTTCAATTATGTTTATACAATTTTAGATTTCATTGTATATATGTGGAAGATAGTGGATAATATTGCAATGCAAGTTTTGGTCATTTTTTATGGATAGCATTGTTAAGGGGAGTTACTCTCATGTGTATATACATACAGATAAATTAATACATATATACATATATGTATATATATATATACATATATCTATACATACATACATAAATATATATATAATCAGTTAGAGGGAGTAAGTATATATGCTTGAATAGTGCACCCTTTGCCATTGATGTCAAAGGGGGAGAGTAGTTGAGAGAAAAGTTGGTTGGAGAGTATTTTAGAGAATATCTAGAGAAGAGTTTTGGGCATTTATCCATCAATGAAAACGAGGGAGATTGTTGGAAGTTTTCTTTTCATTGATGAGATTTTTGGTAGCATTTGCATGATCATATATGGTGTTGTCATTGATGTCAACATTGATGTATTGTTGTTTGATGAGCTTGAGTGATTGTGGTGATGGAAATCCATTATATAGGTGCAATATTTTTTATCCATTGTAGAACAGATGTGTTGGATATTTGTCTAAGTCCCTTTGTATAGTTTTCAACATACAATGAACCAGTTTTGAGGTTCACATTGCTCTATCATATATAATCAATGATGTAGGATCATCTAGGGTGTAAGAGAAATCTTGTATCAACCCTAAAAATGTGTTCCTTTTCAATGAGGACTAAACATGGAAACTTACTATTTTTAGTAAGTTTATATTTATAAATGTATGGGCATGAAATCTTACATAGACCTCTAGAATGGTAAATTGAAGCCAATGGAGAAGAAATCACTTCAATATCATTTATCATTTGAGAGATATTAAAATTTCAATTTCCAAAAATCTTGTTAAAATATTTGAAGTAAATTTTGAAGCACTTAGAAGCTCTAGATGGGCCTGAAAATTGGCAGAAAATGAAAGTAGTCTACTTGGATGTGCCTTCTCGAGAGATTTTTGAAAATATATTATAATTGAAAATCTAATGGTCAGATCAAAAGATATGACCTCGTGAAGTTGTACTACCAAAATTAATAAAATTTTGAAATATCTTCTTGAGGAAGTTACACTTTCTCAAAGATTCTAGGGTGATTACACATTCCAAGTAAAGGATGTGAATGGGGGTTATAGAGGGAAGGGTAGATCAGTGTAGATGGTATCTTTGATTTGAATATTTGCAGATTTATGTAATCAGAAAGCCCATGTAATGGAAATTGTAATGTTGTAATTTCATTTTCATGTCAGTGATAATAGAAAATATGTGCTTCCTTCTTGCATTTTGGTTTTGCAATTATCTATTGTTGTTGTGACTTTTAGATTGTAAGGCGAGTGCACTTCATCAAGTGGTATCATAGCAGGAGTGTGTAGACAGATTGTCGAACATGAGGCAATTTACACCAGGATTTATGGTTGTGGGTCTATGAGAAAAGATGCCTCCACAAAGAAAATGTGGTGGAAGAAATGTTGGAGTAATAGGAGAGGGTTTTAGAGCCCTGTAGAGACAAGCTCAAACATTGCAAGAGGAGTTGCATAGAGGAGTTGATGTTAGAAGAAGAGATGAAAATGACAATGAGGCTAAAAATGAGGATCCATTTGAAGAAGCATAAGATGTAATGGATCCAAGAGAAGTCAGTGATGAAGGAGCATCCTGAGGTACTATGAAATCTTACACAACTAAAATTATTTTAAATTTTTATGCTTGTTTTTAATTTTAATTTTTGGTTGTAGATTCAAATTATTGAAATTTTTAACCCTTCTAGCATAACAGAATTTGGTGATGGATTGTGGAAAAATCAAATTATTAATTGATTCATTTTTTTTTAAATTGTCTTAAGAGATGTTAATTATACAAAAAAAAACCTCACACCCAAGCTTGGAGTGGGCATTTAATATGCTCTACAACTCCACTTTGAAATTTGAATTTGTATTTTGTTGCAAGTTGGGAATGTAGGGTGTTGAGGGAGAGTGGAGATAGTGGGTTGGAGAGTGGGAAGAAATTTTTGAATTGAACAATGAATGCACATGCCAAGAAAAGGAAATACATGCCAGATAGGAGTAATGAGCATTTTAGAGGTTTGACTAGAATACTATTATTTTTTGAAAAAGAGAAAAGATTGTCGAGGTCATAATTGTGAGACCCAGTCTTGGTAAAATGGCCATAACTTTCTCATTTTTTATCAAAATTACAAATTTCAAAATGATCTGGAAAGCTAGAAATGAGACACACCAAATGAAAAAACCATTCAAGGAAATTTAGATGAATGTAGAGCATTGATATGCAGAAAGTGACAGATTTTCCTAGTGGTTTAGTGGAGGTTTTTTTGAGAAACCAATACTGGTTTCTTCTCACAAAATTTCTATATATTGATGCTTGCAATTTGGTGAATTGGGGATTTGGAGAAGAAGAGTTTTGCATACTCAGATGATGTTGGAATGAAGCTAGAATGTTGAGTTACAGATTTTTGTATGTTTAAAGCCCATGATGTATGGGAGCATATGAGCTCCATGATTATGTAATTCATTTTCAGATTTTGATATCAATATATGTTGCAGATTTCTCTTCCATATTTTGTTCTTAATTTTTATTTGCAGCCTTCTTCCATAGTGTTGTATGTGTGTTTGGTTTTAGATTTGAAAGGGAGAGTATCACTCTTCATTAGTGGTATCAGAGTAGGAATTCCTGAGTGTGCAGGTAGAGCATCGAATGTGAGGCAGTTTGTACCAGGACTTGAGGGTGGAGAATGTGTGGATTTTTCTTGTAGATGAATGTGCAAGTAGTAAGAGGAAATTTTTAGAGGATTTTAGGAACTAAGGTTCCCATGATTGTAAACAGACTATCGAAGGATGTAGTTTACAATAATATTGGTAAATATTGGAAGATTTTTGTAAACAGATCACCAAAGGACGCAATTTAGAAGAGACTACAAAGATTACAAGACATGGAGGATGAGATTACATATATTACAGTGGTAGAAGATAGTTCTTTAGGGAACACCAATAAAGTTGAGAAGGATGATTTACTCATTCGAATTGAAAGATAATAGGATCAACTTATTGTAGGGGAAGCAAAAGTTGCAAAAATGGAGAATACTAAGGTAAAATTTTTTTTGATAAATGTGATTATAATGATGTTGCAGCAAAAGAGTGTCCTTTGAAGGACACAGAAGAAAGTGAAGGGGATGATTTATTGATGTGAATGGCAGCAATTGAAAGAGAGTGGGATGAGTTAATCTCAAGTCAGACAAAGGTCACAGTAGCAAGTGAGGTAAAATCAGATTTTAATATTTTCTTTGATGAAGATAGGAATGTAGAAATCGAGAAATTTGTTGCAGTAGAGTAAGATAATAATAAGGACTTCTTGGTGGACATGGAGCATCAAATCAATGAAGAGGAAAATTTTGATTTTTCTACATTATGTGATGAAGAAATTGATTTGGATGTTGTGGAGAGAAGATAAAATTTAGTAGATATGAAAGAGTTTATAGTAATATATTGACATTTAGGGGTTGCAAATTTATATGTAGAAGTTGTAGGAGCATATTTGTGTGAGTATGTTGAAAGTGTTGATGTGTATGATGAGATAATTTAGTGGATGTGGTCAGATTTTGGTGGGTCAAGACCCATGGAAGAAGATAAGAATGGTAGGAAGAGTTGTTAGAGGAGAGTGAAGCTAGTTCTAGCAATATGTTGGAAGAAGGGGAAGAAGAAAATACTTCATGTGCACTTTGGACAATGATGGAATTCACTGCAGATTGCTTGCAATCTGAAAGAATGGTTCTACCATTCAACTCCACTTTTTTAAGCCTATGCTCACAAACTTTCTACCCCGAGTGTCTAATGCAGGAGCATCTTGAGGTACCAAGCAATCCTGCACAACCAAAAATATTTTAAAATTTTATGCTTGTGATTTATTTATTTTATTTTTTTTAATCAAAAGTGGTCGAGCCACTATATTATATTATTTATATTTAATATGTACATATCCCAAATTCAAAAGTTTATACCGACAAGAAAGAATCCGAAAGAAAACCTTCAGTTATAGCCCAAAAAGTTACATAATTTGACTACAAAACCCAAATAATTACATCACTACATTACATTTCATCATCTATGCTTTGATATAGCTACATCACATATTAGCATTGATGCTTCGATACTGCAATATTACATAGTTACAAAATTAACATCCCCCTATGTTTAGATTATGCATCATTCTTCTCCTTTTCGTATTTTGTCCATACATTTCCAATGCTTCTCCTTTTTAACCCATGCGTGAGGATTTTTTTTTTATTTTTGGCTGCATGTGCAAATTGCTGAAATTTTCAACTCTTCTAGCATAATAGATTTTGTTGATGGATTGTAAAAAAATCAAATTATTAATTGATTCAATTTTTTAAAATTGTTTTAAGAGATGCTAATTTTATTTTATTTTTAAATTCTCACCCCTAAGCTTGGTGTGGGCATTTAATATGCTTTGTAACTCCACTTTGAAATTTGAATTTTTATTTTGTTGCAAGTTGGGAATGCAGGGTGTTGAGGGAGAGTGGAGATAATGAGAGTGTTATATGTGTGTTTGGTTTCAGATTTAAAAGGGAGAGTATCCTTCTTCATCAATTAGATTGATTAGGTCCATTTCCAAGATTGAAAAGAGGCCGAAGATAGATGTTTCTATTTTTTTTGGAAACCTGATTCCAAAGGAGTTGATTGATTGGGTCAATGACATGTAAGAGTATTTTGAGTATTAGGAAATAGAAGATCTAGATAGGGTCAAATTTTTAAAGGCCATGCTATCATATGGTGGGAAGAAGTCCAGCTGGAGAGAAATAGAAGAGGAAAAGATAAAATAATAAGATGGGATCAGATGGTGGAAAAAATGAAGAGGAAGTTCATTCTTGTGGAGTTTGAGCTAGATTTGTTGAAAAAGATGCAAGGGTTGAAACAATAGGTAAAATATGTTAAGGAGTATATAGAAGAATTCTACTAGAAGTCTTGATTAGAATAGGCCATTCTGAGGCCAATAAGGAGAAATTTTCCTATTACATAAATGGGTTGAAGCTGAGTACTCAAGAAGAGTTGAGTTTGGTGAGGATGATCATGATTGAAGATGCATATCATTTTTTCGTAAAGGTGGAAGAGAATTTGAATAGAAGGTTTAAGAGTAAGAAAATAGGTGGATGATGTGGTGGAAAGACTAATGGATGGTCATATGGAGGCCAAAGTGAAGATCAAAAGAAAATTGAAGGATCTAGTAGCAATCAGAACCATGAGGGAGATAATTCCTAATATCCTTGAGATAAAAATAATGGAGACCAAATAGGAAGAGGAAGATCTAGATGAGGACCAGGAAGAGGAGGTTTCCATGGAACTTTTTTTCAATGCAGAGAAGAAGAACATAGAGCCTATGAGTGTCCTCAACATCAAGGGAGGACAAATAGAAGACTGAAAGGTAATTCTTGAGTTTCCCATGTAGATGAAGATGCTCAATATTCACATTTTGAAGATGCTAAAAGAGGAGAGGCCCTTGTTGTCAAAAGAGACTTGCTAAATGAGGAGAAGGAACCAGATCAAAGAAAGAATCTATTCCACACTCGATTCAAGTTTAAAGGTAAAGTTTGTAATGTTATCATTGATGGAGGTAGCACTAATAGTCTTGTTTCAAAGGAAATGGTTACTAAGTTGCAATTGGAGAGGTGAAGGCATCCAAACCATACCAGATCACATGGTTACAGAAGGACCATGGAGCATTGGTCAATGATCAATGTTTGGTAAAGTTGAAGATTGGTAACTATCAGGATGATTTTTTGTGTGATATTATACTTGTGGATGTTTGTCACATGTTGTTAGGTAGACTGTGGTAGTTTGATCAATGAGCAGTGCATGATGGACATGCTAATACCTATTCCTTGAGAAATGATGAAATTCATCATAATTTGAAACCCCTGAAGGAGGTCGAAGAAAAGGTACACAATAGTGCAAGGATTTGTTTGGTTGATGGAAGAAAGTTTCTAGAAGGTATGAGACAGGAGAATATGTGTTTTGCATTGATCACTAGAGTTGATAAAGAAGATACTAATGAGGTACCTATAGAGGTTTTAAATTTTTTAAATGAGTTTCAAGATATTTGTTCTCATAATGTACCTGAAGGTTTGCCTCTAGTAAGGAAGATAAGCACCAGATGGACCTAATTCTTGGAACCACTTTCTCGAATAAGGTAGCTCATTGTATGACTCCAACAGAGAGCAAAGAGTTGAATAGACAAGTGCAAGAGTTGTTACAAAAGGGATTGATTAGAGAGAGTTTGAGTCATTGTGCAGTACCTATAGTACTAGCACCAAAGAAGGATGGGGAATGGTGGATGTGTACAGATTATAGATCCATCAACAAGATCACCAACAAGTATAGATTTCCCTTTTTGAGGATGGATGACATCATGGATCAATTTGAGTTGAGCTGAGTACTTCATGAAGATAGATCTGAAGAATGGTTATCACCAGATCCAAATTAGAGAAGTAGATGAATGGAAAACAACCTCCAAGACCAAAGAGGGATTGTACAAGTAGTTATTTATGACATTTTGGCTAACCAATGCACTGAGAACATTTATGTGGCTCATGAATGAGGTATTAAAAGAGTTTTTGGGTAAATTTATTAGTTTTAATTTAGATGAAATTATTAATTTTTAGCAAGACATTTGAGGAGCATTTGATGCATATCAGAAAAAGAAATTAGAAGCTAAGAGAGGAGAAGTTGTTGATCAATTTGATGAAGTACAATTTTGTGAAGAGAGAGTTTGTGTACTTGGGATTTTTATCTCATTAGAAGGTCTTAAGATGGATCCAGAGAAGGTGAAAGCTATTATTGAATGGCCTATTCCAAGGAGTGCTATGCAGGTGAGATCTTTTCATGGTTTGGACATTTTTTATAGAATGTTTATCAAAGGATTTAGTAGTATTTGTGAACCTCTAACTAAAAAAATGAGATGTGATGGAAAAGAGTTTAAGTGGATTATAGGAGCAGCAAAATGTTTTGATATACATTGAAGAAGAAAGTTATATAGTGGCCTATCTTGGCACTTCCAGATTTCAACAAGGTATTTTAGGTAGATTGTGATGCTAGTAGTAATGCCATTGGAGCTATTTTGAGTAAAGAAGGTAAACCCATTACTTATTTTAGAAAAAAATTGAATGATGCAAAGAAGTATTATTTTTATGATCAAGAATTTTATGCTTTAGTTCAATCTTTGAAGAAATATAGACTCTATTTGTCACAAAATTAGTTTGTTTTATTTATTGATCATCAAGCTTTACAATATTTGAATAGTCAAGGGAAGTTGAATCAAATATATTTGAAGTGGGTTGAATTTTTGCAAAGTTATATATATTTTTTTAAAGCATATGAGTGGAAGATCTAACAGGGTTGTAGAAGCCTTAAGTAGGAGGAAAAATTTGTTAACAAAAATGTAGATTGTAGTTATGGGGTTTAATGAACTCAAGAGCTTGTATCCTGAGGATCTTGATTTTGCAGAGGCTTGGAGAGCTTGCAAAGATCCTATCACTTTGGATAGGACAATATGGTTGGGTTTTACAATCCAAGATGGTAAATTATTTCTAGGAAATCAATTGTGCATTCCAAGGAGTTCCATGAGAGAGACCTTGACTAAGGAGAAACATAGTGGAGGATTAGCTGGACACTTTGGTCGTGATAAGACCATCGAGATTGTTGGTGAGAGATACTATTGGCCATAGTTGTAGTAGGATGTGAATAATTTTGTGTAGAGTTGTAGAATATGTTATATGGAAAAGGAACAAGTCAGAATACTAGATTGTATCAGCCATTAATTGTACCTAAGAGGCCATGGGAGAAAATTAGTATGGATTTTGTTCTTGGTTTTTCAAGGATACAAAGAGGGAATGATTCCATACTTGTGGTGGTGGATATATTTTTGAAGATGGAACACTTCATTTTGTGTCATAAGACCAATGATGTTTTTCATGTTGTAGAGTTATTTTTTAGAGAGGTGGTGAGACTACATGGTCTGCCCAAGAGCATAGTTTTAGATTGAGATACTAATTTTTTTGGGTATTTCTGGAGGACATTATGAAAGAAATTGAAGACTTATTTGAAGTTTAGTTATGCACACCATCCACAGAATGATGAAAAAATGGAGGTGGTGAATAGGAGTTTGGGTAACTTGCTAAGATGCTTAGTAGGAGACAAATCCAAGGGATGAGATTTTATTTTACCACAAGAAGAATTTTCTTATAACAATTTTATCAATAAGAGCACTGGTAAATCACCATTCTATATTTTGTATGAGAGTAGTCCAAGAACTACTTCTAAACTAAGAAAGATGGATAAAGGAGAGAAGAGTAGTGTTGAGGTTGAATATTTTTCTAAGCACTTGAAGAATTTCCATGATGATGTGAAAAAACATATCAATGAGATGAACTCTTAGTATAAGGCTAAGGAAGATTAGAAAGGAATGTATAAGGAGTTCCAGGTAGGAGATGAAGTCATGGTTCATTTGCAAAAGGATATGTTTCTAGTTGGTACATACAACAAGTTAAAGATGAAGAATTTTGGACCGTGCAAGATCCTGAAGAAGCATGATTTAGGAAATTATTATGAGGTAGAGTTTTTGAGTGAGATTCATGTTTCAACTATGTTTAACATTGTTGATTTGACATAATATCATGAAGGAGATAAGGAAAATGAATTGATAGAGGCATGGTGGAACATTCCAACACCTACTTTAGAGAAGGAAGAGATAGTTTAGAAATTTTGGATAGCTATGTGGTAGAAGCACAAGAAATAGGCAATATGCGTAGTACTTGGTGAAATGGAGAGAAAGGCTAGTTGAAGATTCATCATGGTTAGCTGAGACTAAGGTTAACCTTCTTGGTTTCGCTCTAACTCCTCAGAAGTGATAGAGTCACTTTTCAAATTATCCAGAGTGTTTGATGTGGGAGCATCTAGGGTGTAAGAGAAATCTTGGATCACCCAAAAAAATGTTGTTTGTTTTCAATAAGGGCTAAATTTGGTAACCTACTATTTTTAGTAAGTCTTTATTTAAGCCTGTATGGGTATGAAATCTTACATAAACTTCTGGAATGGTAAATTGAATCCAATGGTGATGGAATCACTTCAATATCATTTGTCATTTGAGAGATTAAAATTTCAATTTATTAAAATCCTGTTAAAATAGTCAAAGTCAAATTTGAAGCACTTAGAGGCTTCAAATGGGCCTAGAAATTGGCAGAAAATGAAAGTAGGTCAACTTTAGGTATTAATTTTTGGGGATGCACCTTCTCAAGAGATTTTCAAAAATATATTATAAATGAAAATCCAATGGTTGGATCAAAATTTATGACCCCACTAAGTTGTACTACCAAAATCAATAAAATTTCTAAATATCTTCTTGAGGAAGTTACACTTTCTAGAAGATTCTAGGGCGGTTACACCTTGTAAATAAAGAATGTGAATGAGGGTTATAGAGGGAAGGGCAGAGTAGCAGAGATGGTGGCTCCAATTTGCATATTTATAGATTTATGTAATTAGAAAGCCTATATGATGGAAATTTTAATGTTGTAATTTAATTTTCATTTTAGTGATAATAGAAAATATTTTCTTCCTTCTATCATTCTATTTGTGCAATTCTCTATTGTTGTTGTGAGTTTCAAATTTTAAGGGGAGTACCCTTCATCAATTAGGTTATGCAGTTCTAAGGAAATTTTGTTGTATGTTGGAGGAACCTAGATCCAAGGTTTCATGTCTTGATGTCCTTTGATGTCAAAGATAACGATGATAGAGTATGGTATTTGATAGTGAAAATGTTACTGATGTAGAGTACATCATTGGAATTCTTTGAATTCAACCATGGAAGAATATTTGGTTATGTGGTTTTCTGGGAGTGCTTATAGGTGTTAGAAGTATGAGTGGTCCAAGTGGCAATTGTTTTGGAGGTCCACATGTTAGGTAATGCATGAAAAATTGGTTATCTTATTGTTTCTTTACTAGTGGTGCCAACCTAAAAGGGTTTGTGGTCATGAAAAGTTAAATGAATCTTTTACCGGACTTATGTGAGCTATTATAGGTCCTTACTGACCTATTTTGATGTGTTACAAGTATTGGTTTATGCCACAAGGTGTGTATGATTGGATCTTGATCTGACAGGTTGATGTATTACATGTTTCATCTAATTAGGCTAACCTAATTGATGTTATAGGTTTTTATAGATGTAATGCATATAAATGTAAGTTCATTTTGATGTTGTAGAGATGAAGCTTTTGATGGTGATGTGAATTTCTAAGTAGAGTATGAAAATGTGATGTGAAGAAGTATAGATTGGATGTAAGTGTTGACAAACATGAAGTGTGTTAAGTCAGTATATTAGGATTTAGTTGAACTATCTCCAACATATTGTAAATGCATTATATTAGTTCAAATCTTGGTAGTGAACCACCCTTTCTTCTTTCTCTCTTATTCTCTGGATAGCGAGTCCTTTAGATAGTTAGTCCAGCTAGAAGTGAGCCCTTTTGTAATATCTTGTAAATAGTTATAATATATTGTGAGCTAATCATCACCATGCTTTTTCCCTTCTTGGGTTTTCCATGTAAATTTAGTGTTCTTGTGTTATGTGATGTGATGCATTCTTTAATTATGTCTTTCCATTTCTGCAAGTTGAATGAAATGTATTGAATACATGTTTAAGTGGTTTCAAAGAATATTGATTCCCCCCCCTCTCAATATCTTGGGTGCTCAACACTTGTGACAGAATCAAGTACACACCTAGCTAAAACCTAATACACATTACAAGAATTTATTCATGATAAAACTACTACTTTATTTAAATTAAATGCAAATTATAATTCACTTAGAGCTAAAAAAATTTAATTTTATCAAAAATAGAAAAATGTAAGTTTAGTGAAGGTAAAAATAGTTTGTTACGATAAAATTGAAAAGCCTAGATTAAAATAAAATAGATTCAAACACTAGTTACATAATAAGCGTAATTGCATAATTCTTATTCTCTATAGGATCAATGAGAAAAAGGGATAAACAAATGAATTTTGAGTTTCAAGGGTTTTCTTGAAAATATGAAATTATCTCAATGTATGGTGTCATCTCCAATACCAACTTAGGGCATATCAACATGGAAGACTTCCATCAAAGAATGATACCCCCTAATGTTACCCAATGGTCAAAGAGAATTTTAAAGTATGAGTTATATAAATCTACATAATTTTCAATGTCTATGGAGACCCCATAGATAATTCTAGAATGCATTCATTATTATGTGGATAGAAGGGGGTTAGTTTTAAATGAAGCGAATGTGTAGAATTGGCCCTTGAAGCAATCTATAGAACTCTCAATATTCTAATTTAATCAATCATGCATCCATTGGAGATTAAAAAATCTTGATTCAAAGGAGCTCTATATAAATGAAAACAATCTATACACTCCATTTGGATGAATGATGAAAATAATCCAAATGAATTTTGAAAGATGAAGGGAATAAAATATACTGAGAGGGGGGAAATGAATATATGAAATCTATTTAAAGCTCTTTGATTCAACATGTATCCCCAAGAATGAATCATCAACCGTGAATCAAAACAACTAATATCAATCAAATAATCATAAAAGTGCAATTCACACAATGAACACTAGCTACTTGTGGAAACTGGGAATGGGTAAAACAATGGTGAGAAGAGTTTCTTGGAGCTACTTTCCAAATCCACCCTCACAAAAATAATGAATAAGTTACAATCATGAAGTAGGAACCAACCTACTAGAGACACCAATCCCGTATGGATCTTGTAGGAACCTAATTATTGGATACACCAATCTCCAATACAAAGATCTAAGCACCAACTTGATGAGTAGGACACCAGTCCTACTAGATTACAAAGATAAAGCTTTTGGAACTTCAATTTTGATAACACAACTTACATAAGGTCTGGTCTTGCATTAGGCACTCTCCTACACAACTTATTTCTTGAATGAGAAAAAAAATTGAGATGGGGGGGTGAATCCGTTGTACCAAATTAAAACATTAAAACCCTCAACAATAATCAGATCTACAAGCATTCATTAAACCCTTAATCTATTATAATGTTTGAACATGAAAAGAAAATAACAAAAACTGAACCCAACCAACACCTTACACAAGAGAATACCATATTTACGTGGAAAACCCTATAAGGGAAAAACCACAATGAGGATTAACTCACAATATAAGTAATTACAAAATTGGTACAAAGAGGCTCATTTCCAGAATAGGACACACCTAGAAAGCATCATAGCCCAGGCACACTACTAGAATATAAAGAAGAAAGAAGATAGTATGTTACATAAAGAACATGATCTCAATGCAATAGAAGATCCACAAAAATAGCTTCAACAACACTTGTAGTCTTCTGGAGATCAATATACCTTAGCTCACTACATTCTATAATATTACATTATAGCTCACACTGCATATCACACTTCTAAACTTAATTTCACATGACCACATTCAACTCTATTCTCCTCTAATTTTCACATTAGTTCACCTTGCATTTATACCATCTAAAACATGAAAAAAATCTTCAAGTTGGCTATACTCACCTTATACCTTACAAATTCAAAATAGGTCAACACTAAGCATTCCCACAATGGATAGGAATGAAAAGAAAATGAAAAAAAACTTAACTAGGACCAAAATTAAACCTCACATGCTCTGTTATACTTTCATTAATTCTTGAGCATCTTCGAATGTAGTGTAAAAACCTAGTCAGTCGTTACCTATGCAAACACCATTAAACTATGAATTACATTCTTCCTCTAATCAAGGATGACTTGCAAACCACACACAACACTTCATCACAACCTAGAATATTCCTCTATCAACCTGAAATCCATCCAAATCCTTCATAATAATTCACACCTTTAGAATGTACATAGCTTTTACACTCAGACTATACTACCAGACACTGCAACACTAAAATCGAACTTCCAAAGCAACAAACCACAAATACTCTTGATATAGGCAAGATATCAACATCATCAACTTATATTCAAAATTTCAAGACTTGAAGAATAGCTATGGAGAAATTTGGAGCAAAAGCATTTCTCCCAGACACCTTTTGTGAGAAACAATGCAAACTGGATCACACACTAGTTAACATAAATTCCTCTAAGCATTGATCCAGAAGCCAAAATTATGGATATAGAAACTATGAACACCTCTATCCAACGTATCCAAACCATACAAGAGAATCTTAAACCCAAAATAAATGTGAAGCAAAACCAAATCACTTTTGCAAACTAGAATACCTTTGTAATACCATGTTTCCTTATTTTATCAATTTTCTCAATATCCTCAACATCTAAACTATAAACAAAAGCTTATCAAAGCAACACCAGAAGTTTACACTAGTAGCTTAATTGATGACAACATAATACAACTAATAAAAATAAAAATCTCTCTCAACCATTGCACAATTGTCAACAATGACAACATGAGCTTATTGAAATAAATGAAAACACCTTTATACTTGCAACAATCTCCCCCTTTTTCATTGATGACAACATAAGATATGAAAAACTATCAAAGAAAACATATAGCTTTAAACATATTTATTTTTCTCTTTTCTCCCCCTTGCACAACTAACTCATTACACTCTCTCCACCTTTCATACTTGCCTTCTTTACACATCTCATTATCCCTTTGTATAAAAAAACTTTTTCACATGAATTTTATCTCTCCCCCTTTGACATTAATGGCAAAGGATAATATATTTTTCATTTTTCTCCCCCTTTGACATAGAACCAAGATACTTACAATTGCTCGGAATATCCCCCCTAGGAGTACACACCAATCAACTCAAAAACCTCTACATAATGACAACTCCATACTGCAATAATGTCACTACCTACTCCCCCTAAGAGGTAGCAACCAACATTAGTCAAAAAAAAGAATCAATCCATTGATCCACTAGACTGATGTATCTAGTTAAAAGGAGGGGCAATAACCACCAACTTATCCTAAAGATGCTCAAAAGTATCCTTAGGAAGAGACTTACTAAATATGTTAGCAATCTAATCCTTCATAGGTACATATTTAAGATTTACTTCATTCTCCATAACCTTCTCTCTTAAAAAGTGATACCTAATTGAAATATGCTTTGTTCTTGAATGCATCATAGGATTCTTTGAAATATTTATTGTACTTGTATTGTCACAAAAGATAGAAATAGGATCATCATACACCACTTTGATATCCTTCAATGTTTGTCTCATCCACAGTACTTGTGTGTAGAAAGATGCTACTACAATAGACTAAGCCTCTATGGTAGATCAAGAAACCAAATCTTGTTTCTTACTTAGCCATGATACCAATCTACATCCAAGAAAGAATGCACCACCACTTTTATGTTATCCACACAACTAGCCCAATTTGCATATGTGTAAGCACTCAATGTAAAATTAGTATCCTTAGGATACCATAAGACATAATCTAGAGTACCTTTCAAATATCTAAATATCCTTTCCACTACTATAACATGTGTTTCTTCTAGTTCTTCTTGAAATATAACCACAAGAAAAACTACATGCATGATATCCGGTCTAGTAGAAGTTAGATATAGCAGTCCACCAATCATAGATTTATACTTTCTATGATTAGCCTTAGGGGTTTCATCATCCTTACTCACTTTACAATCAATAACCATAGGAGTACATTCCGCTTTGGAGTCTTACATTCCAAACTTCTTCAACATCTCTTTAACATACTTTGATTGTGAAATAAATATGATTTTATCTGTTTGATTGATTTGTAGCCCAAGAAAGAGAGTCATCTCCCCAAACATAGACATCTCAAACTCTTTCTGCATCTCTTTTGAAAAATTCTTGTGCATAGCTTCATTGCCTCCAAAAATTATGTCAACATACACAACTACTATCAATAATCTATCTTCCTCAACTTTAAAGTAGAGATTATAGTCTATGATACCCTTATTGAATCCTTGTTGTATCAAATAGCTATCCAACCTTGCATACCAAGCCTTGGGAGCTTGGTTCAATCCATACAAAGCTTTCTTCAATACATGTAAAACATATTAGGTTTATCTAACAAATGAAATCCTTCTAGTTGTTCCATGTAAACTTTCTCTTCCAATTCTCCATTTAGGAAAGTAGAATTCACATGCATCTAATATACTTTAAAGTCCTTATGTGCTACAAATGCGAAAAATATCCTAATTGCTTCCATTCTAGCCACCAGATCAAATATCTCCTCAAAATCTATTCCTTCAACTTGTGCATAGCCCTTACACACAAGACTTTCCTTGTTTCTTACCACTTCTCCATTCTCATTCAACTTGTTTCTAAATACCCACTTAATTCCAATAATGTTTTTTTTTTTTTTTAGTCTAGGAATTAGTTCCCAAGTCTACTTCTTTTCAATTTGCATAAGTTCTTCTTCCATTGCTTTCATCCAATGTTCATCTTTTGATCCGGGGGGATAGTCAACTTCAAAAATTTAAGTGTCTCCTATGCTCTAGATTTTAGCATCACCGTGAAGAGCTCATAAAACTAAACCCAATGCAACTTGAATGGGCAAAAAAGGAGCTCATACGCTCAAGTTATGCTCAGTCAAAGTTGGTGTCAAATCGGGTACAAACGCCTGTCAAAAAAGGAAAAAAATCATCATCTCTAAATTGGTCAAAGTTGGTGTCATGACAAAGAGCTCATTACCACAAGTCCAATGTCGTCTGTTTCATCAAAAACAGAGCTCGTAGGACAAAGTTATGACTAGTCAAAGTTTTGGTCAAACTTGGTCAAAGTGGTGACATGGCATCACCAAAGCTTGACACTTGGAAGGGCACATGGTAGATTACATAGTGGGAGTGGTGAGTTGGCATTGACATGGACCAATTAAGTGATAAAATATGGATTAAGCCATATTTATAAAATTAAAAATATTTGTTCTAAAAATTAAAAAAACAAAGAGGATTTGGTGGGATGTGATCCCTTAACACATGCGTTAAAATCCTCTTGCCTTGACAATTTCCCAAGATATAAGGGGAGCCCCTCCATATATATAAATTTTAAATAAGCATACAAATTTCTTTATTTTATGTAAACCATGAAATAAGGAGAGAAATAAGGGGGGGACAATAAAAATTTAAATAAGATTTTAAAAGATTAACCCCCTAAAACTAAAATTAAAGTTGTTGGCATATGGCTTCTAGTGTTGTCATTTATGGAAAACTAAGTCATTATCCCAGTCTACAGATCAGGATTTGTTCATACCGGCAAGCAGAGTAAAGAACAAAGTATTACCAGAAGAGAGAATGACGATCAGGGTATCCGATTAGTATGTCGATCTGTATGCTTCACCGGATTATCAATTTGAGTTGTGGCTATCAGCGAAGGTTTTTAAGTATCTATATTATCTTATTGTTAACTTTTTTGATGCTGCATTAATCGGTGTATATGTTAGGAGATCCGACAAGATGATTTTTTGTTTATTAGCTCATGGTGGCCGACTTAATGAATATGGCATGTCGCGGATATTCGAGGTATAATTAATTAAGGTATCCTATGATTGAAGATTTTGTTTTGGGTCCTAGCTATGTCGTGGATGACTTTGATGGGTACGCATCAAATATTAAATGTGGATTGAGCTGACTATTGGATTTTTTTTTGTTGAAGCCGACATGAAGCAACTAAATCTTTGATAGCAGATATATATAAGAGATCAATTAATTCATTGTAAATGAGAAAAAGTGAGTGTGTGAAGTATATTGCGAATGCTAGAAGGGTTGTTGAGAAATTTGGCATAGTTTCACTTGTGCAGAAGAGGATTGTTGTGAAGTGAATTAAGGCAGAGCAGAGTGAAGTGCAAAATAAGACAGAAGGTCCATAATCTGATATGTGAACCTCACGAGAACTAAAACCAGGCATTTGTAGATGCTACTTTCTCAATTCAACTATTTTTTGTAATCCAAATATGTTGTAAGGCAGTGAGCCTTCTTGATTTTGAGTAGTGAGCTCTAGGCAGTGTGCCTAAATGCATGTGCATTCCCCTTTTTCTTCATACTTTTAACAAAGTATAAATTGTGGATTAGCCTCCACTGTGGTTTTTCCCCTAATAGGGTTTCCATGTAAAAATCTTGGTGTTATGGTGTTTTTATTGTTTCCTTCATGTGTTTGCATCTTTACTTTTGTTTAAATGTTGTAACTAGTTTAAGATTTGGATTGTAATTTAAATATTGTTGAACATTGATTCACCCCCCCTCTCAGTGTTCCTTGAGTCTAACAATTAGTATCAGAGCTAGGTTCCTCTGTAGAAGTTTAACAGCTTGAGGTGGATCTTGGAATGCAATGAACTTAGGTGGTCTTCAACAATAGCTTTTGGTGGCACTTGATGATATTCATCATTCTAAAGCAGATGTCTTGGAATTAAAAGTAAATCTTGAGGATGCTAAAAATTTCATTCAATCATTGAAGGATAAAATCAATGAGTCAAGAGAAAAGAGGAAGGAACTATGTGATAAGTTGAAGTAGAAAGAAAGTAAATTCTTGGAAGATGTTCACCTGAATCAGACCCTAAAAGAAATAACTAAAGGATGTGAAAAGCTTGCTAGAGACAATGCTACTCTAAAGCTTGAGATGGAATCTATGGTGATGAAGCTAACTAAGGAGATTGAAGAATGGAAGAAGAATGAGGAGAATCTAGCCCAGTCCTTACAAGAAAAATCTAAAGAATGCAACAAAGTTAATAGTGGATTCATTCAGCTGGAGATTGAATTGCAACAATCCAGAAATAATGAACAAGAGCTTGAAAGATAGATAGTTATTCTCAGAGATGAAATCACTACTGCAAATGAATACAAGGAGAAGTTTAGGATTAGTTTTGCTAAGCTTGATGAGCTAACTAAAGGATAGAAGGATGCAAATGACAAGCAAGGTCTTGGATATGAGAAGGGAGAAAACTTTGGATCTGAACATAAGGATTCTAGACAAAGAAATTAGATGAACAAAGGCAGAAGGTATCCAGTAAGACAACCCAATGCTCAAAATTTTAATGGTCACTTCCTTGCTTGTAATAAATTTGGTCATATGGCTTCTCAATGTAGAAGTAAAATAAATTCAAGTAGTCCATCATTTCCTGGTCAGTGTTTTAGTTGTAATAAGTTTGGTCATAAGTCAATTGAATGCAAAAGTATGTATGTCAGTGTAAGGAATGTTAAATGCTATGCCTATGGAAGATTTGAGAATATTGCTAATCAATGTAGATCAAGAAGAAATCAATGGAATGAATGGTATAGACAAAGAAATCATGTGTGTTACAATTGCAACAAATTTGGTCACATTGCAAGATTCTGCAGGAACAAAAACATGGATAGAAGAGGTTCAGTATACAAAGGCAGAATTTCATAGAAAGATGATAAAGGAAAAGGGAAAGTGACTATGTAAGAAATAAGAGATCAGATGAAGAAAACACGAGTAAGGAAGAGTGAGTTTGATGAAGAAAATAAGCCCGCACTAGAATCTGCTTCTGGTAATTCCTCCGAAAATTGATCCCAGACCATTGGGCTAGGGGGAGTTTTTCAAGAAAACCCTTTATCCTCCTATTGGTAGTTGGCACCAGAATGCAAGAAATTGTCAGTAGTTGTGCTAATAGTTTACAAATGTATTGGTGATCACTTGTGTAGAAATTTGAGAAGTAGAAGGTCCACAGATGAATCCTTCTTTTGTTGTCTAAGAAAACAGAGTATCTAGAACACCTAGGAAAAAGAATTTAATGCGGTAAAAAGGTTAGGTGTGTGACTTATAAAAGGGTATTTGGAACCCTCATTTGTCACCTTGCATTGAAGAAGAATAGAAGGAGAGCCTCTGTAGCATAATTTTGAAGGAGTAAAGTCAATTCGGCAGAAAATTCATCAGGTATTTTAGTTACTTGTAGAATTCTCACTTAATTTGGTGCTCAGTAGAAACTTGTTTGATATGAAAAGGAAAATGAAGAAAATCAAAGAAATGGTGAATTTAGATGAATACAGCAGTGAGAAGATTAGGGATGTGAGAAATATGTTTCCGACCAATGAATTGAAATAGCTTGAAGGTGTGAAACACAAAAGTTTGGACATTTGGAGTGAATTTCCCTATTTTGATGATGTGGAAGTTGTTAGGTTTATCCTGAATAGATTGAATGATGAAATTCTAACTCTGGATAAACCCTATCTCATTTTGAAAGAGGTGATTGAGAACCTAACTAGATTATGCAATGTTGGGGATATACCAAAAAAGAAGTCGATTCAAAACAAAGAAATCAAAACCCTAACCAGAGTAACTACAGATCAAAGGGCTTTGATAATTTTGATGATCAAAGATCTTAACAAGGTACATTGCACATGGAATCTCATACAAAATCTTTTTTAGAAATAAGGAAGGCACAACCTCAATAGGTGCAGTTTGCATCTCTCATAAAATGATAATGGAGGATTAGTATTTTGACCTGTGCGGATTGCTAAAAGATCAATTGATGGAAAATGTGCAACTAACAAAGGAGGCAGATTACCCCTTTAGGTTAGGTACCATGGTCATATGTCTTGTGATGTATTTTTTGAATTGCTTGCCATAGATCAATAATGTTGTATGGAAAGAGAATGAACCAGTTTGTAAATAGATTTTTGAACACTCTAATCCTTTGGAAAATTGTAAGCAAGAGTATGCAAATTTCTTTAAAGAATTCCTTGGGAAGTTTGGAGCAAATAGCATTTCCATTCTGGTAAGAGCACTTGAAGTTGGATCCTCTTCTAGTGAGATGGAGAGGAAGAAGAAAAGAGCACAAGAGATTGTTGATTACACTCCTCCAGCACACAAGACTCCAAAAATTGAAGGAAAAGGTAAAGAACAAGTGATTGTGGACATACCAGATGAGGAATCTGATTAGTACACTCCAAGGGAAGAACTGGAATTAGTTGAACTAGATGTAGTAATGGTAGAAGGAAGCAAAGAAGAAGGTGTTTTATCCAAAGTAAAGATACTGCATCTTGTTCAGGAGAAAGATGGGATGCACAAAATTGTTGATATATGGTCTAATAGACCCTCATATGAGCAGGACCTGATTGAGAGCACACAAAGTACTTATTTTGTGCACAATAACATTGGATTGGAGAGTTTGCATAATGTGTTTCCTAAAGAGATGATTGAATGAATTAAGGAAGCCATGGTCTCTGAGTGTCAGGATAGGAAAGAAGGAGAAATAATTCTACATCTGAAGGAGCAGTTCAGGCTATCTCTTACCGAACTAAAAAGGAAAATGAATGAGTTGAGGCAATTCTTAAATACAACAAATAATATCTACAACTATTGTCTTTGTTGGCCTCATGTAGTTGGGAGATACAAAGATAAGCTAGAGCAGATTGAAACTAAGCTGAACAAGATTGGTCAGGATTATAACATGTTTTAGGATCAAGATGGTGCAGTCAAGAAAAGGATTCAAGAGTTGCAGTTTGAGCATACAAAAGTTCCATTCACCATAAACAACCTTGTGGACACCTTTTGGAAAGTGAAGGATTTAACTAAATGAAGACTGGAGCAGTTAATTGAGGTTCTGAGGAAAGGAGAGAAATTAGAAGAGGCAATCACAATTCTGGAATCTCTCATCCAAATTATCAACTAGACATCTGAGAACAACAACTTGATCTTAATCATTGGGATTTCAGTAGAAGCTTGGAGGAAATTTCTTCTGGAAATGAAAGATAAGTACAAGATAATTTTCTGACTCGAGTAGCAATTGTATTTCTTCAAATTTTGATCCAATTTTTGAATTATCAAGGGGGAGATCCAAAATATGTTTTTCATTGATGCCAAAGGGGGAGAGAGAGCAGTGAAAAATGCCTTATCATTCTAAGGGGGAGTTGTGTTTTGAAATTTTGAACTCCGACTATGTAATCATATTGGTTCCGACACTTAGTCATTTTTCACTAAGTGTTTCCATCAATGCCAAAGGGGGAGATTGTTGGAATATGGCTTCTATTGTTGTCATTGATGGCAACCTAAGTTATTATTCCAGTCTATAGATCAGAATTTGTTCATACCGATAGGCAGAGTAAAGAATACTAGAAGAGAGAATGAAGAATAGGGTATCCAGTTAGTATGTCAATCTTTATGCTTCACTGGATTATCATTTTGAGTTGTGGATCTTGGGGAAGGTTTTTAAGTATCTATATTATCTTATTTTTAAGTTTTGTGATGTCGCACTAATCAGTGTATAAGTTAGGAGATCTGGCAAGATGATTTTTTGTTTATTAGCTCATGGTGGCCGACTTAATGAATATGACATGTCACGAATATTTGAGGTATAATTAATTAAGGTATCCTATGCTTGAAGATTTTGTTTTGGGTCCTAGCTATGCCATGGCCAAATTTGATGGGTGCATATCAAATATTAAATGTGGATTGAGCCGACTATTGGAAAATAATTTTATTTGTTGAAGTCGAGATGAAGCGACTAAATTTTTGATAGTAGATATATAAGAGATCAGTTAATTCATTGTAAATGAGAAAAAGTGAGTGTGCAAAGTATATTGAGAATGTTAGAAGGGTTATTGAGAAATTTGGAATAGTTTCACTTGTGCAGAAGAGGATTATTGTGAAGCAAATTAAGGTAGAGTTGAGCAAAATGCAGAATCAGACAAAAGGTCTAGAATCTAATCTATGAGCCTCACTGGAACTGAAACTAGGCATTTGTAGATGATACTTTCTTAGTTCAACTCTTTGTTGTAATCCTAATATGTTGTAAGGTAGTGAGCCTTCCTAATTTTGAGCAGTGAGCTCTAGGCAGTGTGCCTGAATGCATGTGCATTCCCCTTTTTCTTAATACATTTAATAGAGTATAAATTGTGGATTAACCTCCACCATGGTTTTTCCCCTAACAGGGTTTCCACATAAAAATCTTGGTGTTATGGTGTTTTGATTGTTTCCTTCATGTGCTTGTGTCTTTACTTTTTTTTAAATGTTGTAAATGGTTTAAGATCTGGATTGTAATTTAAATATTGTTGAACACTGATTCACTCTGCCCCTCTCAGTATTCCTTGAGTCCAACTAAAGTTAACCTCCAAAATTAAAAAAAAATTAATCCCTTATGATTTTTATAGCTTGAAATTATGAGGGCCATGAATATAAGGGAGATATTTTGGTTTTATTATAGTTGTTAAAACTAATATTCTTAAATTAAAACTAATCAACCTATAAATGGTTAATAAAAGGCTTTCCTACAAGAAAAGACAAAAACAAATTAAAAAAATGGAACTTGAATGGAAGCTAATAAGGGTTTAAAGACAAAGAATTTGTTTCTTTTAAGGGGGTAATGGTTGATATTATTATTTTTATGTAAAAGAGGGGAAAATACAAATTTTATGGATTTAACCATAAGGGGCAATTTTTTTGTATAAAAGGGGGTGAGAGTGAAAGTGTGTTCATGGAGAATTTAGAATTTATTTTATGCTTTGTGATGTGAGAATCATTTTAGGAAATGGAGAATGGTGAGAGTTTTTGAGAGATGAGAGCTAGGAATTCAATGGTGAATTGTCATCTTTCTACATTTGGAGCTTGAAATCAAGCTTGTTGTACTTGTGAGGGAAGAATTTGTAATTCATTATCGTCTAAGAGCTATGAGGAGACTTTGTATCAGTTGAAGCCTTGTAATTGTTTATGGAGCATAATCAAGGATCAGTCACTCTGTTGGAGAGGACCTAGAGACAGTCATCTTGGTGAACTCTATTATCAACTTGTGTTGTCTTCTCTTTCTTTTCTCTCTATTGTTAGTTACTTCATTTTAATTTGATTATGCTATTCAAGCATTTTAATTATCATTTCAAGATATTTAGTTTAATCATGGTTTAAGTTATTCTTCACGTGCAATAGTCCTAGATCCTAATATGATATCATCTTTGCATGCCTTAATCACTATCTTAGGTTCAAATTTAGAAAGTAAACACAAATTTACCTTTGCTTCAAAAGTTCTTCTTCTTGTCAACACGCCTTTTCTTTTGTCACCAATGATTTTATTTTCAAAATGATTTCTCTATACATACTTAGGGGTCTTAGGGGTCTTTTCTGAGACTTCTTCCTCTTCATTTTGTACTTCTTTTTCCTTAGCTTTTTCTTCTTCTTATCTGCAAGTAAATTCATTTGACTCATATCTATGTAATACTACTCAATTCCTCAAATATCCATCAACCTTAACACTTGCACTTTCAACAAACCTTCTTAGCCTTTTTTTGTAACATCTATAAGCTTTTCTTTTAGTAGAATATCCAAGGAAGATACCTTCATCAGACCTTGCATCAAAATTTCTTAAGTTTTCATCTCTTCTAATATAGATTTTTCTTCCAAACACTCTAAAGTACTTAGCAGTAGGAATCCTTCCATACCACAACTCAAAAGGAGCCTTTGTGTTGTTACCTCTTTCTTGAAATCTATTAAGTATCTAAACAATAGTATGAATTACTTCTTTCCAATAGACTTCTAGTAGGTTAGCATCTTTCATCATAGTCCTTTCAAATCCTTGAACATTCCTATTTTTCCTTTCAACCATTCCATTTTGTTGAGGATGTGTGGGGGTTAGAAAAGTGCCTCCTTATGCCATGATTCTCACAAAACAAGTTAAATTCATTGGAGGTGAATTCTCCACCTTTGTTAGAACTCAAACATTTTATCTTCAAATCCATCTCATTTTCAACTATAACTTTGAATTCTTTAAATCTATCTAGAGCTTTATATTTTTCTCTAAGAAAAGTAACCCATGTCATTATAGAGTTATCATCAATCAAAAGCATGAAATAATTTTCACCTTGAAGAATTCTCACTATAGACACTAAAAATTGACCTAGGCCTGCAAGCTCCATTTCTCGCCACTTTCGTCCTAGCATAATTAAGATACTTAATTATGTTATCCGGTCCATTTTCATCTATTAATTAAACAATTTTAATTATTTAATTAATTCATGTTTATTTATTCTATCCTGATTGATTAGATAAACTAATTGTGTCACTAATTTCTTCCTCTTCTTCAATAGTTAAATAAATTATTATCTATTTAATTATTTTTTCATCTTTCATCTATAGTTAAATAATTACCATTAATTATTTATCTATTCATGGTCCTTTAATTTTTCCATAGTTAAATAATTATTAAAATCATATAACTATCACATGCCACCTCTCCTAATTAAATAGTTAATCTAAATTAATTATTTAAGGCCTAATTTCTATCTCTCCATTTAATTAAATTAATAAATTTAATTAAATGCTCCTCTTTTCATTTTTTCAAATAAATAATTTGAATAAATTATTTATTTTTCACTTGTCCATTTCCAACATTTTCAAATAACTAATTTAAAATAAATTATTTATGCACCACTTGGTCAAAGATACCTTGTCATAATCCCCTGTCATAACATTCATTTCTTGTCATAGCTTGCATGTCCCTGCATGTCCTTGCATGCCTATCCTAGCCTGCATGTCTGTCATAGCCTACATGTCTTTGCATGTCTTCCTGTCATGATTCCTCCAAGAATAGCATATTCTTGGTGCATCAATTCTGGACCATTGATCTTGGCATCTTTTTTGAGACTTAATCTCAACCATCCATTTTGTAACATCTCTCTCATGCATTCCCATCCATTGATCTTGGAGTCTTTCTAGAAGATTAATCTCAACCGTCCATTCGAATGGTTGTCTATAAAAGCAAGCTTCCTTCTCCATTTTTAGCTTAACAACTATTCTTCTCCAACTTTCTACTTATCATTTCCAGGTATTTGCACAAGTAACACTACAAATCTGAGGGCATATTTGCAAAAGGAGAAATAGGAGAGCAAGAGAAGTGATTCAAGTTCAAGCATGGGGAGTATTTTAATTTAATGTTTTATTTTCCTTATGCTTACTTTGTTTTCTCTTGTTTGGATGTGGATTAATAGTTTAGAGGTGTTGGCTATCACTTTACCTATTCTATTTGATTCTCTAACCCCATCTCACATTTGGTGAACTCGATGTGAATCTTATAATTTTGTAGAGAAATTGGTTTGTTTTCATTGTTTTGCAGATTACAACCAAGAATGCATACGAAATCCCGTCATCTTCATTTGAGCACAAAAGGATGGACACATCAAATATTTAAAAAAAAATTTATGGGTTTTGTAGGTCTCATTTTCAGCTTTCCAAAACATTAAGCAGTTTGAAATTTTGTTAAGATTTGAGAAAGTTATGCCCATTTTACTGATCATAGCTTTTTAAGATTTAGTTATTAAAATCCAATTTTTTTTTTGTTTATAATACTTTTGTCGTGTAGAATTTTGCAAAATGTTTTTTGGGTTTTGAAGCTCTATCTCTTAGCTTTCCATAGATATCTACAATTTAAAGTTTTGTTTAGTTGTGAGAAAGTTATTACTATTTTTAGTTTGCTGTTTTCATTCAAGTTTTTTAATTTTTTGGTTTACTAATCTTTTGTTTGTAGTGTGTGGCTTTGGAATGGGGCTCCCAAAACTGCTTCTTTTGGAGCAACAAAAAAATCGAGCTCTTAGTTTTTAGTTTTCTTTAATTCATTTTTTTTTAGTTTAGTTTTTTTTATTTTCTAGTTTAATTATTTACTAACTTTTAGTTTGGTTTTTAATCTCTTGTTCTAACTTAGTTTTTTTTGCAGCTTTCTCGTTGGTCCAAGACATTTATGAAACTACTAATTTGTGGTTTTGCAACTCCGTTAGTCGAAGACTCATTTCTCAAACAATGTGTTTGTGATTTTTAGTTTAGGAACACTTCCATTGGTGCATTAAAATGAACATGTGCTTGATTTTGTCTGATTGTGCTTGAAGGTGGTAGGTGATTATGCTCTCACCTTGTGAAAACTAGGTGATCAAAAAACCAAACCCACCTTATTTTTTGTCACCCTCACAAATTAATAATCAAAGTATCCTCTCCCCTTACGCTTTCGAGTGATCCTAGGTGTAAGAGAAATAGTTATTATTTCTAGAAATGGGCCTGTCTTAAGGAAAAAATTACTCACCTTAAGGGATGACTCAACCGGTAACAGGCTAAAGCCAAGCCACTTCCAACCACGATATAAAATGGGTGCTTGAGGAAAGTTCAAGTACCACGAGTGCGGATGTGTCACACGGACGAAATAGTACTCCCATAAACCCTATTGAGCATAACCTCTTTAGGCTAGACTACCACGTAATTGGTGATTAATCTCTCGCCCCATGTGTGGCCACTCAAATGAATGCCCTAACTAGACACCTTTTGTTTTAGAGGCCAACCATTTTCTACCATTGCTTGGTATAGTGTAGGGTACAATATCATGCTTGAAGATACTCACTACTGATTCCCTTGAGTAGAGATAGCAGTTCTTGGGAAGTGATGACCCAAGAATCTGAAGTTGGTGTGCCTGAATGATGTTAATGAGCTGTGGAGGGGAGCTAGTGCCACCAAACTTCTAAGCTATCCGCTCTCGAGAAGAAAAGGTGTTTAGCACCAATTCAGGGTATATCGGTGGGCTATATCAAGTATACAAACCCTTGACCTATTAGGATTGTTCTTGTCTCATGTGTGTTTGCATACACCAAAACATTGTGCTTGTCAAGTGTTTTCTAGATTTTCAAACAATATACAAAATATTCACAAATCTAGACACAAAACCTTAGCCAACTCAGACTTTTCAATAAAACATCAAAACAACAGTCTCAGCCTAGAAGTCTTATGTCAAAACCAAATCATGAAATTGCTCAAATCTCTCATTCCTTGTACACTTTAGCTTGCATCTTACCATAGGGTCATCTTTGCAAATATTTACCTTCATCCTTAGGTTTCACCATTTGCATTTTCAGTCATAAACTAAAAACTTAGGTCCTCATCTCATTTTGCATATTTTGGATTAGGACAACCTTACCTCACTTTGCAAAATCTTGACTTTCAAAATTAGGTTATCATTGGACTTAGACATCATTATCTCCTTTAGTCATTATCTTTTTGTGAGATTCTTCCAACTCAAAAGTCTAGTTAGGAAGACTCACTTGTCATTTGTCCTTGTCATTTAGTCCTTCAAAAAAGTCCTTTGATATTCCAAAATTGAGACATAGATCAAGCATAGGGTGGTTAGGAAACCTTTTTCCAAATCATTTTAGACCTTTGCATTTGCATACCTTAGACATTCAAATCATTTTAGGCCTCACCTTGCATATCTTTAAAATCCAAAATATTGTCATCATAGTCCTCATTTGACATCTAGACTTTGCATTGATCATTTCCTTAACCAACATTTTCACATTAGTCCTCACTGTCACCTTGACATTTGACATCCTTTCTTAACGATTTATCACCTTGCATTGGTCATTTTCCTTAGGAAAACGTCATTATCACCTTGCATTGACATCCTCCAAAAATACAAAGAAAAATTAGTGTCATAACTTGTCATCTTAGTCTTCATTGTCCTTTGGTATTAGTTATTTTCTTTAGACAACATGGTCATATTGCATCCCTTATTGTCAAAAAATTCAAAAACATAGTCTTGCATTGTCATCCTTTATCCAAAAAATCCAAAAACATAGTATTGCATTATCATCTCTTTGCATTTTCATCCATTATCACACAAAAATACAAAAAAATAGACTAGTGCCATACTTGCATTGTCATCATCTTCATTTGAGCAATTTCCTTGATGGTCGAAACAAGACTTCAAAGAAAGAAAAGACAAATGACAGACTTTGGACAAGACTTTGACAACAACACCAATACCAACACCAATATCAACATTGATAATAACACTTATGACATGAACCAACATTGGACTTTTTCTGACCCATTTCACAACATGAACATGCAATCTTCCATGAACATGCCATTTTCATCACAAAATCCTTCTGAACCATTCATACAAAGAGACCAAAATGGACGAGCATATGTAGAAGACTTAAAAGCTGCAATGAAAAATCATGATATAGCCTCCTTTGTAGAAAAATTAGTCTTACGTGACCCTCAAAGGTATCTATCCATGCTATTGGATCAAGGGGCTAAGTTACCAGGGAGCTTTGACATAAATACTTTGGGACCTCCATCTGTCTACTCTCACCATCAACAGTCACTTAACATAAATCTTGCCATTAATTCACAACAAACATCCACTTATCACCCTTATCCTAACCTTGACAAGGGAAACCAACTATCCACTAGTCCATTACGAGTCTCCATGTCATATTCTAGTCCTTCACCTACCAATCCCATCCAATTCTACATGCCTTATGAACCATCTACCAACTCATGTCAAGTCTTCACATCATACCTTATTAATCTAGTCCAAGTCCCCATGCCATATCCTAGTCCTTCACATACTAGTCTAGTCCAAGTCCCAATGTCCTATCCTAGTCCTTCATCCATTAATCCTTTTCAAGTCACTCAATCACAAGTTGCATTTAGTCATGAAAATTCTATCATTGTCCAAAGTCAAATCCCATTATCTAAACTTGAGGATACATGTCAAAATGAAAGCCCAAAGCATGATATTATAACGTCACCTTCATGTAAAGAACAAGGTAGTCCATCCCATGACCTTATCTTAAAGTCCATTCAAGAAACCCTTCAGGATAACCATGACATCCAAAACACACCTATCCTTAACAAAAATTCCATTTCCGATTATATCATCCATGACAACCCCATCTTCAACCAAGACCCTATCTTTGACCAAGAAATCAAAATGATCCACTCATCGACCTTAATGCCATTCATGACCAAACATATGAGACTAATCCTACTCAAAATCCAAGCACATCCACTTCCAAAAATGAGACACTTGCCTCCATGAGACACATAGACGATATTCCTCCAAAAAAAGAATCTTCCACTAGGGACATGCTTGCACTTGATCAAGTTATGCTGAAATCATTGGACTCTATGACACTAAACATAATGATGGGTTCGACATTGCCTTGGATGCACCAACAAAATATCTGAACCTGACATGTCACAAGATCAGACCAAAGATATCAGTCAGAAATATGGCCAACAAGACAATGAAGCAAAGACACTTTATCAACTAGGGTCATCTACTCTTGTCAAAGCAGGATTTCTCATAGATGAGAACATTACAAGTGACAGTGCTCACATATACCATGATCGGTTAGCATCTTGCTTTCAAAATAATAAATACCCCATCGCAAAAAGAATCTATTAGAGCATGCATTATCAAGGCAAAGGACTAGGCATACTCGAGCAAGGCATTCAAGAACCAATACAACTTCAGGAAAATTACAGACATCAAGGTCTTGGCTATTCTTCAATTAGTAAATCAAATGATGTTAGTGGAACCTCCTCGATATTGGGGGCAACCTTGTCAGATACAAACGTCAAAATAGAGTCCATGAGAAATCCTTGTCATAAGATTGTTTCCAACACCCCATCCACCCACACCATAAACCATCATTCTCAACATCTTAAACCTTCCCTTTGGAACCAACAAAAACAAAAGTCTTACAAAGTAAAAAATCAAATGTCAAAGTTCATCAAATTAGACAAAAAGACAAGTGGACAAATGAAATTAAAATGGATCCCAAAGAAAAGTGGATCAAGCAAAGAAAATATGACAAAAGAAAAAGTTAATCAAAATGTGGAGCCACAAGACAAAAGGACTCCCACATATAAAAAAATGTCCACCTCCTTCAAAATGGTCATCAAACAAGGCATCTAAGAGTGTTGGTTCCAAACGTCATCCCAATCAAAATTTCAAAATTCGTCATCCACCATCCCAAGTTTGGAAAATAAAAAGTGATTCATCCAAATTTCCAAACAACCTTTCCACATCTACCATCATTTATCATAATCCTACATCTCGCCTAAAGTCCAAAAATCCCACGTCACAAATCTGTCACATCATGGCACTCTATTACGATGTGTGTATTTTGATAAGGCCAACTCTAGTATTAGAAAGGATCACAATGACATCAATCAGTTGTATACAAGTGCTATGATCCTGACAAGACAACTTCTTCAGCAAGGTCATTATTGGCATATCATGGCACCAGTCTCTACATTGACACCGTCAATGGAATCAGAATAGTCAGTGGTCATCTAAAGCATCCTGGCTATCCACAAAACCAAAAATACAAAAGAATTGAAAAAATAAAAAAAATTGTCACCTTGATGAAAACCTAGCAAACAGGCATCCATGTGACATCAAAAAAATAAAAGTCAAGAAAATAGTAAAGAGAAAAATTTCATCCAACGGTGGAAACCTGGCAAACAGGTGCCTTGGATAAGTACCATGATGAAAACCTGGAAAATAGGTGTCATGTGTAAAATAAATCATCTATGTGGACTTTTACACTTGGGGGCAAGTCGTCTCATTTTCCCATGCTTTCCTCATGACATTTACACCCATCCATTTCATCCATATCTCCCCCGCCCATTTTCCCAGCTACCTTGGTCTTGACATAAAATATGAAAACATAAATCATGCTTTGGGGAAAAATCTTGACATGTCAATCCTTTGGTCACAAACTATGCATGCAACATCATGTCATTGTCGTCATAACCTCATTATCCCTATGTGACATAGTCCTTGAAGATCATATGTCAATTCCTCTAGTCGCATGTCTCCTACCAAGGCCACCAATCAGTCTTTCATGTCTATCACTTATCTTGGTTTTCCCTTGTCAATTGTCTAAGGATACTCCATCATCCAATTTAGTCATGAACACAAGTCATTCCAATCATGTTATGCAACCGCCCATCAAACAACGTCCTCATTATCACTTGTCAATTGGTATTCAACTTGACTAGCGACACAATCATGTCTATCCTTGAAATCATTCACATGCATCATAAATATGTCAAAAATCCCTAAAAATCAGAAAATGTCCTAAAAAAAGACCTAAAAATCAGAAAATGTCCTGAAAAAAAAAAGACCAAAAACATCATAAAATGTCCTAAAAAAAAAGACCTAAACATCAAAAAAATGTCTTGAAGAAACAAAAAAATAAATAAAAAATCAAATAACTCCCAAGAATCCCAAAACAGAGCCAACATTCATCACATCGGTCTATAAGTCAAACATAGTTGCATCAGTCAAATAAGTCAGACATAGTGGCACTCGAATAAAATTAGTCATTCAAAACGTTAACATTTAAATTGTGAACCAACAGACAACATAGTCCAATCAATCATCCAGTCAAAATCAGTCAAATTGCCAAAACAATGTCAATCTTGTCACTCTTTGGTCCCCTCCAAGATGTGTCCTTCTTGGATTTGGACCTCTTCAAAACGTCATTTACCTTTTTCAGAATATGTCATTCCTGACAACAGGCCTTGTCAAACCGTCAACGCTGTCGAATTGGCAACCTGTCAAAACTGTCAAACTGTCAAAGTGACAAACTATCATGAAATTCGTCTTCGGAAAAACAAACATTGGCAAACACATTGAATTGCTCTTGATTTTTCTAGTCTATTTTGTCTTACCTTTTGTCTATTTTGTCTTATTTTTTTGTTATTTTGTCTTATGTTTTGTCATTTTGTCTCTTGGTCATGTTACTAGCTACCTCGAGGATGTCCCTTGAAGGATTTAGAGGTGCGATGATGTCTCATGACCTCTTTTGTTTTTTTTTTACCGCTGCCTGTGGATTGTCTTGACAAAAAGACTGGGGCAACTTCACCCTTAGTATGAGTTAGGACATTCCTTGTCTGTGACTGTCTGTTTTGCAAATGGTCACCTTGCACACCTTAGTCTATGTCATACCATGGTGTTTGTGGACCATTTGTGACATTTTGACGCCCAATGATGATAAATATAAAAATGTAGGCAAGAAAGTTGGTTCCCTTATCATTTCTCATCTAGCTTTCCATCTTCATCCTCCCTTCTCTTCCACGCTAATATCCATCCCCTTCCAAGCTAACATTTCTTATGTTTTTCATCCTCTAGTCTTCTCATCAATTTCAAGAGCACAACCGTGTTCTTGGAACCCATCTGTCCTCTCAAGGGGGCATACCGTAACCCTCCTCATCATTCTTCCTCATCTTATTTTGCACTGGGGCATGACTTTGAATTATTTTTCTTTGTCACAATGTGACAGGCTGCATTATGACAAAGAGGGGAAAAATCTAGACACTAAAAATTGACCTAGGCCTGCAAGCTCCATTTCTCGCCACTTTCGTCCTAGCATAATTAAGATACTTAATTATGTTATCCGGTCCATTTTCATTTATTAATTAAATAATTTTAATTATTTAATTAATTCATGTTTATTTATTCTATCCTGATCGATTAGATAAACTAATCGTGTCACTAGTTTCTTCCTCTTCTTCAATAGTTAAATAAATTATTATTTATTTAATTATTTTGTCATCTTTCATCTATAGTTAAATAATTACTATTAATTATTTATCTATTCATGGTCCTTTAATTTTTCCATAGTTAAATAATTATTAAAATCATTTAACTATCCCATGCCACCTCTCCTAATTAAATAGTTAATCTAAATTAATTATTTAAGGCCTAATTTCTATCTCTCCATTTAATTAAATTAATAAATTTAATTAAATGCTCCTCTTTTCATTTTTTCAAATAAATAATTTGAATAAATTATTTATTTTCCACTTGTCGATTTCCTCTATTTTCAAATAAATAATTTGAATAAATTATTTATTTTCCACTTTTCCATTTCCAACATTTTCGAATAAATAATTTAAAATAGATTATTTATGCACCACTTGGTCAAAGATACCCTGTCATAATCCCCTATCATAACATTCATTTCTTGTCATAGCTTGCATGTCCCTGCATGTCCTTGCATGCCTATCCTAGCCTGCATGTCTATCATGGCCTACATGTCTTTGCATGTCTTCATGTCATGATTCCTCCAAGAATAGCATATTCTTGGTGCATCAATTCTGGACCATTGATCTTGGCATCTTTTATGAGACTTAATCTCAACCATCCATTTTGTAACATCTCTCGCATGCATTCCCATCCATTGATCTTGGAGTATTTCTAGAAGATTAATCTCAATCGTCCATTCGAATGGTTGTCTATAAAAGCAAGCTTCCTTCTCCATTTTTAGCTTAACGACTATTCTTCTCCAACTTTCTACTTATCATTTGCAGGTATTTGCACAAGTCACACTACAAATCTGAGGGCATATTTGCAAAAGGAGAAATAGGAGAGCAAGAGAAGTGATTCAAGTTCAAGCATGGGGAGTATTTTAATTTAATATTTTATTTTCCTTATGCTTACTTTGTTTTCTCTTGTTTGGATATGGATTAATAGTTTAGAGGTGTTGGTTGTCACTTTACCTATTCTATTTGATTTTCTAACCCCATCTTACACTCACTCTTGTAGGACCACAAAGGTCTATGTTTACTAATTCTAGTAATTTAGTAGAAGATTGTTCCTTTCCCTTGAAACTACTTCTAGTTTGTTTTCCAAATTGAAAATCTATACAAACAAAATTGATAGGCTTTGTAATCCTTAAAAAATCTCTCATTGCTTGAACTGAACTAATTCTAACCAAATTATCAAAAAAAAAATTGACACATTATCCTTTGTCATAACTATCTATAAACCCTAAATATGCAATACTTCAAACAATTAAAATCATTAACTTAGTCAATTCAAAATAAGCAAACTCAAGATTCCTATGAAATACTTAACCATGCTAAAATATGCAAACTAAATAGAATTGACTAATTGCAAGCACATAAAAAAACATGATCAAACCCCTATGTCATAGTGGATTGGTGCTTCTTTGATGTGGAAAGAAGCCCTTTCCCAATCCTTGATAAGCTCCTAGATGATATGATGAACAAAATTCAAATGCTTGAGATGGTGGATAAGATTGTGGAGTTGTAGAGGATTAAATCAATAGAGAGGGTCTCTATTTATAGATGAGAATGATAGAAGAATGCAAGATAGGAGGAATGTGGGATAAAAGATAATCCAATGGAGGAAGGTTGAGCACATTTTGATCAATGTGAAAGTTTGAATTTTGAGTTTGATGAAGTGACATGTTTAGGGGGGATGAAAGATGAGAGTTAATGCCAAGTTTGAATTTTGTAAGAGACATGTAAGAGCTCTTAAATTCTTTGTTGGATGGACAAGTCATGTGGGAGGTAAAATTCAAATTGGGAGAATATTCCCTCAAAGATGCCATTTTGAATGAAAAGGAGGAATTAATAAATCAATTAAATTGATTTATGTGCACAAGTTGCAAAATCTAGAGAAAAGAGGATTAGGATTAGAATTAATCATGGTTTGATTAATTTAATAGGAGATTAGGTGATTTTGACTTTTGACTTAGATTTTAGGATTAAAATAAATCAAAATGAGAAGAAAATGATAAAGATTTGATTAAACAAAGATTTGATTTATTTAATCAAAAGAGAATAATGATTTAATCAAATAAATTGGATTTATTTGATTAACAGGGGAATTAATATGAGTTAATTAAATGGTTAACAAAGGGGTGATTAAAGAAGAATCAAAGTTAGTTGATGAGGATATTTTTCATGTCTACACAATCTATCATTAATTTGAGTCATAAAATAGTGACCAATCAACACCCTTGAGATGATAGATATTTTTGTCTTTCCTCTTTCCAACAACAATCATAGTTTTGGACCCTTTTTTTATCTCACATCCATCATCCTGAAACATAAAGTTGTATCCTTTTCTACACATTTTTCCAACACTCAAGAGGTTATGCCTTAAACCTTTAACATAATAAACATCTTTAGTGCTATGCTTTCCATAAAACTGATTGATCATATTCCACAAATATTAGCACCTGGATCATCTCCAAATTTAACAATTCCTCCATCATAATTTTCAAGTTTAGCAAACTTACTCTTGTCTCCAATCATGTGATTTTGAGCAACCACTGTCAATAACCTAATATTTTTTGTCATGTCTAACATGAAAAGTAGATACCAAAGTTCCTCCAGTTTTATCCCTTTTCTCTGAAACACTTTCCTTCACACAACTTTTAGAGTTAGCAGTAGGTTCATCTTTTAAATCCAAAAACAAACATTCATCATCAACATCTCCATAATCACATTCATCATCAAAAATACCAACATCTTCTCTAACATAATAGCTTTTATTGATCATTTTTCCTTTGTTTTCCTTGTTCTTATTATTCATAGTTCTTTTTGGACATTTTGAGACATAATGACCTATATTTCCACAACTAAAAAATTTGAACTTGGTAATTTACCTTTGTACTTACCAGTACCTTTTTCATTCTTCCTACAAATTTATCTTCCATATCATCAAGACATCTCCATCTGAATCTTCAACTTTTTCTAATTTTCTAGTATTGAAAGCAATCTCCACTTTTACACCATTCTTCGAACCAATTTTCCTCATCTCAAATGAAGTTAGTGTGCCAAACAACTAATCTCTAGCATATGTATTAAAATTTACAACTTCCTTAATATCAAAAACCTTTTCACTATAAGAATCAAGAAGAGTTCTAAGAATTCTCTTTACCACTTTAGGTTCTTTGACTTGTGTACCAAGACCTCTCATAGCACTTACGAGTTCATCAATCCTCTACATGTAACTTGTAATTGTTTCATCTTCATACATATGTAAAGTCTCAAATTTTGTGTTCAAATTATGTAGCTTAGCTTGTTTAACCTTGTCATCTCCTTCATAAATAATTTCTATCTTATCCCAAACCTCTTTAGTAGTTTTCATATCCATAACTTTCACTAATTTTGTATGTCCAAGACTACTCAAAAGAACAAACCTTACCTTGCCATATTTTTCATAGGCTGTTATGTGAACACTTATGATCTATGAATGGTGATTTTGTACCTACACAAACACATAATTAGTCTAATATGCAAGTTAGAAACAATAATCCCCATGAAATTCATTTGAGACATCAAGAATAAGAAATAAATGAAGAACATGAATAAAAGCTATTGAATCTTGCTCAAAATAAACAAACTCTCAATCCCATGGGGGAATTGGTGTCATTTTGATGTGGAAAATGGCCCTTTCCCAATTCCTTGCAAGCTTGATGATCAATGGTGAATATTTGATGCTCCTTGATGAAATTTCTCCATAACCTAGCTATAAAATTGATGAAAACTATGAAACTTGGATGAGAATGGACGAAATTGCTCAAAACATGAAGATAATGATTTTGCCAAAAGTTTTGGATCAAATTCCTAAGATTGTGGATACAAAATCAATAAGAGAACCTTTTATTTATAGAAGAGAATGATGGAGAATGAGGGTATGTGCAGGATCATGATGGGCCAAAAAGTGGCGATATGATGGGTATTTGTAGGGTATGTGGCTAATGACTTTTTTTTACCCAAAATTGATGAAACAAAAAGGGTTTTTAAAGGAGATTCTCAGCTTTCCACCAATATAAATTATGCTTTACTTTGAATTTAATAAATAATTATTATTCATTTTCTATTTGCATTATGACTAAAGTCTTGATTGATAGGCTGATTGAAAAACATTTATAGCTTTCAAACGATATCACATTTTTGAATCCAAAATGTGTCACATTCTATGCTTTGCATACTATAGGATTAAAAAAAAAAAAATTAAATTTCATAAAGTTTTGACCAAGTTAAGGTGGTCGACATACGAAGTTTTTATATTTATTAAAAATTGTAGTAAAAAATTCATAATTAATTATTTACTTTGAAAAAATTACAAAAAATATGCATCACATTGGGACATGAGTCTACTTATATCTAAAATATTATCATTTTATTGTGGTTAGGGTGGTCCAGACACTTCTTATTTTTTCCTGAAATTTAAGTACTATTGCATTGAAATTTCAAATTTTCATCAAATAGATTTTCTTTTTAAAATAAACCTAGTATTTTAGAAACTACATTCAATTTTCTACATATTCTATTCTTACATATTTTTAAAATAATATAGATAACTTATTCAAATTTTTACGTCAAGTTGCCTAACTCTGATTTTTTCAATTTTTTTGCCACTTAAGGGCCTATTTTTTCCGTGATGATCCTGCACATACCCATGAGGAAAAATGGATGAATGTGGGATTAAAAATCAACCAATAACACAATGTCACTTGTCAACATGTGAGTGGACAAAGTTGGAGCACATTTTGATGAATGTGCACACTAATGCAATTAGGTGGAAATTCAAAATTGGAGAAGTGACATGTTGGAGGGAGATGAAGGATGAATTAAATGACACTTGGCTCAAGAAAAGGACATGTAAGAGGCCTTTAATGCCTTGTTGGATTTACAAGTGCTTTTGGGGGGAGATTTCAAATTTGAGGAATATTCCCACTTTGATGCCTTTTTGAATGAAAATTGAGGATTTTTTAATTAATTAAAATGATTTTCATGAGCAAGTTGCAAAAACTAGAGGATTTGAGGGATTAAGACTAGCATTAATTAGGATTTGATTAATTTAAAAGGAGATTAGCTGATATGATAATTTGACTTGGACTTTTGGATTAATTTAAATCAAAATATGAGGAAAATGATTATTAGACTTAATTAAATATGATTTGATTTATTTAATTAAAGAGGATGGTGTTAGTTTTAAATCAAATAAAGATTAATTTGTTTAATTTAAGGGAGCTGAATTTAGAGATTAATTAAATAAACTGAATTATTTAATTAAAAGAGGGACTATAGGATTAATTAATAGGGGACGATGACTTAATCAAATAAAATTGATTTATTTAATTAAGAGATGAAATGTTATGAATTTAATAAAATGCAAATTATTCAATTAAATGGTTAGCAAAGGAGATGATTCAAGATGAATTAGTGTTAGTAATCAGGATCAGGTGTATAGGATCAATCAGTATATCTTTTGTGTCTACATTTTTCCCCTCTTTGAAGCAATGTACCCATTGTGTTGGTTCAAAGAATAAACTACCGCGATCAAAATTTGAAAAAACCCCAATTTTTTCAGATGCCACACTACTGCCCCAGTGAACGAATTATGTTGGTATATTTCCCCCTTGAGAGCTCAGACACAAAATTGGATTTTTGGGTGATCTCATGAAAAAAATGACAAGCTTTTTGATGGGTCTAGAAAGGCTCCAAGATGCAAAAAACATGGAAAAACATAGAAAAATGATGCAAAATGACCCTTGGTTGGGAAAAAATGGGATCGACGAAGAAAACCCTAGGTGGACAACTAAATAGGGTAAAAAAACCCTAGTTTTCATGCTTAAATAGCCCTTGAGAAGTCACTTTCAATTCATTTGCACACCTAGCCTTTAGAGATTCTTGAATTTTGAGCTCTAACCTTTGTTTGAGATGGTGCAACGAGTGCTTCCATGACACATTTCAGAGTGAGTGCAAGTGTACCAGTGACTACCAAGCGCAGGACCACCAGTATGTGACCCTAACCCGACTTGTTTTTTTCGATGTTCGTGTGCATTAATTAAGGTTAAAAGTCAAACTTAGTCAAGCGGTGTTGTTTGGCACCACTGAAATCTTGGAATCGGTGTCGTGCGACCTTAAAGTGTGTTGCTATTGAGTCTTGCACTACGGTGCCGTAGTTTAGAAATTAGGGCACAAAATCCAAAGTGCACCGCATATGAAAATGGGGCTAGGGTGAGCCAGTTAGGAATTTAGGGTTTAGGGTCAAACAAAAATGCAGTCAAACAACACCACCATGGCGAAGTTTGGAGCCTTCAAACAATGACTTAATTGTAAACAATGACACATTTATTGTTTCGGTCACAAAAACTTCAAATGGGATCCTATTTTTTTTAAACTTGATGTTGTGACTTTACTGGTGTAGGAAGACATAGAGCTGGTACATTCACGTGAGCATAGGTCCTCGATTATGAGCCAACTGACTGGTTTGCATGAGTTTCTTCAGGATCACCTTGGCGCAATAGGGCTATGATATTTCACATATGCTCCAACCATCAGGACACATCTAGGGATGATGACAACACTGGTAGAGCGATGGCAGAGTGAGACATCACCATTTCACTTCCATATAGGCGAGGCGATTGTCATGCTAGAGGACATCTGATGTATTCTTTGATTACCCATCCATGGAGAGTAGGCTATTTATGGCATGGACATCTGGATAGATACCTGTTACAAGGTTATGGGCCAGGATGAGATTATCTTTGCTAAGGAACAGATTGAGCTGGAGTGGTATAGGAGCTCGGTGTCGCCATTCTAATTGATTGTGGTTGCTATTATTTTAGGGCTCGTGGCACAAGATCAATGCATCTGATACTTCAGTCCAATATGGATTCTAGCCTAGGAGCGGATGCTCCACTGGAGAGAGTGCTTTGTGTGGGGACCAATGATGTTGGCCTCACTCTATCATGATTTTCATGAGTTCACCTACTATGATAGTAGGGCTATCAGAGCCAGAGTGACACTCCTTCACATTTGGGCTTGGTAGCACATTGTAGTGCTCTGGCCATGGGTTATAGTTTTTTATGTGGAGCCAAATGATCCACCAGTCTAGTTGTATAGGGGTGGCTTGACTTTCGCCCATATAGGAGTAGTTGGCATCCTCACCAGAGGAGAGTGATTGACGAGATGATATTCTTCACATGGAGACCTTGGCTCGGGATGCCTTCCTAGTATGTTGACATTCAACAACTTTTCTTAGCAAGGCAATACAAACTCATGCAGGGTAGAGAGCACACCATGATCAAGGATTACCTATTGGATCAGATGGATAGGTAGTTTGGAGAGGTATAAGACATGCCTGATGACCAGTAGATGGCCATATTTTCTCATACTACAAGGGAGACTACATGAGGTCAGAAGATCCCTCCAGAGGATGCAGTTGACAGTTTTAGATAGTTGGTGGCTAGGCCATGGCCATATGATTAGGGGCAGGTAGACCTAGGGACCACATAGGCATACCAAGATTGGTTTCGTCCTTCGATCAAATTGATAGTGCCAGGGGCAGCTTTAGCACAATGGAGACCCTAAGGCCGGACATTAGGGTGGAGGTGGGGGCGAGGAGGCTGAGGAGATGAAGATGGAGATGGAGACAGAGGTAGAGGATGATTTGGACCACCTCCTAACCAATGAGGTTAGAGGGATGGGCAGAGAGACCAACAAAGAGATGGGGATCAACAAAGAGATGCCTTGAGGGACCCACAATAGCCTCTGAGAGACCATCAGCAGTAGCCACTACCATCGCCAACACCTCAGCCAAACTAGAGGGATGCTCTAATCTAGCAACTCTAGGCACAAGTTGCCACCTTGACAGTCAAGAGAGATTAGGCCTGAGCAGAGCAAGATTAGGCCATGTAGTAGAGACAGGTTGTAGAGCTACAACTAGCACACGAGACTGGCCAATGCTAGCAGCTCGAGAGCACATAGGGTAGGACAGTCTCAACATGCATCTACCGAGATGTGGTCAAAGAGGTAGAGTATTACAGGGTTCATTACCATCAGGTAGTGCCTTGAGTAGCCTAGGTGCCAGGTTTCTCACAACACATAGGGCAGAGGCAGGATCAGCCTGAGAGACAGCTGGGTGAGGGGAGTAGCCATCAGGGCTAGCTCATTTTTTTATTGGAGACACCATTCTTTTTTAGGTCCACAGACTCCATTTTTTATAGCCCCGTGGGCGTTTGTATACATTGATTGATTCACACATTTGATCTTGATTCTTTGTACCATGACAATTACTATGTTGATGATATATATGATATGAGATGATTCGATATATGAGATGTGTCCTATTTTATTTATGCATGGTGGATGGATGTATTTTCCTTTCTCTATGCGATGTGTTGACATGATATGACTCTATTTTATGTGATGCAATGTGATGCATGTTTATGTGCTACAGTGATTATGTAAATGTTTATGGCTGGATGCATTTATTTTTTAGTATCTTTCTATGCACTTTCGATGATGATGTATGGATGCAAATGTATGGTTTATGAGATGCAAATGATTTAAAATTCTTAGACTAACAGATCTATATGGATGATGATGTTATATGTTGTGATCATGAGATGTATGAGATGCCATTTTTTCTTTTTCAGTACCTTTTCCAATTGACATAATGATGCACATAATATGATGTGATAATGCTTTTATTATGACACCTATGTGATGATGCAAATGAATGATATGATGATGCTTATGTGACGATGTAAATGGATTATATGATGATGCTTATGTGACAATGCTTTTAATGCTTATGTAATGATGTGAATGGATGATATGATGATGCTTATGTGATGATGCAAATGAATGATATGATGATGCTTATGGATGATATGACGATGCCTATGTGATGATGATTTTAATGCTTATGTAATGATGTATGGTTTATGAGATGCTTAGAATAACCAATCTATATTATGAAATGATGAAATGTAATGTATGTGAGATGATCAATGTTTCCTATATGATATGACATGTTATGCATTATGCTTATGGTTTTTGGATGTAGGATGGATGCATTAGCGATGTTTTTGATTAACTACCATGGTACCATGTTAACACAGAAAGAAAGAAGAAGAAATAAGACAATCCAACAAGTCAACTTTATTTAGATATGATGGTGATGATGATGATTTTCTTACCAGGAATTGGGACTTTAAAAGAGCTATTTACCTTATGTTTGATAACACATGTAGGCATGATGCATCAAGGTATAAAGAACCAGGATGGCATTGTACCTAGTGTCATGTACTTTGACTCGACAATTAGATAGGACGACTCCTATTCACACCTGTCATATAAAACCTTATTCAAAATGTAGTTCAGATATTCCAAACATCTCAGACCAAAAAATAGAAATGCAAGCCTTCCTATGTGGTCAACAAGACACCTAAAACACCCTCCCTACACTCAAATAAAGTGTGCATGACCAACATTATATTGCAAGAATATCCCACAAGCATAGCAAATAAAAAGATAATGATTGTTACCCCATTCCTGTCTCTCTAAATCCCTTTGTTTGGACATCATTGATAGGTCATTGAAATGAGTGCAAATAAGATAATTCAAAAATACAAAGATAAAGTAAACAAACAAGCTAATGTTCTTCATACCACTAGCCAAGACTAAACTACGGTGATGCCTAATGTTGATGTCCATTGTAGGAAGGATGCATCCTAGGACATAATGAGATCATATTATTTGGGACAAACTAGATGATTAGCTATTAGTACCAAGAGTTGACCAAATTGTTTACTTACTGACCTAGACTTGAGACCCTAACGATTGAGTTTTCACTTTTAACCTGCTAGACTTGTTTTTGACTGTTTCACCAAAGGTTGAGGGTGATGACTATTTATTATGATCCGTGGATATTTATTTTGGGTGAAAGTGAGATGGGGATGGATGAATTTTTTTCAAATATTTGGATTTTTTTGGTGTTTTTGAAATGTTTTGAGGTCGTTTTTGATATTTTCAAATGTTTTGCAAATTTTTTTGACATTTTTCAAAATTTCCAATGTTTTGGGGTTTTATGAGATTTTGACCAAGATACTAACCTAAAGACTTATCCTAGGAGCCTCAGGGGTTGATCAACATATTAGCCTTGCCTACATTATACATGCAGAGACCACATAGTTTGACAAGATGACTCTATTTTTGACTTTTTTGGATTTTTGACCTATTTTTGGATTTTGATATGTTTTGAATAATTTTGGGATTTTATGATGTTTTTGGATTTTTTGATTTTAGGAAGAATTTAAGAATATACACGAATCCAACCTGATGAGACCATGCCCCCAGTGTGATGCAATAGACTACTTTGATATAGGCAAGACAAACTAGCCTTGAGAATGGGTCATGTAGTACTAGGAGGGTTCATGCCACGAACACAGGATCAAGGTATGATGTGGATGCAGATGGGTGATATGGAATGCAATGAAAGTGTGATGGATGGATGATGCAGAATGAGCCGTGGGGATCTTGGTGGATGGAAAATGTTTATTTACACAAGGCGTTTGTTTGCCAAGTTTTCACCAAGGTACTTTCCCAAAGCACCATCGAAGTGGTTTTTATTAGAGGATGATTTTTCTCTTTACTATTTTTTAATCATTTTTCTGATTTTTTTGGATTTTTTATGTTTTTTATTTTTTTGTATTGTCTCATTTTATACCTTGCAAGTTTAGGCATAAAACTTTTTGAGATGGGAGTTTTTCATGGGATCCTGAAGAGGTTCCCCTTTAGGTGTTGACAACTGATATGCCCCTATCTTGTAGCTCGTTGCGATGACAAAGGGTCCCAAGCAATTGGGTAAAAATTTGCCCTTTCCATCTGGATTTGGAACATTTTTTTTTATTCTCCTTTAGCACAAGCTCTCTGACTTGGAAAGTTTGACTCTTGATCTTCTTGTTGTAAATCCACTTGAGATGGTTTAAGGCATCAATGCACCACTCATCCAATAATTCCATTTTGTTTAATCTTGACACCTGATATTCTTCATCCGTGATGAGATTCTGCAATGATATTCTCAATGACGAGAGCTTGATCTCAATGGGGAGTATGGATTATGATCTGTAGACCAAGGAGAAAGGGGTGGAACCTGTTGGTGTGTGGATACTTGTTTGGTAGGACCATAGGGCGAGATTCAATTGGAGGTTCCAATCATGACCAACTTCATTGACCATCTTTTTGAGGATTTTTAAGATGGTCTTATTTGTAGCCTCAACTTTGTCATTTCCTTAGGGATAGTATGGGGTGGAAAAGCAAGGTTGGATGTTAAAATTGTGGCATAGGTCATGAACATCTTAGTTTTTGAAAGGTGTCCCATAATGAAAAATTAAGTAGTTCAAGATGAACTTTGATATCTGCTTTCCTATGATATAGGTCATGGGAATGGCTTCTACCCTCTTTGTGAAATACTCAGTGGCAGTGACGATGAACTTATGTCCACTAGATGAGGTAAGGGTGATGTTTCCAACAAGATCGAGTCCCCACTATGAAAAGGGCCAAGGTGTGACAGTTGGGTGGAGCTCTTTAGTTGGTGCATGGATGAGATCTCCATGCTGCTGACACTACAAACACTTTCTGACATAGTCATGTGCTTCTCTTTCCATTGTAGGCCAATAGTATCTTGTCCTCAACAGTTTCTTGGCCAAGGTCATACCACTCAAATGTGAAATAGAAATGTCGTTATGCACCTTGGTTAAGGCAGTCAATGCCTCCTTAGTGTTTAGGCAATGTAACAGGGTTCCTTCAATGCTTCTACAATAAAGGTTATTTCCTAGGATGCCAAAACATGATGAATTTTTGATAAAGGCTCTTTTGAGGTTCAGGGTTATGTTAGCAAGGAGGACTCCTATTCTCAAGTAAGTATATATATCATGGTACCAGGGATCATCGAGACCAACAGTTTTGCACACAAATTCAGACTCTGGTACCTTGAATGATAGTACGAGATGCTAATCTAAGAGGAATTCTTGCTTTGGGACATTGTGTGGGATATCTAGGAGTGATCTGATTGTAGCCATGGCATCTGTCACTTTGTTATTTACTCTAGGTATCTACTCAAATGTGACATCAATGAAGGACTCCTTGAGGCTTTCTACCAGTTTCTTATAGGGAGTCAACTTGTTGTCCTTTGTTTGATACTCATCATAGACCTAGTTGATTATGAGCTATGAATCCCCATAGACCTTAAGTGCCATTATCTACCATTGTATTGCAATCCTTAGCCCTATGACCAAAGCCTCATATTTTGTAGTGTTATTTGTGCAAGGGAATGACAACTTGGATGATTTTGGTATACAATCCCCTTGTGGAGTGATGAAGAAGATCCTTGCTTTTGATCCATGTTGTGTGTAGGATCCATCAAAGTACATTTTCTAGTGATTTTCTACACTCAGGTTGAAGATTGATTCGTTAGGGAACTCTGATACAAGTGGCTTCTCTGAGTATATCAGGGGCCTTTGCCAGTTGATCTACAATTGCTTGTCCTTTGATGGCCTTATGTTCCATATACTCAATGTCATGCTCTATGAGGATCATAACTCATTTTTTTTTCCACCCTATAAGAGTTGCTTTAGAAAGCAGGTATTTGACTGGGTCTATCTTTGCGATGAGCATTATTTGATGGGCCAACATGTAATGTCTGAATTTTTTGGTTGCAAATACGACTGCTAGACAAGATTTTTCAATGGATGTATAGTTTAGCTCATGCCCACCATAGTTCTACTGATATAATAGATGGCTCTCTCTTCCCCATTTTCATCATGTTGTGCTAAGAGAGCATAGAGAGCTACCACTATTGTTGATATATACAAGATCAAGGGTTTGCCTGGAATTGGTGGCATGAGGACTAGCAGCGTGAGTAAGTATTCCCTGATCTTGTTGAAGGCCTGATCACATTGATTGTCCCACATGTATGATACCCCCTTGTGGAGTAGATGAGAATAGGGGACAACCTTTTCTGCTAGTTGCACTATGAATCGGTGGATGGACTGGAGTCTTTCTTGCAAACCCCTTAGTTTTTTCAATGTTTTCAGTGCCTCCATTTCAAGAATTGCCTTAACCTTAGCAAGATCTATTTCAATCCCTCTCATAGATATGATATACCAGAGGATCTTTCCTGACTGTACTCCAAAGACACACTTCTTTGGATTGAGTCTGAATTTGTATTCCTCTAACCTATCAAAGATGGAGCCCAAGGCTATTATGTGATCCTATTGTTTCTTTGATTTAGCCAATATATCATCCACATAATCTTCCATAGTCTTGTGAATCATATCATGAAATATTAATGTCATGGCCCTTTGATAGGTAGCTCCTGCATTTTTCAACCCGAACAACATCATATTCCAGCAATATGTCCCCTATGGACAAGTGAAAGCTATTTTGTGTTGGTCATATTTTTCTATCATGATCTAGTTGTAACCTGAGAATCCATCCATCAAGGATAGCATCTCATGTCCTGTTATCATATCCACAATCATATCAATGTTTGGAAGTGGGAAGTCATCCTTGGGACATGCTTTGTTAAGGTCTCTAAAGTTCATGCAAATGCGGATGCTCCCAGTGGGCTTTGAAATAGGTATGATATTTGAGACCCACTCCGGATAATCTATTGGTCATATGAACCCTGCATCTAGGAGCTTCTGTAACTCTATTTTGACCAACAATGCAATATGGGGATGCATCTTTCTTTGTTTTTGTCTAATAGGCTTTTCTTTAGGATATACAACTAGGTGATGAACCACAACCTCTAGATCAAGTCTAGGCATGTCGGTATAGGTCCACACAAAGTTTTTCTTTCTTTCTTTTATGAATGCAACTAGAAGTTCATGTTCTTCTGTGAGAAGTGACTCTGCATAGAATGTTATGTGTGGTAGTTCCTCTATTCCCAAGTTAACTAGATTGCACTTCTCTACTAGGACCACTAACTTCTCTTGATGTATTGCACTAAGGGGAAGATTGAACCCATCATCCTTCGGTGCCTCAGAGAGGTTTTCACCATTGGATGCATCCTTTATTTTTACTATTTTTGGGTTAGAGAGTGCCACAGTGTGGTTTTCACTCAAAGGCCTAGAGATTATTCTCAAATTTTCACTTTTGCAAGTGTAGGATTCAATTGTTTCCCCGTAATAGGCTTGTGTGTCTAGTATGATATCAAACCCAACCTTGTGATCTTCGTATGGTATAGTATACTGCAATCCCATGAACTCTGAGATCACCTCATCATTTTTTAATGTGTCCAAAATTGGTGGTCCTTGTTGGTTGTAATCGATGATCTGGGGATAAACTAGGTTTATTTCATGGGTTTGATGGTCTGACTCAAAAGACAAGGTGCTAATCATGAGTAGGGAGAATCTTCAAAAAGCATAGGTAAGTTAGTTATGGGATTCTCATCACTACTACACACATTAGTTATGTCGAAGGTAAAATTGTCTATGACTCGACCTGTGGACACTAGTAATTGAAGGGTGGGTGCTAATAGTTGAGGGGGAGTTTTGACCTTTCTAACTGAGGCACCCTTTCCAAGTATGGTTTCCTTTGGAGGAGTACTTCTGAGACCAAGATTTCTTATATTCTTCTCTGTGACAAGGGGTTCTAATAGGCCGTTGTCATTCTTCCCAAGTTTCTTGTTTCTGTTATAGCCCATACCAAGAATCATTTGTAGACTTTTTTTCTTTCATCAATTAGAATATTTTGCATGGGCCTTTCATCGTGATATAGGATACTAGATATGTCTCTTTCATCTACTATTTCCTGACTTAGATCCCCCTAAATTCTAAATCTAGAGGGGTATGCTTTGAAGGTATGGTGATCCTATACCTGCACAAACACAAAGAACAAACACATAATTAGTCTAATATGCAAGTTAGAAACAACATTCCCCCTATAATTCATTTGAGACATCAACAATAAGAAATAAATGAAGAACATGAATAAAAACTATCTAATCTTGCTCAAAATAAACAAACTCTCAATCCCATGGGGGAATTGGTGCCATTTTGATATGAAAATTGGCCCTTTCCCAATTCCTTGCAAGCTTGATGATCAATGGTGAAGATTTGATGCTCCTTGATGAAATTTCTCCATAACATAGCTATAGAATTGATGAAAACTATGAAACTTGGATGAGAATGGATCAAATTGCTCAAAACATTAAGATAATGATTTTACCTAAAGTTTTGGATCAAATGCCTAAGATGTGGATCCAAAATCAATAAGAGAGCCTTCTATTTATAGAAGAGAATGATAGAGGATGAGGGAAAATGGATGAATGTGGGACTAAAGATCAACCAATAACACAATGCCACTTGTAAACATGTGAGTGGATAAAGGTGGAGCACATTTTGATGAATGTGCACATTAATGCAATTAGGTGGAAATTCAAAATTGGAGAAGTGACATGTTGGAGGGAGATGAAGGATGAATTAAATGCCACTTGGCTCAATAAAAGGACATGTAAGAGGCCTTTAATGCCTTGTTGGATGGACAAGTACTTTTGGGGGGAGATTTCACATTTGAGGAATATTCCCACTTTGATGCCTTTTTGAATGAAAATTGAGGATTTATTAATTAAATAAAATGATTTTCATGAGCAAGTTGCAAAAGCTAGAGGATTTGAGGGATTAAGACTAGTATTAATTAGGATTTGATTAATTTAAAAGGAGATTAGTTAATTTGACAATTTGACTTAGACTTTTGAATTAATTTAAATCAAAATGAGAGGAAAATGATTATTAGACTTAATTAAATAAGAGTTGATTTATTTAATTAAAGAGGATGGTATTAGTTTTAAATCAAATAAAGTTTAATTTATGTAATTTAAGGGAGGTGAATCTAGAGATTAATTAAATAAACCGAATTATTTAATTAAAAGAGGGACTATAGGATTAATTAAATAAATTGATTTATTTAATTAATGGGGGATGATGACTTAATCAAATAAAATTGATTTATTTAATTAGGAGATGAAATGTGATGAATTTAATAAAATACAAATTATTTGATTAAATTGTTAGCAAAGGAGATGATTCAGGATGAATTGGTGTTAGTAATCAGGATCAGGTGTATAGGATCAATTAGTATATCTTTCATGTATACATGATCAATTCATTTTTAGGTGTGTTATATATAGTCTTTAATTCATTAGCAACATAAATCCAAGGTAAATCAAATAGCCTTCCATATTCACCTTCTAGAATGCATAGTTTGTGCCATCAAACATAGGGATCTCCTTCTTGCTTTTCATCTTGGATCTACCTCAAGTGATTAAGATTCTCTCCAAGGAACCTTGCTCTAATACCAATTGTTGAATGATCAAGATAATTGAGAGGGGGCATGAATCAGTTGTACCAAATTAAAACATTGAAACCCTCAACATTAATTAGATCTACATGCTTTCATTAAACCCTTAATCTATTATAATGTTTAAACATGAGAAGCAAATAAAAGAATTTGAAACCAAAACCATACACAAGAGATCATCAAATTTACATAGAAAACCCTAGAAGGGAAAATCCGTAGTGAGGATTAGATCACAATATAAGTAATTACAAAACCAATAAAAAGAGGCACACTGCCAAAATAGGATGCATAGTCCAAAAAGGCTCACAAACCAGGCTCACTACCACAATAGAAATAAGAAAGAGGATAAAATGTTACAGAGATAACATTATCTCAATGAAACAGAAGATCCACCACAACAACTTCAACAAAAATTTCAATCTTCTAGAGATCAAGATACCTTAGCTCACTACATTCAATAATCTTTCATTATAGCTTGCACTACATTTCATACTTTTGCACTTAATTTCACATCACCATATTCAACTCTATTCTCCTCTACTTCTCGCATCAATTAACCTTGCATTTATACCATCCACATCTTGAAAAAAAAAATCAAGTTGGCTACACTCACCTTATTCCTTACAAATTAAAAATAGGTCAGCACTAAGCATTCTTGCAGTGGATAGGAAAAAAAAAATTAGACAAAAAAACCTTAACTGGGACCAACATTAACTATCACATGCAACTATATACTTTTATTAATGCTTGAGAATCTTCAAATGTAGTGTAAATAATAGGTCAGTTGTTACCCATGCAAACACCATTAAAATTTGAATTACATGCTTCCTCAAATCAAGGACAACTTGTAAACCACACACCACACTTCATCACAACCTAGAATATTCCTATATCAACCTAAAATCCATCAAACTACTTCACAACAATTCACCTTCAGAATGTACATAGCTTGTACACTCAGACTATACTGCTAGAGATTTTAACACTAAAATACAACTTCTAGAGCAACAAACAACAAATACTCTTGATGCATGTAAGAGATCAACACCATCAACTTATCTTCAAAATCACAAGACCTGAAGAATAGTTGCAGAGAAATGTGGAGCAAAAACATTTCTCCCAGACACCTTTTGTAAGAAACACTCCAAACTAGTTCATGCATTGGTGAACATAACTTCCTCTAACCATCAATCAAAAAGCCAAAATTTTGAATATAGAAAATATGAACAACTCTATTCAACATATCCAAACCACACAAGTAAATCTTCAACCCAAAAGAAATGCAAAGAAAAAATAGAACATTTCTACAAACCAGAATACCTCTGCACACTTGTTTCCTTATTTTATCAATTTTCTCAATATCATCGACATCTAAACTATAAACTAAATATTATCAAAGAAACACTAGAGGTTAGCACCTGTATCTTAATTGATGACAACATAATGAAACTAATCAAAGAAAAAATCTCTCTCAACCACTGTACAACTATCACCAATGAAAAAAAAAGCATGCTAACATCAATGACAACACCTTGATACTAGCAACATTATGATATTCTAATTATGGTGCTCAATGATTGAGAGATGGAACTTGAATTACATCACCTAAATTATTCTTTCTTTCATAGGTTCACATCTCTACACACACATACTTATCATATCAAGTGAGATCTAAATTATATCCAAGACATTAAATTAATGTCATTTCATGTTGGCCAGGGATTTACAATTAACTGGGTCTACTAAAGGTGGACCTAAATTCAAATTTACTTGAAATGTGTAACGAATAGGTTCTAAATTAAAAAAAATGTTTCCAAAAGAACATAATGTCATGTGCTTCCATAAGAACCTTAACCTGGACCTATTTCAACATCCCACACAATATTTGAAGGTCACATGCTTCAATTCGCTGCTGCATAATTCTAGAACATCAATTGGTTAACTAGATAGCATAGTGACCCTTCTGTCACTTCAATGTTTTTGCATGCTAAACATAAATCATAGAAACTCTAGAATAAGATAGAAATAGTTTAGGCACAATCTCCTTCAAACCATAAACTAAAACTCACATCTAAGAGGGAATACAGATCATGAATATATTTCTAGAGAAATCACTCTAGACCCTAAGTAACTAGCCTCAAACATTTTGTATCAGGCTTATGAATTACTTCTATCACCATGAATAGATACAAGCATGATATTATAAGAATAGTATAGTTTGTATCCTTCATTGTACTCAAAAATATCTAATATGCATGTATGATTACATTTAATTCTCAATGTTCAACAAGAATTACTCCTTAGACATCAGTGAGTTCCATTTGACATCAACAACAAACTATGTTCAACAATCTCCCCCTTTTTGATTGATGGCAAAAAAAAAATGCTACTAGCACACATGAATATAAATATAATGTGTCATGAAATTCCATTACTTGAGTTCTTTATTCCCCTTAGATGATTTAGAATTTTGATTCCTATTTCTCCCCCTTTGACATTAATGATAAAGCTCAAATACTCTCTACACAATCCAAAAAAAATTCCCAAATAGACTCCCCCTAAGTCCATACCACATTACGTCTAAAACATTTTGCAAGACCACCAAGTCTTCTTGTGATAGGGAAACACTCCCCCTCAACCTGTGCTACCTCTCGGTTCAAGAAAAGGGAGCAACAACTCCTAGCTCCTTTTGGAGAAGCAATTTTATGAAAATTTCTACTACTTTCTCCTTGGTTTCATCATAATACAACTTCAACTCTTTGTCTACAACTTTTTCTCTCAAAAAATGATAATTATAATATGATTTTTCCTTAAGTGCATTACCAAATTCTTAGAAATGTTTATAGCACTATTATCGTAACATAAAATGGAAATTGGTTCATCAAACTCTATCTCCATCTCCTTCAAGTTATACTTAATCCATAATACTTGAGTGCAATTTGAAGTTTCTACAATGTATTCTACTTCTATTGTAGATAGGGATTTTGAATCCTACTTCTTTCTTAACTAGGATATACAAGATTGTCACCAAGAAAGAAAGCTCCACCACTTGTACTCTTCCAATCATCTATGCTTCCTGCCTAGTTTGCTTCTGTGTATGCAGTCAAAAAGAAATTTCCACTCTTAAGATACCACAAACCAAACTCAATTGCAATCTTTAGATATATATGAATATCCTTTTTTACTAATTTGACATGAGTTTCCTTAGGTGTTGCATGAAATCTATCTACCATGCCAACTACTTGCATTATATCTAGTCTAGATGTAGTCACATACAATAAAATAATAATCATGGATCTATACATTTAGTCTATTTTTTTGGACTAGACATGTCATATTTACTCAATTTACACCTAGTAACCATAGGTGTAGTCACTGGTTTGTATTCATTCATTTTAAACTTTCTTAACACTTTGATGTAGGAGCAACCCTAGTTGTAAAGCAATCCTAAATCAACGAAAAACAATAATTTTCCTACATTTCATTTAGTAGCATTTTTATTAGTTCATTCCACATTTTACCACATGATTGTTTCTCAGCTCATAGAGTAGGATATAGCATCTACACATCAACATCTATCACATATCCAAATTTCACATCATTTGCAGTTGTTTGTTCAAAGCTATTGCTTTCAAAAATTCAATGCATTACCAGCCAGAGAATTTGAGGCTGACCTGGTCTAGAATTCTTATTGCAAACCTATTCTATATTGTTTGGAGTTTAACTAGACACCATACAAGAATCTTGGGTTCATTGGGACCTATCTTGGAGATTCACAAGTTAACTCATTTCGTGTGGAGCTAATGCTTCATTTATTGAGGCTAACATTCACATTTGATCAATCATTGAGTTATTGACCCTTGTGGATAATGTAAACCTATTTTAGAGTTGGAGGAGCATATTAATAAGAATTGTAATTCATTTTAGATCATCAATCCTAAGTTATATGTTTTAGATTCATTTATTTCACACAAAACCCTTTGCGGGAATGTAAGAAGGCCTTTTAGCAAGTGGTATTGTTGAAGCCCTTGCAACAAGGCCTATGAGCCCTTTTAGTTCATCCTTGTGGCCAATTTTGCATGTAAGCATTCCATATTAATGAAGATTCATGTTTGCATATCAATTTCTATGTTTTTTTCACTATGTTGACTCATTGCTACATGGTTCGGACTATTCCTTCTAGAACCCTCCAACTGTGACTACACCAAGTGGTATCAGATTGAGTTTTCAATTCCCGAAGGAATTCCTTGAGGTGAACAGATCATTGAACTAAGGCAGAATGCATTTTTTTTCAACTAATCACTGATTATGAGGTATTTGAAATCCATGTAGCCAAATCACTGAATTGAGGCAGTTACACCAATTCAAGGGGAGATATGCTACCAAGGAGAGCACCTATTATGGAAAATGCTGATAGAAGAATGGATGAAATGTTGGAAGTGAGATGCAAGTTAGGTTAGATGCTATTGAATAAGATCAAAGGTGAGGCCTAAACCCTAGGTAGAATGATGAAGCGAATCAAATTGTAGAAACCATAGATGAAGAAGAAAAAGAATTAGATCAAGCGAAGACGTTGAAAGCGATCTCAAAGATTACCAAGCAACATAGAGTTGAAATTCAAATTTATAAGGGAAATTTGAATCTGGAAGAATTGATTGTCTAGATAAATTAAATAAAAGAATACTTTGAATATGAAGAAATTGAAGATCCGGAAAGAGTCATATTTGTGAAGACAAAGTTGAAAGGTCATGCTACATCATGGTGGAAAGAAGTTCAATTGAATAGATATAGAAGAGGTAAACAAATAATCATTAAGTGGGATATAATAGTGACAAAATTGAAGAAGCAATTCATACCAGCAGATTATGAACTTGACTTGTTGAAGAGATTGCAGAACCTAATAAAAAAAGAAAAATTTGTGGAGTATATTGAGGAATTATACAAGATGATAATTAGAACTAGTCATAGTGAAGAAAGAAAAGAAAAGGTTTCCAGATACATCAATGGAATAAGATCAAACATTCAAGAAGAATTGAGTTTAGTAAAGATGACATCTATTGATGAAGCATACTAGTTTTCATTGAAGGTGGAAGAGAAGTTGAACAAGAAATTTGAAAAAAGGAAGAAAAGTGCAAGAGGACTATTTAGTAGAATGGATCCCAGTCCAGAGAAAGAAGACCTTATGTGGAACAAAACAAAGATCCAAAACCCTATTAGAATGAAGAAAAGGATGCTAGATCATATCACAGAGGTAGAGAAGATAGAAATTTCTACCACAATAACAAAGGAGGCCATAATTATTACTGCAATAATGGATACTAGAGAGATGAAGGAAGATTTGAGAGAAGAAAATTCAAAGGAACCTATTCCAAGTGTGGAGGTGAAAGACATAAAGCATTTGAGTTTCTTTAAGGAATTATTGGAAAGAAACTTCAACATACCGAAAGATCAACTTATGTGGAGGAAGAACATGTTTGATTCCCTAATCTGGTTGGGAAAGTATAGAAAGGTGAATCATTGGTGATGAGAGCTTTGATGCATGAAGAAGTAACTAAAGAACCACCATAGAGGAAAAGTCTATTCTGAACTAGATGTAAGTCTAGAGGAAAGATAAGTTATCATTGATAGTGGTAGTAGTGATAATCTAGTTTCAGAGGAAGTGGTAACAAAGTTGAATTTAAAGAGATTGAAACACCCACGCCCCTATAGGATAACATGGATTCAAGATGAGCATAAGATATTAGTGAATGAACAATGTTTGGTGAAATTTCATATTGGATCATATAGGGATGAAGTATTGTGTGATATTATGCCTATGGATACATGTCATTTACTATTAGGAAGACCATGGAAATATGATAAGAAAGCAATTCATAGTGGAAGAAGGAATACTTATAGTATGGCATCAAATGAAAAGAGAATCAATTTGATACCTTTGGAGGAAGAGGGGAAGACTAAATTTTGTGGAACTACCAGATTATTTTTGGTAGATGGAAGGAAATTTCTTGATGTCCAACTAAGGCATGAGAACCTGTGTTATGCATTGATTCCAAGGATAGGTGGTAAACCATGGGTAGAGAATCCTACCATAGAGAGTGAAGAAGTATCAATGTTGTTGGAATAATATGAAGAAATCATATCAGAGAATGTATTGGAAGGAATTACACCTATCCAGAGTATCATCCATCATATAGATATTATACCAAAAGCTAGTTTTCCAAACAAAGCAACACATAGAATGACACTGGTAGAGAATGCAAAGTTGAACCAATAGATAAAAGAGTTGTTGAGGAAATGATTGATCAGAGAAAGTTTGAGCCTATGTGCAACACCTATTGTACTTGCACCTAAGAAAGATGGAGAGTGGAGAATGTGTACAAATTCAAGAGAAATTAAGATCACTGTCAAGTATAGATTTTCATTGCTAAGGATGGATGACAATATGGAATATTTGAGTGGAGAAAAGTATTTCACAAAGATTGATCTCAAGAGTGGATATCATCATATCAGAATCAAAGAAGGGGATGAATGGAAGATTATAAGGAAGCTAAGGTAGTAGAACAACTTCTTACACTAATCTTGAGAGGAGAATAATGCAACATTTTACAGATCTTTAACAGTTATAGAAACTTAAATAGAAATAAACATAAGTATCATGCATATTGCAACATAGTGATTTATGTGGGGAAAACCCTTCTGGGAGAAAAACCCCACACTCAAAAATCCACCCAATATATTATTCAGCAATCACAAAGATTACAATATGCTTGCAGAGCAAGCTTCTCACAGGATTATCACCACTTATAGATCAAGAGACAACATGACCACTATTAGACTCTCATAATACATCATCGTCTCTCTACCATAGCCATAATACAATTCCCTCATAAAATAGGGTTACATTCTAGGGCAAGATAGACCAACAAAATATCTGCCATTAGATCTAAAACCTAATAATGAATGATCCAGATTTACAATATATCATTATTTAATGTATGTTATCCGTTTTAGGAGTTTCTTGAAAAATTTAACATGATCACACTTTTCTCTTTGCTTCCATTGTATACACCCATCAATGTAACTAGGAAATATACATAAATATATATACATCCTATCAACAATAAATCATATATAATTGCAAGGTTGAGACACATTTTCCCAACAAATATCCCACTTTTCAAACACCTTTCAAGAGCAATGTGAGGGTGTAAACATCATCTCTTTAATTGCTAGGGGCCAAAAGGCCCATAGTCTCTAAACACCATCTAAAATTCTTTGTGCTCATAGACTTAGTTAAAGAATCAACAACATTCATCAAAGTCTCTACCTTAACCAACTTCACCCTGTCGTCTTCAACCATATATCTAACCAAATGATATTGTACATCAAGATGCTTGGTACTAGCATGAAATTCTGGGTTCTTGGCTAGACATATCACACTCTGATTGTCGCAATAAATTGTCACTACACCTTGTTTTATTCCAATATTTGAACATATTCTCTTAAGAAAAATGGCTTATTTACAAGCATAAGTAGTTTCCATATACTCTTCTTCTATAGAGCACAAAGCAACCATAGCCTATCACTTACTCACCCAGCTAATTGCACCACCAAATAAAGTAAACACATAAGCACTAGTTGATTTTCTACTATCAACATCACCTGCCCAGTCTTAATCCACATAACCATGAATATCAAGGGAAATCTCATCTTTAGTCATATTACTATGATAACATAAGGAATAATATGCCAGGGTACCCCACAAATATGTGAAAACTCTTTTAACTGCATCCCAATGAACTCTACTAGGATTAGACATATATTTGAAAAGAACTCCCACTACTTGGGTAATGCCTGCTCTAGTACAAATCATAACATACATCAAACTTAAAAATGCACTATGGTAAGGCACTCTACTCATGTCTTCCATATGTAATGGAGATGTTGGACAATCTAAAATAGATAACTTTGTTCCAACTAAAACAAGAACACACAATAGTCTACAATCCTACATATTGAACCTCTTTAAAATTGAGTTGACATACTTACTTTGGCCAAGCCATAGCTTTCTATTCACTCTATCTCTTTTAATCTCCATCCCAATAATGTGTTTAGCTGCACCAAGATCTTTCATTTCAAATTTAGCAGCAAGTTGATATTTTAGTTCTAAAATCATACTATTCCCTCTACCAATAAATAACATATCATCAACATATAATGTAATAAATAGGAAACGATCATTATCAATTTTAGAATAAACATAATGATCTGATTTAGAATGCTCAAATCCCAAACTCAACACATATGTATCAAATTTTTGGTACCACATCCTAGGACTCTGTTTTAGGCCATACAAATATTTCTTCATTTTGAAAACCAAATTACTTTTACCTTAAACCACGTAGTGCAGTTGTGTCATATAAATATCCTCCTCCAAGTCACTATGAAGGAAAGAAGTTTTCACATCTATTTTATCAACCTCTAAATCATAAGCAATAGAAATAGCAAGCACAAATCTAATGGATGTCATTTTTGCAACATGAGAGAATATCTCACCATAATCAACACCTTCAACTTGAGAGTAACATTTTTGCAACCAACATTGCTTTGTACTTCTCAACACCTCCATCTAAACCAAACTTTTTCTTGAACACCCATTTGCAACCAACAGGTTCTTGCCCTTTAGGTAATGTTACAAGATCCCATGTATCATTCTTTTTTAGAGATGCCATTTCTTCATCCAACATCAAACTACTCAATTGAATCCCAAACAACATTTTTTTACTATCTCAGCCTAGTATTCTTTGATGCATACTTTGATCTAACTTGAGAAACAACAAGTTTTGAATCTCCAATAACTCTTAACTTCTTAATTTTATGTATCTCAGCTAATTTTAGCCCTAGTACCAAAGCTTCATATTCATCTACATTGTTTGTGGATGAAAACAGTAATGAAAATGAGAACTTAAAAGTTTTACCACTAGGAGAGATGAGTATCACCCCTGCACCATCCCCTTGGACTTTTCAAGCAAGCACCATCAAAACACATGTTCCATTAGTCATCATTGTTTGCTTGTTGCAATACTTCTTTCTCAAGGGGTGCATGTTGCTTTTCTTCCTCTTCCTATAACTCTTCAACCCTGAAGTCATCCATACCAGTATCTACAAAATAAATTTTATCTTCTTCTTCCACAAATTTAATCATGCATGGAGCTCTTGGTTCCCTCATAAACTTGATGTATTTTCCCTCAATTGGGAATGTGGTAAAGGACATTGCACACTGCATGCTTCCTCTCATCAAGGAACTCCACTTCCTTGACAATAAAATACCATAATTTGGTGGGATTTCCACCACAACTATGCTCATAACAAACTCCTTGTTAGGAAAAGTAGCTAGTCTATATGGGACATCCTTAATCACTCCTATGACTGGGATCTCTCTTGAATACATGGCATAACATTTTCTATAGGAATAATTGATCTTCAAGCCCATTTACTTCATGATCTTCACCGACATGATATTAGATGAAGCTTCTGAATAAATCATACAATTCTTTAGAAGCTTACCATCAATAATCAATGTTACATAAAATGGATCAATATTATTTCGGCAAGCTATGATAGTGTTACCCAAGTAAATTTGAGGGATTTCACCAATGTATCCCTCCATCACATCTTCACCTACTTGATTTCCACTCACTTGAGGCTAAGTAGACATCCTTTTATCTCCATAGGCCTTAGTAGAACCATTGATAAGGGCTACTTCCTTCTTCTTATGTTCTTCAATTCTCATCATCTCCATTAATGGGACTGTCACTTTGACTTGAGAAAGTAGTTGAAACATGTCAACCAGATTATACTTGGGTAATTCAAGAGGGACTATGCTCTACTCTCCAATCTTGTCTTTTTGTGGCTCAAACTTCATCTCAGTCTTACTTTTTGATTTTTTTTCTTGCTCTACATTTGAATTTTTAGTTTTTTCTTTCACAACAGGAGAAGTGGCTTCACCAAATTTGTTGGTCACATTATCTTTCTTGGCCCAAATCTTAGGTCCCTTACTCCTTGGATTTGACCTCTTCCTTTTAAACTTGACCAAAGCTCCCTATTTCTTTTCATTTTTTCCTTCATAAACATACTACCTAGCTTACCTTGGTCACAATTCACAACTCTTTCTCAAATTATGAGTTTTTCTGGCTTGCACTACCAATGATACTATCATTTGTTGATATTCCTCATTAGAAGGACTTTTCAAGAACACATTCATTTCATCCATTTATATAGCACACATATTTTCCTCAACCTCTTTATCCTCATGAGGGAAATTTTTTTGATGATAAGAATCTGGTTTATATATTTGACAATCAAAATCTACTACATGTGACTCTTCTTCTAAAGAACACTCTTCATCAGAAAATTTTGATTTGTGCATTAGTACATCTACCTCCACATCATTTTCCCTAATAAGCTCACAATTATCTAACTAATTTTTTTCTCCTTCAAACTATCTCACATTGAGCATGTTTGAGAGGCATGTGGTAGTTGGAAAACAACACACCAAGGTGTTTCATCAGTAAAATTGATAGTATTTTTCTACAGTGAGTTAGGGGGAACTTTTCTTTGTGTATTTTTCTGATTGTTTTGAATTGGATTTTCCATTATGCCAATTTGTATTATAAGGACAATCCTACAACCTAGGAGGTATTTCATTCTTTTGGAGACTTTGATTTTCATCAAGCTTTATGAAAGATATCAATTATAGACTTCCAAGAAAATAGAAGACCCTTTCTCTATAGAGTGTTTGTCCTCCTTCTTTGGGTTCTTCAAGATATTAATGTTGTCTCTTCTCCCAACCTTTCTTGATGCTCTCCTATTATTCTCAATATGGACTACCATCTTCAATGCCTCTCTCAAGTTTTGAGGATTCTTATCTCATAGGAGATAGCCAATGTTTTTTATCAAATGCATTACAATAGTTGACCAAACATACATTATCATTGAGTCTCAAACAGTAGGTAGTCTATTCATGTACTTTTGAAATATTGTGTTGAAATAAAAAACCATCTCATTTGAACCCTTATATCTATTGTTAAATTCACAGAAAAAAAATATCGCATCAATCTTATTACCATATTATTCTCTAAATAATCTCTTAAACTCTTCCTAAGAACTAGTACTCTCTGCTGGTAGAGCTCTATACCATTCTCTATAATCTTCAGTAAGTGATTGCATGAAAAGCTTCATCATAACATCCTCAGCCTCCACCTCAAAATCATCCATTACATTGGAAAATGATTTTAGATGGTCCTCACTACTTATGGCATTATTCTCATATAATTTAACCAATGCAGCCTTGATATCCTTAGGGAATTGGTTTGAATAACCAGGAATACCAACAAAGCATAACTAGAATGTTTGTTACCTCTCCCATTTCATCCTCCACCATTACCACCACTTCCACTTCCTTCTTCACCTCTAGATTAGGAGATCTTATTATTATCGTTACCTCCACCTAAACCACCCTGATCTCCACCACCATTTCCATGAGGAACATGTCCACATAATCTAGTATTGTGTGATTAGGGATCAGATTCAATATGACCAAAACTTGAAGCTGCTGAGTCTGGGATGGAAGTTTTGAGGAATACAAATTTCCTCTCCATTTCTACGTTTTTAGCAGTAATCTCCATCTCTTGTTGCAATTTTTCATTAGCTAATTTTAGTTTCAACACTTCTAGATCAGGAGGTGCACTTGATAGACTAGATTTAGTTTCAACATTTTTGGTAAATGTATTAGTAGATGAGTTATTGGTATTTGTACTTGAGGTGGGTTTCTTAGGCTAACCCATAGGTTTCTTTCCATGGTCAATTGGTTGGAATTTCTTAATAGCAATAGAGGGATCTGAAAATTTAGTTGTTCTGATAGTAGTACATGTAATTGCACTAGAAGTACCCATAGGAATGGTCACTTTAAGAGGATCATAGGTTTCCTTAGCAAAATATTTAGACGGATTCTTAGGTATTGGTTCTTCTTTAATGTCTTCTCTCATTTTCTCAACCCTCTTTCTTAAAGAAACTTTGTCTAGCATTTTTGTTCTTATTTTATCCTCTCTTTCCTTTGCTTCTCTCAATCCCAACTCCCTGATTTTGAGCTCCTCTTCATGCAAGGCTTGCATATCCTTGTTTATCTCATCTTCATCTTCTAGAATAACATTAGACTCACTAGGTTTAGGAGTATAATAGGTGAGATTTGTTGGTTCTCTCTCAGAGGAATGGTGTGAAGTTCTACTACTCCCTCTTGGGTTGAAATTATCATCATTGAACATAGAATTACCCCCAAGGGTTTCCCCTCTGGCTAGGGATTCACCATCCTTATCCAAAAATTTCCATAGTTCTTCCTCTCTTGAGTTAAAAGATTACAGTCAAGATGACTAGTAGTAACATAGATCTCATTTATGATAGTATTTTCCTCATCATTTGAGGGCATATCATAATCAAATAATTTTTCATTCGAAATTTCAGATGCATGGTCAAGATTTTCCATGGAATTACTTGCTTCAACACCCTTCACAATCCATGATGGCTTCTTGCTCTTTGATGGATCAGGCTCCAATTTTTTCTTCGGATGCTTTTTCATATAGTTCTTGGTTCCTCTCATGGGTTCAAACTGCCTCTTATAATTCTTCTTCTCTCTTCTTCTTTGAGAATTTAACTTTGCACTTTCACAAGAGACTTCAGAGTCACCACTCACAATATGGAGAAATGAAAATAGATAACACTTTTGAGAAGTATTTACAATTTTAGAGAAGACTTTGAACATAACCCAACAGGAAATAGGAAATAGAATCAAAACCTAACATACAGAAACTAGACTCAACCTATGATGAGAATTTACATAAATTATTCTTGAAACAACAAAGAAGAATGAAAATAATTGACTCTAACTATACCAAATCTGACCTAGAGACATTGGACCAGCATTGTCCCCAACAGAGTCGCTAATTTTTTGGTGTTTTTTAATGAACCAAACTTGGTCTCATCGATTATCTATGAATTTTCCAAATTCAATGGTTGATAATTGTGAGGATTGACCAATGAATAGGTGAAATCTTGCTAGGCTTTCCCTTTGCACTTCGGGCTCTACAAGACTCGAGGGGGTGATCCCTACAATGTACCTTATGATATCTTGTTCCAATTACCACAAACATTGTGAATAACTAATACATTCTCATATTAATGCAAATTAGATGAAATCCTTCAAGAATCTGGCTAATTTTCTAACAAATAATCACCCAAAGAAAAGAATGGATGACCTCACATGGAAATTCAAACAATTTAAGGTGAATGAATGCTATTTTTTATGAATTTGTTCTTTGAATGGTAGGGTTAACTCAATGACTTCAAAATTAACCAAAGCAATAGAATAGTGCCTTATCCATGGGAAATGAATTCAAATTATGAACAAACCATAATATAACAATATCAAAACTTAGCATCCCAAACTAGTATAATACTGCATTGCAACAAAAGAACTTCAACATTCCAAAGAAAAAAATACTTATCAAATCCTCATACCTAACCACACAAACCCATTATTTTATCAGAGCAATTTAATTAATTCCTTGAATTAATTCAAGGTAGAATCATACATTCAATTGAAACACAATTGAAGACCAATCAAAATATCCTTGATCATTTTATTGATAATTCATATGAGAAAATACATAAGGAGAGTATTTTCTTCAAAATCTACAAATTCTCATTCAAATGCCAGTACTATTATAAAACATTATGCCTATTAAAAAACTCAAATCTAGACTTAAGACTCAACTCTAATTATATTCCTTTGTGCTTGGATTACAAAATTTCTTTACATGAGATCAAAACTCTATCAACCAAAGACATGTACAATTTCCCTTGAATTCCCTTTTATAAGCATAAGGGAGAAAATAAGCTTCGGGCCAAATTGCACATTTTGTCACATTTAAATTTTGCATTCATTTCAATTTCATTTCAAACATTCCTAAAGCAGTTATATTTTCATTTTGAAGAGGGGGGAAATCCATTTGATACAAAATCCCCTTTGCACCTTGTTGAAAAAGATAGTTCCCTCCCTCCAAAGGGCATCTTTTATCATTGCAGGAGCACCAACCGTGAGAAAAACATCATTTTCACGTGCATTTCAAAATATTGGACAAAAAATAAAAGCAATAGAAAGAAGAGACCCCACATCCATGTCATCATATATATCATCACTTGATGGAGAGGATATAATTTTTATAATACTTTATCAAAGGCTTAATCTGTAAACTTTTTGAGCCATGTATTTTATTCCTCCTTGGTAGGCCATTGTATATCCAGTAACTTCTACACCTTAGTGTTGTGCTGATTGTACTTGGAATCCATTAATATTCTAGACTCTTTCACAAATGCATCCATGTTGACCTCAATTCATGTCATGTCATCAATAGCAGTATTCAACATGGTATAATTTGTGAGGTTGATTTCTTCCTTAAAGTGTGTGAGAAGACCTACCAAGTCATCCTTCTAGGCTCTAAAATCCTTTAGCCCCCCTTCATCATTTAGTATTCTAGGCATTCCATGCCCCTCCATATCTCTGAACATTTTCAATTTACTTTGGAGCTGAACACCAATCTTGCCATGATATGTTAAGATCTTAGCCAACAAGTCTACTACCTTCAATAAATCTAGGATGTTAGTCGGAGCTTCAATATTGTCCTTCATGTTTGGCATCATCTCCTTAAGTGCTCCAACTCTTGCACTCCACTTACTCCAATCATTCTGAAAGGAATTTTGAACTTGAGTGTACCTCTTGTGGGCTTCATGAATGCTCTTGTATGCCTCCCAAATAGTATCAGACTTATGTACCAACTTGGAAACCATGTGTCTCAAAATACTGTCAAAAATGTCATTAGCCACTTTTGTAGTTTCTTCCTTGGCTTTCCTAACATTTTATTTCTCAACTCTCAACTCCCCTTTTAACTGACTAATTATTAATGCTAAAGTCTCCATGTCCTATGATGATAGATTTGAGGAAGAAGAAGAAGGGGAAGTAAATTCATTCATTGATGGACCTAGTTGTGCAGTGGCCTTCATCTTGTTATATTCATCCAAGAGATTATTGTAGCTATTCAATAATTTATCATATTTCTTTTGTGAAATTTTTGCAGTATTTGCACTTAACATGGAAATGTGCACAGTTAATTTAGTAGCTTGGATAATAGTGTTGTTTATGGCCCTTTCACTACAACAATACCAATGACCTCTTCAATTGACTTCACCACCTCAAGTTTCCTTGTATTTGGTGCTATTAACTAAATTGCAAGGGTATGCAATTTGGGAGTGAAACCAGAACCAAAGACTCAATTGTCAAAGTGCTCCTTAGATACAGAAGCCTCTGGATCCTTTTTGATTGTGTCAATTGTAGTGGAAGAAGTGAGATTCCACCCTAGCAATAACATTACACCACTATCTTTGAAAATATTTTTGGCTTCAATAGGAGTGATTGCTACTATCTCAGTGATTATCTTCTCCTCCTCTACCTTTTCTGCCTCCTCTTGCAATGAAGGGACCGCACTAGCCATGCCATCTTCAATTCTCTTCTTAATTTCTTGGCTCTTAAACTAGATGAAAAATTCCTTAAATTCCTTGGTCTGGACAAAGGAATCATCAACAGTGAATTCTTCACAGGCCTTTACTCTAACATCATCATTGGTCCCTTTATCATACTCCCATTTGACAATTATGTCCTCATAAACATAAGGGTCAAGAGAATCTCTTGTGGGAGGGGAGGGAAATATTTTGTCAACCTCTTGGTCAATTTGTACATGCTCAACTGACTGCTCTTCTCCACTCAGTTCACTTGCTGAATATTCAACTATTGGACTAGTTTTCACCCCTTCACCAACCTCTAAAGGTTTTTCCTGAATACCTTGAGCCTCTTGCTGCTCCATGATAGTTGAGCTTTCTCTGAAACCTCCTTGACCTTCACAACAAATTCACCACTTTGAAAATCCTTTAACTTAGTCATAGCTTTCTCATATGGATTTTCAATCTTAGCATAGGGACTCACATAGAATGGATTTCTCTTCACTATGTGCTCTTCCTTGTCACAAATGGCATTCCATTCTTTCTTCCTTGAGGTCACAACAACATCAGTTGAAAATTTTATGATTATATCATCAGTATAGAAGAAATGATTTGAAAATCCATACAAACCCTTTCCTCTCTTCTCTATGTTTACAAACCCCTCAGGGTCATAGTTTCTTACCCCATCCATAGGAACTTTGAGGTTACTTAACATTATTCCAAATTTATCATAACCTTCCTTGGTAGTAGCGATAAGATACCCAAAGGAGCATTGCAGAATTATCACTGAACCTTTTATGTTATTTTTGAACTATTATTTGTCCATACTATCCAATTGCCACATAATCTCCATATAAGCCTATCTATCAAAAAAGAATAAAGGAAGAAAATGTGGTGCAACCCTAGCTCCATAGACTCTAATCATACTATAGTGTGAAAAATCACCCCAATTATGACCCACTTTTAATTCTTCCCTAAGCTTATGTGGGCACGAAATTTCCTTGATGAGCCTTGATATTTTGTATCTAGAATATACTCCCAAGCTTTCTAGGATACCACCCTTCAAAAAATTACAAAAAGAAAGATAATTGGAATGTGGATAGTTCTGATCCCAAATGAATGTCCACAATTGCATAGGAAAATCATTTCCATCATCATCCTTCTGCCTCAATTTCATAAACTTCTTCCATTTTCCTACCCCATCTATAGATTCATATGCATCGATAAAGAATAATGGGGAAATGATAGGGGGGCTTTCTCATCCTTTAATTCAATTAGCCCATTATGCATTTGTTCTACAACGTAGGCTGCATAATCAAACCCTCTATTTGAAGTCCAGTTCTGAATGTCAATAATCATTACCAACAGTGGAATAGGTATCCTTTCATCAAATCTGTGAGCTAGCACCTGATCCAAACAGTAGTATGTTTTCTTGAAATAATTTGCAAACTCATCACAATCAAAAGGTTCAAAGTACTTGGGACCAAAAGATACCTTATCTACTTTAGTATGTCTAGGAAGCATATGCTTTCTATATCCATACTTATTATGCTCATATTCATTGCAAAATTTAGAAAAATTAATGTTGATAGTAGCATTAAGGTTTAACTTTAAAAACTCCACAATTCTACCTCATTTTATATCAAGCAATGGGGTTCCATTTTCACTTTTAATTGTTTTGTCCTTAGCATCATAATGCTTGGCTAATTCCAGCATCAAGTCAACTTCAAGAAATACGTTAGGAACCACAAGCCTCCCAAGGTTAAAATCCCATAGATGATGAGTTGGACGATTGGCATAACACTTGTTGAAAGCATATAGGAATAACTCCCAACCAATCTGGGGAAATGGGACTTCTCCAATTTTAGTAGAATTATCAATTAATTTTCTTGTCACAACACCTTGTCCCATAGGGTGTTTGACAATTTTCTTGCCTCCCTCAGAAATTTCCTAAGATTCACCCTCCATGAACCTAGTGTAATCTCTTTTTTATACTTCTTTATAGTACCCTCAGAGACTTCTGATTTTGGTTTGAAAACCTTGGGATTCTTCTTTTTTAGCTTACCCCCTACTCCTGAGGATTCGCTAGGTTAACTCATGATTTATAGATAAGGTTTATGAATTCAACTCGTGAATGAGGGCTTATTGGTTTTATGTTCTCAAGAAACCAATTTGAAAAATATAAATAGAAACCCTCCCAATTTTATGCAATTCCTATCAATTTCTATGAAATCCCATGATATCAAAATCCTTTTCAAACCCTAAGCCCTTAAAGTTTACTAGATTAACCACTAACTCCCTCAACTAGTTCAATTCAATCAAAATTTACATAGAGAAGTCTAAATATTAATTACCCCAAAGAGAAATTTCATGTAGCGTCTCTACAACTCCTTCGCCTAGATTCCTCACATCTTCTTCCACTTCGCATTCTTGCAATTGTGAGAAAAATAGTCCAACTACCTTCTTTATGGCTCAGGAGTGGAGCTTCATCACCATTAATTCCTGAAAGAAAGCTCATACGAGAAAACTGACACTTAGTTGTTTAAGTTTGAATTCAGGTCACTGATCACTCTAATTTAAAACTCCATCAATGGCTCTCCTTTATCCTCACACTTTCTCTTTTTTCTTTCAATCATGCCCTTTTGATGTTTCCATGTTGCCCCTTTTTCCTTTATCACCTTTTACTTCAAAGCCATTACTCATCGCTATTTCATCCTTAGCTTCTTTGAATGGATCCATGATGCTTTAGTGCCTGGTGATGAGAAGAATATTCCATCGAATATTCCTTAACACATCCATCACTCGTAGAAAATGTGCTCTTTGAGCCTCAGATTGATACTGTAATGCCTTGAGGTGAAGTGATGGATATAAGGCTTAACTCTCCATCGCTCATCGTGGATACTCATTTTCCCTTTTGCACACCATCAATGATGTGACCAATACATGCAATGAAATCTTGGTCATTGGATCAAGTCATCCTTGCTTGACTTTGTGTTTCCTCCATCACTCATTGCTAATGGAAAATCCCTTTGGAAAGAATTTCTAGTGATGTATTGGACCCTAGTGATGAGAACATGTATTAGCACCATCCATCGCTCATTGTTGATTCACTTAATAGTAGTTGAATCATATTAGTGATGAAAGAAAAGTAGTGATGGTTAAGGATCAAACCATGTGTCTTAGAAACAAGATAAATGGTTATGGTGGGATTCACTTTTAGTAGAAAATGATTAGTGATACAACGCTTTGAAATAAAAGAGTTACAAGCTTCATCGCTCATCTCCAATAGGAAAATGGACAACAAGATGCGATGTGTGATGAGAGATGATCCGGTAATATAAAGGACTGTAATATTATCACATATCTTTGATTTAGAAGTTAGAACACCAAGGGAATTAGAGATATAGGGTTTACCAATGATACAAAATGAATGAATTCACATTTTTGCATTGCTAAAATGAAACTTGAGCACTCATACCTATCTGTGATTCAAAGAAAAGTCATGATACAAAGGAAAATGTCCATTTATCATCACAGATGCAAGGCTAGCAGTCATGAAGCAATGCACGATAGTCAATGACTTAAGTTGGAAAATTTTGCGCATGTAGATAAGTTGTTTTAAAAGGGGTACTAACTAGGACCATGAGACAATTAGACATAAAACCCTACCCAAGATGAAGACCTAGAATAAAAGATGAATAAAATGGCAATTCAACCATAGGAGAATATTACCATGGGAAATATTTCAATAAGATCATGAGACATTAACCCTAGACATAAGGGACCAATCAATACATGGATATTAAAGGCTCGGGTTATCTTTAAATGACTGGAAACTGACCACAATAGGTCAACTAAGAATTAGACCAAAAGAGGAAGGATTACAATGAAAGGGAAATATGCTAAGTAAAACCAGCCCTATAGCATAAAACCCTAAACCCTGAGTAGCACTTCCAAAACCCAGACCACCAAATACTAGGAAACCAACCAAGTGAAGGTATAAGGTTAGTGGAATATGATTTTTTTTTTATGGTTCCACTAGTTCCTACAAATAAAATAGGGGATTGGTTCCTCCAATAGGTTCATGCCTACTTCATTATTGTAACTTATTCATTTTTTTTGTGAGGTTGGATTTGGACAGTAGCTCCAAGAAGCTCATCTCACCATGGTTTTTCCCATTTCAGGTTTCCACATATATCTAGTGTTCATTGTGCGAATGTGTTATTTTATGTTTTCTTATTTAATAGTAACTATTTTGATTCATGTTTGAGAAAGGTGGAAAATAGTTGCTTTATGGTTTAGGACATAGAACAATAAGTTTTCTTCACTTCTCATTCAAGGAAACCCTAGAGATCTCAATCCAAAGATGGAATGAAGGAAAGATATCTATAATAGGGATGTCCTAGGGTATGATTAGACACCAAAGAGGGGTTCACCACCAAGCTAGGGCTTGGAAAAACAAGAGATGAATGAATTATGCAAAGTACCATGCAAAAACTAACTAGATGACCTAGGAAATGAAATTGAAATGTAGAATATCAAACTGGAAATGAATAGAGGTGCAACTGAAAGAAGGATTAGGTTAGAACAAGCTTCAAAACCCTAAAATATTGTTGTTTAATGCTCAGTGGGACTCATACACCAATCTAGGTGATTTAGTCCTGAACTAGGGTTTCTATGCCAAAACTAGAATCTCATAGTGGTTGATCTAAAATAAATGAGATCTAAAAAATATGTTGTATTGGGACTCATATAACACAAGTGGTTTATTAGTCCCACTCTAATTTTTTTGAGGGTCAAGACTTGAATATGCTCTCTTATCTCTGCTCTTCCTACCACACTTTTGTTTTTTTGTTTGAAACACTGATTTGCAACCTGTAGGTGACTTTTAGTGAAGATAATAACCTTGTGACAACTTGTTGACTTTATTCAACCTTGCAACCTAATATTCAAATGATCTTCAAGCTCCAAGACAACTAGACCTACAATCACACATGTAAAGAGAGAAAGAGTGTTGTTTTGTTAGGGAATAGTGGTTTTCCTTAGTCAAACCCCATTTCTAGGTAATTAAAACAAATGATGAAACAATGAAATAAGGACATGAAACATGAAATGATGATACCTTGGATGATGTATACTACAAGCTGAAATAACCTTGCATTTATACTTCTTTATGTCAAATTTCCTGAAATTACAACACTACAAGCTGACAATAAATCTAGGAGGATAAAATTCTACCAGGAATTTTAATTTAATTTAGGTTTGAGCCACATAGGACACATACACCATTTGTGGCATATAAGTCCCATTAGCCTAAGCTTTGGGACATATTTTTCAATAAATGCTTAGATTGATGTGAAATCTAGATTGGGGCCTCAAAACCTAGGTAGGACTTGTGCCTATAGCACACACGCCCTATTCGAAATGGGGACCCTCTCCTCTTCGCTTTCATCGGGTTTCTTTTTCCTTTGCCTCATTTTGTGTACCCCCTATTTTGAGTCCTAAGTGGTCAAGGAGTCCTAAATCTATCATCTTGATTTGACCAAGTTTCACCACCGTCAAATTTTTCAACTCTTTTGCCTCTGTAGAGTTCCATTGGCAGTTTTCCCTAAGTCTTTAAAGTTGTCATCCTTGGTTCACTTTAGGTCCGCCCATGCAGGCCACCCTTAGTAGAATGTTATTTGTCTTTCACCATTCCTTGCAGCGGCTGAGCTAGCACGTCTTCTTGCACTACAAGATCCATGGCCTCCATTGTTGTTCCCTCTACCGACCTACCAGACAAGAATGACCTAAATGTTGTCTTCCCTATAGGATCTTCCATTCCTACCACTGATTGTTTCAAATTTTTTGCGTGCCAACTGTGCCTGCTGCCATACTGACATTTATTGCAGGCATTTAATAGTTGAAATTCTATAAATAGCAAGTTCTAATAGGTCATTTTCACTTACATTCTTTCTAAAATGTCTCAGATCTCCTCCTGCATCTGCCGCCTCTACACCCATGGGATCCTACTGACATTCGATTGTTGTTGCCTTTAGTCTCTTCCCAATTTATTGTGGGTCTACTAGGTAGGTTTTCTACCTCCACCTGTTTCGTGGTTTTTCATTGATTTTTACAAAGTTATCAAAATTTTGAAGAGGAAAAACAATAAAACTAGTTAGAAGGCTTTATTTTGCACAAAACCCACATGATAGAATTTGAAAATCCTTAGAAATTACATCCATTAGATCCATGTGGAACTTACCCCCATAGCTGTCGTTCTTGAACCAAGGCCACCGAGCCCTAAGGTCCCAGCTGTCGTTACCTTAGCCTTGCAAATGACAGACTTTAAATCATGGCCAACACCTTTCATGGACCCGATTATGCAAGTAGACACCACCTCCTTTTTGTCCCCATTGAAACAAATGAAAAAATTAAGTTAATGAGGAGTCCTCAGGGCATCTACAGGTCTGCGGGTGCAGGTTTCTGCATGCGGATGGCCCCCTCTATCTCATCATTTTCAATGGCTGCCTTACTCTATCCTTTCAGCTTGCGAACTCCATAGGGTCCCCGTCCGTCACCTAAATGGACTACTAAACTCCATCTGTGGGCCATCCAACATGAGTTTCCTTCATTTTTTCATCATTGTTCCACGATCTTCCTGAAGCGGTGAAGTTATTAGTTCCTCCCGTTGGACAAGCCCTGCATTGCCTGTTGTCGTTCGACCCTTTTGACAAAAAAAACTAGGCCCTTTGTGGGCTGTGCTTTGTAGAATTCCATCTACAGGCCGCATATATCCTTTCACTATGATGAATGTCTGAGGTGTCCCATCCATCCACCTTGTAGACTCCACACCAACTGTGTCCCTTTGAGCCCCAAGAAAAAAAAACCAAGTGTGCTAATTACAGACCCTCCTTTGTTGGTCACTACTGCCATATGTCTACCATTTCAAATGGCTGATGACTTCCATTCTTCCATGTTGTGGGCTCCGACACCAATTTTTTCTGAGTATTCATCAAAATCACTAAGTAAAATTGTGGGTGGTTTAATGCGGGTGGCTGCCTATGGGCCACCATCCTCTTTTTTCCATTTCTAAACTACCAAGCCAATCCTGCCTTCCTCTGTGTAGAACCTAGCCCCCCTTCCACTATCTGGCCAACTAATAATGAATGAATGCATAGCCCTTGAAGCTCTAGAATCTTCAATGAAGGACTTTAGCCATGAAAGATAATAAACCACAAAGAGAAGTGTTGCAACAATGGAATACATAATAAAGATTCTATATTGATATGATAAAAAAAGATATTGTACAAATGAGCAAGATGCCTGAATATAAAGGCAAAAGAAAACCCTATCTAGATGATTTTTAAAAGATGAGATAAGATCAAGAAGGGATCTTATCCTACAAACTAGGAAGGAAATATTATCCTATATCTTAAATGATTTATTAAATGATTTTTTCTAATAATGCAACCTAGGACTTAATTAATTAAATGCAAGACCTAAGTTAACTTATGCTAGTGTAATAATTAGTTAATTACACTAACACCCCCCCATAAGTTCAACTTAGGGAGGAAAAAGCAATGATTATGCAAGATGATGATGAAGATGGGTCCCGGCTACAAGGCCATGTTAGGTACCCATGTACATGAAGATGCAGAAAATATCCCACAAATGGAGAAAAGAGGAAAGCCCAGTGGGAATGAAACCCCTCTCCAAAAAAAGGAGATGAAAATGCAGAAAATGTGAGATAGGATGGGAAGGATGGAGGAATCCTAAATACCCCCCAAGTACACCATCTGTCACATGGATACAATAGAGAGACTATATAGCCCCCCCAAAAGATAACACCACCTGCAAAAAAGGTAAGTGTCTGAAGACAAAACATGATCCAATGTTAACAAACAACTTGTCTCCCTTTCGGAAGAAACAAAACCAACTGCAAGTGGAGAGATGCTTCCCATTCCTGATAGGAATTGAAGGAAGAAAGGATGAAGGTGGATGCCGATGATGTCTTTGAATGATGCTCAAATGTCTCCTTTCCTGATGAAGATGCCACAATCAATGAAGAGGGTGACAAACTAGGACGATGCAGAAACTGATGCTGAACAATATCCAAAAATAGAGATGGAATAAATATGATGGAGACTTGACAGCCCCCCCTAAATGAAGTGTCCTCAAAACCACTGAGAGAAGGCTGAAGAAAATCCAATGGTGGATGTTGGAGAAACCTCAATTCCTAAATGGAATGATAGGGAAGAAGTCTTGGATATGAAATCTCTGAATAGAGGAGTGATACCCTCTTAAGAATGTTCTCCAAACCTATAGAAGTAGCCAAGTCAATGATGCCTGAAACAAAGCCATCATGTGATTTTAAGTCTGAAAAATAGAATGTGTCCTGATGGATGGTGATGGTGGAAGCCTTAATCAATGACTCTGGACAAGGAATCACTGATTGTGAAGGGATACCATCTGTCTTTGATGAAGAAGAAGCACCTGAAGGAACCTTGTCAACCTCTTCAGAAAGATTAAGGCAATCAACCTCTTGTACAACAATATCATCATAGGGAACTTGATCTGAAGAATGACATTCTAAATTTTGACCAACAAGGAATGGTGGGGTATCTGAATCTCCATAGATCTCCCAAAGCTTAGTCCAAAGAATGTGAGGACAATCACAATGATCAATAGTTCTCAAAACATCACAATCAGCTTGCATCTCAATGATCTCCAAAATAGTGTACTTGCTGCAACTCCAAGCAAGTTCATGAATACCTTCACTTGGATGAGGAACTATACCAAATAGATGTGGCAACAAATCAAGTGAATGAAGATGGTGACAGATCCCATCTCGCCATTGTGAATAGTTACCCATGTGCAACATAACCAAAGGAGGAGTATATGCAAGCCCCATAATGATCTTTCTCCAAAAAAATAAAGACAATGACCTAGAGTTGAAACCAAAGAAATTGAGTGGACTGATGAGAAAAAGCACTGAAATATCTCCCGAATGCTGCTGGAATCACCAAAATCCGACAATCTGATGCGAAGATATGTGCTTCTAAGTCCAAAATGAAGGGTTGACTTCAGTTGAATTTAGAATTTTCTGCAAGAAAATTTTTATAGAACTAATGTCACCACTAGAAAGTATGTGAAATTCCCTTCCCGACAGTATATCGTTTGCCAAATTTTGATATCCTAGGTGAAATTTGTGATAAAATGAAAAAAATGCCTATTTTAGGCAATCTGTAGGCTAACTAGGTGCAGAAATTAAGCACCCGGGCTAAAAAAATTGGCCCAAGGTTGCTAATATGACCAAGGGTTGAGCGCTGGAAAAAAAGAAAAGAGCTCCCCTCCTGGGAGCGGCACTGGGGCGGAGCAACCAACGGAGTGGCTTTAGATGGTGGCGCTATTGAAGGGTGGACCTCGTGGTCATTGATGCTATCAGTAGCGGTCACCGGCGGGGGCTGAGGAAATACACGATCAGCGAATGTCGGTGGAATGGCCAGCAACGGGATAATGAGCCGGTGGTCGGCGATGGCAGGATGGGCAGTTGGCGGGGGAACCAACGGTCAGTGGAGAGTTGACAGAGCCGGCAGTGGATAAGGCACGAATGGATGTAACAGCCGGTCGACGGGCCCTGCTAAAACTTAATGCGGCCGATGCACAAGTACTCCAATCAAATCCAACAAAAAAACAAATTCATCCATATATTTTATTCATGCCAACAATTTTTTTTTTTTGAATATTGCCTATGGTCAGCAATTCAAAAAATAAATAAATGTTGATGCCGATAGACTATAGTCTGTCAAGGAAAAATTATCAACCCTGAATGTCGATAAAAAAATATCAAGGTTTGTGGATATAAATCAAACCCTAATATATATGCCGATGCCGATGGAGATAAAATACAATGCCGATAGGAAAAAAATACCAATTCCCAGAAAATCAAATTTTTGCCCGAACTATAGAAAAATTTTGCCCAAAAAAGCCAGATTTTTTTTTAATTTTTCTATAAAAAAAATTGCCTTGATTGAGGATTGAGAGGGAAGATTTTTTGCAAATGTGTACAGATTTGTACAAAAAAAAATGCAAAACCCAAAATGTACCTCAAAGGCTCCAGATTGAAACTACTACGATTTTGAAAAATGAACAAGCGATTTAAGGGTTTTGAGGCCTTTTGGACGCAATGGAGAGGTCGGAGAGAGCCTGATCTGCACCAAAAATCAGCTTGGCTCCTGGGTAGAGCCAACTAGCCTACAACATAAAACTCCAAGCCTGCAAGAATCTTGCACTCCAACTTCCTGGATCAAGGGTTGATGTTTCAATGGACTAGCTCTAATACCATGTAGAAATAATGAATGAATGCACAGCCCTTGAAGCTCTGAAATCTTCAATGAAGGACTTTAGCCATGAAAGATAATAAACCACAAAGAGAAGTGTTGCAACAATGGAATGCAGAATAAAGATTCTATATTGATATGATAAAAAAAGATATTGTACAAATGAGCAAGATGCCTAAATATGAAGGCAAAAGAAAACCCTATCTAGATGATTTTTAAAAGATGAGATAAGATCAAGAAGGGATCTTATCCTACAAACTAGGAAGGAAATATTATCCTATATCTTAAATGATTTATTACATGATTTTTTTCTAATAATGTAACCTAGGACTTAATTAATTAAATGCAAGACCTAAGTTAACTTATGCTAGTGTAATAATTCATTAATTACACTAACATAAACTACCAAGTTGATCCTGCCTTCCTCTATGCGGAACCTGACCTCCCTTCTGCTATCTGGCCAACTACAAATGAATAGCTCATGTTGATACCTTGTGTGGGCTCAATAGTGCAGATCGCCACCTATGGGTCATTGTCCCGTCTTCGCCGTCTCCAAGTAGCCACCATCCAATGTCCTCCCACGGGTCCCCACCCACATCATATTTAGTGACTTGAACTTCAAAGTTGACCCGACACTGCCCTTCCTATTTGTGGGTCTCGCATTGTGGGATGTCATCTATGGGATTCTTCCTTGCCAGCTTCGTTTCAAATAGTGGAGCTCCTAAACAGCTGAGACATCACCTACGCCTGTAACCTTTAGACCCACATGCCAAAATGATTGATCAATCATTTCAAAGACATCATGAACAATCAAACCCACCTGTCCAAATGAATTAACACCTTGGTAGGTCCTATCATGATGCAAAAATATTGATGCAAGTGGCTGTATGTAGGCCGTCGTGCCCTCTTTGTCCTCTGCTTGTAAATTCCTTCAAAATGACTGCCAACCTAGGGAAACTCGCATCCCTAGGCCTGCATTGCCATATATTCCCTAAATGAAAGGAAAATGATGATTTTTGATGAATATTATGATCTTTAAATGATAAACTACTCAATCTAACATTGGTTTTGTAGGATTTTTCTAACGCTCCCTTTATTTTTTATATGAACATGCTTACTACATCTTTGCTTGCAGGATTTATGGAATTAGTTGCAGGACCATTAGGGGTGTCCATAGAAATGGAAAAGGGGAAGAAGACCACCAAGGCACCAAGAGGGAAGGAGGAAAAAGATCAAATGAAATACAAATCTTAGGGAGTGGAGGTCACCTCCAAGGTTACCACCAAATGGGATACTGTTACAGACACCAACTTGGGAAAATCTTATTTAGATGAATTCAGACAAAGGGTCATTGCCAACCCCACTATGAAAAATTAAAAGAAAATAAGAAAAAGTAGATTGGCCAAGGCATCTAGTTTTCCACCTACTCTTGTGGCTCCAAAACTAGTGATGGCTTACAGAGAATCCTACCAAAAGAAAACCAGAAGAATTATTGACCGTGACGAAAAAGTATTAGCCAACTTGTCTATCAGGTCTATAGAGAAAAATTTCCACATCCCCACTTTTAACCCAATGGAAGAGACAACCAAAGAATATGTAGAAAGCACACATAAATCTAACCTTCAAAGATGTAAGAAACTGAATAATCAATATTGCTTGAAAGAGAAGAGGGGCAGCATGAACAAAGTGCCCCAAAAACTATTCAGGAGTGATTTCCATGAGGACTACCATGATTTGGTAACCTTGCTAAGTATAGTCATGGGCATCCCAACTATGGCATATTTGCAAGATTGGATGTTCTATTTTATAAAGGAAATCATGAGGGGGAAAACCAAGTTCAACTAGGCAGGGATGATCAGTCCTACCTTACATGAGCAGTTTGTAGTGGTTAAGAAGACCTCACAATTTCACATGAATTCTTACTTAGTATATCTATTGCCTGAACCAATTCCATATAGGAAATTACTTGTGGAAAAAATCCCAACTCGAGGAAGAGAGTTGAAAGTCTATGACAGGCATCCGCGGCTTCAATATCAAAACTTTAAGAAAGATTGTTGCAGGGTAAATGATGCCTTTATTGAGCACATCATCAAAATCCTCAGAGGGGAATTCGAGAGTAGAGTTACTCACAACACCTGGGAATTTATTCACAGATTCAAGTTTCTATTCATACAATTCCCCAAATTTACTTACATCAAGATAGAGGGCTTCTCCGAGAGGCCATACAAGCTACCCAGATATCCAAATGACCAATTGATTTTGCTAGAGGTCTCTAGGTAGCTGCAACATACACATATATATAGGCTAGGAATACCCTACACTCTCCTCTTCAGCCAAGGAATGTATGCCCTTCCTGCATCCCAATGTGTGGAGTACTCTAAGAAGGAGATCATTGAATATAATTTGGAGCTTTACATTGCCCACCCAAGGATGGATTCATATGGAAAATTGAAGAAGATGGTTGGGAAAGAGTATCCCCATTTACATAGTGTTGAAGACTTCTAGGCTAACTACAAAGATGACAAGGAGGTGCGCATGAGGCACTATATGCGCATGACTACCTAATTTTTCAAGATAGTCAAACTATTTCCAGTGCCGGATGAAATCGTTGAAGATGATAATACTGACATAAATCTGAGGTTTGACATAGTTGCCACCTTGCCCCTCCCCTTGACTGATTGGAATGAGGAAAAGGTCAGTGATGTTGATATTCTGACCAAGCCAATAGAGCACAAAACCATAAAATGGATTGATGGGAAACTTGATCAGCTAAAGCTTCAAGGAGTAACTCTGACCTATGGCAAGGTCGAGGATGAGCTTGTGAGAAAAACTAATAGTGGAACCACTTCTACCACAGCTGGAGAGACCCCAATGTCTCCTCCCACCACTAGGTCAAAGAAAATAAAGGAAGTATCAGAGTGCCAACTAAAGCATAAAGTATATTCAAGGAAGGACTCAGAGGGAGAAACATCCAAGAAAGAAAATAAATTGGGCAGATTTTTTGAGATTCCCATAATTCAAGAGGACCCTTTACATGAAGGAGAGGAAAAAGAGGCTGGGCAACCAAAGTCTCCACCTGTCACCTCTACTCTCGTTGCCACCACCACTGTCACTATTGTCACTCCTCCACAAACATCTTAGGCATTGCTTGCTTCCTCTTTGCCTACAGTGGACATCTAAATTCACCTAGCCTCCACCTCGCCAACTACACCCATTATGGTGAGGGATTCTTCCTATGCAACCACTTCTCCACTCTCTTCCTCCTCAATGTCCCCATCAGTTGCAGTCCCTTTAGCCTCCACAAAAACAATGCCTACCCTCGCTCTCCCAGAAGCTTTTGTTCAACATATGCAAAATATACCTATGGAGCTCTCTGGCATATTGATGAACCCTGCAGTATAAGCCACCTTAGCTCAAGTTGTGGCCAGTTTCCCTGTCCCTCCTCTCACAAAAACACCTAAAATGGAGACAACCATGTGGATCTCAAAGGAGCTAGAAAGACAAAAAAGGGGAAGAAACCAAGGAAAAGGATGATGAATCTGAGGATCCTTTCAAGGATGACTACCATGAGCATCTAGAATATCAACACTTGGTCATTGATAAGGTAGTGCATGAAGAGGAAGGGTCACAATCCTTGGAGGAAGATGTCAAAGACCCTAGTTCCAAATACATAGTAGAAACATCCGACCAAAATTTAGAGGACTTGTCCAAACAACTCAAGGACATCGGAGATGAAGTTGAGGGGCAATATTAGAAGGAAAAGGAAGAAACCAATGAAGAAATGGAGTTAACTACAAAACCACCAACTAGGGAACAAGACAAAATCCTCAATCACGATGGAGAAATGCCTCCCAGAGGGGAAGAAGAGAAGAAAGAAGATGAAGCTAAAGAAGTAGATAAGCCTAAAGAGGAGGCTGAAAAAAAAAGAAAATCCCAGAGGTAGAGCACCATGAAGAGCTCGAGCAAGAAGAAGAAGAAGACAAGGAATATAAAGGGGAAGATAGTCCCAAAAGAAATATAGCTACTACTGAGTCACAAGAGGAAAAGGCCATATTCATCTATGACTCAAACAAAGAGGAAGAAGAGAAGACAGAACATGAAGCTTTGAGCCATGAAGAAATCCAGATCTAACATACTCAAAAAGAGGAAGGTGATCATCAATCACGAAAGGAGGGATCTCATATGCCTAAGCAGCTGGAAAAATAACTAAAAATGAAGACCCCCACCCTCATGGATCCCAAAGAGAGGCTAGAAGCCATCCTAGCACAAACTCGGATAGGAGCGAAGAAAGAAAAGAGGCCAAGGGTCTGATCCCATATCACAATGGATGCATCGAGATCAATGATAGTCCAAATTGCTACTCCTGTGATGGATAAAAGATAAGGAATTAGCTACAATATCTCCACTATTGACCTGGGAACCACCACTAGAGAACAAAATATTATTCATCTCCAAGGATTTGTTGCCAAGATCATGCACTAGATGAACAAGGATCAACCCTCCAAGGAGGAGTTAAAGGCATAGGTGGTAGATCTTACAACCTACATACAACAATGGTCTTCTACTGAGGAACTACCCACAACGTCGTCGACCAATCCTATACTACTTTCCAAGGATCACATAAACAAACTGGAGAGGTGAAAGAATTGGACTAAGGCCACTAGAGACTAGTTCTAGTGGGTAATTTACAATGGAGATATGGGCATTGGCCTCACCGTCAGAACAACCAATAAATTCAAGAAGGTACAAAAACAACTTGAAGGCATAGAGAAATTTTGCACTGAATTCCTGGAGATATATAGAGTTATGTACCCTAAACTTGAGGCTATCCTCAAGATGACCAAGAAAACTTGGGAAAAGGAGTTGGCCTTGCCAAAGGATGACCATTGGCTTGTTGAGATGTGGAAACTGGTTCTTGATCATGGAAGAGAAGTCTTAGAACGGGTGCTCCATGAAGTGGAGCTCGACCTAGATTGGGTCAAGGAACAAAGGATGGCCTGCAAGGAGTATTTGAAGCTCATGATAGACTACAACATGCCTGCCATCAAGCTAGACCCGAAGAAGATAAGGCCATATTTTCATAAGAAGATGGAGAATGGGGACATTGATACACTAATGCCAGATTTTATGGGTTTTGCTACTTGAGCCTTTTTTCAATAAGAGAAAGTAATCAAGAACATGCCAAAATGTAACAAGGATTGAGACCTTATTACTAGTAGATCTAGAAATTTGAACTTCTAGGTGCTCCAATTTGACATAATGGAATGGAATAAACTTCAGGCATTGATTGGAAAGTTCGTAGGGTAGGCCATGGTGAAAAAGAATGAAGGAAAGCTAGTTATTGATGATGAATTCCTCACTGTGTAGCTATAGCAAATGGCAATCAATTAGAAGAGAAAGTGATATAGTACCAAGCACTAGAGGATAAAATAGGCTAAACACAAGAAATGTATTTTAAATTGTAAAATATTAAGGGGTAGGTGAAACCCTAATTTGTAGTGAATCTTGGCCACATAATGAGATTAAATATTGGCCATTCATTTTGCTTTTTGGAAACTATAAATAGGGGGTCTCCTCTCATTTTCAAGAGAGAGTTGAGTTGTTGTAAAGACATGTTGCTGAAATTCTAATAGAAATTTATTGATTTTGGGTGGATTCTTGAGTTTCATTCATGTTTCATGATTCTTCTCCTTGTAATTAATAGATTTGAGTAGATTTACTTTGTTGTTCTATGTGTTTTACATGTTTTGGTAGATTAGTTAGTGTTCTTCATTGATGCTGAAGAATTCTGCTGTGTTGATGCCCTTCCTTGTTCATGCTTTTTGTCGTTCATTGATGATAAATAGCAGTGTAAAGCTAGTTTGAACATGAATTGATTGTTGCACTTCAATTCCATCTTTTATTCATGCTTTATGGTGAATGAATGGTTTAAAATCTATAGACCTTAGAAGATAGCACTAGTTTCATGATACTGTTAGTTGATTTGGTTAAGTGGAACTTAGTTTTAGGAAGGTTGTCCACTATAGCATCCTCCATTATCATTTTTCATTAGTAGTTTCAGGTTTAGGAACTTCCTCCTTTCCCTGCACCTTTTGACCTTTCCTTGAAATAACAGTTTAGGAAAAGTTCAAGCACTGTTGTAAAGCCAAATTTGATTATCAAAGTGGATTTTTAGACTTCTGTTTTGAACTTGCAACAATTGCACTTCAACTCCAATACCTTTTGAACTCCATTCAAGGAACCAATTACCCTCCAACTTAACATATGTAAGGTTTCCCTGTGATTACCAGCAAATCATATCATCCAACCGAACTATTCCAAGAAAGTCATGACCTGACACCCGAGAGACCTTGAGATTTCCTTTCAAGAGAGGTGATGCATTTATGCATTACCTGTGTTGAGAAGTATAAAAACACCCATCAACAGAGCTAGTGGTAGAAGGAGAGCCTTCCTTGTATTAAGTTGGATCGAATTAGTTTATTCTCCCCTGAAAGGTTTCATAGAGTTTTAAGATCCACACCAAACAAAGGCGAATTCCAATAACTACAACCCCCTACCAAGGGTAAGAGAGCCAAAATAGGGGAGGTCATTTCATCATCTTCATCCACCCCATCTACTTCACCTCCATCCTCACCTCCTTTTTTCATTTTTCCACCCTACACTCATCCATCCTTCTCCACATCCACTTCTTCCACTCCTCAACCATCTCAAATTGCTTTCTAGCCATTCACTTTCCATAGCCAGGGTGTTGACCCTATCCCTACCCTTCAAGTTTAGAGTGTAGTCCTAGCTGTTGTTGCCCTTGTGCAACCCTAAGTTACTATTCCACAGTAGATACAACCTCCAATTCCCCTCATGGCATGGTTGGTAAATAATCCTTCTCCCCTATCTTTCAATAATTATCATGACATGCCAAAGAACCCATAAGGCTTTTGTACAAAGTTTCACCCTCACGACCCATAAAGGATAGAAGAAGAACACATTAAAATATTTCAAACAACATTGAAGGATATGCAAATCGATCATGAGGACGTGGCTTGCCGACTCTTCCCTTATTCGTTGGGGGAAGATTCCTTCTACTGGTACATCAACTTGCCAATAGGATCCATCACCACTTGGTACCTATTGAAGAATGTCTTCTTGTGGAAATATAAGATTCCAATCAGCCCTTCAAAGTTGTATCAGCAATTCATTTCCATCCGCAAGGAGGTTAATGATCCAATCAACTCCTTTAATGATTGATTTCATTGGGCATACATGAGGTTACAAGCTCCATATGTGCTTAATGATGCTTCAGCCTTGCTAGTTTATTATGTTGCCTTAGACAATCTCACTACCGCATTAGTGAAAAGGATTCACCCAACACCCACCAGATTGGTAGATGCTTATGCTAAGGTGGTGATAGCCAATATTGACTTGGGGAAAAATATTTCTAGCCCACTGCCTTCTTTGGGACAAGTTGCTCATCCAATGCAAGTTTAGGGACTTACTCAGGAATTGGCACATCAGACACCAATTATGAACCAAGTCCCACAGTTGCCCATAGTTCCTCATCCAGGACCGCCAATGAGTCAAGCACCCCTAATACCTCACTATTTGTAGCTACAGAAGCAACAAGTCTACCAGTAGCAACCTCAAGTACCTTCATACCTACAAGAGACCAAATTCTTGCAAGCACAACAAAACCAACCAGTGGTGCAACCACTTTTCCTCCAAAACCATCGTAGCTGAGTAATACAGAAAAGGATCGGTTAGATGAACTAACAGAGATGATAAAAAAAAGTCTATGGAGATGACATATTTGAGAAATCATAACAATTAGTTGAAAGATTCTCAACACAACATTCAGGACAACCTCAACCGAGCAAACAGGGATAACCGTGATGTGGGTGCCTCATCTGGACAAAATTACGAAAGAGGGAATAATTCCAACTAGAAATTTGAAAGGAGACCTTTACAAAGAAAGAATCAAACATGCAATACAAGACCAAATAATGGAGATTTTCCCACCCCTTTTGACCAGTTGGCTAATAAATATAAAATGACAAGCAAAGTGTACTTAGCTGGGGTAGCTTTGTTCGGATGGTGTTGGATCCATAAAAAAAGTAGGCACTTAGAGCTGGGTTGTCCCAAGTTCCAAATAGCTAAGGAGATCTTTCAAGTAGAGGTCCAGAATGTCAGTGATAGTGTGTATTTCCAATACACAGTTCCATCTAAACCTTATGACTCTTTTGTGCTCATGGTCAATCAAGCTCCATTCCCTCGAAGTGAGAGCAATGCTCCTGAAAACAAGACTGCTTCCCCAAAGAATGAAGATGCAAAAGAGGAAAATAACAAAGAAAATTTAGCCCAAATCTTTACTTCAGTAGACAATGGTGTAGTAGATGGAGAAGAGTCACATGAATATGAAGTCCAAATGTTTCATCAAAGAGCGACCCCATATAACTTGAGAAGTAGGAAAATAGGAGGACCTTTTACAACCTCCAGTCTACCTAACAACTTCAGCATCCCAGCTAATCTAAATGCCAGTAGTAATCTAGGTTACCCCCATGTTCCCACCCAATTCTTTAACAAGAAAAAAAAACCAAATCAAGTGCAAAACCATTCTACTAGCTTTTCCCAAGGCAAAGCCTTTGAGGCTAAAATTGAGCAAATGAGCGAGTATATTGTTGAAGAATTCAAGAAGGTCAAGATAAGCTTTTCTACCTTTGAATTGCTTAAGGTACCTATGGTTAGGAATGATTTCTTTAAGATGATTAATGGGACTACCTCTTCCAAGTCAACAAAAGAAATACTAGACAAGAGAGTCTCTTTCAAAGACTCACGACATGAACTTGTGGTTCAAAAAATCATGGGCAATAAAAAGGATGCCTCCTCAAATTATCAAACTGAAAGACAGTCCGCTAAAGAAAAGAGCCAAGTGCAAGCCAAACAAAAGACCAATAAAAAGGATTAAAATCAAGTAGCCTAGGTAGATACACCAATGGGATTATTCCATGGAAAGTTAGAAATGCCACCCTTCCTCACCACTATCAGAATATTTGGAAAAAACCTTCATAACTTTTTGCTTGATTCAGGAGCATTGGCCAATGTTATGCCTCTCATTGTATGTAAGGCATTAGGAATAGTTCCCACTCCTTCCAAAAGAAAGGTGATCCAACTAGACAAAAATAAGGTAAATATAGTTGGAGAAATCAATCAGATTCCCATGCAGATTGTTGCATACCGAAGAGTGCAACAAGTTATTGACATTCAAGTGGTAGATATCCTCAACACATATGGCGTAATACTGGGATGATACTTCACAAGGGCGTTGAATGGATATGCTGCAACTATCTTCTCTCACATGTGGCTTTCATGAAAGGGACTTCCAAATTAGATTTGCATAGACCGAGAGCCACACATGAAATTTATGATCATGGAGTACAAAAACACCAATGAGGTGTTGTTTTCTAAATTGAAAGTTTGGTAATTATTATCCTATGGCATACCAAGAAGAATCAAAGCCTCAAGAAAAGGAGGTGGCTAAAGAGG
>VDFB02373365.1:213278198-213526345 GCA_007258455.2 Sequoia sempervirens
CTCCTTTCTAGTTGCACTTATAGAGAGTGTTGAATAATTAATATTTAATTACACATTTGCATAAGTTTACTTAGGCATATTTAATTCCTAATTTATAGGTTCTTATCCTTATCTTGTTGAGCTATCTTGTTGCTCAAGATAAGATTAGGTTTTCACATCTTTGCTTTTATAAAGCAAATTATCTCTTGTAATATTTTGTACTTCGAATATATCAATTTGCACATCTTTTGCAAATCTCTGCTTTTTCATTTTTCTCTTCTATGGAAGGTAATTTTTCTAGTTTGCAATCATATCTTGGTTTCTAACACTTTATCATCCTCCTAGGTTATGGGTAAGGATAATGTTGACTATGGTTGGGGGATCCGACTTTACCACCACCAATGGAATTTTCTTGAAATTTTCCAAAGCTTTTTACAATAAAAACCTTGTACGTAACCCGCAATATCATTTGCATTCCATGGGACAATGTTCCCTTGAAGATTATGTTTAAACACTTTGTCTGCTTTATCTATGATTCTCATTTTTATAACAACGCTTACCAAGGTAGATTTGCATAATAGTTTCAAAAGCCTTCCAATTTTCATGTTGCCTGCAACTTTAGCACTCTCTGTAATGACCTCTCTTTGAGGCAATTTGTTGATGATTTGTTGCCCAACCTCTATGCCTTCCCATTTTGTGGTTTTTCTTACCAGGGTGATCATTTTGATGATGCGATCTGCAATCATGGCATTCCCTTAGATCACGTTCCTTGAGAAATGATATTTCAAAAGATGCTTTGGAAATTTACTTTGTTCATTTCCTCTTTGTAATTGTACAACCCACTCCATGTGAATACATCTCATTGAGGGTTCTGTCAAATAGTTCATATGCCCTGTCTATGCTAAAATATTCACATTTATGACGTTTCTTGAGGCATTCTGACAAATAATTTGCATGCTCTGTTCTGACCTCCATATTTAGCACACTATGTTTGTGATTCCATTTCTTGTCCATGCATTCACTTAAGAGTTTCTCTTGAGGCGTTTTACCACTTCATTCTGCGCAAGATTTGTAACACATTGATTTTGTGTATACGAAATTAGTAATCATTCTATTCCATGAGGCATAATTTCTTTGAGGCTTTATGTGAGACATTTGTATGTCATGTCTTGGCTTCCACATTTCTCCATTGGCAGGATCAAAGTCAGGTTCAACCCAGCCCCAAATTTTTTTTAATTATGATGGGCTCAAAATCTGCTCAGGACCCGATCTCGATTGCTTGCATGCGGAGGCGGAACTTCTTTAGGAGTGGGATCAGAACCTGCTTAGGAGCAGAATTAGAACTATTTTTGACATAGGAACATTTCATTTTGGGTGCATGGTTCGGGTGTCTTCCCGCACCTCCGCACAACAAAAATTTGACTCATCGTGTACCGAAGCAGGATCAAACCTAACACCAAATATTTTACCCTACTTGTTCCAAATTTTCACCCGGGTCTGAAGCCCAATGGAACTTTTTCTTTTTTTCTTACCTTCTGAATTTGCTCTCCTTGATGGATTTTGAGGTCGGGTTTTCACCCGACCCTCAACATTTTGCATTTTTATTAACTTTTACTATTTGGATTCCTTTTGACTTCTTTTATGAATTTAATAAAAGATTTTTATTTAAATCCTGTAAAACTTGCTTTTTACTTTTTATGGTTTTTAAAAAAATTTAAATCTTTTAAATTTAAATTGAAAAGGTTTCTATTTAATTTTATTTTGTTTTCTAAAGTTTTCAATTTTTATTTTTGTCTTTGAAATCTTTTAAATTTAAAAGATTTCTTTTGTGATTTTTGAATTTTTGAATTTATAAATCTTTTTAAAAGTTAAAAATATTTTTTATTAAATCTTATTTTTAAATTAAAAGATTAATTAATTAATCCTTATTTATTTAAAAGGTTCTTAACATCTTAATTAATTAATATTTTATTTATTTAATTTTTAAATTTTTAAAATAAAAGATCTATTTATTTTATTTTTATATTTTGAAGATGTTTCATTTTTCTTTTTTGTATTTTTGATATTTCTTGATTTTTATGATTTTAATATTTTATATTTTATTGGATTTTTAAGACTTTAAAGATACAACAGATGACGCAAAGATGACACGAGGAGACGAGGAAGAAAATGGACAAATGAGACAATGAAAATGACCAAAACAAATGAATGAAAGACGAAGATGAAAATAAAATAACACGAAAAAAAGACAGCTTGGATCGTGATCAAGAATGAACATGAAATGTGAACCTTCAAAAGTGCAATGTGTTAGTTCCAGTCTGAAACCCGAAACCGCAAGACAAACACACAACAGACGTGAAGATCAAAATCAGGTTGGAACCAAGAAAAGCAACCCTCCAAAGAAGTTCAAGGTTTTGGTTCCAATCTGAAGTCTGATCCTAACACAAACAGGGAAAAGGAAAACAAGCGAAGATCAGATTCAGAATAACACCTAGAATATGAACACTCTCTCGAGGACAAGTTCAGGTTTCATTCCAAAACCCGAGCCCGAAAAAGGAAAAACAAGGAAGGTTTAAGGGTTGTGAACAACTCCGAGACAAGACCAAAATGATAACAAACACAAAATGAGAGACAAAAACCAAAACAAGCAAAGAGGGAAAAGATGAAATGATAACAACAAAGCACAAAACATAACGAAACAAACCAGTGAAACAAAAGAAAACAGAGGGGCTCCCTACCTTTTCCAAGAAAAAATTTGGGGCATGTATGCAGGGCATAACAAATGGTGTCTCGGTTGGGAAAATTCTCTAAGCATTTTAAAATGTGTAACCCTCCAAATACCCAAAATCTCTAGTTTATACTCATTCAAGGCAACCTAAGAAGTGTAAACACAATCAAAACTAGGACATGAAAAAGTTCTGAGATGAAACTGAAATCTATTTGTGTGTGCAAATGATTCATTCCCCTCCATAAGCATTATTGTCATTAAAGTGGAATAAAATCTACCCAAGCTATGTAGTTTTGAGTTACATTTCAAGTGTGCAATGATATCCTGGTCATAGCTCTGCTACTAGACACGTGCCTATAGCCCTGATAGAGATACCTCTAGTTCTCTCTAATGATTGCTCTACTACTAGCCAGGCATCTATAGCCTCAGTAGAGATACTAGAATCACCCTTGTTGATTGAGTTCATTTTCAAATTTATTTTATTTTCTCTTTTTCTCAGATGCTAATTCTTTTGAAGTATAATTTTTGGTTTTCTCTAAATTGTCTAGTAGTGAAGCTTAAGTAGCGGGTTGAGAACCACAGTGGACATCGTGAAAGAAAACCCTTTATATTTTTCACTTGGAATAGAGCCACCCCACTTGATGTAACCTAACTAATGGATTTCTTAAAATGTGTAGATCATGCTAGGCTTTCAAAGACTCCTCAGAAACTTCATAATGCTCCAAGTTATAATCCATGCTAACATTTCCCAGTTTGAAATGGATGAAGGTAAATCAAAGTTTTCAAAGCAACTATCTGATCAAGTGTTTGGAAATATAGATAGCAGACTAGCTCAATAGATCCACCCCTCAGAATAACTTGCATACAACAACTCAATTTCCACTATCAATGAGAGGAACCCATAGAGGAAGAAAAGAAATAGAGAAGAAAAGAGAGGATCACAACACACAAACACATAGATACGATGAACCAGCAAAATGAAAACAAAAAAATGAGAACCAAAACCAGCAAACAAACAACCAAAGACCAAACAAAAGAAAAAAACACCCAAAAACAAAAGGAAAACAAGAGGACAATAAAAGGCAAAGCGAAAGAAAAAACCAAAACTAGAAAAGAAAACCAACTAAACTAAAAAGAAACACTAACCAATCTTAATCCTAAAATAACTCTAAACTAAGCTCTACAAACATAAAACTATAAAACATGCACATTCACTTGGTGATCTTTCATTGTGTAGAAATCTTAACTTACTAGGTATGGTTTTGAACCTAGAAATTTTATCTTTATACTCATAAATGTAAAGTTTATGCGCAATAAATTCATTCTGAGGGTATAAAGTTTGAAATATTAACAACAATGCATTCTTAGCCTTGTCACGATTTACCCACAAACACATTTTATTATCCCCAATGTCATAATCAAACTGAAAATCATTAAAAGATAGAGGATAATGGAAAGAGACTACCTAATTTAGAAGATCGTCAATGGTGATGCAGATTTGTGTTGTACCACTTCCTTCTCACAAGGTCTCAACTCATGGAACACCATTTTGTTCCACTCCATTACATGCATGTCAACATAAAGGACATCTATTAGCGATTTTCCATTAGCATTCAGGTATGTACAGGATCGTGATGGGCCAACAAGTGGCGATATGATGGGTATGTGTAGGGTATGTGGCTAACAAATTTTTTTAACCAAAATTGATGAAATGAAAAGGGTTTTTAAAGGAGATTCTCAGCTTTCCATCAATATAAATTATGCTTTACTTTGAATTTAATAAATAATTATTATTCATTTTCTATCTGAATTATGACTAAAGTCCTAATTGATAGGTTGATTGAAAAACACATATAGCCTTCAAATGGTATCACATTTTTTGAATCCGAAACATGTGTCACATTCTATGTTTCATATACTATTGGATTAAAAAAAAAGAATTGAATTTCATGAAGTTTTGACCGAGTTCTAAGGTGGTCAGACATACGAGTTTTTATATTTTTTAAAAGTTGTAATAAAAAATTCATAATTAATTATTTACTTGGAAACAAATTACAAAAAAATATGCATCACATCAGGACATGAGTCCTCTACTTATATCTAAAATATTATCATTTTATTGTGGTAAGGGTGGTCAGAAAAACACCTACTTCTTATTTTTAACCTAAAATTTAAGTGCTACTACATTGAAATTTCAAATTTTCACCAAATAGATTTATTTTAAAAAAATAAACCTAGTAGTTTAGAAAGTGCATTCAATTTGCTACAGATTCTATTCTTACATATTTTTGAAATAATATAGATAACTTATTCAAAGTTTTATGTTAAGTTGCCTAACTCTGATTTTTCTAAATTTCATCACCACTTAAGGGCCTATTTTTTCCATGATGATCCTACACATACCCATTCAAGACATCCAAACCTTGTTCAAAAATTTCATGCATATCTCTATCACAATCAACACTAGGCTCAAACAAAAAACTAGTGTATTTAACTTCACAGGTATTATCAACCTCAATCATGTTTCCTAAAGTATATGTATCACCAATTAAATGGTCAGCTTCCTCAACCTTTAAATCAATTTGCTCAACATTTTCCTTACCTAACTTAGCAATCTTTCTAGACCACAAGAGATCAAAAAAACTTACCTTAGGATGTGAACCAAAAGGAAGAACCCTACATGGATCACCTGAAGTGAGGTGTTTTTTGTAGATGGGATATCCATTTACCAACATCGTTGTATTCCACTCGGATGCAGAGTCCCAGATCAACTCGGTCTCCTTAGATGGACTAAGTAGTAAATCATCCCCATTGTCAACTTGCAAGGTCTACAAACGCATCTCCTCTTGAGATGAAGCATTGCTTCTAGCACTCTCTTCAAATATGTCACCCACTAGAGTTTGAAAATCAACATCTAACTCATCGCCATTAATGTCAGAGATACTGATACACGGTGAACATGGATTTTCTTCAAACAACTCAATTGAATGAACATAGTCAAATCCAAGAAAAGACTTCTTTAGTTCATGTTTCTACATATCATCAACTAAAATGTGCCACAAGTCAGCATCAAGTTTACCATCGTCAAAGTAAAATTCATTAATGCATGATAAATGAGGATTTTCCTCAAACAAATCATTTGAATAAACATAATCAAAATTAAGAAAATACTTCCCCATTTTATTCTCTTTGTCATGATGGAGCAATTCAATTTCTAAGACAACCTCTTGGTCATTTTCTTGACATTCTTCTACTTCATCCAGTTGAGCCTTATCATGCATTCCTTGCTGCAATAAAACACTAAACTCATTCATGTCAATATTCTGTTTAGCATCAAAATCCAATTTATTTTCATGAAACACATAAATCTGATGTACTTGATCATCATGCAACACTTGGTGAATTTACACATCCATTTGACCTTCTTCTTTTGAAGAATCATTTTGGCATTCAAGTCCTTGTACTTGAGATTCATGTGCAATATTATCTAGAAGTATGTTATTCTTTGTTTCAATCTATTCATTATTCAAATCAATAGAGTCATTTTCCAATGTTAACTTGTCACAAGGTATTTCCTCCTTACCCATCATCATGAAAGAATCTATGAATGCATCGATAAACTTGTTTTCCACATCGAGCATATTTGAACAAGGTAGAGAAGCTTCATCAATTGTTGAATCCATCTCAATGCAAGAATCAATGCCATTAGATGATGTGGAAGAGCTCAACATGTTCTCATAGCTACCCTCATCATTGCGAATGGAGTCATTATCATTTTCATGTGCGCTAGTCGTTTCATCTCCCTCATTGAATGGGTAGGTACTCCAAGTATCTTCCATAATTATTTCTTCAACAATGATCAACTGTTTGAAATATAATTCCATCCTACCTAGGAAAACATGGAAATCCATCTAGGAATGTTGATTTTTTGGATGTATCCTACATCTATTTGGCCAAGTGAGTTCTAATAGTTTTGGATCTCCTAATTATTTCAATTTCTCCCTTAATCGATTTTGCATACGTGGGATATCTAGCCAACATGAACCATGCTCTTTTGTCCATCCCTTATCACATTGATTCTCATCTTGGTCTGAAGAGTTGTTCAAAGCGCTGGAAGGTATTGTTGATTTCTCATGATAGTAGTCTTGTGTTGATATTTCATCTCTTTCAATATCATCATTACTATTAACATTTCCAATGAAACTAGATTCTAACCTAATATTTCCATTATGCTATGACTTTATATCCATTTCATGCTCTTTGTCCAACAAAACATCAAAATGATATATTTCCTTATCAAATCTCTCACTTACAATTTCATTACGATGTAATGGATTATGCGTTGGAGTATGACCGAAAAGAGAGGATATAGTCACAACTTCATTGGCAGGTGGAATACTTACCTCTGTCACTAGCTTTTGCAAAGCTTGACTTTTCATGTGGGTAGGAATTGTGGGTAAACTAGTGCAAAGATACGAAGGGTGGTAATTTTCAAGTACAAGACTGTTATATTTCTTACTTTGATTATGCATCTTTCTAACATCTTGTCCATATTGTGTCAGCAAGAGAGCTTTGTTAAATGCATCCCATATAGTGGTAACTTTACCACAACATTTAATTCTTTCTACTAATAAATTATGCAAACCCCAATAATAATGTTCTCTTACCACATGATCATTAATAACTAAATCTCAATCTATAACTCACTTAAACATAAGAAGGAATGTGTGATTGAACTACATAATTGATTCATGTGGTGATCTTTTCACATATGCAAATTAAAGTGATGGGTTTTGCATATGCGCATAAGGATCAAATGATCTAAGAATAAGATTTTAAACTTTGTCCATGAACAAATAAAATATGGTGGAAGATTAACGTACCATTGCTATCTTGTACCATGAATTTTTTTGATGAATACTTGACAAGTGATATCTTCAAGTTGAACCCTGAGAAAATTTAATAAATCCATGCAAATTGTAAAATGATTTGAAGCTTTTTGTCCATTGTCAGAAAATAAAGGAAGCTTGTTATGCATGTGACATGGAATTTCATGAATAATCCTGGGGATATACAAAGGGTTGTCCATCAGAGCTAGGTTTTCCAAGATCCAACCCACACCAACTCGCAACAATCCAAAATTGTTCAAGTGGCCCTCCTTCTAGTGCCAGTTCTGTTGATGGTCAAATTGACACAACAACATACAGGTAGGATGTAATCACTTTACCTCTCCTGAAAAAGACAAATGGTCATTAAATCAATCACCTTCCAAGGTCTTGGATGTTGGGTCACAATGTTGTTGTTTTGTTGAGCGGTCAATGAGGCTGTAATGTTCAAGAGGCATGTTGGTTATTGAGCTTCTTCATTGCTGGAAGATCGAACTCCTATCTAAACCTACTCTAATCGGGGCATATAAAAAAGAAAAAGATAGATCAGGGACACAAGAGTGAAAAGAATATTGATTCATTTAGTTAACTAGACCTGTTACACTCCAAGGAATTCCTAAACTGAACTGTAGAACAAATCAACCTATAATCAATACAAAGTTGAACATTCATTCACAGTGCAAAATTTAACAACAAATCACAAATCACCATTTCAAACAAAAGAAAAGATAAAACTTCTTTTCTCAAAGAATTCCAAATCAAATGATTAACACAATAGAAAATCATTCCAAATAACAACTTAAAGTAGGTTTAAGTATGTCTACTTCTTCAGTTGCAAAACAGATAAACAACATTTACAAATTTGGCAAGTTTCATTAGTGCATAGAACCAATGTCTTCAAATTGACTCGATTAACTAAAAAAATGCAAAAAACTCCATTTTCTATTCTATTGCTAACTCTAATAAGCTCTAAGAGAAATTTCTAACTCCTTTTCCTAAAAAATATAACCCCTTCAAAGTGAGCAGATCTGATAGTGAATAACTCAATCATTTTCATAATTCCCTCCAAAACTGAGACATCAAAAGTTGTAGCTTTTGTGTGCATGCAACTCTTCACAAAGATAACTTCATGTTTCAGCCTTTGCCTAAATTTAGTTAACTCCAGTTCACAATTGCAATTTTCAGTTTGACTCAGTGTTCTTCCTTTTGCATAGTGTAAATCAGCATCTTTCCCAAAAATGACTCCTAGTTTGGACTGAGAAGTATTCAATTCACTACTAGTTCAAAGATCTTTCCAGCAATTTCCTCCTTTACATGTTTGATTTGCAAATCATGATCATTTGCATTTTCAAAGTATCTACAAGACATCAAACACATTTAATTAATTTGAAAAATTAATCAATTAATAGAACTTAATTATCACCATAAATTAATCAATTTTGAACCTTAATTAATTATTTTAATAAAATGCATTGGATAAAACTCTTTATCTCTATGATCTGAAATAACAATTAAATACTTCCTTTAAATTAATGTCATTAAAATGAAATAACATTAATTTGTGCCCGATTTCAATGTTCTGATGTTTCATATGCATGTTGAATATGCAAATTTTAAAATCAATATCCTCATAGCTTTGCTTCTCAAACCTTGACAGTACCTATAAATCACCAAAAGAACATAATTAATTAATCAATTTTGCACACAAAAGCTCTTCACCAAGTTCAACTTAGAGATTAGCAAGTTCTATGGAACTATGGAACTCATGTCATTTGTCCATACAATGTGATTGAATACTGTATGTTCATCCAACAACCTGTTTTCAGATGTACATCATATTCACCAAATCCATTATTAGAAGGTTTTCCAATATAGTTTTATTTTCTGGTTAAGTATTATGTGCAAACCGTAAGGCATTAATCTCCAACTTGGATTATCATTACATCTCCCATAAAATATGGTTGTGACTTCACTGCAGACCACTTATGGCAACATGGTCCACTCCTAACTATTTCATAACTACAAAATTTTATGTCTAACCTCACTCATTCCTATGGTGTTTAAAAAATGTCTTCACATAAGTTGGAATCTCGAATTGTCCCATCAATTAGCACTTTCCCTGCCATTTCTCTACTTTCCAAGTCAACTTGAGAATCTATGCATTGCTCCTATTTGTGATCACAAACACTTTTATGACTATGTACAAATTCAATAGTCACAAAACCATCATTTCCAATCTTGACAACATCTACTGTTTCACATGAGCTTCATCCCTTGTTGAAAAATTAACATCAACATTAAAGATAATACCATTGCTAAAGTCTACCTCTCTTGATGAAATCAAGAGCTTGTCTCCACAAAATATTTCTACGCCATCATTAACTAGATCTGAGAATGTTGCTTTTGTTTTACCACAATGCAAGGGAAGATCAAATGCATTCAAGAACTAAAGATAAGATTGTTCTTCCTTTTGATGTTGAGTTTCCACCTTTGTAGATCCATCTAAAGACAGTGGTACTTTAGAAAGCAGCTCCTTATGAGTTTTACTGTCATGATTAATAGCATTCTAGTGTTTAAGATGTAGTTCAACTTGTTCATTTAGTCCAAGACTCTATTCTATGAAAGCTCCATTTTGTTGAACAGTGCGTATGTTTCCTTATTTCACCCAAAATATTTCCAAAACCTGCTTACCAAATCCAATTAGTGAATATCCTTGTACCTTGCATTAGCTTGAGAGTTTTGGCTGCCTCATCATCAAATCTTACTTGTTCATTTTTTCTATAGTGGTATTCGATAAGATTAAATCCCATTGAGGAACTCTATCAATAATCCATGTGCCAATTATCATTCCATGTATTGCTTTTCACAAAGCCATACTCTCCATGGGATTTCATTTAGGACATTCTTGCTAAACAGTTCATTGTCCACTTCATGATTTAGCTCGCGTACCCAATCAATGCTCCCATTCTTGGCTCAAACAGGATGATTTTGGTAAAGGTTTGAGTAGTTCAGTTTTACACCTGCTGATAGCTTTTACTTCAAAGCTTCTATATCCTTTTCAACACATCATTGTTCTCTATCTTTAATCATTGCATTACATGAGATGACAAGCTTTTTGAGGCATTCTATCAAACAATTCACATGTCATGTCTCAAACTTTATCATCCTCCTGGGTTGTAGGTAAGGAGAATGTTGACTGTGGTTGGGGGATCTGACTTTACCACTGCCAATGGCATTTGCTTGAAATTTTTTAAAGCTTTTTACAATAAACACCTTGTATATAATACACAATATCATTTTCATTCCATGGGATAGTGTTCCCTTGAAGATTCTATTTAAACACTTCGTACGTTTTATCTATGATTCTCATTTTTTTAACAATGCTTACCAGGGCATATTTGCATAATAGTTTCAAAAGCCTTTCAATTTTCATGTTCCCTATGTTAAAATTAGTAGCTCAAATGTGTCTCCAGCCTGGAACTGTGTCACCCAGGCTAGAGCAGTGGTGGACATAATTATCTCTAGATTTTTCTATTCTTTTCTCCTTGTTATCTTTTACGCACTTGCCAGTTTGGAAATTCCTTTTTAGAAACAACTTTGTCTTCTTTCTAAGATTAATCTCTGCTTTGCTTCACCGTTGGTGAATAAGAGATTATAAAAAGGGATTGATGTGTGTATTGTAGGTAAACAGTTTGAAGGTTTTTGTAGGAAATGACACAGGAAGAAAGGGAGATTGTAGTGAACAGAGGAAGGATTTAAACATTATCCAAATTTTGCAGTATTGTTGTGGATGCCAAGTTTTGGCAGTAGTTGTAAATTTCTTCCTTTCTATAGTAATAAAATCTCTCTCTTTGAATGCTAGTTTTCCCTAGAGTTAGGAGTTTTCCAGGGTAAATCATTGTGTCAAAGTGTGATTGGTTTTCTCTGCATTTAGTATTTTAGTGAATGGTGTTGTGCATGCTTTAGTTCTTTGTTTCAATCATTTGATTTTTGTTATTTGAATTTTTGAGATTTAACAATAGTGAATTTATTGTTGGGTTTCACAACACCAATAAGGGAGACATCTTTTTCACATGGTATCAGAGAAAATAATCTGAAAGAGAAAACTAGGGTTTAATCACACAAGTGCAAGTTTCAATTTTCTTTTTGTGTTTAGGGAGGTTTAAGTTCAAGGGTTTCAGCAATGGCAACAACCAGATTAAGAGATTCAGACAGACTTGAGGGGGCTTCAAACTTTGGCGTGTGGAAAGCAAGAATTTTTCTATTACTGGAGGAGAATGGTTTGAAGGAATATGCAACCACTACCATTTCTATTCCAATAGATTCTATGCTACTGGTGACCTACCAGAAAGAAGATGCCAAAGCTAGATGCATTGTTATGGATGGGGTCAAGGATCACCTTGTTCCTCATATTGTAGATTTGGACACCTGCAAAAAGATGTATGATGCCATACTCAATCTATACCAGAGTTCAAATTTGAAGAGGCAACTGATTCTTAGGGATAAGTTGAGAAACACCAGAATGAAGAAAGGGGAGAGCATTGTGGACTACCTTACCAGGATCAAAATAGTAAAATATGAGCTAGTAACTATCAGGGTAGCAATACCAGATGATGAGGTTGTTAGGATTGCATTGGTGGGATTCACAAAAGATTGGGACATCTTTGTCAAAGTTGTATCTGGATGACAAGATATTCCTGATTGGGATCATTTATGGATTGATTTCACTTAGGAAGAGTTACAAATGAGTTGTGTTAATGGAGGCAGCAACAATGGTCGTAAGGGTGAGGTGGAAGAGAATGTTTCTCTTGCTAGCAAAGGCAAAGCTAAGAAAGGCTCAAGCAGTGAGTCTACCTCAAAAGGAGACAAGAAGAAAAAGAAAGACCTGAGTAAAATTAAATGTTATGGTTGTGATCAGCTAGGACATTATGTCAGTCAGTGTTTGAATTAGAAGAAAGGAGACAAGAAGAAGAAGTAGACAACAACTTCAGCGGATGTTGATGAGCTATCCTCTAGACTAGATGATGAGTTTTCTCTTCTAAACTGCTTATCTAGATCAAGAACTACAAGGGTCTGGTATATTGAAAGTGGTGCATCATGCCATATGATAGGAGTTAGAGAAAACTTCTCCAACTACAAAGTAGAAGAAATAGGCTTCCAGATAAAAATGGGAAACAATTCCACATGCACTCCAGTTGGGAGAGGGACTGTTTCATTTTAGAGGGAGTCAACCAGTGATATTAAGATCACAGATGCATTGCATGTGCCAGGGATGTGCATGAATCTGATTTCAATATATATCCTTGAAGACAAAGGGTACAGCGTACTCTTTCAAGGAAAAAAGGTGTATTTAAAACACAAGGACTGGAAGAAGGCAAAGAAGATTGGAGTTAGAAGTGACAATTTATACATATTGCAGTTTGAAACTCCAAAGGCACTAGTGAGCAGTAATAGTAGCAGGGAAATAGGAGAGCTATGGCATAGATTGATGGACATATACACCATGGGGCATTGAAATTGCTCAGAGAAACCATGATAGGAATTCCAGAGTTGAGTGTAGAGCACAGTGATGCATGTAAAGGGTGTGCACTCAGGAAATTTTCAAAGGAAGCCTTCCCTAGAAGTGACAGTAGAAGTACATGTGTTCTTGACTTGATACATTCTGATATTTGTGGTCCCATTTCTACTTAGTCTTTGAGGACTTATGAGTATTATGTAACCTTCATTGATGATTTCTCCATGAAGACCTGGATATATTTCTTGAAGGCCAAAGATGAGGTCTTTAGTTTCTTCCAAGAATTCAAAGCTTTTGTGGAGAATATGACAAGCAGGAAGATCAAGGTTCTTTGGAAAGAAAATGGGGGTGAGTATAAAAGCAAAGTCTTCCAGGAGTTCTGTACCAAAGAAGGAATCAAGAGAGAGTGAACTATTCCATACAACCCACAATAGAACTAGGTTGTTGAGCGTAAGAACAGGGCAATTGTTGAAGTAGCCAGGGCCATGTTGTTTGATTAGGATCTACCTAAGTATCTTTGGGTAGAGGCTTGCAGCACAATAGTCTATATTCAGAATAGAGTACATAATATTTTTGGAAAAATGACACCAAAAGAATCCTTTACAGGGAAGAAGCCTGAGGATGGGCATTTTAGGATCTTTGGCAATATAGCATACTGTCATGTACCATCAGAGAAAAGAACCAAGTTAGATTTGACTACAGAGAAAGGTTTCTTTGATGGATACAGTAAAACCTCCAAGGCATACAGGATCTTTATTCCTAGGACGAGGAGGATCATAGTGAGATGTGATGTGAATTTTCTGGAGGAGAAAGCCTTCATAAAATCTCAAGATTTTCCAGCAGTTGAGCAGAGTCAATAGATTGAAGCTCCAAAAGTGGATCAGAAGTCTCAGGTATAGGGCACTATAACAGGAACAAATGCAGATACAAGTACCTTGGGTGAGTTGAGTCCACAAGATCAGGAGCAGCAGAATAAGGAACAACAAGCTCCATCTATTGGTGTATCTCCTACTGGCGGGAGAAGGACTATTCAAGTGGAAACTCAGATTGTGCGAGATGCTCAGGAGTTTATGGGAGCTCCTAGAATGAGTGGTAGGGAGAGGAGATCACCAACTAAATATTCAGATTATGTGGCATTACTAAGCAATCTCATTGATAGTGAGCCTTCTAGTTATCAGGATGCTACATAGCAGCAATTTTGGCAGGATGCTATGGTGGAGGAATACAACTCCATCATGAAGAATGATGTCTGGGAGGTAGTGCTAAGGCCTATAGATAAGGAAATGGTTGGTTCTCATTGGATCTATAAGATCAAGCATGCTTCATATGGTAGCATAGAGAAATACAAAGCTAGGTTCATGGCCAAGGGGTTCTCTCAGAAGGAGGGAATCGACTATGATGAGACATTCACTCCAGTAGCCAGATATACCTCCATACAAGTTGTGATCTCATTAGCATCACAAATGGGATGGCAGATCCATCAAATGGATGTCAAGACGACTTTCCTAAACAAAATCATAGAGGAAGAGGTATACATCAAACAACCAGAAGGTTTTGTGGCATATGGGAGTGACTCTCATGTTTGTAGGTTAAAGAAAGCATTATATGGACTTAACCAGGCACCCAAAGTATGGTATGAGCACATAGATAGCTACTTGCAGAGCATGGGATTTGTGAAGAGTGAGGTGGACTCCAACCTTTACTATCTCATGATGGGGCATGAACCACTCATCCTAGTTTTGTATGTGGATGATTTATTTATGATTGGTTCACTGAGGCTCATAGATGATTGCAAGAGGGACCTAACAACAGAGTTCGAGATGAAGGATTTGGGGTTGATGCACTATTTTTTGGGACTATAGGTGTGGCAGATAGAGGGAGAGATTTTCCTTGGTCAAGGGAAATATGCTATGGAAATCTTGAAGCGATTCAGAATGCTAGACTGTAGACCCATGTCTACACCAATGGTTATAGATTGGCAGAAGATCAATGTATCAAAGCAGGAGGTAGTAGACCCCACCTTGTATAGACAACTTATTGGGTCATTGATGTATGTGGTCAATACAAGACCAAACATTTGCTTTGCAGTCAACTCTCTTAGTCAGTTCATGGTAGAACCAAAGAGAGTACATTGGATAACAGAAAAGCATGTGATGAGGTATCTACATGGTACAATTGAGTACGGGTTGAGATATACTTGGGGTGATGGTGTTAGGTTGATTGGCTACATTGATTCAGATTGGGCAGGTAATGCAGTAGATAGGAAAAGCACTTCAGGGTGTTGTTTCAGCATGGGATCAGGGGTTGTCTCTTGGTATAGCAGGAAACAAAAGTCTATTGCATGAAGCTCTACGGAAGTAGAGTACATGGCAGCGAGCATGGAAACATGTGAGGCTATATGGCTTTAGAAATTATTAGTGGCATTGTTTGGTCAGGAGCTAGAATCGACCATCATTCACTGTGATAATCAGAGTTGCATAAAACTCTCTGAGAATCTTATGTTTCATGATAGGTCAAAGCATATTGACATCGGATATCACTTTATCAGGGATTGTGTACAATGTGGATTAGTTTGACTACAATATATATCTATAGATGAGCAAGTTGCAGACATCTTGACAAAGGCCTTGATGAAAAGCAAGTTTGTCTTCTTCAAGGACAAGTTAGGTGTAGTAGAGAACACCTTCCTCGCTAAGAGGGAGTGTTAAAATCAGTAGATCAGAGGTGTATCTAGCTTGGAACCGTGTCACCTAGGCTGGAGTGGTGGTGGAGATAATTATCTCCATATTTTATTTTATTTTCTCCTTGTTATCTTTTACGCACTTTCCAGTTTGGAAATTCCTTTTTAAAAATAGCTTTGTCTTCTTTCTAAGATTAAGCTCTTCTTTGCTTCACCATTGGTGAATAAGAGATTATAAAAAGGGATTGATGTGTGTATTGTAGGTAGACAGTTTGAAGGTTTTTGTAGGAAATGACACAGGAAGGAAGGGAGATTGCAGTGAACAGAGGAAGGATTTGAACATTATCCAAAGTTTGCAGTATTGTTGTGGATGCCAAGTTCTGGTAGTTGTTGTAAATTTCTTCCTTTCTGTAGTAATAAAATCTCTCTTTGAATGTTGGTTTTTCCCAGAGTTAGGGGTTTTCCAGGGTAAATCATTATGTCAAAGTGTGATTGGTTTTCTCTGCATTCAGTATTTTAGTGAATGGTGTTGTGCATGCTTTAGTTCTTTGTTTTAGTCATTTGATTTCTGTTATTCAAATTTATGAGATTGAACAATAGTGAATTTATTGTTGGGTTTCACAATGCCAATAAGGGAGACATATTTTTCACACCCTGCAACTGTAGCACTCTATGGAATGACCTCTCTTTGAGGCATGTTGTTGATGATTCGCTACCCAGCCTCTATGCCTTCCCATTTTGTGTTTGTTCTTACTAGGGTGATCATTTCGACAATGCGGTCTACAATGATGGCACTCCCTGAGATCACATTCCTTGAGAAATAACATTTCAAAAGCAGCTTTAGCAATTCACATTGTGCATTTCTTCTTTGTACATGTGCGTCCCACTCCATGTGAATACATCTCATTGAGGTTTTTTTCAAACAGTTCATATGCCCTGTCTATGCTGAAACACTCACATTTATGAAGTTTCTTGAGACATTTTGACAAATAATTCGCATGCTTTGTTTTGGCCTCCATATTTAGCACACTATGTTTGTGATTCCATTTCTTGTCCATGCGTTCGCTTAAGAGTTTCTCTTGAGGCATTTTACCACTTCATTCTATGTAGGAATTTTAATGCATCGATTTTGTGTATATGAAATCAGTAATCATTCTATTCCATGGGGAAAAAATTCTTCGAGGCTTTCTATGAGACATTTCGTATGTTGTGTCTTAGCTTCCACATTTCTTTATTGGCGGGATCAGAGTCGGGTTCAAGCCAGCACCAAAACAATTTTTATTAAGATGGGTTTAGAATCTACTTGGGAACCGATCCCGATTGCTTGCGTGCAGAGGCGGAACTTCTTTAGAAGCAGGATTGGAACTTGCTCAGAAGCAAGATTAGAACTATTTTCAATATAGGAACATTTCATTTTGGGTGCATGGTTTGGGTGTCTTCCCATGACCCCAATCCCCACAAAAAAAAATTACTCTCGCCTGCAGGAGTGGGATCAAACCTGGCATTGAATATTTTACCCTGCTTGATCCAAAGTTTTGTCACAAAGTTCGATGGGATTTTTTCTTTTTTTCTTACCTTTAAAATTTGCTCTCCTTTTGGGGTTGGGTTTTCACCCGACCCTCAACATTTTGCATTTTTATTAATTTATACTATTTGAATTCCTTTTGACTTCTTTTATGAATTTAATAAATCATTTAAATTTAAATTTAAAAGATTTTGTATTTAAGTCTTTTAAAACTTTTTTAATTTTTAAATTTTTTAAATTTAAAATCAAAAGATATCTATTTAATTTTTATTTTATTTTCTAAAGTTTTCAATTTTAGTTTTGTCTTTTAAATCTTTTAAATTTAAAAAGATTTCTTTTATGATTTTTTTTGAATTTTTAATTTATAATTGTTTTAAAAGTTAAAAATATTTCTTTATTAATTTTATTTTTTAAATTGAAAGATTAATTAATTAATCTTTATTTATTTAAAAGGTTCTTAAAATCTTAATTGATAAGATTTTATTTATTTAATTTTTAAATCTTTTTTAAAATAAAAGATTTATTTATTTATTTTGTATTTTGAAAATGTTTCAATTTTTTTTGTATTTTTGATATTTCTTGATTTTTATGATTTTAATATTTTATATCTTTTTTGGATTTTTGAGACCCTAAAGGCAGGATAGAAATCAAAGATGATACAAGGAGATGAGGACGAAGAAAGATAAATGAGACCACGAAAATGACCAAAACAAATGAATGAAAGATGAAGATGAAAAAAAATGGTGCGACAAAAGGCGGGGATCGGGATTGGGAACGAACACAAAACATGAACCTTCAAAAGTGCAAGGTGTTGGTTCCAATCTCAAACCTGAACTCGAAAGACAGACACACAATAGAAGCCAAAAATTGGAATCAGGTTGGAACCAAGAATAGTAACCCTCTAAAGAGGTTCAAGGTTTTGATTCCAATCTAAAGTCCGATCCCAACACAAACAAGAAAAAGGTAAACAAGCGGAGATCAAATTCAGAACAACACCTAGAACTTGAAAACTCTCTTGAGGACAAGTTCAGGTTTCATTTCGAAACCTGAGCACGACAAAGTAAAAAATAGCAAGGTCCAAGGGTTGTGAAAAACTTCGAGACAAGACCAAAATGACAACAAACGCAAAATAAGAGACAAAAATTGAAACAAGTGAAGAGGGAAAAGACGAAACGAGAACAACAAAGTGCAAAACATAACAAAACAAATAGTAAAACAAAAGAAAATAGAGGGGGTCCCCAAATTTTCCAAGAAAAAGGTTGGGGCATGTATGCAGGCATAACATCCCCCTCTGGGTGATCCCACAATAGTGGTTTACAATTTTTGGCCAAACTGGACAACAAATAAATTTTCTTAACTAAATCTTCACTTTCGGGCACCTATAGCGGCTAAGCAGTGAGGAATTTGAAGATGATGCAAACTAGAGTTTCATGAAATTTTTTTGTAGATTCTAAATATATTTTAAAAAAAATGGAATCAAATTGCACTTCTTTTCCATCTCCCTCGAAACAGTTTTTTTTTGAACAACATTTTAAAAGTGATGCTCACCATATAAGCATAACTTTTTTCCATGAAGGATAAAATTATAATTCTTTTGGATTTAGATATGTAACTCGATATCTAGTGCTTCCACTTGGTTAGATAATTTTTTATTGAATTTTTTTTCTTTAATCAAGTTTCAAAGTCAAACCAATTAACATTCGAGACATAGCCGATTGTACAATCGTAACTTTTTTGTATGTATTGAAATTCATTTTTTGGTTGGATCAAGGACTTCAATATCTAGTTCACTCATATTTTTTTTTTTTTTATAATTTACTTTTTCATGTGTAGAAACAGAGAGCTAGATTTTAGGTGAAAAACCTACATTCACAAGAAATAAAAAATAAATATAATATTAAAATTAAATTTATTTAAAATTATACTTTTGGGAAGCTTATAATAAGGACTACATACTTACAAAAATAAAAATAAATGAATTCATTTGATCCCCAAGCAGGTAAATCAAAAGTGGTTTTTATCAACATTTTGATAGGTGTAAAGGAGACTATGTTATAGGTATGGTTTAAAACTAGCAGGGTTCTATCCAAGGGGGTTTGATCTAAGGTAGTTTGATCAAACCCTCTTCAATTGGAATGCTTTAAATGAAATTTTTTAAGGATTAAATCATTATATTTTCTAAAAATATGTGGTTTCAGCAAAAATAAAAATCTCCCAGAAATTGTAAACCAGCTTTGTGGGATCACCCCTCTCCAAATGAAAATGCATCAATAAATAGAGATTGAGCAAAGAGAAATCAATCCATGGTTTCAAAAAATAGCCTCATGAAACCACCTTGAGAAATCCACGCCAAACCTTGGGAGCTTCAATATATGCAATAAGAAATGAGTTCCAATGCATGCCAACCTTCTCTTGGGTGCCTAAACTCTTTTCCAATCAGATTTGGTTGTTTATGTCATCCTACAACCTCTTACATATTCCTTATAGCTTATCGGTTACACTTTGCATGCAAAGACATGCAAACAACATGCAAGATTCTTTTGCAGCCCTCCTTATGAAAAATTATAACACATGTACATGCAAAACATGCCAAAATTACTAAAAGAAAAAAAAATTGTCCTCACTCAAAAGTGGACGCCCAAAAGGAATATTCTCCCAAAAGATGCTTTTACTGCTTAACTGGGACCTATTACCCATCAAATTTACAATAACATTTTCACCCAAAAGGGAAATTACATTGTTGAAAATAAAAATATTATTTTCCCAACCCTTAAGCCCTTATTAAAATAAAACAAAGAAAAAATACAATATTTTTGGTGACACAAGTGTTGCAAGTATGAGCTAGTTTGGTGGTGTTGTCATTAATGTTGTCATTGATGTCAACACATTTCAGTATGTTGTGTATTGTACATGTATAGCTGAGATGTTTTTGAGATGTTGTGAGTACATAGAGTTATCTTTATGACATTGTAGATGTGTTGAATTGGTTTGTTTCTAAGTGTTTTTGAGAAAATTAATAAAAAAGAGAAGTCAGAGTGATGAATGTGTTTAGAATGTGCTCTGGTATTTGCTTTGTGTTTCTCCTGTGTTGATCATATGCTTGTGCAGATCTAAAAGTTTGATAATGATGGTATAGTGGTGATATCTCTTGAGTTTTAGCTTCTGGTGTGATGGTATGTAAAAGTTATGTTCACCAGTGTGTGAACTGATTTGGTAGAGTTGGTCTTCTATGGACCAGGAAAAATGTTTTTGCTTTGGAGTCCTCCAAGTTTTGTTTTAGATATTTTAGATCTGGGATATGTCTTTTGAAGGTGTTCTATGGGTTATGGCAAAGAAGGTTGAGGTTTGGTGGTCCAAAATTCATGTTTCAATATTGTTGTGTGTGTTTGCACAATTCGAATAGACTAGTGGAAGGTGTTCAAGGTTTGAAGTTTTTTGCACTTGTTGCAGATGTATCTGAAGGAATTTTACATGTGTTCTCATGCATAATGAAGTGTGATGTGGCATCTGTTTGTCATCTTCTCATTGGGAAGCATGTACATTAATGTTCATTTGAGTTTTCATTAGGTTTGGCTGACTTGGTGTTTACAATTCATTCAAATAATAAAAATTAATTAAGGAAGCATGTGGATGATTCGAGGCATTATCTCTTGGTCTTGGTTAAATATTTTATTGGTCCACTCTCATTCCTTTCCACTGTAGGAATGTTGAGTTGCTGACCTAATTTTAATTTATGAAATAATTTTTTTGTGGCCGACCTTGGAGGAAGGTTCTAAGGTTGAAGATGGTATAAATGTAAGTCAAGTTATGAAGAATCATATGACATTTTGATTTGCAAAGTGACGAAGTGATCCATAAATTATAAGAGTAGAAGTGTGTGATAGTGTGTTGAGGCAACAATTTTACATTCTGTTGGATTCCTAAAGGTAGTGAGTTAATGGGTTATGTAATACTTTATTAAAGGTTGCAGATGTGTGTTAATTATTGTGGTGGATTTTTGTTCTCTTTTGTATTTGTAGGGAGTGAGCCTCCCTGTTGGACAATGAGCCTTTGTATTCAGATAGTGAGTCCTTTTGGGTAGTGAGCCCTTGATAGTGAGCCTCTATATTTAGTTTTATTATCTCTTTATATTGTGAGTTAACCCTCACCATGGTTTTTCCCTCATTGGGTTTTCCACATAAAAATATAGTGTTCATTGTGTTGATTTACTTTCTGTTATTTGTGTTTCATGCTCATACTTAATAATAGAATAGTGTGGTTGTGAGTGTTGAAGTTTTAAGTTGTAATTTTTTGACAACTGATTCACCCCCCTCTCAATTGTCCTACACATGTTTAACAATTGGTATCAGAGCTTTGGTTCCTTGGTGTAGAGCTTAATCGCTTAAGGAAGATCTGATGGTGCACAAGTTGGTGATCCCTATGTTCAATGGATCTAATTACATTGATTGGAAAGTGTAGATGAGAGTATGTACTATTTCTCTTGGTTACAAGACCTGAAAGGCTATTGAGATGAAGTATACTCCTCCGAAAAATGGTCCTACTTTTGCAAATGAGGTTTCTTCTTATGAGGAGAATGAGAAAGTGAGGTATGCTATTTGTAGTGTTTTATATAAGACTAAGTGAACTAATTTTCTTTCTTTAGATACTACTTATGATGTATAGAAGAAGTTGGAAGAACTATATGAAGGAAATGAAAGAGTAAAATTGACAAAGAAGCTAGTGGCAAAGTGAAAATTTAAGAATTTGAAAATGGAAGAAGGTGAAGAGTTTACAAGCTATTTCTAGAGGGTTGAGATGACAGAAAATGAAGTTAGGAATCAAGGGGGAAAGATGACCAATGAAGATATTATTGAGAAGATCCTAATCACCCTACTAGATTGCTACAGTGATATGATCTCATTTATTGAAGAGATATATGATCCTACAAAGTATACTAAAGAACAGTTGTTCGACACCTTGCAAGCATTTGAGATGGGAAAGTTTAGGAAAGAAGACAAGAAAGAAGAAAAGACAGAGACAACGTTTAAGGCAATGAAGATTGAAGATGATTTGGAGAGTGATGGTTCAAATGAGTTGGAAGCGAACTTCACCAGGAAGTTGAAGAAAGGTACCAAAAAGTATAAAGGTATGTTTCCCTTTAAATGTTTCAGTTGTGGTAATATTGGTCATTATGCTTCAAGATGTTTGAATAGAGTTGTACATAAGAAGAACAAGGATTATAAAGATAAGGATAGGAAGGATAAGAAATTGTAGGAGAAAAGCTCCAAATCACCCAGGAGCAACCTGCAACTCAACCTTCACATCCGAGAAAAAATAATCACAAAATAATGTGATAAGCTTAATTAAAGCTATGATCATTTGATTAATCATGTACATAGAAGCCTATTAAATAGGCAAGAAATGCGGTGAACAAACTCACCATCATAAAACAAGATGAGTCACGGGTGAAACTACCCGAGACAAATATTAGCAAATATTAAATATATGTGTCCTAAGTTAAGCTTAAGACAATGTGTAAAAGGTAAAAACCTATTTACACCAACACCCCCCCTTAAGTGAAAACTTAGGGAGATTATTATGCAAGATGAAATGCAAATATGAGTCCCGGCTACGAGGCCATATTAGGTACTCATGTACAAATGCAAATGAAATCTCTCACAAACGGAGAAAAAGGAGAAAACCCAGTGGGACAAAACTCCTCCCCTAAAGAGAGATACAATACAATAATAATATCCATCACAAATCCAATCAATCTCTATCCATACAAAGGATGATAAAAGAGATCATAGGACCCCCCCATAAGAGATAACCTGCTGCAAGAAGAAGCACTGGATGTACCCTGTGGAGTAACACTGGAATCCTGAATGCGGCAAGCAAGGAAAGATACTTCTGTTTGCTAGAAACCATATTAGAGTCACTCAAGGACTCAAGTCGGAATCATGATAAAGCAACAGCAGACCCGATGCCAAGGAACACTAGAAAACTCGCAAACTGGCACAACTCTGGAATCTATGAAGCAACAGTCGATTGAAAGATGATCTAGAAATGAACCGAAGTACAGAGAAAATATGAAGAGCATGCAAGTGCAACTAGATCTTCAAACTTCAATGAGAAATAAATGTAGCCAAATGACAAAATTCTGAAGAAACATCAGCATTACTGAAAAGTTGAGATCGCCACCTTTCCGATGATATTTCGTTTGCAAAATTTCACTATCTGGATCAAAAGTTATGCAAAAACGAAAAAAAAGGCCTATAGAAAGGCACTTTATTCTAAACAGGAGCAAAATACTATCACTAACTGAGTGCAGAAAAACTACCCCTGGTTGCAGCATATAACCACCTTATTAAAAAATGTTTTAGGCCTGCCACCGCCATTGGTGGCGGGCAGGCGGAGCGATGGTGGTGGAGTGGTGGTGCCCCGGTGGCCGAGCCACCCGTGGGCCACCCCACCCCATCAACAATATATGTCAGCCTTTTCAAACAAATACAAAGTTTGAATATATAAATAGGAACCTGCAATATAATAAAGGCACTTTCGTACCCTTCAACACAGTGGATTTCTTCAAAGCTAGTGATCGTCGATGTGATAGCTAGAGATGTACGCCGGTGGTAAGGAGGACCTCGGGCCAGTGTGAGAAATTAATGAGCCCGCATACCAATCAATAAACGCTGATTTGAGATCAAACAGCACCAAAGTATACACGGTCGGATGAATAATGTCAGTCCCGCAAGTGATAGTGGTCGGCCAACTTACAAGAAGCTAAAGTCATCAACGGAAAAACATAAAGGTCGGTGCAGAGGCCAATGATTGATTGGAATATTCAGCACCTAACGCCGATAAGACCTCACATGTATGCAGAGAGAGGGGTACGCTCTGATCTGACCAGTGAGGGAGAAAATCCGGCAGGAGGAGGGACAGTACGGTTGATGCCAAGAAATGCTGATACCAAAAATTTACCACTAGCAAGCCAACGGATCCACCAATAGGAATGACTGTGCCGACAGATCAATGAAGTCAGACCAACTGTGAAGGGATCCGCCAATGAAAAAGCCTGCACGGGTCGGCCAATAAGAGATCTCAGATCTGACGATTAGATGCAAGAGTTCCCGATTGATTGAAGACACGCCGATGCAGATGTGGCATGGACAATTCACCCAACTGATAATCTCTTCTATGACGGATGAAGTGTGCAGACTACAGATCAAGTGGATGCCGATGGGAGAGACAATAGGGTACTCGCCGAGGGAACAAATAGCCGATGAAGTTTTCAACGGCCGGGTGAAGATGCCGGCAATAGAAGCTTCAAAGCACCGGCGGAAGAGAAAATGTAGCTTGGCGCAGCAAGTGACAGATCCGACAAATGGAGACAAGGCCGACGGTCGATGAATGAAGACCGGTGGAGGATGGAGATTGGGGGAAGTAACCACAGGGGCCGGCGGTAGAAGATGGAGGGCACAGCGAGTGGCAGTGAATGCAGGCCGACGGTGCAATAGCCCACGAGATCTGGTCGATGGAGCCAAGATTGTAGAATATGTCAAGGATTCTAGATTTGACGCCGATGAGGATTGGATGGGTTCTAATCCAAAATGATGATAACACCTGCAGGGAGATCTGCATACGAGCACCACGAAAGAAAGACTAGACCAGCGATGATGGAGGAAGGATGCCTCAGATTTGCAAAGAACGCCGATGACCAGAGAATCAAATATTCCCAAAAAATATTTTTTGCGAAAATAGGTGCAGGCTAACCACACGGAGGTCTGCCAAAACACCAGCGGCAAATTATTCTCAGCGGAAGGAAGGGCAGGAGGCCTGCTCTGATACCATGCAGGAGAAAAGCTCCAAATCACCCAGGAGCAACCTGCAACTCAACCTTCACATCCGAGAAAAAATAATCACAAAATAATGTGATAAGCTTAATTAAAGCTATGATGATTTAATAATCATCTACATGGAAGCCTATTAAATAGGCAAGAAATGCGGTGAACAAACTCACCGTCATAAAACAAGATGAGTCACGGGTGAAACTACCCGAGACAAATATTAGCAAATATTAAATATATGTGTCCTAAGTTAAGTTTAAGACAATGTGTAAAAGGTAAAAAACCTATTTACACCAACAGAAATACAAGAAATTGTAGTATGTTAAAGAAGAAGTTGGAATCTCTGATGATGAATCTGAAAATGAGGTTGATGATATTGAATGCTTATTCTTAGCTTTGGAAAGTAAATCTATATCCTCTAACCTTGGAAAATGTGCAAGCAAGAAGGCTCTGGAGAATAAGAGGAATAGGATGGAAGGTACTTTGGTTACCATTTTTCATGCAAGATAGGATGAAGAGTACTGGGTAATTGATAGTGGATGTTCTAATCACATTATCGAAGATAAGAGTAAGTTCACTAAACTAAAAAAATATGATGGTGGTTTAGTCATGTTTGGTGATGATTCAAGAGCTAAGATCTATGGGAAACGTTCAATTAGTTTTGATGGAGTGCACAACACTAATGATGTATATTATGTGAAAAGTTTTAGGCATAACTTTTTGAGTGTTGGTCATATGTGTAGCAATGGTTTTCAACTTGTGTTTCAGAATAATACCTATGAAATCAGAAAAGGATCCAGAAATGGAGATATGGTTGTTGCTGGAAGAACTCATGGAAACATCTATCAACTAAAGGGAGTTGATGGTCAGTGTCTTGTATCTCAAGTCAGTGAGAGTTGGTTATGGAACCAAAGAATGGGACATGTCAATTTTGATAATTTAGTCAAAATCAGTTCAAAAGAAATTGTTTGAGGTCTTCCTAGAATTACAAGACCTGCTAATACTATTTGTAGAAGTTGTCAATTGGGGAAACAGACAAGATGCAGCTTTAAGGGAAAGGAGCACTCTCCTACCAGAATGTTGGATCTAGTTCACACTGATCTTTGTGGTCTAACTAGAATAGGAAGCCTGAATGGAGACATGTATGTCATGCTTCTTATTGATGATTATACTCGAATGACATGGGATGATTTTCTTAGAGAAAAGAATCAGGCTCTAGATAGGTTTAAGGTATTCAAAGCAAGAGTGGAAAATGAAGTAAGTTTGAAAATAAAATGTTTGGGATTTGATAGAGATGGAGAATTCACTTCTAGTGAGTTTAATACATTATGTGAATGACATGGCATAAAGAGATAGCTTTCTTCTCTATGAACCCCTCAGCAGAATGGGGTAGTTGAGAGGAAAAATAGGATAGTACAAGAAGCTACAAGAACCATGATGAAATAATCAAATTTATCGGATGTGTACTAGAGAGAGGCAATACACACTACTGTTTATTTTCTTAATAGAGCTCAAATTAGAAGCAACAACACAAAGACTCCTTTTGAGTTATGGACTGGTAGCACTCCAACTATGAAGTACTTCAAGGTATTTGGAAGAAAATGCTACATAAAAAGAGATGATGAAAATCTTGGAAAGTTTGATGCTAGGTGTGATGAAGGAATTTTTCTTGGACACTCTACTACTAGCAAAGAATATAGATGCTTTAATAAAAGATTGAGGAAGATTATTGAAAGTGCTAATGGGAAAGTTGATGAAGACATACGTAGACCTATTGAGATAAGTGAAGCTGAACCTAATGATCCTATATGTGGACATGTACTTGAGGAAAATAAGGAGAAGGAAGAAGAAGAAGAGTTCATGAACCAGAACCTGTTGTTAAGACTCTTGAGTATGTACAGAAGAATCATTCAGAGGAAAATATAATTGGAGATAAAAGTGAAGGTGTGAAGACAAGAAGTAAAGTAGTAGCTAAGGTAAATATGTGTCTACTTTCTAAAATTGAACCTAAGTCTATGAGTGAAGCATGTGAAGATGATATTTGGATAAAAGCTATGAAAGAAGAGTTGCAGCAAAGAGAAAATAATCAGACATGGGAACTAGTCCCTAGACCTGTGAATACGAATGCAATTGGTTCAAAATGGGTGTTTTGGAATAATCTGAATGAAAGTGGAGAAGTTGTAAGGAATAAGGCAAGGCTTGTATGCACTGGATATTCACAAGTTGAAGGTATAGATGTTGAAGAAACATTTGCCCCTGTGGCTAGAATGGAAGCTATTAGGATGTTTTTTGGCATTTTCTACTAATACAAAGCATCTACCAAAAACCACAAACCATCAAGGGTAATTCTAACCCTATTCACAACTTGAGAAGATCAATTCATAAATCATCAAAAACTCACTTATCATTTCAATAAAACTCATCAAATTTACTTGAAATTACAAGGCTACCAATAAGCCAGATCACCACATCAGTATTTCACACCTCTTTCATATTCAAATACATCTTAACCAACATAAAATTGACTGAACCAAATAAAAAACACCATTAGAAACTCTGAACCAACCAAACCATTTATTATCACACCTCCTTGCAACTATATTTCAAACAAGGAAAAAAGATAATCAATCTGCCAATCTTGCTTCAAAAATGTTACCAAACCTTGTAACACCTTTCAACAATCATACATTGTCAAAAATAAACCAATAACACATCCTCATAACACTGGACCAACAGATTCCTTAACTTTTGTAATCAAATACCACCTTGCATATAAGGTTCACATTGCTCAAACACACAAATTAGAAAGATTGCTTTCTAAACCTTTCCCCAAACATTATAAAATCTTTATCAACATCATTTAGATAGGTTCCAAACAATATCCATCATCTACATCTCAGTTTATACATAAATCTCATTTTCTTGCATTTAAACACCAAACCCTAGTAGTATTGGCACATGACAAAAATGGGTATACCAAAAAATCCATACTAAATCTCCATGAACCAAACATACCTTTAGGAACCAATTTCATTCTACTTTAACATACCACAAGAGCATATATACTTGTTTTGGAAAATGTATGAGAATCATTAGTCTATTTGCTGGCAAATCACACCAATTAGGTCAAAAATAAAAAGCAACCACCAATGAATCAACTTGAAACTATCAAATAACCCTGGGAAGCATGGAGTTACGTCACAAAACCTTAGATTCAATCATTTTTATAGGGTAAAAGTATCAATATAGCAATAGATATCAAAAGCCTCATTCAAGCCATTGAAGACTTAAAAGAATAGAGGTTTATTGAAAACTCACTTTCCAAACCTATTTCCAACCTACCACTACTCCATTCATATTTTATTATGTCTACATATGCTTTAGGAATCAATTCCTAGCCTCCTTGCATGCACTTTCATCAAATGCTCACTTGTAACCATCTATTTCCATAGAAAACTATATATTTTCTATAGGGAAGCATCTAGTTCTTGGTCTTTTCCACCTTCCTACATCTACACGACCACACACACACTAAACACACAAAAAATAAACCCTATTCAACCCATCCCATCAACAAACTAAACCTACATCGATGGGATGGTGGATTATTTCCTTAGATGACTCTCAAACCCTTGTTTAAGGGTTTAGAAACAGACCATTGTATCCTTGTATTTAAACCCAATGAATTTGATAAAACCTCTTGAAAGATATTCCAATGGTTTGTTAGCTGACTTCCCAATGAAAAAAACACAATTATATGACTATTAGACTACTATACAGTTCGCACAAGGACTGGTAAATGAAAGAAAAACACAGTAATTTGCAAAAATAGAGTGGTTTATTTACTAAATTTGATCCAAGATACAAAATCTTCCCTTTTCTCATCCTTTACATGCTTTATAGAGATTTTACAATGGTTAAAGAATTTTTGTTTTCAATTCCAATGAGCTATCTCTTTATTTCCCACAAAAGACTTCAACTTCCTATTTTTTTGCATTTTACAAGTTTGGCAACTTTTGCAATTTGTGCAACAAAACAACATTATTTGAAAATTGACATAATTAAACCCCCTAAAGACTTATTTGAGACTTTATTACATTAATTATGACCTTCACATAACCTTGTTACATTGTTTTACATTTGAAAGTTCAATTTTCACAAATTTTCCTTTTGAAGGAATTCAATGAACAAGGTGCTCTTGCACCATCTGCCCACAAGGATTTCAAAGCATATCAGATGGATGTTAAATCAACATTTCTGAATGGTGAATTGGAGGAAGAAGTGTACATGGAACAACCTGAATGGTTTCAGTTATCTAACAAACCAAACATGGTTTGTAAGTTGAAGAAGGTGTTGTATGGACTAAAGCAAGCTCCTAGAGCTTGGTATGCGAGATTGGAAAAATACCTGACAAAGCAAGGATTCAACAAAGGTTCTACTGACAACAATCTCTACTTCAAAGTGCAAGGTAACAAAATGTTGATAGTAGTTGTATATGTTGATGATATCATCTTTTGTGGAAATGAAGGCATGTGTAAAAGGTTTGCTAAAGAGATGCAAAAATAATTTGAGATGTCCATGATTAGTGAATTGAATTTCTTCCTTGGTCTACAAGTGAATAAAACTAATAAAGGGATATTCATTTCACAATCTAAGTATGTAAAAGATTTGTTGAAGAAGTTTGGGATGGATGATTCTAAACCGGTTAGAACTCCTATGGTAACCAGATGTGAACTGAGCAAAGATGATGAATTTGCTAAGACTGATCATAGCAAACATAGATCTATGATTGGTGGACGGATGTATCTTACTACTACCAAACCAAATATTATGCATGAAGTATGTATAGTTACCAAATTTCATCTAGATCCTAAAGAGGCACACATTGCAGTTGTAAAGAGGATATTTGGATATCTTAAAGGTACACTAGATTATGGCTTATGGTACCCTAAGGGTGTTGATTTCACGCTGAGTGATTATATTGATAAAGATTGGGATGGTTGTGTGGATGATTAGAATAGTACCAGTGGAGGTGCTTTCTTTCTTGGCAAAAGATTGGTTTCTTGGTTGAGTAAAAAGCAAGACTTGGTTTCTTTATCCACTACAGAGCTAGAATATATTGTTGTAGCATCCTCTGCACACAAGTGTTGTGGATGAAGCAAACTCTGAAAGACATTGGAGTAATATGTGATGGGCCTATTCTTATTTTCTATGACAACACAAGTGTTATAAATATTTCAAATAATCCAGTTATGCATTCAAGAAAAAAACACATCTATCAAATGTCATTTCTTGAGAGAAAAGGTGTTGGAGAATGAATTCAGACTGGAGTATGTGACAACTAAGGAAAAAAATACAAATATATTTACTAAGGTTCTTCTGAAGGATACTTTTGAGCATCTTAGGGAGAGGTTGGGGGTCATTGGCCCTACAAACTAGGCACATGTGAAGGTGCATTCATCTAGTGGATTCATAAATTCTTCATTCATCTAGATTGATAAATGGGTCTACTCCATAGGGGGAGTAGAAAAGGTTTTCATTGTTGTAGTATGAGTGAACTCCTAAGGGGTAGTGATTAGAGTGTTTGTTCTTTGCCATTGATGTCAAAGGGGGAGAGAAAGTCATGTGAAAAAAGTTGCAAAAGAAGAGAAGATATTCTCCCAAGATATTGTGAAGGAGGTTGTCTTTGATGGTTTTTCACATCATGTGTTGCCATCAATGACAAAGGGGGAGATTGTTGCAAGTATGAGATAGTTTGGTGGTGTTGTCATTAATGTTGTCATTGATGTCAACATAGTTTAGTACTTTGCAGATTGTACATGTATAGTTGAGATGATACTAAGATGTTGTGAGTACACAGAGCTATCTTTATGACATTGCAGATGTGCTGAATTGGTGTGTTTCCAAGTTCTTTTGAGAAAAATAATAAAGAAGAGAAGTTAGAGTGATGAATGTGTTTAGAATGTGCTCTGGTATGTGATCCACATTTCTCATGTGCTGATCCTATGTTTGTGCAAATGTGAAGGATGATGGTATAGTGGTGATATCTCCTGATTTTTAGCTTTTGGTGTGATGGTACGTAAAAGTTACGTCCACCGATGTGTGAATTGATCTGGTAGAGTTGGTCTTCTATGGACTGGGAGAAATGTTTCTACTTCACAGTCCTCTGTATTTTTTTTTAGATCTTGCAGATTTGTGATATGTCTTATGAAGGTGTTCTCTAAGTTATGGTAAAGAAGGTTGAGATTTGGTGGTCCAAAAGTCATGTTTTAGTGTTGTTGTGTGTGTTTGCACAATCCAGATGGATTGGTGGAAGGTGTTCAACATTTGAGATTTGTTGCACTTGTTGTAGATGTATCTAAAGGAATCTGAGATGTATTCTCATGCATAATGAAGCATGTTGTGGCATCCACATGTCATCCTCTTATTGGGAATCATGTGCATTAATGTTCATTTGTTTTTTCATTAGGTTTGGATGACTTGGTTTTTACACTTCATTCGAAGAATAAAAAATAATTAAGGAAGTGTGTGGATGATTTGAGACATTATCTTTTGGTCTTGGTTAAATTTTTTATTGGTCCACTCTCATTCCTTTCCACTACGGGAATGCTGAGTTGCCGACCTAATTTTAATTTATGAAATAAAGTTTTTTGTGGCCGATCTTGGAGGAAGGTTCTAAGGTTGAAGATGGTATAAATGTAAGTCAAATTGTGAAGAATCGTATAACAATGTGATGCAAAGTGATGAAGTGAGCCAAAAATCATAACAGCAGAAGTGTGTGATAGTGTGTTGAGGTAGCAGTTCTTCATTGTGTTTTATTCCTAAAGGCAGTGAGCTAAAGGTTTCTACAATCCTTTATCAAAGGCTACGGATGTGTGTTAATTGCAGTGGCCAATCTTTGTTCTCTTTTGTATCTATAGGAAATTACCCTCTCTAGTGGATAGTGAGTCCTTTCTATAGGCAGTGAGCCTTTGTATTTAGTTTTATTATCTCTTTATATTGTGAGTTAACCCTCGCTATGGTTTTTCCCTCATTGGGTTTTCCATGTAAAAATTCAGTGTTCATTGTGTTGATTTACTTTCTGTTATTTGTGTTTCATGCTCATACTTAATAACAAAATAGTGTGGTTGTGAGTGTTGAAGTTTTGAGTTGTAATTTTGTGACAACTGATTCAACCCCCCCCCTTAGTTGTCATGCACCTATTTAACAACAAGATTTCCCTTACACCTTGGATGCTCTTGCATCAAATTTGAGACTCAGAGTAGTTTTCTTGGCCTATCCAAAAAGGGTTGGGAAGAAGGGTAGAAGGAATGGAAATCACACCTTGAGAAGTTGATGATGCAAATACATCTTCTTATTAATAATATTCAACAATTTCTATTTCTTTTTTTTATTCATTTCAACTTCTTAGTCATATTTCATTATATATATGTGGATGGTAAAGATAGGGGGAGTTGATTACAATTTCATTACTCTCATTCCTACATGTATATATTAGTCAGGGGGAGTATGTATGTAATTTGGGAAAGAGTTTGTGAGTGATGTCAAAGGGGGAAGAAAGAAAAAAAAATATAAGTTCCCTTTCCCATTGATGTTAAAGGGGGACATAGTGGTTTTGGAGAAGTAGTTTTGGAAAGAAATTTTTGCATTTCCATCAATGACAAAGGGGGAGATTCTTGGAATTTTGTGGAATTTTTCATTGATATGTCTATTGGCAACATGAGTATGAGCATGAGTTGTATAGTATGCAATGTTGTCATTGATGTCAATATTGTATGGATATTTATATATAGATAATTTGGTAAAACATGATTGTGTATATAGATGATAATCTAATGTATATTTACAAGAAGGTTTGATCTGGTGCAAACAGTTGAAGTGAAAAATTGCTAAGTGTTAGAATAGTGTTTTCAATTTACTACACATTCGATATTTCGATCCACATTGGTCCTCCTTGAGGAATCTTGCTCGATGGTTCTAAGGAAATTTTGTTGGATGCTAGAGGATTTGAAATCCAAGTTTTCACATTGCTTTTTCCTCTAGTCAAGAAGTTATGAATAAAAAAATATTGTGTTTTCCAGTGACAATAATTGCTAGTATAGGGTGTATGTTTTGGTGAGTTCGTACTTCACCATGGATTGGTATCTGGTCTTGCAAATTTATGGGATTGTTGGCAGGTGTCAGGAGTATCTTAATTCCAAGTGGCATGAGGTTTTAAGGTCTTTTTTTCTGTTTGTGGTTGATCAATTGGTAAATTTTGATGTTAGGTCATTACTAGTGCTAACCTAATGTGATATGAGTATTTCAAATTTTAAATAAGATTTTATGCATTATGTGGGAGCTAATATAGGTCCATGCCAACCTATTTGAGTTTTTCATAAGGTTTTTTTTATGGTGTAACATATTTTTTGGGGCTGACAAGTTATATTTTGCATAATACATCTAATTAGGCTGACCTAATTGATGTTGGGATGAAATGGATATAAGTAAATATCATTTCAGTGTTAGTGTGTTTTGGGAATTAAAAAAGACCACTCCAAAATCAAATTAATTGATTTAGTTAGGAACTGCAATTCATATTAGGTTATGACTATGAATTGTAGTTCCTAGTATGATAAGGTTAACTCATCAATAGTCATTCTTCATCACCTCTTTAAGCTTACATCACCAATATGATATCTTAATATGAATTGCAACTCCTAATATTGTAAGCTTATTGTGATTACATTAATTTGAATTATCGAGGGCATAATACTATGTAGGAAAGAAGGTATAAAACTATCAACAAAGTAAACAATCACAAGATTACCCTAAATTTTATTTAATACCTCATCCTCTAACCTCATAAATGTAGTTATCATATTTTTATACCTGAGATCACTACTTACTACTATTATATTGTGACATTTAAATTAATTCCTCAAGGCTTAATGATTAGTTATCAAGGCCTTTTTGTTTCTTCCTTTTTTCATCACAATCAAGATTAATTTATTTTACTTATATCCTTTTGTCTGAGGATGTTCCAGAGGTGACAAAACTGAGAAAAAACAAAACTCCAAATTTTTAATTTTTTTTGGTATTTTCTAGGTTCTAGTAAATTGTATTTTTGGAGGTCTTTGGAGCAAAATTTGGGCTCAAACTTGCGTCAGTCCCTTAAAATTGAATGCCAAAGATATTTTATTTTGAAAGATTGAGCTAGTATTCTTGGAGACCTATCCAATGGTGTAAACGAATTTGAATTCTGAACACCAAGTAGAAAGTTCTGACCCACCAAGTTGGGGTAAATAATTTCCTAGTTTTTTTGAAAATTTGAAGTTATTTTGTATTTGTTTTTTTTGGAAAAACTGTTCATTTTAAATTTGTTGGATTTTGGAGATTGTTGGGATTCCAAATAGATGTATAAAAATTGATTTTGAATAAGATAAACAATCTTTTGGATGCAAACAAATCTCTTTTATGAGTTATGCAATTTTATCCAATTTTTCTCTAATATTATAGGTTCCATATTACCTAATATTATAAATTTGAATTCCCTATTGAATTTGGATCATCCCCAGATTTACAAAATTTAGAGCTACAAGAGGAAAAATTCAAAGATTTGAATGAAATTTTAGAAGTGGGAAGTACCTCAATGGTTTATGTTGCTCTTGAAAATGATGGGGAGTTGGGACCTACTCCTAAGGTGGAGGAAATTCTTGACCAAGGTAATCAAGAAACCTAGGATGAGGAGAATATAGAAGGGGAGGTGATTGAAGCAATAGGTTGGGGAGTGGTTGCTCCACCAAAGGAGAACACAATCCATGCCACACCCATTCATACCCAAGGAAAGTTGGGTATAAAATAGAAGGATTCTATAAGAAAAGCCCTAGATTTTGGGGATGGAAAATATAGAGGAAGGAAGAAAAATAAGGAGAAGAGGGCTTTGGATGGAGAAGCGGAGGGACAAGTGAAAATCACAACTATGTTCCTTAGATCAAGGAAGGGCATTACCCTTCCTAAAGAACAATGAGGGTCATCTCTTAGAATGTTAGGGGCTTAAAATCCCCTAAAAAATAGATCTTACTAAGGGGCTTCATGAAGTCATCTAGGATGGATTTCCTCATGATCCAAGAATCTAAACTAAACAATTCAGATGCAAACATGTTTAGAAAGAAATGAAAATTTTGGCAAGGGAAGTTCACATAATCTAATGGGGCCTTGAGAGGTTTAGCAATGCTATGGAGACCCTAAGGAGATCATTTGGAGAAGGTTTTGAACAAGACAATTGAGAGGGAGGTGGTGAATTAGTTGTAATAATTTTAACCTTTAAAACTTTCACCAAAAGTTAGATCAATAACCATTCACAAATCCTTTGCTTTGCTAGTGTGATTAATCATGAAGTGAAGAAGCATAAATAAAAAGAAGTAGAGACATACACAAAATAACACCAAATTTATGTGGAAAACCCAATGAGGGAAAAACCATGGTGAGGGTTAGCTCACAATATAAAGAATTCCAAAACTAAATACAAAGGCTCATTGTTGGAAGGCTCACTACCAAAAAAAGACTTACTTGTCCAAAATAAGACTCACTGTCCATGAGGGTTAACCACCCAGAGGGATCACTACCAAAAAATTACAAATAAGATAGAAGAGAATTGTTACAAAGAGAAAACTATCTCAATGCAATAGATATTTCCACCACAATTCACTCACACACTTGCAAACATGCTTGAATGATAGAGTACACCTTCAGCTCACTACCTCTAGGAACTCAATAATTAAATTTCACACTGATCTCCTCAAAATCACATCACACATGCTATCTTGCATCTATCTCACATTTTTCTTTCTTCTATCTTTGCTTTTATCAACATCTCAACTTGTACTTATACCTTCTTCAACTTTGAAACCCATCCAAGGTTAGCCACACACCATTTGCCTTACAAATTCATATTAGGTCGATGCCGAAAAATTATATGGTGGAATTAGAATGAGAGCAACCCAAACATGTTCTTAATGAGGACCCAAATAAGTCCCAACATGCCTCAACACAATACCATGATCTTTGTGCATAGTGTTTAACACAGGGTCAAACAAAACTAGTGTAAAACACATAAAACAATTAAGTGCATGCATCCTTAGCTCGATCTAATATTTTCATGAAAAAAAATTCATTTGAACATCACCTCATTAACTTACTCTTAGAACCACAAGCCATAAAACCAAAGTACGAAGAAATTCAGAGCAACTACTTTTCTCCTAGACCTTAGCTAGACACACCAAACTACACAAACACAATTGGTGAAGATATATTGCACTACACAATGGTTTGGAGACCCAAATTCTAGATAAACAACTACCAAAAACCATGAATAATATGTTAGGAACTTAGATGCATAGAGGAAATATAAAGCACATCTTAGAGCACATCCCAAAACACACACAAAATACTTGTAAACTTTGTTTATTACAATTTTCTCAATATCCGCAACATATACAACCAAAAACCAATTTCCATGATATCAATGACAATAACCAATTGATAACTAGTTAACCAGTTGACATGAATGACAAAACCTTCATTCTTGCAACAATCTCCCCATTTTTCATTGATGACAACACATGATGTGAAAAACCAATAAAGACAACACAACAACTCTAAACCATCAGTTCTCCATAATGCTTTCTCCCCTTTAATTTTTCTTTTTCACATGATATTTTATCCTCCTTTGACATCAATGAAAAAGGAAAGATATATTTTACATTGTTTTCCACTTTGACATTAAGAACATTACTAGAATAGAATTCTCCCCTTTAGGAGTACACCCAAACAACTCAACAATGGAAACATTGACACTACCTGCTCCTCCTGAGAGATAACCACCAAACATCAACCTAGAAGAAAGATAGATCCATAGATCCACCAGACTGATACATCTCCAAATGCATCTAGTTCAAAAAATGAGGGGCAATATTAACCCCTAACTTCTCCTATAGATACTCAAAAGTATCTTTAGGAAGAGCCTTAGTAAATATATCAACAATCTAATCCTTTGTAGGTACATACTCAATCTTTACTTCATTCTCCATAACCTTCTCTCTCAAAAAGTGATACCTTACTGATATATGTTTTTTCCTTGAGTGCATCATTGGATTATTTGAAATGTTAATTGCACTTGTATTATCATAGAAGATAGAAATGGGATCATCATACATTACTCGGATATCCTTCAATGTTTGTCTCATCCACAAAACTTGTGTGCAGTAGGATGCTATAGCAATATACTTAGCCTCTGCAGTGGATAAGGAGATTGAATCTTGCTTTTTACTTAACCATGACAACTCTCTATAACCAAGAAAGAATGCACCACCATTTTTTTCTTAACAAGAGCAACATGTGTTTCTTTAGGGTCTTCTTGAAATCTAGCCACAAGACAAGTTGCATCCATGATATCTAGTTTGGTGGTAATTAAATACAATATTCCTCTAACCATAGATCTGTATTTTCTCTAATCAGCCTTAGGAGAATCATCATATTTACTCAATTTGCAACTAGTCACCATAGGAGTGCATACCGGTTTGGAACCATCCATCCCAAACTTCTTCAACATTTCTTTTACATACTTTGACTATGAAATAAAAATCCATTTTTCTATTTGATTGATTTGCAGCCCAAGAAAGAAATTCATCTCACCAAAAATAGACATCTCAAACTCTTTTTGTATTTCTTCAGCAAAATTTTTGCACATTGTTTCATTCCCTCCAAAGATAATATCATCAACATATACGGCCAAGTTATTAATATTTTCTCATTTTCAATTTTAAAATAAAGATTACTATGTGTTGTACATTTGTTGACACCTTGTTGAACCAAGTATCTATCCAACCTTGAATATCAAGCTTTAGGAGCTTGCTTCAATCCATATAAAGCCTTCTTTAATCTGCAGACCATATCTAGTTGATCTGACAACTAAAATCCTTCTAGTTGTTCCATGTAGAATTCTTCTTCTAACTCACCACTCAAAAATGTGGACTTTACATCCATCTAATAAACTGTAAAATACTTATGAGTAGCAAATGAAAAAAGCATTCTAATAGCTTCTATTCTAGCCACTAGAGAAAAATTATCCTAAAATATTTTACCTTCTACTTGTGAGTAACCCTTACACACAAGCATTTCCTTATTTTTGACCACTTCTCCATTCTCATTCAACTTGTTTCTAAATACCCATTTTGATCCAATTATTTTTTTATATGTTGTTCTATGAAACAATTCCCAAGCTTTATTTTTCTCAATCTACATAAGTTCTTTCATATCTTTCATCAAATTTTCATCTTTACATGTTTCAATTACTGTCTTAGGTTCAACTTCTGAAAGTAAACATAGATTTATTTCAGCAGCAATAGCAACTATGCTTCTTGAGAATACTCATTTTCTCTTGTCTCCAATTATTTGATCTTTTGAATGATTCTATTGCACATATTTACATTTCTTTGGGGACTGTTGGCCTTGCTGCTGCACCAAAAGGTCAACCTGTCAATGCCTGATACAAGTGTTAGTTAAGATCCACAAGAGGCAGCTAGACCATGTCACAAACCCAAGTGTTGTGCTAGACAAGGAAGACAAAGCGACACACCATCTTGCAACAATACCCCCCAGCACAAGCGAGGGGTTTGAACCTATGACTAGCTTTGATACCAATTGTTGGCCTTGCCATTGCACCAAAAGGTCCACCTGTCTATGCTTGATATAAGCATCAGTTAAGATCCACATGAGGCAGTTAGACCATGTCACAAACCTAAGTGCTATGATGGAAAAAAGAAGACCAAAGTACACACCATCTTGCAACAGGGACACCATCAGAGCTTCTTCTTCCTCATTCTAATTTTCCTATTCTTCCACAACTTCTTCTACTTCTCTATAATCAAGTTCATCTAATACATATCCATCATCTTTAATTGAATTCTTCAATGCTTCATCAACATTGACATTTTTTCTCTCTACAATCTTTCTTAGCCTTTTATTGTAGCATATGTAATCTTTTCTTCTAATTGAGTATCCAAGGAAGATACCCTCATCACATCTTGCATCAAAATTTCCTAAATTTTCATCTCTTTTGATATAACATTTTCTTCCAAATACCTTGAAATACTTTATAATAGGAATCTTTCCATACCACAACTCGTAGGGAGTCTTCGTGCTATTGGATTTTTCTTGAATTCAATTAAAGACATAAATAGCAATGTGAATTGCTTCTTTTCTTGAACCATTATGTTTTTCCTTTCAACAACTCCATTTTTCTTAAGAGTTCTCAAAGTAGAAAATTGTCTTCTTATTCCATGTGCTTCACAAAACATGTTAAAGTAATTGGAGGTGAATTCTCCACCTCTACTAGACCTTAAGCTTTTGATTTTCATATCCATTTCATTTTCAACCATAGCTTTGAATGCTTTGAATTTTCCTAATGCATCAGATTTTTCTCTAAGAAAAGTAACCCATTTAAATCTAGAATAATCATCAATCAAAAGAATAAAATACCTATCACCTTATAGACTTATCACCCTTGTAGGACCACAAAGATATTTTTGAATCAAATCTATTAGTTCAACAGTAGATTGTTCCTTTGACCTAAGTTGTTTCTTGCTTGCATTCTAAACTGACAATCCTTGCAAATAGCATTAACAAGCTTTGTAATTCTTGGTAAATCTCTCATGGCTTGTATAGCACTAATTCTCACCATATTATCAAAATTAATATGACACATCCTCTGATGCCACAACCAACTGTCATTAATCTAAGATATAAAGCAATGTCCATCATCACCCTTAAGTTGATAAATATTTCCTTCAAACTTCTTTCCAAGAACAATTACTGTTATGGATCCTTTCCTTATTTCACATTTCTCATTCTTGAACACAAGATTATATCCTTTACTACAGATTTATCCAACACCCAAGAGATTATGCCTTAAACCATTAACATAGTAGACATCATCAGTATTATGCTTGCCATCAAAATTGACTAAACCTATCCCACAAATCTTAGCACCAATATCATCTCCAAACTTAACTAATCCTCCATCATATTTTCAGTTTAGCAAATTTACTTTTTTCATTATTCATGATGTGATCAACCACTGTCAACAACCCAATAGTTCTTTTCTTGTTTAGCATGAAGAGTAGAGATCACAATATTTTCAACTTTCTCCCAAGTGCTTTCCTTCACATATCTTTCAGTATTAGCAAGAGTAGATCCATCTTTTATAACCAAAAAAAAGCATTCATTATCATCAAAATCTCCATAATCATATTCTTCATTAGAAATACCTATAGGATATTGCTGATATGTGGTTGTCATTGATGTCAATACTATTGGCATTAATGTCTTCAAGGTTGTATATGTCAAGGATATTGAGAAAATTGTAATGAAATAAGTTGCAGGTTGACAATTATGAAGTGAAGTTTAGTATGTTGTCAAGCTCAATACATTGATGATAAGAGGTTGTGGATTAAAGGGATTTTTTCTGAGTATATCTAGTTTATCCATGTTAATTTTTAGAGATCCGCATAAATATTTGATCGAGTTATGAGCAGTTGTGTTCTGACAGTTCTTATGTTGCTTCAGTTGGTATTCCTAAATGAAGATGATGTGATTATAGTAATTTAAGTTGTTGTGGATGCTTCTTTGATGATTCATGATATTTTTGGATGTTTCTATATTGTTCTCTATCTTTGTTGCACATCTGCATTGATCATTGTGCTTGCGATTTGTGATTTTCTCTTGCGTGTTCATGTTTTTCATGTTCATGACTAATAGGGTAATTGTAGCATGTTGTGGATATTTGTGGAATAATTTTTGAAGGTGTTTCATGTTCGAGGATTTTATTTTGGGTCTTCATTATGTTGTGGCCAAAATTGGTTGATTCACATTAAAAATTATTTATTTATTTGGGCTGAGAGTTTGCATATGTTTTATTATTTTGTTGAAGCCAATATGTAGTGATGTAATCTTTTGTTGCGGATATATATAAGAAAATTTTTATTCCATTTGAAGGAATTTTTGTGTATGAGATGTGCGAATAATGTCCTAATCATTTGAAGGAAGAAGCGGAGTGTGAAGAAGAGTGAGCATAGTGTGAAGAAGTGTTCATGTGCTTAATTGGAACTATAATAAGGCATTAGCAAATGTTATTTTCTCAATTCAAAATCCTATGGATGTAATCTTAATGTTTCTGTAAGATAGTGTGTCTTCCTTTGGGAAGTAAGCCTTGTTGTAATTGAGCAGTGAACTCTAGGCAGTGCACCTAAATGCATGTGCAGTCCCCATTCACATTTCTTTTATACTTTTAATAGGGTATAATCTTGTGGAGTAACCTCCACATGGTTTTTCCCTTAAAAGGTTTCCACATAAAAAATCTTGGTGTTATCTGTGTCTCTGATGTGTTGATGGTTCATGCTTTCATGTTTATTTATCAGATCTTAGAATAAGGTTAATAAGTTTAATAAGTTTAAATTTATGAGACAACTGATTCACCCCCTCTCATTTGTTTTCCCTTGTGTTTCCAACAATTGGTATCAGAGAAGTTCCTTGGAAGAATTTTAATAGCTTGAGGTGATTCAGGATGGCATCATACAAGAAGGATAGTCTGAGATTTGATGGAACAAATTATTCTCTATGGAAGGCTTGAATGGAGTGTCATTTGAGATGCATTGGTGAACCCTACTAGAACATTACAAGGAATAGGTATGTTATCCCATAGAATGGTCCTTCTACTACTGTTGAGATTAAGGATGTTGAATACAATATCAGGGCAAAGGAAGCATTGTTGAGTGCTCTGACTGATTCTGAGATGACAAATATTATGGATCTAAAGACTGCTTATGAGATCTGGAAAAAAATGGAAACCTTGTATGAAGGTGATGCTCATGTGAAGATTGCTAAGTTGCAAAGCCTGGAAGGGAAATATGAAATGTTGTGAATGGGTGATGATGAGAACATTAGTTCTTTTATGCAAAGAGTGAATGAACTTGTGTGTAGTATCAGATGTGCTAGTGGAATATTAGACGAATCAAAAATTGTTGCTAAAGTGCTCAGATCATTGACTGTTGCATACAAAGCCAAAGCTACTACTATTGAGGAGATCTAGACTGTGAAAAATGTAACCAAAGATATGTTGATTGGTAAGCTTATTTATTTTGAGTTAAGTGAATTTGGTGATGCTCTTCCAAAGACAGAATCTACATTCAAGGCTACTATCTCTGAGAAAGATAAGCAGAGATATGATTCAGGAGAAGGTTCTTCTAGAAAGATATTCAATTATGAGAGGAAATGAGAGAGATTGAAGAAGAGGAAAGAAAACTAGACGAGCTCAAAGCACTTATTTTCAAAAAGGAAGCTATAGGAGAAGGTAAGTATAAAGTAAAATTTCCTATTAAATGTTTTTCTTGCAATAAGATAGGTCATTTTGCATCAAGGTGTCCGGAAAGAGTTCCCAAGCCAAGACCTAACAAGCCTAGTTTCCAAAGAAAGTGTTATTATGTTGTTGATGAAGGTGTGACAGATGATGAATCTGATAAAGAGAACATAAGTGAGGATGAATGGGTATTTATTGCTATCAAGGAAAATTATCCAGCCCCTACTAAATCTACTAGTTGCTCAAATGTGGATAAAACCCTAGCTGCTCAAGTTGAAGAGAAACATGAATGGATGATTGATAGTAGATGCTCTCATCACATGACATGTGATAAAAGAAAATTTGTGAGCCTAGAAAAGTATTATGGTGGTGTTGTAAGATTTGGTGATGAACAAGATGGTGTAATCTATGGCAGAGGATCCATTTCTCTTGATGGTAAGCATAATACTAATGATGTCATTTATGTGGAAGGTTTGAAGCATAATCTCTTAAGTGTTGGATAGATGGTTGCTAAGGGATACAATCTTCAATTCAAGGATGAAAAGTGTAGAATATTGGGGAGTTCTGAAAATGTGATTGCATCAGGTACAAAAAAAAAAGGTAATATATTTCACCTGAATGTTGCTAGTAAAAGTTGTCTGATTGCTCAAGTTGATGAAAGTTGGTTGTGGCATAGGAGAATGTGTCATGTAAAATTTGATAATGTTATCAAGATAAGTTCTATTCAGGTTGTGAGAGATCTTCCTAAGTTGATAAAACCTACTAATACCATATGCAAGGAATGTTAGTTAGGAAAGAAAACTATAATTTTGTTCCATAGCAAAAAACATTGTTCAACTGAAATGTTGGAGCTTGTTCATACTAATTTGTGTGGTGCTTCTAGAATCAAAATTTTACAAGGAGATAGGTATTTCATGCTACTTATTAATTATTATTCTAGAATGATGTGGGTTACTTTCTTGAGGGAGAAATCAAAAGCTCTAAAGAAGTTCAAGATTTTTAAGGCTATGGTTGAGACAAAGACAGGTCTAAAAATCAAATGTTGAGATCAAATAGAGGAGATGAATTCACTTCCGGTGAGTTTAATTCCTCCTGTGAAGAGCATGGGATAAAGAGAAAATTATCTGCTCTACGGACCCCTCAACAAAATGGAGTTCTGGAAAGGAAGAACATGACAATTCAAGATGTTGCTAGGACTATGATGCTGGAAGGAAATTTTCCTCATATCTATTGGAGAGAAGTTGTGAGTACTACTGTTTACACTCTCAACTAGGTACAATTCAAAGGTGATATTGGTAAGACTCCTTTTGAGCTATGGTTTTGTCATAAGACTATTGTTAGGCACTTCAAAATATTTGGGAGTAAATGCTTTATCAAAAGAGATGAAGATATAGCAAAGTTTTATGCTAGGAGTGATGAAGGAATCTTTCTTGGTTATTCTACTAAAAGCAAGGCCTACTGGTGCTATAATAAGAGATTAAGGAAAATAGTTGAAAGTAAAAATATCAAGGTTGATGAAGACACAGTCAGACCATCCAAAAATTGTGGATATGATTCAGATGATCAAAATGACAATTGAAATAAAGGAAAGAAAGTTCAAACTTCAAATCAAGTTCAAATAATTCTGGTGAATCAAGAAAATCAAGAAGGAACTAGTGAAAGTGTAGAAGTGAGATCACAAGAGCTTGAAGTTCAAGAACTTCATAAGAATCCAAGGTATGTAAGACTAAATCATTCAAAAGATTAGATCATAGGTGATAAGAACAAAGGTTTTTAGACTAGGAGAAAAATTGCAAAAGAATACTGTTTGATTTCAAAAACTAAGCCTAATAGTGTGAATGAAGCGTGCAAAGATGAACATTGGGTAGAAGCAATGAAAGAATAACTACAATAGATTGAGAAGAATGATACATGGATTCTTGTTACTAGACCTAAGGAAAAAATGTAATTGAAACTAAATGGGTCTTTAGAAACAAACTGAATGAGCAAGGTGAAGTTGTTAGAAACAAAGCAAGACTAGTGTGTAAAGGATATTCTCAGATGGAAGGAATTGACTTTGAAGAAACCTTTTCCCCTATTGCTAGGATTGAAGCTGTGAGACTATTTCTTTCTTATGCTATTTACAAAAACTTCAATTTTTATCAGATGGATGTCAAATCAGCATTTTGAAATGGTGAACTGGAAGAAGAAGTGTATATTAAGCAACCTGATGGATTTCAATTTACTAATTAGGGAGATATGGTTTGTTGGTTGAAGAAAATATTGTATGGACTTAAGCAAGCCCCAAGAGCATGGTATGCTAGATTGGAAAAGTATTTATTGAAGCTTGGATTTAATAAAGGTATTGTTAATAGTAATTTGTATTTCAAGATTGGTCATGATAAAAAAATGATTGTTGAAGTCTTTGTTGATATCATTTTTGGAGGAGATGATGGTTTGTGCATGAAGTTTGTTGATGAGATGTAGAGTGAGTTTGAGATGTCTATGATTGGAGAGATGAAATTCTTTTTGGGATTGCAAATTACTCAGCTAGATAAAGGGATCTTTATATCTCAGTCCAAGTATGTGAAAGAATTGCTAAATAAGTTTGGTATGGAAGATTCAAACCCAGTTGGTACACCTATGGTGACCAGATGCAATTTGACACAAGATGATGATTCCTTGAAAGCAAATCAAACTAGATATAGATTGACAATTGGCATATTGCTCTATTTGACTCAAACTAGACCTAATATCATGAATTTCGTATGTATTGTTGCAATATTTCAAGTTGATCCTAAGGAATCTCATGTAACTATTGTGAAGAGTATTTTTAGATACTTGAAGGGGACAATTGATTTTGGCCTATGGTATCCTAAAGATGATGATCTTACTTTAAGTTCCTTTACTAATGTTGATTGGGTAGGAGATGTGAATGACAAAAAAGTACTAGTGATGGTGCATTTCTTTTGGGAAAGAAGCTGATTTCATGGTTAAGTAAGAAGTAGAATTTCATTTCTTTATCTACTGCTGAGGTAAAATACATTGTTGCTGCTAAAAATTGTACTCAATTATTGTGGATGAAGCAAATGTTGAAAGATATTAGAGTTGTGTATGATGAACCTATTGCTATATTATGTGATAATTCAAGTGCAATTAACATTTCTCCAAATATGGTGCTGCACTCAAAGACCAAGCACAACTCTATCAAGATTCACTTTTTGAGAGAGAAGGTGAGTGAAAAGGAAGTCAAACTGGAGTATGTGCCTACTAAGGAAAAAATTGCAGACATCTTTACAAAGCCTTTTCCTAAGGATACTTTTGAGTATCTTAGAGGGAAGCTAGGGGTGATTACCCCTCCTAATCAAAACTAAGATTCATTAACTTGCATCAGTCCATGCATTTCACAGTCATATCTTGATCTAGACTGATGTTGTGGTGGTTCCTACTCAGGGGGAGTAGTCAGATGTTTACATATGTGATTCAGAGCTTGTGTGGAGAAAGATAATTTGTATCTTTGTTATTGATGTCAAAAGGGGAGAAGACTCATGTGAAAAACTTTGTGGGGAGAAGAGTTAGTTGCATTAATGGTGTTAGAGTTGAGGAGAAAAGAGTCAGAATCTAAGGGGGAAAAAGTGTTGAGTTAGTTGCGTTGATGGTGTTTTTCACATCATGTGTTGCCATCAATGCCAAAAGGGAAGATTATTGGATATTTCTGATATGTGGTTGTCATTGATGTCAACACTATGGGCATTAATGTCTTCAAGGCTATATATGTTGAGGATATTGAGAAAATTGTAATGAAATAAGTTGTAGGTTGATAGTGATGAAGTGAAGTTCAGTATGTTGTTGAGCTTAGTAAATTGATGATCAAAGGTTGTGGATTAAAGGGTTTTTTTTCAAGTATATCTAGTTTATCCATGTTAAGTTTCAGAGATTCGCATAAAGATTTGATCGAGTTATGAGCAATTGTGTTCTGACAGTTCTTCTATTGCTTCAATTGGTGTTCTTGAATGAAGATGATGTGATTTTGTACGTTCAGTTGTTGTGTATGCTTCTTTGGTGATTCATGATGTTTTTGGATGTTTCTAGTTCATTCTCTATCTGTTTTGCACATCCTCATTGATCCTTGTTCTCACTATTGGTGATTTTCTCTTGCGTGTTCATGTTTTTCATGTTCATGGCTGACAAGATAATTGTAGTGTGTTGTGGATCTTCATGGAATAATTTTTGAAGGTGTTTCATGTTTGAGGATTTTATTTTGGGTCTTCATTATTTTGTGGCCAACATTGGTCAATTCACATTGGAAATTATTTATTGTTCTAGGCTGATAGTTTGGATATGTTTTATTATTTTGTTGAAGATGACATTTAGTGATGTAATATTTTGTTTCAGATATATATAAGTGATTGTTTATTCCATTTGAAGGCATATGTGTGTATGAGATATGTGAATAATGTCATAATCATTTCATGGCAGAAGCAGAGTGTGAAGAAGTTTTCATGTGCTTAACCGAAACTATAATCAGGCATTAGTAGATGCTATTTTCTTAGTTCAAAATTATGTGGATGTAATCCAAATGTTTTTGTAAGACAGTGTGTCTTCCTTTGGGTAGTAAACCTTGTTGTAATTGAGTAGTGATCTCTAGGTAGTGTGCCTGAATGAATGTACATTCCCCATTCACATTTCTTGTATACTTTTAACAGGGTATAATCTTGTGGACTAACCTCCACTATGGTTTTTCCCCTAATAGGGTTTCCATGTAAAAAAATCTTGGTGTTATGTGTTTCTATGATTTGTTGATGGTTCATGCTTTCATGTTTATTTTTCAGATCTAAGAATAAGGTTAATAAGTTTAATAAGTTTAAATTTCTGAGACAAATTATTCACCCCCCTCTTAGTTGTCTACCCTTGTGTTGCCAACAATACCAACATCTTCATTTATGTAATATTCTCTCCTGATCATCTTTCCTTTGTTTTCTTTTCATACTCTTTGTTTATTCCTCTCATCTCTTTTAGGACATCTCAAAGCATAATAACCAATTCCTCCACAACTAAAACATTTGAAAGGTAGCTTACCTTGATACTTACCAGAGCCCTTTCTCATTATTCTTACAAAGTTAACTTCCACTTCATCGAAGTTTTTTTCATCCAGATCTTCAACTTTTGTAGCTTTAAAAGTATTTTTTGTCTTTGATCCATTTCTCAAGCTAGACTTTCTTTTTTCAAATGATTTTAGAGTACCCAACAATTGATCTTTAGTATAGGTCTTATAATCTACAAATTCCTCAATAGTAGATACCTTTTCATTATGCATTAGGGAGAGTTCTGATAATATTCTTTACTATCCTAGGCTCATCCACCATTGGACCAAGTCCTTGCATTCCACCTACCATCTCATCCACTCTCTATACATAGTATTTAATGATCTCATCTTCAGACATTCACAAGATCTTGAATTGTGCCTCCAAATTCTACAACTTTGCTTCTTTAACCTTTTCATCTCCTTCATGGATCTTTTCCAATGCATCCTAGACCTCTTTAGTAGTCTTCAAATTTACAACTTTAGTTAATTCAGAATGTGAAAGACTATTCTTTAAAATAAAAATTTTCTTATTGTTTGCTTCATACACCTTGATCTCATCAATAGTACTCGGTCCATTAGCCAGAGTAGTGTATGGAGTCTTATAAGCTTTCTCAACATCATATCCATAGTATTCTAGATATCCTTCCATCTTTTCCTTCCAGAAAGTGTAGTTGGTTCCATCAAACTTAGGAAACTCAATAACTATCTTGTTCACCATCCCAGACCTTCCGTAAGAGATTAAGCTCTTCTCCAAGGAACCAAGCTCTAATACCAATTATTGAACAAGACAACTAAGAGAGAGGGTGAATCAATTGTAACAACTTTAACCTTTAAAACTTTCACTAGAAGTTAGATCAATAACCATTCACAAATCCTTTACTTTGCTAGTGTGATTAATCATTAAGTACAAAAGTAGAAATAGAAAGAAGTAAAACCATACACACAATAACACTAGATTTACATGGAAAACCCAATAAGGGAAAAACCATGGTGAGGATTAGCTCACAATATAAATAATTCCAAGACTGAATACAAAGGCTCACTACCAAAAAATGAATTGTCCAAAATAGGACTCATTGTCTAATGAGGGTTTGCCACTTGGAGGGCTCACTGCCACAAAATTACAAAGAAGATAGAAGAGAATTGTTACAGAGAGAAAACTATATCAATGCAACAAATATTTCCACCATAATTCATTCACACACTTGCATACATGCTTAAATGATAGAGTACACATTCAACTCACTGCCTCTAGGAACTCAACAATTAAATTTCATACTAATCTGCTCAAACTCGCATCACACACACTTTCTCACATTTATCTCGCATCTATATTTCATCTATCTTGCATTTCATCAGCATCTCAACTTGTACTTAAACCCTCTTCAACCTTGAATTCATCCAAGGTCAGCCACACTCCATTTACATTTACAAATTCAAATTAGTTTGGTGCCAAAACATTCTATGGTGGAATTAGAATGAGAGCACCCCAAAAAAATAATTGATGAGGACCCAAATAAGTCCCAACACACCTCAACACACTTCCATGATCTTCATGAGTAGTGTTTAACATAAATTTGGCCAACTCCAGTGTAAAACACATAAAAAAATTAAGTGCACACATCCTTAGCTTGATCCAATATATTCAAACAACAATTTTCACTTGAACATGACCTCATCAACTTACTCTTAGAACCATAATCCATAAAACCAAAGTACAAAGAAATCCAAAACAACTACTCTCATGGACCTCAGCTAGACACACCAAACTACACATACACAATTTTTGAAGATATCTCGCACTGCAAAATGATCCAGAGACCCAAATTTTGGATACAATAGCTGCCAACAACCATGAATAATATTTCAGCAACTCAAAAGTATGGAGGCAATATAAAGCACATCTCAGAGAACATCTAGGAACACACACATAATACCTGCAAACTTTCTTTATTACAATTTTCTCAATATCCTCGACATTTACAATGAAAAACCAACTTCCATGATATCAATGATAATAACAACTAGTTGATAACCAGTTATCCACTTGAAATCAATGACAACACCTTAATTTTTGCAATAGAAGGTTGCAAGGAATGCCAACTAGCTAGACTAGATGGTAAGATTTCTTTTAGCAAATTTGGTCTTCAGCTTGATAAATGTTTATGGCCCCTCCTATTGCATAAAAAAATAGGATTTATAGGAGGAAATTGACAACTTCCTTCAAATAGACACTTCTTTTTATATTTTAGGGGAGAATTTAACACCATCTTGCACAACAAGGATAAATTGGGGGTGTATAACGAAAATATCAATCTCAAAGATATTTTGAGGAGTTTGTGGGGGACAACCATCTTTTGGAGTTACATTTGGCGAATGGGAGCTTCATTGGGACAAACAAGAGATTTGTCTTAGTTATATAGCTAAAAAACTAGATTGCTTTCTATGCAAGGAAGATTTGGTATCTTTCCCCTTTACTTTGGAAGGTTGCATTCTCCTACAATTAGGTTCAGACCATTATCCAATCCAGCTAGAAATTATTGGAGATAGAAGTACTCATAGATTCTCATTCAAATTTGAAAACATGTGGTTTGAAGATGAAAATTTCACTAGGCTGGTGGACAATTGGTGGAAGGAATGGAGGATTGAGGGCTCACTGATGTTCTGTCTCACATCGAAATTGAAATTATATAAAAATAGTTTAAAAAATGGAGAATTTCACAGTTCAAAGAAATTTTTGAAGAGAAAAAAGTAGTTAGAGGTAGAGCTTTAGGCTCTAAATGAAGAAGTTCTTGTAGGAGGCATGGACAATGCTTAGTTCATGAGGAAAAATGATTTGATGAAGGGTTATGAGGACTTCCTTTCGAAAGAAGATTTTTTTTGGAGGTAGAAGTGTTGCAAGTATGAAGGTGATGTCATTGATTTCAACAAGCTAGTGTTTTCATTGATGTCAACTATGTGTTGAGGAAGGTTGTTGTATGATGAATATGCCAAGGATATTGAGAAAATTGTGAAAAAGAGGGAAACAATTTGTTGAAATTTATGCATGTATACTTGAGGAAGTGTTGTGAGGACATGGAGCTATCTTTATGTTGTAGTGTCAAAATATGTATTGAAATGATGTAATGTGCTAAGATGGTGTCTCTGGTGCTTTGTTTCCAAGTGATTTTTGAGAAAGTTTGATAAATAGAGGAAATAGTGTTGTGCAAATGTTCTGAACGTGCTCCAGGGGATGCTTCACATTTCTTCTATGTTAATGTTATGATTGTGTGGATTTGATATTTTATTTAGGGTTGTCTATATTTTCTATATCCAGAGTTTGGGCTTCTAGATCATAGTGTAGAGTGAGATATGTTCACTAGTGTGTGAACTAGGATTTCAATGTTGTTTGATGTGGTCTGGGAGAAATGTATTTTCTCTGCATTTCTCTATAGTTTTGTTTCAGGTTGTGCAGATTTGGGAAGTTGCTTATGCTAAATTTTTTGGAAGCCTTGCAACATGAGCATGAAGTATGGATGGTTTTTGTTGGTTTTTCCTATGTTGTCATTGATGTTAACATGGTGATAACTATATGGGAAGTCTGCTTGGTTTACCAGAAGTTGTTCTTTGCTGGTAATAACCTTTTGTGATGGATCAGTTTGTTGGTATTTGAATCTGGAATTCACAATAATATTTGATATGAATCTAATCTCTTAACCATGTTTTCTTGGCTCATTCAGACAACTATATCTTGGATCTTGAGATGTCCTTTTTTGTGAGCAGAAAGTTATCTCTAACAAAGTCTAGCTCTATATTTTACTATTGTTTTGTGTATGGCATACTATCTAGGAGAATCTGCATTCTAGTAAGGTGAAAATTCTTATGTTGAGGTTTTGATTGATACTCTCTTTACTGGTGGTATAATGGGAAATTAATGTGCTCTCAGATCCAAAAGGTGTTTGGTTTGGGAATTATTTGTAGGTTTGGAGAATTGTGTTTTAGTCTTGGCCGACTCAGTGTATACAATATAGTATGAAGAATAGTTATGCTTTATCGATGTTATTTGACTTGGTATAATGCTTAAATCATATATGGTGTCAACCTAATTGATGATCAAGATATTCTTGTATATATATAAGATGTTTTGAGGAATGAATGTAAGAGGGATGAGAAAGAGCAAGAAGGAGAAGTGAGAAGTACATGTGCGAAGGAGAAGAAAAGTGTGAGAGCCTAAATTATTTATTAGTTGTGATCACTAAAATTTTGTTTAGCAACTACTATGTGAGGTAGTACTTCATATTATGAGCTTCAATGAAACCAAACCCCACACATTGAAGGTGTATTCTATCAGTTCAATATTTTGGTAGTGAGCCACCATCTTTTGTATCTTGGCAGTGGGCCATCTTTTATACTTAGGCTGTGAGCCTTTTTAAGGACAACGAGTCCTAGCAGTGAGCCCCATAATATTTTGTATCCAAATATAATATATTGTGAGTTAACCCACACTATTTTTTTTCTCTTTTTGGGTTTTCCACGTAAAATTTTTGGTGTTCTTGTGTATGGTTGCATTGATTTGTTTCTATGATCTCTCTTGTTGATTCAGTTAGAATTAGAATAATTTTTACATGGATTTTATAATGGTTTTATGGAATACCAATTCACCCCCCCCTCTCAGTATTCTGGATGTTCAAAAATTGGTATCAAAGCTTGGTCCCTCAGAGGAAGCCTAACAGCTTGAGGGAGGTCCTAGAATTTGAGTATAAGAATATTTTTCCCTCAAAAGTGGTCTCTACCAAATGTTTAGAAGAAATGGAAGATCTAAAGGAAAATTTGATAAAAGCGCACATGAGTATATTGAAAAGTTACAAAGTAAAAGTATTGAAGCATGCAATCTATTGGTTGAAGGAGAAGAAATGATCTATAGCCTAGTACAACAATTGGATGAGAAGAAAAGAACTGAAGAATTTCAGGAAATTGGAATTCAATGGAAGATGCATGAATGCTTAAAGCTAGAAGAAGAAGCAAAATTTTTGAGATCTAATCTAGAAAAGGAAAGAAGTTTTGAAGACAAAGTTAAGATAAGCTTGGCAATGCTTGATGAATCGATTACTTCTTAGAGATCAATGATGGATAAGAGTGGTTTAGGGTTTGAGAAAGGTCAGAGTTCTAAACCAAAGCAATCTACTGGAAAGAAGAATCGATACAAAGATAGAAAAATCAAGGATCCTAGAATTAATCCCAAAAAAAAACTCATGTCAAGCATTATGATGCTAAAAGGTACTTATCTTTCAATGGTTTTTGTTACTCCTGCAAGAATTTTGGTCATAAAGCAAAGAACTACAAAAGTAAAATGAATGATTATTTATCTGGCAAGTGTTCTAAGCACAAGAATAATGGATATAAGGTTGGTGCATTGAATAAAAAGGAAAATGCGAAGAAGAATATTGTTTTCTATAAGTGTAGCAATCTGGAACATCTTGGCAGTATCAACAAAAGAAAGAAAAATATCTATCTGGTGAAGAAGAATGATCAAATCATTGATCTAGAAGAAGCAATAAAATAAATGAAAATAATTTGTAGAAAGGAATCAGAATCATCAGTTTTATTTGTATCGACCTCTGGTGCAGATACTCCTATCAATTTCTAAGAAATAGTGGCTAAGGGGGAACAATCACCAAAAAATATAATGAACCCCCTCATCGGTACTTGTGTCATATCATGACCAAATGATATTTAATGTGGTAAGGAAATTAAGAAAGTTTTCAATTACATGTGTGAAGGATAAAATCTAAAAAAATTGAAAGGATGAAGGCATACACAATCTTCGAGGAAATCTACTTGTATGTTGAAGCATTTATTCCAAAATCATTCAGAATGGAAGGAATAAATTCAGATAATTCTAAAGGCTTATGTATCTTTGTCGAAGCATGCAAAGGAAGTTTAGAAGGCAATTCAGAGTTTCAGGGTTTGAAGAATTCAAGTGGATTTGAAGTAAGCTCCAAAATTAGTATATCTACACATTTTTGTTGTCATTTTTTAGAGGTATTCCTATTTGCACAATCTTTCATTTTTACTGTTATGGATAACTCAAAGGTTGTGGATAGTTTGAATAAAGTGCAAGTAAATTTGAGAAGATATTTGAAGGATCTGTTGGAAGATTTTGTTGGTGCATTCTCTCGCATCTCTCTGAGAGTGTTTCCAACATAAGATATCTATGCATTTATTTTCAGTAAGATAGAAGAGATTTTGTTAGTTTATTTGTGCATGCTTTGGGAAAGTGAATTGAATGAAAGCCATGATGCCTACAAAGTGTTAGTTGAGAAAAAGTTGGATGTTTGGAGGAAAGATCCCTTGTTTGAATTTGAGAAGTACATTCGAATAGTGTTGAGTATAATTCATTATGAATATTTATGGATTGATGAAGCATATTTGATTACCAAAGAAGCTACTAAAGATTTGACTAATTTTTGTTCCTCTGGACCAATTCCCAAATGGAAAGCTATGGATGAGAAAGAGATATTTGAGGTTACCAGTGTGAATATCGAAGGAAAATATATTGATTTAAGATCGATTGTTGATCAGGTAATATGGTATGCTACTATGGTCATCATTCACAAATTTTGTATCCCTAACAATGACCTTATAGTTTCTACTGGTGTTGTTTGTATTGATGTTGATATGGTTAAAAGAGGTATGGAATATGACTTGCGTGAATTACTTCATATAAATCTTTAGAAGAATTTAAGGGAAATCAAGAAGAATAAGAAGAATACATTTTAGTATGGAAATTTGGTTGTCTATTTACTCTTTTAATTTTTGAAAGAGTTGCTAGTAATAGGAAGGATAGAATGGTCAAATCCAGAGCTTGTTTCCTATCAAATCAAGAACTTCATGATAAATCTTGGTAGTTTGGATGCACAAGAGTCTTCCCTTGCTACATTCTTTAGAACATTTCAGATGAGGATGAAAAGAAGGTTTAGGATTCAAGCAAGTGTTGTTGAAAGGTACTCCAAAAGCATAAATTTTCTTGTGTCTATAGATTTTTTCCACATGGAATTAGTTGAATCAAGGTTAGTTTGGATATATGAATTAAACTGTGAAGTGTCAGATGTTGAAGTTGATAACTATGCTAAAATTCTTTTGGAAATCCCTAAGAATCTCAGTGTAGGAGGCACCTCTAGTAGCATGATCAAAATAGGGAAGAAGAGGAAGAGTGTTGTTAAGCAAGAAGTTGCAAAAGGAAGTGAGCTTGAACATGAGCATGAAAGAATAAATATTTAGAGAGATTTAGAAGAATTGCAGAAGGTTATTCCCGGTGCTAATTTTGATTCATCTATTTCTATTGTGGAAAATCTTCGTGGCATGATTGATTCTTTAAAGGTTTACATCTCTGGACTTGAAGTGTCTATTGGAATCAGGTCTAATGAAGGAAATTTGGAAGATATCAAAGAGAAATGTGCAATTTCACATAGTTGAGTGATGCAGGAATTGGTGTGTGTGCAAGGTCATGAAGAAGAGGCACAAAAATTACTTTCTTTTTGCCTAGATTGGTCTGGCTGTATATTGGATATAAGAAATGAGATAAGGTTGATTGAGTCCCAGTTGAGCACTCAGGAAGATACATATAGGTTGGGAGAAGATAAAGATAATCAAAGGTGGTCCTACATTGTTCAACTTCAATACAAATTATTTTATCTATAGGATCAGAGGACAGATGTTATCGAAAATTTTGTGGCACTCAGAGACATGATTAAACTCAGAAATAAAAATGTTTCTAGTGCTCTTGGTTGTATTGGTAAGTTATCAAAGATCAATCTTATTCCCAATAATTTAGTAGATGGTGTAGAGTCTTTAATTAAGCTTGAGATATTTTACAAGACCCTTGTAAGTGCAAAAGGTTCATGGGAAGAAGGTAAAGCATCATGGAAGGCTATCCTAAAGAGTCTAAGAGATTCTTCTTCAGGTTAATTTAATTATCTATTCATATCCTTTTTTTGGATACATTTTTTATATGTACATATATACTAGTGCCCCTTCCTTTCTCATTGATGTCAAAGGGGGGAAGATAAAGAAATGAAGAGATGAAGAGATAGAGATTCAAAGGAAAAACATTTTTGTGAAGAACAATTTTGATAGGGGGAGTATTCAGAGTATTCATATTCAGTTGCTAGAAAATATTTTTGTCATGCATGTTGCCATCAATGCCAAGGGGGAGATTGTTGGAAGCCTTGCAACATGAGCATGAAGTATGGATGGTTTTTGTTGGTTGTTCCTATGTTGTCATTTATTTTGACATGGTGATAACTATATGGGAAGTCTACTTGGTTTACCGAAAGCTATTCTCTCCTGGTAATACCCTTTATGTGATGGATCAGTGTGTTGGTATTTGAATCCAAAATTCACCACAAGATCTGATATGACTCTAATATATTAACCATGTTTTCTTGGTTCATTTAGATAGATATATCCTAGATCTTGAGATTTCTTTTGTTGTTAGCATAAATTTATCTCTAATAGAGCCTAACTCTATATTTTACTGTTGTTCTATGTATGGCATATTGTGTGGGAGACTCCGCATTCTACTAAGGTGAATATTCTTATGTTGCATTTTTTATTGATAGTCTCTTTTTTAGTGGTATGATGGAAAATTAATGTGCTATTAGATACAAAAGGTGTTTTATTTGAGAATTATTTGTTGGTTTGGAGAATTGTGTTTTAGTCTTGTCCAACTCAGCATATACAATATATTATGAAGACTAGTTATGCTTTATGGATGTTAGCCAACTTGGTATAATGCTTAAATCATATATGGTTCCAACCTAATTGATTATCAAGATATGCTTGTATATATATAAGATGTTTTGAGTAATTAATGTAAGAGGGGTGAGAAAGAGCAAGAAGGAGAAGTGAGAAGTGTGTGTGTGAAGGAGAAGAAAAGTGTGAGAGCCTAAATGCTTTATCAGTTGTGATCAATAGAGTTTTGTTGAGTGATTATTGTGTGAGGTAGTACTTCAAATTCTGAGCTTCAATGGAATTGAACCCTACAAATTGAAGGAGTATTCTATCAGTTCAATCTTTTGGTAGTGAGCCACCATCTTTTGTATCTTGGTAGTGAGCCTTTTTAAGGACAGTGAGTCCTAGCAGTGAGCCCTGTAATATTTTGCATCTAGATATAATATATTGTGAGTTAACCCTCATCGTGGTTTTTCCCTTTTTGGGTTTTCCACGTAAAAAACTTGGTGTTCTTTTGTATGGTTGCATTGACTTGTTTCTATGACCTCTCTTGCCGATTTAGTTAGAATTAGAATAATGTTTAAATGGGTTTTATTATGATTTTATTGAATACTGATTCACCCCCCTCTCAGTATTCTAGATGTTCAATAGACTTTATCTTTTAGAATCCAAGATTGCTCATCATTTGGTGTAGTACAATTTGTGTTTCATGTGTTAGTGTGTGTATAAGGTTAACTAGATGTTTTGGGTTGAAGTATTTCTATCATACAAGTTTGGAAAAAAATATTTGTTCGATCTCATATGGTTGATGGATTATTCCAAATCATGTAAAAGATATTTGTGTGGTCTGCATCTCATCTTGATCAAGTGGGAAGCATGTACTTAACAATTTTATGGTGGTTTGCATAGGTAATGGCTGACCTAGTGTTTACACTACATGTGAAGCATCATCAAATGTTTTGGAAGAGTGTTGAGGTGTGTTAAGAAAAAATTGGGTCCTAAGGATTTATGTAGGTCACCTTCATTCTTGTCCATTGTGGGAATGTTTAAGTGCTGACCTAGTGTGAAATTGTAAATACAAAGAATGTGTTTCCAACCTTGGAGAAGGATTTAAAGGTTGAGGATGATATAAATAAGATTGGTTTTGTTGGAAGATCTCAAGATAGATGTGTGAAATATGTAAGGGATGAATATAGTGTGAATTTGAGTAGAGTAGTGTGAACTTCAAAGTGTTGGACTTCTTAAGGTAGTGAGCTAAATGTAAGGAAAGCTATGGTGTAGAACTAACTCTCCTAACGTCAAAACTTTAGGGAAGAATGCAGAGGTGACTTTAAATTTTCAATTATAGCCCAATTAAGATACACTTGAAAGAAATAGCAGAAACAAAGAAATTAGCATACACACATGAACACCAGATTTATGTGGGAAAACCCTTATGGGAGAAAAAACCCACCACACCAAGAAAAGCCTCTTTGTATTATAGTAATGAAATTACATACAAGATCAGACTTATCTTTCTGATGTTAATTTACAGATGCAGATTCAATGATCAACCTTGTACAGAACATTCAATTTACAATTCTCTCAGAATTGAATTCACATTGATCACTCAACTATTCATCGAATTGTTCATCCCACTGATCGTCCAACCAAACTATATGTCAAACTTTTCATCATCTTCAATCTCTGAGTATATCCATGTCATCCCTGGTTTGTTGAACTTCCTCACAGGAACGGCCACAACAGTCTAACTTCCAATGGTTCCCATTCTGCTCCCTAATTGGTCGAAGTCACACCACGTAGGATAGTCTTCCAATTGGTTAAGGCATTCAAACAATGTTCGCATGTCAGTGAGACACTAACCATGTCTCCCCGATGCCACAAATCCCAACCATCAATATTGGCAAGATTCATCACCTTCGGCAAGATGTTATACCAAATGCAAAACTATCTTGTGAATCTCTATCGGCAAGAGTCACATAGATCTCTATGTCATACCGATATTCATCAAGCAAAACTGTCGGCAAGACCAGCCATATCACTAAGACGTCATATTGAGCTCATGATAGTCGATGATACTACCACTTTTTCCAAGAGGTCATACTGATGTTCAAAAGTCACATCAACACCAGTATTCCCATCGACGAGACTTACACTGTCGCTGAGATGTTATACTGAAGCAAACCTTTTAGGCCAAGAGTCTCCCTGATGTCTTCAAGTGAATAACCATCAGTGAGAGAACCAACTGTTAGCAAGAGATCTTACCAAGTCTTCATGCTTCTCCTTGACATCCGATAAGAATAACCTATCGGCCATACCAACCCACTCGATAGAGGGTTACACCGACCACAAGTCACAGTGATAGCACCAGTCGGCAAGACAACAACAAGGTGTCGCCAACCTAAACATTCCACAAGATTGTACAACTGCTAGTCAGACAGACAATAAGGATGTCACACAGACTTGGCTCTTTCAGAGGTTTCAGCCTGTGAGATTAAGGCACAATATTCCAACACTAAAGGCATCCATAATCTTTTAAAAAAGGCTACAAAAGTGTTGGAGTAATTGTGGTGGATTCTATGTTGCATTGAGACAGCGTTCTCTATGTAACATTTATCTTCTATCTTCTTTTCATATTCTAGTAGTTGTTTTTCCCTCATTGGGTTTTCTAGATAAATTTGGTGTTCTCTTGTGTATGGTGTTTTTGTTTCAATTTTTGTTATCTTCATTTCATGATTAATCACTATAACAGAGTAAGGATTCAATGAATGCTTGTGGATCTGATTAATTTTGAGGGTTTTTATGTTTTAATTTGATACAATTGATTCACTCCCCCTCTTATTTGTCTTGTTCATTCAACAAGAAGCCAAGGGAGGTTTGGGTATTAGAAGGTGATCATAATACAAAATATTTTCACAATTGCACTAAGGCTTGAAGACTAGTGAACAAAATAACATGCATCTAAAAAGAGGATGGTTCAATCACTAAAATACTTGAGGAGGTAGAGAAGTTTATTGTTTCTACCTTTGAAAAATTACTCAATAATAGGGAAGGCTCAAAGATGTTGCAAGAATGGAGAAAGGAATGAAGGGGTTTCCATTGATGTCAACTAGTCCACTAGTTATCTACTAGTTGTTTTTGGCTATATAAGTTGAGGATATTGAGAAAATTGCATTAAAGAAAGTTTACAGGTATTTAGTTGTTGCTCCGGGTAATGATCTGGTATTTCCCCCTATGTTCATGTGGTTCAGATATGTTTTTCATGGTTTTTGAAGGTTGCTATATCCAAATTTTTGGTTGTTGGTTCGTTGTGAAGTTCAAGTTGTGTTCACTAGTTGTGAACTATGTTTTTTTGTGTTTTGGTTGAGGTTCAAGAGAAGTTATTGGTCTAGATTTATCTTTGATGAAGTCTTTTGACTTGTGGTTTTATAGTTAAGATGTTTTTATTGCATTGAAGATATTTTTGGTTTATGGAAGTTTTGAGCTTAATTGTTCTATGTTTTTTTACACTGGTTTGTCTGACCTTGTGTTAAGCACTATATTCAAAGTTGATGAAGCATGTTGGATCTATTTTGGGTATCAGTGAAGTGTGTGTTTGGGCCGCTGTCATTCTAATTCCACCCTAGGATATTTTGGCACTGACCTAATTTGAATTTGAAGTTGGATGGCCGACTTTATATATTTTTTAAGGTTGGAGATAGTATAAACATAGGATACATTAGTAATGAAAAACATACAAGAGAAAAGAATGAAGATAAGTGAAAGAGTAGACGTGAAATTGATGTTGTTTAGAAATTGTGTGTGAGTTGTGTGTGGCAGATCAATGGGAATATTAATGTTGAGTTTCTGAATGCAGCGAGCAAAAGGTGAACTCTATCATTCATGAAAGTTGATCAAGTAATTGTGGTGGAATCCTTTGTTGCATTGGGATTGTAGTCTCTTTGTAACAAGTCTTCTTTGTCTTCTTTGTATCTCTATGGTAGTGATCCCTCCAGGTTGTAGCCGTGTTGGACAGTGAATCCTTATTTTAGGTAGCGAGCCTTATCTCAGGTAGTGAGCCTTGTTTCAAGCAGTGAGCCTTTTGTAATCAGTTTTGATATTCTCTATAGTGTGATTTAATACTCACTGTCTTTTCCCAGGTTATTGGGTTTTCCACATAGATCTAGTGTTATTGTGTTTATGTGTTGGATTTGTGTTTCTACATTGGCATTTGATAATTAATCATTTAAGAAATTTTAAGTAGTAGTTTTGGTGATTGAATTAAAGGTTAAACTATATGAAAACTAATTCACCCCCCTCTCAGTTATCCTATTCAACAATTGGTATCAGAGCTTGATTCCTTAGTGAGGAGCTTAATCACTTGAGGAAGGTCTGGGATGGCTAGCAAAAGGGTCTTTGATTATACAAAATTTGATGGAACTAATTATGGTATCTGGAAAGTATTGATGGAAGAATATCTAGAGTATTGTAGATATGATGTGGAGAAAGCTTACAAGAATCCTTACATTCCTCATGCTAATGGTCCGAGTACACTTGAAGAGATAAGAGGCACATGAAGTGAACAATAAGGAAAAGTTCATCTTGAGGAATAGTCTAGTACATTATGAGTTGATTAAGGTTCATAATTTGAAGACAGCTAAGGAAGTCTAGGATGCTTTAGAAAGAGCACATGATGGTGATGAAAGAGTTAAAGAGGTAAAATCATAGAATTTGGAAACACAATTTGATCTTATACATATGTCTAAAGATGAAAATGTTAAAGCCTATGTACAGAGATTGGATGAGGTAGTGGTTGGAATGCAATCACTTGGCACTACTATAGATGAAACCAAGATTGTAAAGAATATTCTCAGAACTCTTCCTAATGCTTATAGTGAGAAGGTTCTATTGAGTAGACTATAGATTATAAGACTTATACTAAGGATTTGTTGTCAGGATTTTTGACATCTTATGAGATGAGAAAGCCGAGTCTAAGAAATGGAGGCAAATCATAGACTGCCTTTAAAGCTACAAAAGCTAAAGATCCATAAGAAGAGAAATTTGATGAAATAGAAGCTAACTTTGTAAGAAGAATGAGGAAATGCTATGATAATTATGAAGGTAAAATTCCCTTTAAATTGTTTAATTGTGGAGAAATAGGTCATTATGTTGCAAAATGTTTGAAAAGAGCTAAAAGGAATAAACAAAAATATGAGAAAGAAAAGAAAGGAAAGAATATTAGTAGAGCTTACTATGTGACTGAGAATGCTAGTATTTTTTAAGAAGATTTAGAATATAAAGATCCAAAAGAAAATGAATGCTTGTTCTTGGCGATTAATAATGAACCTAATTCTACTAATTCTGAAAAACAGGTAAAAGAAAGCCCTCTAGAGAAGGAGAAGGAGAAAAATGAAGGTGCGGTTATCTTTTCCTTAAATTCTAAACATGAAAATAATTTTTGGGTAGTTGATAGTGGTTGTTCACATCACATGATTGGTGATAAGATTAAGTTTTTTAAACTTGAGAAATATGATGGAGGCTTGGTTATCTTTGGAGATGATACTGATGCTAAAATCTATGGGATAGGTTCATTAAGTTTTGATGGCAAGCATCATACTGATGATGTTTACTATATTAACAATTTAAGGCATAATTTGTTGAGTGTTGGTCAGATGTACAGAAAATGATATGATCTTGTGTTTAAGGATGAGAAATGTGAGATTCGAAAAGGATCCAGAACATTGATTGCTATAGGAAAGAAATTTGAAGGGAATATCTATCAACTTAAGGGTGCTGATGGATGGTGCTTTATGACTTAGATAAAAGATAGTTAGTTATGGAATAGGAGAATTTATCACATGAATTTTGATAACTTGGCAAGGATTAGTGTTGTTCAAGTCATGAGAGATTTACCAAGAATTACAAAGCCTATTAATTCTATTTGTAGAAATTGTTAGTTTGGGAAGCAAGCAAGAAATCCTTATAGATCAAAGGAACAATCTACTACCGAACTACTAGATTTAGTTCATATAGATCTCTATGGTCCTATAAGAATGCGAAGTCTACTTGATGAAAGGTACTTTATGCTTTTAATTGATGATTATTCTAGATATACATGGGTTACATTTCTTAGGGAGAAATTAGACGCATTAGATAGATTCAAGGAATTCAAAGCAATGGTTGAAAATGAAGTGAATTTGAAGATAAAATGTCTAATATCTAATAGAGGTGGAGAATTCACCTCCTATGAGTTCAATATTTTTTGTCAAGTGCATGGAATAAATACATAGTTATCTACTCTCATAACTCCTCAACATAATGGAGTTGTTGAAAGGAAAAATAAAACAGTTCAAGAGGCTACTAGATCAATGATCACTGAAGCTGGTTTACTAGAAGTTTACAGGAAAGAATCTATTCATACTATTGTTTATGTGTTCAACAAAATTCAAGCAAGAGAAAACAATACAAATACTCCCTATGAGCTATGGCACGAAATAATTCCTAGAGTTAAATATTTCAAGGTATTTGGAAGAAAATGCTATATCAGAAAAGATGACGAAACTTTGGGTAAGTTTTATGCAAGAAATGATGAAGACGTATTTCTTGGATACTCAACTAAAAGAAATTCATATAGATGTTTCAATAAAATACTGAGAAAGATTGTAGAGAGCTCAAATGTGAAGGTTGATGAGACAATGAAGAATTCTATTGATATTGATGGATATGTGTCTAATGAACATGATTGTGCAAGAATAGTAGAAATTATAGAAGAGAAGGATAAATATGAAAAGAAGAAGCATGATGAAAGAGAAGAAGATGCTCTAGTGATGTCCCCTAGGACACTGAAATATGTATAGACAAATCATTCAGAAAATCAGATTATTGGAGATAAGACAAAAGGCGTGTTAACTAGAAGCAAAGCTATTGCTGAAGTAAATTTGTGTTTATTTTTTGAGATTGAGCTTAAGATAGTAAGTGAAGCTTGTAAAGTGAACATTGGAAGGAAGCAATGAAAGAAATTTTGTAGATTGAGAAGAATCATACTTGGTAATTTGTCCCAAGAATGCAGATAAAAATATCATTGAATCAAAATGGGTATTCAGAAATAAGTCGAATGAGAATGTAGAAGTTGTCAAAAACAAAGTGAGGCTTGTGTGTAAAGGTTACTCACAAGTATAAGGAATAGATTTTCAAAAGAATTTTTCCTTGGTAGAAAGAATGGAAGCTATAAGGATGTTCTTGGCATTGGCTACACATAAAGATTTCAAAGTCTATCATATGGATGTCAAGTCAACATTTCTAAATGGTGATTTGGAAGAATTTTACATGGAACAACCGAAAGGATTTCAGTTAATAGATCAATTAGATATAGTGTGCAGATTGAAGAAAAATTTATATGGATTGAAGCAAGCTCCTAGAGCTTGGTATGCAAGGTTAGATGGGTATTTGATGTAGCAACCTGATTTAACAAAGGTATGATTGATAGTAATTTGTACTTTAAGATTGAAAATGAATAAATATTGATTGTAGTTGTACATGTTGATGACACTATCTCTGGGGGAAATGAAAAGATGTGCAAGATGTTTGTGGAAGATATACATAAAGAATTTGAAATGTCTATGTTTGGGGAGATGAATTTATTTCTTGGGCTACAGATTAATCAAACAAAGAAAGGAATTTTCATTTCACGACCTAAGTATGTGAGAGAGATGTTGAAGAAGTTAGGGATGGATGGTTCCAAGTTGGTATGTACTCCTATTGTGACTAGTCACAAATTGGGTAAAGATGATGATTCACTTAAGGCTAATTAGAGAAAATATAGATCTATGATTGGTTGATTACTGTATTTGACTGCTACTAGACTAGATATTATGCATGTGGTTTGTCTTGTGGCTAGATTTCAAGAAGATTCAAAGGAAACACGTGTTACTGCAATTAAAAGAATATTTAGATATTTGAATGGCACTCCAGATTATGGATTGCACGATATCCTAAAGATACTAACTTTACACTTAGTTACTATACAAATGCAAATTGGGTTGGATGTGTAGATGAAAAAAAGAGTACAAGTGATGGTACATTCTTTCTTGGATGCAGATAGGTGGCATGGTTGATAAAGAAGCAAGATTTAGTCTCTTTGTCTATTGTTGAAGCTGAGTATATTGTTGTTGCATCTTGTTATACACAAGTTCTATGGATGAAACAGACATTGAAAGATATCACAGTGCTATATGATGATCCTATCTCTATCTTTTCTGATAATACAAGTGCAATTAACATTTCAAAGAAAACTATGATGCACTCAAGGATAAATCATATATCTATTAGATATCATTTCTTGAGAGAGAAGGTCATGGAGATTGAATTCAAGCTTCAGTATGTTCCAACAAAGGATCAAATTGTTGATATATTTACAAAGGCTCTTCCTAAAGATACTTTTGAATATCTTTGGGAGAAGTTAGGGGTTATTTCCCCTCCTTTCATAAACTAAGATACATTTGGAGATGCATTATTCTAGTAGATTCATGGTTCTATCTTTTTGGATTGATGTTTTGGTGGCTACCTCTCAGGTGGAGTAGGTAGTTTCAGGTGTTTTCATTGTGAGTATTTTGTTTTCATGTCAAAGGAAGATTCAATGAACATATCTTTTTCCTTTTCCATTGATGTCAAAGGGGGAGAGAAAGCATGTGAAAAGGAGAGAAAGATAATGAGAGAAAGTAGGTAATGAGGAAGATTATCTTCTAAGGGGGAGAAACAAAAAGAAAAATCTTGACAAGTATATTCAGAACTGGTATGGTGTCTTTGATGGTTTTTCACATCATGTGTTGCCATAAATGAAAAAGGGGGAGATTTTTGCAAGAATGGAGAAGGAATGAAGGTGTTTTCATTAATGTCAACTGGTCAACTATTTTTCTACTAGTTGTTGTTGGCTATATATGTGGAGGATATTGAGAAAATTGTATTAAAGAAAGTTTATAGGTATTCAGTTGTTGCTTCGGTAATGATCTAGTATTTTCCCCTATGATCATGTGGTTTAGATATTTTTGTCATGGTTGTTGAAGGTTGATATATCCAAAAAAAAATTGTTGGTTCATTGTGAAGTTCGAGTTGTGTTCACTAGTTATGAACTATGTTTTTATGTGTTTTGGTTGAGGTCTGGGAGAAAATTTGTTGGTCCAAATTTCTCTTTGATGAAGTCTTTTGATTTTCAGTTCAAGAGTCAAGATGTTTTGATTGCATTGAAAATATTTTTGGTTTCTAGAAGTTTTGAGCTTAATTTTTCTATGTGTTTTACACTGGGTTGGCTGACCTTGTGTTAAGCACTATCTTTGTAGTTGATGAAGTGTGTTAGATCTATTTTAGGTCCTAATGAAGTGGTGTTTGGGTCGCCCTCATTCTAATTCCACCCTAGGATGTTTTCAAACTGACCTAATTTGAATTTGAAGTTGGATGTCCAACTTTGGATCTTTTCCAAGGTTGGAGATAGTATAAATACAAGATGAGCTAGTAATGAAAAACATACAAGAGAAAAGAAGGAAGATAAGTGAAAGAGTAGACAGAGCATTGATGCTATTCAAAAAGTGTGTGAGTTCTGTGTGGCAAATTAGTTTGAAGCTTAATGTTGAGTTTCCAGATGCAGTGAGAAGAAGGAAAACTCTATCATTCATGCAAGTTGATCAAGTAACTATGGTGGAATCCTTTGTTGCAATGGGACTGTAGTCTCTCTATAACAATTGTTCTTTGTATTCTTCGTATCTCTATGGTAGTCAGCCTTTCGGGTTGTAGCTTTGTTGGACAGTGAGTCCTTATTTCAAGTAGTGAGCCTTAACTCAAGCAGTGAGCCTTGTTTTAGGCAATGAGCCTTTTGCAATCAATTTTTATATTCTCTATAGTGTGAGTTAATCCTCTCCATGGTTTTTCCATTATTGGGTTTTCATGTAAATCTAGTGTTATTGTGTTTATGTGTTGGATTTGAGCTTCTACATTGGCATTTGATGATTAATCATTTAAACAATTTTAAGTATTAGTTCTGGTGATTGAATTAAAGGTTAAAATCTATGACAACTGATACACCTCCCCTCTTAGTTGTCCTATTCAACAAAACCTACCCTCACAAAAATAGCTATTGGAACTTATTCCCATAATTGTGAATGAAGAGCAAAACAAGTTTCTACTAAGCAAATTTTCTATAGACACTAGTAGAATTTGGCAAATAAATGACTGTGTGACTAAAATTTTTAGTCACAACAACTAAAGATGACTAAATTCTACTCAAATTTTGCAACACAACTATAAATGACTAATTTGATCATCATAAGTGACTAATTTGATCATCGGGTAAAACAAACAACTAAATAATTAGTCACACAAATAAAAATTAGACAATATGATATTAAAGTGGATAATTAAAAAAATATTTCAAATTGAGGGAGTGTGGTATTATAAAATAATATAATAATAATATATTATATTACAATACAATATAATATAATATAATATGATATTATATAATATAATAAAATATATATATAATGATAGTTAAATCATTGCTAGGGGCAGCACCCTGTATTAATATTAAAAATATTTACATTCTGCATTTTATGTAGTTTCATCATGACCATCTACAATTACACCTGGACTTAGACACCGCTCATACCCAAACCCAAAATTGGCTTTGCAAGCCTATTTTTATAGACTTAAACAGGCCCTTGGCCCAAAGAAAAATCCTCAGAAAGCATCACTACCCTTTTACATACCAAAAAATATATTCTACTGATCAACGGACTAACACACACCTATATGGTTACCATTACTGGAATGACAAAAAATACTAAACATTACTAGAGAAATATATAATCTAAACCCTAGAGCCTAGCCTTGCCTTCACACTATAAAACCCATAGTCATGAACCATTCAAATCCTTCCTTGCTTAGTCCTCATCATCATCATTACCTCCCTTCTTTTGTAAGCCAGTTAATTTGGAATGACTAGACAATCAACTCCCCAATTTTGATGAGTCAGCCCTTTCACTTTCCGCTTCGAGTCTCTTCCATCATTCGATATCCATTCTTTCATAGTACCAAGCTCCCAGTCATCATCATCTCCTTCCACTATCTCTCCTTCCAGCCCCTAGTCCTCTACATCATATCCTAGCCATGAGGAGGGTCAAACATCATCTTTTCTTCCCTAAAAAGGAAGAAGATTCCTCTTTCTTGCTCGTCCCATAGTTTTGCAAACCATGTCGGGTCAATGGTTCAAACTAAAAAAAAATTCATCACCTCCCCACCATTCTACTACATCATGTAGTAGTTTTGTGGAATTGGGATTATCAAATATCTATCAATGTTGTCCACGGCTTCATCAATCTTATCCAGCCATGCATGGATGAACACCATCTGGGTTAGTTTATTGGCTCTCACCTTGGAAACACCATGTGAATCAACATCACCAAAAACATCATCTGAATGTCTGCATTAGACCTAAACCTCTGATATGCTTTTAGAAACTTTGGCCCTAACATATTTTTAGTTGCCTAGAGAATCAATGGGTGGGGAGAAACCAACAACCCTATTAGTCTTTTTTCTGTTATTTCACCCACAAATGATTGTTGCTGCTTGTCAGTGTTTAAAAAAAGTGGAGTGTCCATGCTTCCTGAAACAAATAGCCTCTACAAACTCTTTATTGCTAGCACACCTCACTCCTTGTGCTAAAAAATGTACTATCTTGTTTTTCCTGAGTTGTCTGCTAACTTTGGTATTTAACAACACAGGTGTTACTTCTTCATAATGAATAATTCATAATTTGTGCCTTTTTGAAGCGTGTCTACTAGCCACCACTTTGCTAATGATACAAATCTATTTGATTGTGTGGGGTCATGCAAGAAACTTGTCATTTCCTTTACCTTGGGACTTGCTCATATGTCTTTCCCCCACCTTCTATTTATGGCTCATGTCTCGTAAAATTGATCATCTACAATTTTGTTCTCATTTTATTATGGGCTTATGATGACCACCGATTAGAAAGGTATTTCTAGTGTACAACTTTCAATTTCCAATTTAGCATTCATCTTGTTCTAGTTTCCTTTTGACACCTCATCTTTTGGCTTATGTGTTACTTTCTAATGCCTTTTTTTCAGTTCATCCACCTTGATGTTATCCTCCTAGTATATGTGGCTTATTTGAAAGGCCTCAAACTTGCTTGCTAGTTGTTTGATACTCTATAGTAAATGACTAAGTTTCCAAATCAGAGCACTACCTCTCTAAATGGCATTAATCATAATAAGAGAATCCCCTTCCAAATGAACACGTTTTTCTCCTAACTCCAAACCCATCTACAAACCAATGGTTGTAGCTCTGAACTTTGCTTCATTTTTCATGCACTTTCCTAGGGATATGGATTTTTCTAATAGGATTTTATGCATCCCTAGCAATACACCCAGCCCCTCTTGAACCTATATTCCCATGGGAAGCTCCATCAAAATTGATTTTAGTCCAACCTTCTTCTGGCACTTTCTAGACTATTTCTACCCTTTTGGAATTTTTGTTTTGTGGTACATCATTTTCACTAAGAAGTGATGGCTTTAGGCCATTGATTACTTTCATTAAGTTGTCATCCTAATTTGTGAATATTTTTTGCTTTCCTACTTTGCATCAGGCATCTTCATTGACCAGTTCTACTATGGCCCTTTCTATTTTCCTCCATAGTCCTTCGCTCATCTCCTTCCCCTAGAAGATCCTTTTGTTTCTCTCCTAGATTTCCCAAATTATTATAGATGGGGTTATCTGCCATATTCCACCAAACATCGATTTCCTACCTCCTTGAGGCCACATTTTGAACTAGGTTTCAAGGTTTGTTGGCAAGGGGCACTATAGGTTTAATTTATTCTTGACTTTGTTCCAACATTCATTAGTGTATGGGTAGGCTAAGAGTAAACGGTCTACAGATTCTTTATTCTCTTTACACATTATACATCATATCATACCTTGTACATCGAAAGTTGCTAATCTATCCCCAATGAGAATTCTTCTCTCAATCACCATCCATGCAAAGACTCCTACTTTAGGAAGAAAATTTTCCCCCAATATCAGTTTCCATGGCCAATCCTATCTTTCCATGGATAGTTCTTTAATTTCGTAGCCAAACTTCACTTTGTATGAGCCTATGGATGATCCACACCATCTGATTTCATCCTTGCCATTAGAAGGGATGAAATGTCTACTTTTGAGAATCACTACCAATGCATCTTTCTAAGCTTGTGGAGCATTGAGGGATTGTAGATCATTCCAACTACAGCTGGGGATTCCTTGATTGTATGTAATCTTTTCATAATTGGCCACCTTATGCCCCCATAATCGGATTGATTCTTCTTTGATTTCTTCCAATCCCAGGGTGTTGGTGATGGGGCGATTCCCACCCCATGAGTCATTCCAAAAGGAGGCACTATTCCTATCCTTGACCTCCTAGGTTACATGTTTGAATATTATATCCCTTCAATCCAATATGAAGTTCCAAATTGCAGAGCCTCTTGGTGGATCCATCATTGTGAGAATTCTAGTCGGCTCATCTGAATCTACATATTTTCTTCTCAGTATCCTGACCCACTTTTGTTCATTATTTATGTATAGGTACCAGACCAATTTGGCTCACATGGCCTAATTCATAAGTGCTAGTTGCTTTACCCCATCACCATTGGCTTCCTTTGGAGTGCACACCTTATCCTAGTCCAGCAATGGGAATTTGTCCTCTTCCCTTGTTCCACTCTAGAAATAGTTCCTAAAAATTTGAATAAAGGATTCTTCAACTATTTTTGGTAGTTTTAAAGAAGACATTGAATACACTAGAATGGCTGAAAATACTAACTTAACCATTAGTAGTCTTCCTACTGATGATATCCACTTTCCCTTCAAAGTTCCCAATCTATTTTTGTAGCTATTTATCAGGTTCACCCAGTAGCAATTTGTGTTTACCCCCACAAATAGAGGCACCCAAAAAAATGCCCAGGAAGAGATGTCACTTTTAGATTCAAGATTTTGGCTAGATCCCTTTGAAGACTTGGTTGTGTGTTGAGAAATAAAACCTCTAACTTGCCCCAATTGATACTCTTCTTTGAAGCTTTACAATAGTCATCTGGAAAGTTCTTTATCACCCTTGCTTCCCTCCTACTTACCTCCCCAAATAACATGGTGTCATCTACAAATTGTTGATGTGTGGTAAGTTCCAAGCCATTAGCCACATGAACTCTCATCCACTTCCCTTCCCTTCTCAGGTTTTGTATCCCTCTTCCTAGCTCCTCTTCCATGATTATGAAAAGCAAGGGGGAGAGGGGGTCACCTTGCTTTATTCCCCTTGTTGATGAAAAGAAGCCATGTGTCGATCCATTCACTAGTACTAAAAATTTGGCTATTGAAATGTAAATCTTGATCCAATTTATCCAATTTTCATCAAATACAAACTTCCTTAGTACTTCCAAAAGGAAATTCTTGTCTACCATATCATATGCTTTGAGAATATCCAGTTTTATGACCATACAAGATTCCTTATTCTTCCTGGTTGTATGTATGGTTTCATGTGCAATGATTATTCCTTCTATGATCAACCTTCCTGGGGCAACACCACACTATTATTCTAATATGATTTAGAACTCCCTTGAGTTTATTTGCTATGATTTTGGTGACCACCTTATACACCGTGTTGCATAGTGCAATTGGTCTGAAGTCACTCATCATCTGCTAGTCTTTTTTCTTGGAAATTAGGGCTAGGAAAGTATGATTTATTGCCCCCAACATTACCATTCTTCTTCTTCATTCTTCCACTTCCGTTCCTAGGTCACTTCCCATTGTATCCCAAATTTTTTGAAAGAAACCTATCGGGAAGCACTTTGGCCCTAGGGCCTTATCTGGGCTCATTTCGAACAATGCTTCCTTGACTTCCTCCAAAGAGATTTTTTGATACAATCTTATGTTCTTCTCTTCATTTATGATTGATGAATTGAGTTCAACAATATTTCCCTTATTGCTCTATTTTCCTGGTTTTCCTTGTTTAGGATGGTTTCAAAGAATCTGACTGCCTCCTTGTTTACTTCCTCTACATATTGAGTTGTTTCCCCATTTTCTTTCTTTATTTTTGATATTTTGTTTCTACTTCAGTTGTTGATTGTTGATTTGTGAAAGTATTTGGTGTTACTATATCCCTCTTTCAACCAGGTTTCTCTTGATTTCTACTGCCAAAATCATTCTTCTCTCTTTAGAAGTTCTACCAATTCCTCCTTCAAACTTCTTTCCATCTCAAAATAAATTACATCCATTCCTTTCTCTATTATGTGCCACTCAAGGTTCTAATTTCTTGCTCTACTCTTTCTTTTTCTTGGAATATGTTTTTGAAATGGGTCTTGTTCTATTCTTTGATTTTAGTTTTGATAAATCCCAACTTCTTACTAATCTTGAAAAGATTCAATTTGTCACCAAATTTGATCTCATTCCACCATCTATCTATTAACGTCGGTAAGCATTCATCCCTTAGCCACATATTTTCAAATTTGAATGAACTTCCCCTTGGGGGTTCATCCAAGCGTAAGGAGATTAATACTAGAAAACGGTCTAGCCCTATGAAGGGTAAAATTTTGGTTTCCTATGTGGCTGCTAATTCACCCCAGTCCCTGCAAAATAGGAATCTATCCAACCTTTCAGCAATGTTTGTGAAACCCTTCCTTCTATTTGACCATGTGTAAGTCCCACTCTTTGTTTGCAGATCTACAAGCTAATTACTGTCTACAAAATCTTGAAAATCACATTGTATGGTCGTGATTCTTCCCAGGCCCCCTTTCTTCTCTTCATTGTTTTGGGTGGCATTAAAATTCCTTGCTACTATTCCTCTCATTCCTCTAATTCTCCAATTCACTTGTAATTGTGTTCCACACTTGTCTTTTTGCCACACTAGCTATTGGGCCATATACATTGATGATGAAGAAGAGTTCATTTCTTATCAAACCCTTGAACCTTATTAGCTGCCATTTGTCATCTTCTTTCACCACTTCACCTTCTATTGATAGAGAATTCCATTTTACTCCCAGAACTCCAAATGCACCAACTGCCTCCTTTAATTTTCCTTTACACTGCTTCCAATTGTTCATTATTTTCTTTCCCTCTTCATTTCTCCATTTGGACTCCTGAATTAGAACTATGTCAACTTTTAATTGGTCAATTTGCCACTTCACCATGCACCATTTTTCAAGGGCATTGATTCCCCTAACATTCCATGTAATGATCCTTATTTCTTCTTGGGAAGGAGGACATCCTTCCTAGCTCTCAGTTTCCTTTGACCTACTACATTACCTACAATTACTAGCTTGGATTTGTTCATTTTTTGGCCCCTTTTTATTTTCCTTTTCATGTTTGATTTCCTTATTTTTTATTTAGATTGCTCAAGCATCCTCTCTTCAATCAGCTCTCCTTCCTCTACCTCTTCTAAGTCTTCTTCTCCCACTTCTGTGAATTGGTCACTCTCTTCTTCCTCAATTTGTGAGTTATCTTCCTCATCCTCCATAATGTCTTCTCCTTCATTATTATTGAAGCTCTACCTCCCCTTTACTTCCTCACCTCCCACCTTCTATGTTCCCAATTTTGAATTGTGTGTTTCCTTGGCCAATTATCTGAGTTGAGTATTGATGTATTCTTGTAGTACCTTAGCTTCATCCAAAAGAATGTTAAGGTATTTTTGTGCTTACAAGGTTGTCTCCTTTGGTAGTGCCTTCCCTAGGAGGTAATCCACCCCCTAGCCTATGTTTCCCATTCATTCTTTCATTTCTTAAATCCTGATAGTGCACTTTGTGATGGATCTTCCTAGGAATGGTCCAATTCACCTTAGGGTTTGCTACCTCCTATTTCTCCAAATTCCTTCTCACCTTCAATTTTCCCTAGCCCCCTATTTGAGATACCTTATTGGATTGATTCTCTATAAAGGCACTTCCTTGGGCATGCATCTTTGCACACCTCTATCTCCTACTACCAACTTCCATATTTTGTTAAGATCTCTAGATTTATGTACATTCCAACTCCCTCTCCTATTTCTACCAAAATGTTGGCTTTCACACCATCTTTACCATTTATGAAGTCCTCATCTACAACTAGACACACCCCTAGGGCATTGCTTATTCTCACCAGGGCCTCCACATTCTAGAATTCTGAAGGAAGATCCACAAGTTTGATCCATATAGGGATTTTTTTGATTGAGTAATTCCAAGGATCAAAGTTTGATTTCTAGTTTAGGAAATGAAATTTATTTCCATTCAGAAAGAGAGGCCTCCCATAAACTATCTCTTGCTTTAAATTTTGATCTATACATTCTATGAGAAAGAAGGAATTTGGTAGTTGATGCATGTTTACCTAGTCTTTGAAGTTGTTTAGCCACCAAGCCTTGATTTCCTCTTTAGGGAATCCTAGGCCACACAACTTGGAAAACAATGCTCTATCTGTCAGTGTGGCTACTCTTGGTTCAATCACTTTTGTTGGCATCAAATATAGTTTGCTTCCTTGCGGCCTTGATCTCTCTTCCACATCCAATCCCTTCCATTTGTTATATAATTTCATCTTGTTCGCTTTCCTTTTGTTCAACTCCTGATCTCTTGAATTTATTCTTCTTCCAAATTCAGTTCCTTCACTATTTTTTTGATTCATTTTTCCTTCTTTCTTCAGATTAGGGTTTTGCAATCCTTTCACACTCCAGATTTTGTTGGTGCGTTTTGGATAGCCACTACCCTTTTTCTCTATATTGTATGCAAAGCACTTCCATGGAGTCCATTTTCCCAAAACCATCCATACCTTGGGTCTTGCAAGCTCTAAATTTCCTCTTTCCATTTCCATCTAAATACTTTCCATCCTATATTGGGAATCTTCCCCCAACCACCACCTTGAGTCCTTCTTGCTTGACTATAGTTTTGCCTCATGGAGTCATATGTTTTGTAGTATTGTGGGTGGCATTTGTTGACCTAGACTCCATTCTCAAACACCCATTATGGGATGTTCCTGCCTCACAATGACTTGTCATCTGCTCCTGTGGTCTCTCCTGGATGGCGCTCCTCTTTGATATCTCCCCAGTGCCTCCCATTGACTTCTCCTATAATTTTTCACTCCAGTTCACCACCTTGCGCCATTAGGTTTGCAATATATATATATATATATTATTATAATACTATAATATAATATTTCTATTATATAATATTATAGTATTAATATTATAATATTATATTTATATTATATTGTAATATTAGAATATAATATAATATAATATTATATATATTATATTATATTATATTATATTATATTATATTATATTATATTATATTATATTATTATTGATGAAGGGAGAAAAATCTCATTCAAAAATTCATAACATCTTATGCAACATCAAAGATGAGGTAAAAATATTGCAACAACATAATTAATCTTCTTTATTTAACTTGCAACCCAATTTCATAACTTCAACAAAATATGATTATATGAGTTTGTGCAACCATATAGGCTAAATAAAATCATTAAAAGATAGACTTGAATCTTCTAATATAACAACAAACAACATCAAAGAAAAGCTACAGGCTCCTCTTCTTCAAATCACCTTCCTGCACTATGAAATTAACCCTTCAATCTACCTTCTTCCACAACCAAATTTGCTACTATTCAATCATGGATATTATAATCCATTTGCTGCTGCAACACCTCCAAAAATCTGCAACAAAATTTCATTTCTCTTCTTCCCAAGAGAAGACATGCCTACCTCTATTTTTCCCCAAAAATCTCAAAGAATAATGAATTCAAAATTGTCAAATAACCTCCAGTGATGTCTCCACTATCTCCATTTCTTGTAGCCTCTATTCTTCCACGTTCGACCTGTAAAATCCTCATAAATGCATTAAATGAACATATTAAAATTTTAAAAGGAATCTTTGAACCCATTTCCATGAAATTTCCAAAATTGGTTGACAACTAGGACTCCCACTCCACTCAACAAGACCTCAAAAAAAACAAAAATCAAACAACTCAATCTTGGGTGCCTATTTCCATTGCTAAATTTAAGGAATAATAAATGAGTTGTCATAGAGTGTATCTCCTAAAAATCCACCCTGAAATCTCCTATTTGATTTTTCAATTTTTAAAATTGCTTCCACAATTATCTCCAACACCAAAATTTGTAACAAGACCAATTTATTTAAAATATTATTTTGGTCAAATATTGCTAGTTATTTCTCCAAAACCATAAAATACCAAACCTTTGGAAAGTCAAAATAAAATGCCCTCTTTTTTTCTTGATGAGGATTTCCCTTCACCACGGATGCTCCTACATCAATTATATTATTATATAATATTATATTATAACATATTTAATATTATATAATAATATAATATTATAATATATTTAATAATATTTGTTGTATAAAAGTTGAAGATTTATATATTGTGATTTATTTAATTTTGATTCCATTTCAAAAAATTTAGCGGGAAAATACCCTAATGGGCAGGCAAATATTGGCCATAATTTTTGTTTTAATAAAAAAACTCCCCACCAAATCTTGGCTATAATTTTCATTTTAAAAAATAGACTCTAAAACCCTCGTTGAAACCTTATTTTTAGGTTGCAGCTCGCCAAATCGAAGAAGTGAAAGGTCAATACCAACAAGGAATATTTTTGAGGAGCCAAAACCAATAGCGGTGGTGAAAGCACCGATGTTGTTGCATTGGGTGCATGACAAAATTTGTAGACAACATGGGTTCCATGCTTCTATTCAGGAAGGTTGAACCGTGCTAAACCATGCCGGTAAAGAATGCTTTGGCACATACTTTTTTCTGTTGTTTATACATGTATTCACCAATCTATATGGCATGGAAATGAATAGAGTTGCAAAGTGATGGGCAAGGTCATTGTTGTCACAACTTGCATCATTTAGTCAATTAATTATCCAACTGGGTGTGTCTCAGAGCTATATGAGATAAGGATGCTTATCATAGACTTTTGGGAGGGTTTGCACTATAAATAGTGACTTTAGGTGTTGATTTGGCTCCTTCAGGAGATTTTAGGAGCTCTCTGGAGCTAAACTTTAGTGACTAATTCCTAAGGACTAATTTTATCTTACTTCCTAACTTAAGGTTCTATTGACTTATTTCTGACTTCATTTGACTTGATTGAGATTGATTCATGGAAAATACTAACATTTATCTTATTTCTTAATATAGAATTCAAAATCCAAATTTCATTCTAATTTACTTCAAAATAAATCTATCTTAAGATATGCATGAAAATAAATACTATTTTAAAGAACAGAAATGAATTGCAAGGAAATAACGATTAATCTAGAAAACATAAATATTAATTTCCATGAATAGATTTCCAACAAACTTCAATTTCATCTTTCCATAAGTTCCCATCATTGCTTCAATCTAACTTAATAGCTAATCACCAAACTTAATTCTTGCAAAAATTTAAAACTGATTATCTTAATAAACTTTATGATGAATCTCACAAACCATTCTAATTATGATAAACTAAACTTAAGACAAATTCAACCACAATTGTTGAAAGTGATTCAAACTAACATAGCATTCCAGATTTAACATCTAACACTTCAGATTTAATATTCATGAACATAAATAACATAAATTCAGAAAATACCAAACAAGATCAGTTCCTTTGGTTGAGTAGGCCCTTCTCTTCCTCAGGTAAGACCTCTTAACATAGTGATTCAAGTTAACTTCTTGTCTTCATTCAAATTGATCAAATTGGGACACAAAACAGAGTATTGCAACCATTACAAGATTTCTAGCTAAAAAATTATCTAACTCCCATCTAAAACAGAAACATGGATATTTATAACTATATCCTTATTAAATTCACAACATGGCATTAACTGCCAAGATTCAAGGCGTCCAAACTAAAGATTAAAAATAAAACTAAAGTAGAACTAAAACAAGACTAAGAATAGACATAGAGAAATATGCCAGATCGACATTGGGACTAGAAGTTCCCAAACTGACTACAAAAGAAGTTGATTTGGACTTGAGTGATTCATCATCTAGCTAGGCCAATCAATGGCATGCTTATCTTCCTTGATTAAACATGGAGTTTAATTTCATCACTAGTCTTTTAAATACCCTAAATAAAACCATTAAGAAAAGGATACCAATTATGGTAGTAAAAGATTAGTGTTGCACAATTAAGTCATCAATATCATCATGAAACCAACGCATTTAACATAAAAAACTACCTCAAATATATCTACCAAATTAGTCAAAAATAAAGCAAAGTAAGTAAATATATTAGTCTATAGTCTACTGCCAGTCATGCTAATTAACAAAAATAACAAGTCTTTTAAACATAAAATGTTTTATATGAGAGTATCTTTGAGCCTCTCATCATTCTCCCCCACTTGTTTTGGATCATGTCCTCATGGTTCTTCATCAAGAATTATGGTGGTCTCTCTTTCCTTGTTCACTTCCTCCATCCAAATGCAACATTCGAACACTCCTTCCCTATATTGTGGTGACAATCCGGTATTGAGTGCAAAGCCATGGTTCTCCCTTAACTTTTCAAACTAGGGTCTTATCACTTCCTCAAGAACATTGGGTGATTCCTTGAGCTTTGGAGCATGCATAATGATAATTGACATTTTGAACCTTATGCCAACCCAAAATTCTTATTGTTGCTCAATCAAGGTGATCACATGTCTAACTCTTATCAAAATCCATCTAAGATTGTTTGGGCTTATTGGCTCTCTTCTTCTTACTAACTTAGGAATGAGTAAATATCTTTCCTCACATGAATTTATTGCCAATGGAGGAAGTGTCCCTTCTACATTATATAAATCATATATACTATTTATCAAATTTGAAACTTAAAGAGGATTTATGTGATTTTTCCTTACCATTGATTAAACTATTTTAATATACTTCTGTGCATGAGGCATTTCGGGCCTAATTGGTAGATCGTACCTTTTTTGAGACTCTTTGTATTTTTCCATTATTTTTGACCATTCAACCTGATTCTGCATTAAGGAGACAAAGGACTTGATTTTTAGCTCACCAACATAAACATTTAATAGAGAATCATCATTATCTCCCATTAAAAACTCGTGCTAGAAAAACTTACGCATCTGATTTTGAATATCAGGGTGGCTATGGAAGTAATCTTGCAGAAAATCTTTATCATTGTGATAATCTAGGCTTCTCCTTAAAATTAATTGATTAAGCTTCCATTGTATAAACTTCTCTTTGAGAAAAAAAGCATATACTCCTAGTGTTCTTCTCATTGACAGCATTGCAGAAATTGTTTCTACTGCTTACTCAAGTCTTCTTTCAATTTCATTTTTTTCTTCCTCTAATCTCTATACTTGCTTTTTTAGCTGATCATTTTCATACTTGAATTTCAGGGCTACCAAGGAGAGATATCCAGGTTGATTCTTTGGTGGAACATCTGATGGAATATCAGATGGAATGGGAGGCAGAGCAAGGTAATGTGGTGGGGCCACAGAAGTAGAGGCTTCTTGAGAATAAAACCTCATAGATTGTTGTTTTAATTGTTCTTCTTTCAACTGCAATTCTTCTTTTAATTTTGTAATTTCCTTAGCACTTGCTAATGCTTGTGCACTAGCTTGTTGTAAAGCCTCCTCTATTTTATTCAATTGCTCTTTATACATTTCTTCTCTTTGTTCAATCGCTCCTTCCATTTATTGAGCTTTGTTGAGGGATTACTATAATTCCTCTTCTTTTCTTCTCAAATTTTCTTCAAGAAACTGCATATTCTTCTTTTCTTGCTCCAACTTAGCTTCCACTCTAGACATTTTCACATCCCTTAACACTTCCTCAGCTTCTAACTCTTCCTCATTCTATTTTTCATGAATTTCTTCTTCTTCAATCAATGGTTCTTTTCCTTTTCTTTTCTCATAAGTCAGAGAAGGTGTAGGGGATCTCATGGTCTCTTCTTGTTCAAATTCCTTTGAGGCTTCTTGTTCTTCTGATTGTGCATCAGACTCTTCAACAAAGTCATGGATTTCAACAACATGGGTTCTTTTAGGAGTCAACATTGGGCCTTCAGGAGGGCTTTGAGGCTGCTCATGGGAATTTAATGGTGTGTGGGTTTCCTCATGGGTTGTAACAGTTTATTTTGGGGCTTCAGAGACAAGGGTTTCAAATGTTGGTGTCTCTTCAGGAGTGGAAACAATGATCTCTGCATGGCTAGGGCTTTCTTCATTCAAGTCTTGTTTTTTCTTCTTGGAGCTACTACGGGTTATCCTAGACGATTCTTGTAGTTTTCTTTTACCCATTTTATGTTCTCCCTTGGAAGATTCACCTTTTTCTATTTTTGATCTTTTTGTCATAGGCCCCTTTATGGGTTTCCCTTTTTGTTTTTCTATGGGTGCAGACAAAAACTCTAGCTAGCCCAGTTTCCCAGTCTCTTTCTTTAAGAAATGATGCCTAATTATTAGATGAATTAACCCATGGTATTTTATGGAAGACTCCCCTCTAGACTTTACTCTTGAAATCATGGAAGCAATTTGTTGAAACAAAAATGCTAGAATATTTATTCTAGCAGAGGGTTTTGTCTGTCCACACCTTAAATGTATCAATAACTGCATTCCTGCTCCTAATATAGTGCTATACTATCCCTCATAGGTGAAGAATTTCATGACCCATGTTGCATCAATTCTCCATGGTTTGTCCAAACTGTGATGAGCTATTTCGAGTTGGTCTCCCTTATGCATCAAAATTTTAGGCCTTATTTCTGGTTCTTAGTGAAATGAAGCCACCAGTTCATCAAAATTTACTCAGCCTTTGTTAACTAGCTTTCCCTCAATTGGAATTCTTGAAATTTCACTGATTATTTCTGGAGTGACTTCAACGATTTCACCCCTTACTCTAGTGACATTTACGTGGAAATTTCTCACAAATTCCTCTATAATTTTTGGCTGAAATCCTTCATATTTAATTATAAAATCCAACCATCTAGCTTCCCTCAACAATCTCTTGGTTTTAGAATCAAGAGTGAAGTTTTATGGCTCTGCATTCCTCTTGTTCCCCATTTGTTCCTATCAACAATGGAAAACTGCAACTTTGGCAGACTTCAACTGGCAAACTGAATTACTTAGCAACATTTAGAAAGATCTTTCCTTGTTTTTGGAGCACCCATTTTGAAAATGACACGACGTATCATTAATTTCTTGCATTAACTTCCTTTACAGCTCCAGACAATTCACACACCACAAATTTCATTTGCAATTTAATTCGCAAGGTTCGTAACAACTTTTACACATGTCAGCATAAACTTGGAAATATTTTGAAAAGACAGGCAGATCATAATATGATATGTAATTATTACTAACATCATCCAATGTCACATCATACCTTATATCAACTATCCCACCACTTTTTGAAATGATTAAAAGTCATTTATTATTGTTATTAATAAAAATATGGTGATGTCTAAACTTATAATTATTTACATATTTTACATTAGTGTAACTACTTTACAAAATAATATTTGAGAATAATATTCACATTAAATGCGCACCTCTATTTATTACAAGCCTTTGAGATCTTTAGGAGCCTTTAGGAGTTCTTCAAGAGCCTTCAGGAGCTCTCAGGAGCTTTGGAATTGTAGGAGTTGCAAGCCTTTGATATCTTCAGGAGCCTTCAAGAGTTCTTCAGGAGCCTTTAGGAGCTCTCATGAGCTTTGGAACTTCAGGAGTTGCAAGCCTTCAAGATCTTCAGGAGCCTTCAGGAGCTTTTAGGAGCTTTGGAACTTCAAGAGTCTTCAGGAGCTATTGAGTCAAATGGAGTCTTTAGAGTCTTCAGTCTTCAGGATCTTTAGGATCCTTCAAGATATTTTAGAAGTTAACTCAGATAGACTACCATTGCTGGTTTTCAATCATCTTATATATATATATTGAAAATAAACTGCCAATTGTTGGTTTTCAATTTACTTCTATTTTTTTCAAGGTAAACTATCATTTACTGGTTTTCAATTTACCCTATTTATTCATGCCTTCTTCAAAGTTTCAAAGATCTTCTCTCATGGAAGAGATATCTTCCATGAGAAATTGCTCAATTTTGTGTTGTAGATCATCCGAAAATTCCTCCTTTGATGCAGGCTTATGATATGTTTTCAGTCGATGGCCATTAACTAGCATAACTCTCTTTTCTTCGTCAAATGCTACTAATTGGACAACTCCATTTTCAAATACTTGATCTATCTCATAGGGTCCTAACCATCTTGTATGGAATTTCCCTTTAAACTCTTCAAATCTGGAGTCAAATAATAATTTCCAATCTCCCTCCTTGAGTTGTCTAGACACAATATGTTTATCATGCCATTCCTTTCTTTGCTTCTGAATTACCTCTTTATGCTGAAAAGCCTCCATTCTCATTTTATCAAGTCTTTTGAGCTGAAAAATTATACTTATCTTTGACTTTGGTAAATCAATTCCAAGTTCTACTGTAGTTTTTAGTGTTCTTAATTCAAATTCTATTGGCATGAGTAGTTTCTTCCCACACACAAGTTCATATGGAGAAAATCCAATTATTGTTTTCCATGTGGTATTATAAGCCCATATTGCCTCATCTAACTTCTTTTCCCAGTCTATTTTCCTTAGAGAAACAATTTTTGTCAAGATGTTCTCTAATTCTTGGTTAGTGGCTTCAAATTTTCCATTCACTTGAGGGTGATATGGTGAAGATTTCCTATGGGTCATCTGGTATCTCTGCAAAAAGGCTTCCATCATTACTGATACAAACTATGGCCCTTGCTCTGAAACAATTTCTCTCAGTGCACCAAATCTCTGAAGGATTTTTTTGTATAGAAAATTTGCAACTTTATCCTCTCTTGCTATTGGTAATGCTTTCACCTCAGCCCATTTTTTTGCATAATCAGTACAAACAAGTATATAATGCTACCCTTTGGAGGGTGGATCAACAGGTCTCACAAAATTAATTCCCCATTTTTCAAATGGTTCCAGAGCTATTTGTGGCTAAAATTGTATCTTCATTGTTGGGGTGGGTCTTCCCATCCTCTGACATTCATCACAGTGTTTAACAAAGAATGTAACATCCTTTGTCATTGATAGCCAATATTAACTAGCTCCTAGAATTTTATGAACTATTCTTACTACTGAATAGTGTCCTCCTCCAAGCTCATGATAACAGGCATGTACTACATCATAGACATCTAACTTAGCTACACATCTATGAAGAACATGATCAGGGCACAATTTAAATAAAAGATGCACTAAAATTTGGAACTTTCAAAAATTTACCTCTTTTTTTGTTTATGGCTGAAGTGACTTGGACACTTCCCTATTACAAGATAATTTCCCAGATCGGTAAACCATGGTGGATGAACTAAGATTGAAAATAAATTTTCATATAGAAATTTGTCATCCATTGGTTCCTGATCATCTTGCAAAATAGTTCTGGAAAGGAAGTCAGTAACAATATTATCATTTATAGGCTTATCTATGATAGTAACATCAAATTATTGCAACAACAGTAACCATCTAATAATGCATCTACCTAATACAACCTTGTTCATCAAATATCTAATTCCAGCATGGTATGTATGTACGTAAACTTTGTATCCTATAATATAATGCCTGAATTTTTTTATTGCATATACTACAGCTAAAAATTCCTTTTCTATTGTTATATAATTTCTTTCAACAGGATTTATATTTTTGCTAACATAATAAATTGCATGCATGTATCATTCTCATCTTTTTGTCCTAATATTGCTCCAATAGCCAAATTGGATGCATCATCATGTATGTGGAATGGTTCTCCCCAAACGGGTCCTTTAATAATTGGAGAAGTCACTAAAGCTATTTTAATTGTCTCAAAATATTTCTAACAATCTTCTATCCATACAAACTCCTCTTCTTTCTTGAGCAATGTGAACAAGGGTCAAGCAATTTTACTAAATCCTTCTATAAATCTTGTATAATATCCAACATGCCCAAGAAAACTTCGAACACTAGTTTGGTTCTTAGGGATTTCAATGTTTTGTATGATCTCAACTTTCTTGGGATCTACCTTTATCCCCTCTTTTGAAATATGATGTCCCGGAACTATACCCTTCATCATCATTATTGAACTTTTTTCATGATTTAAGGTCAACCTGTGATCTTTACATCATTGCAAAAAAAATTCTATGTTTTCAAGGGCCTCCTCAGATGTCTTTGCATGAATAGTAAAGCCATCCATGTATACTTTGACACACGTAGTCACTATGAAATTTGCAAAGATAGCAAACACTGCTCTTTAAAAAGTGGCAGGTGCGTTACATAGTCCAAATGGTAAAACTGTATAAGCGTATGTACCCCAAGGATAGGTAAAAGTAGTTTTTTCTTGATCTTCAGGGGCTACTTGGATCTGATTGTATCCACTAAATCCATCATGAAAAGAGAATTAATTACTACCTGCTAGGTTATCAAGTACTTGGTCGATGAATGGCAATTGGAAATGGTCCTTTTTTGTTGCTTTATTCAATTCTCTATAATCTATACACAGTCGCCATTTACCATTTTTTTCCGTACAATAACCAATGGAGAAACCCACTAAATATCAGATATTGGGTAAATGAATCCTACTTTGAGCAACTTCTCTATTTCTTGTTTAACAATGTCCCGAAGAATAGGATTGATTCACCTCTGACCTTGTCTGATTGGTCTTACATCTTCAGTGTATATGTGATGACTACAAATTGAAGGATGAATTCCTTTCATATCCGTGTACTCTTAAGAAAAAGGTTCGGTGTGTTTTTCTAAAATATCCTTCAATTCTTTTTCTTGTGTTGGGTATAAAGATGAATTAATATTGAGAGGTTTATCTCTAGCTACCTAAATTTATTTAGTTCCATTTGTTGAATCTAGAGAATTTTCAATGTGTGTATTCAGAGGACAAGAGTGTTGTTGATGCAATGTTGCTTGATAGTTTCCTTTCTTAGTTGGAGTATTGTTTTCAAGAGTAAACTATTGTTCTTCACACTCCTTAATATGTTCAACCAAGGTAACCATAGCTAACTCAACAATTCCACCACCTTCTAATTCTAAATCTTCATCAACCCATACTTGAGTGTGTGGTTGGATTGATGGTTGTGTTGGTGGATAGAGTGAATTATTTTTGCTTTTGACCATTTGAAATGATCATACTTCCAAATCTACAATCGATTAAGGCAATAGCAGTAGCCAACCATGGTCTGCCTAAAATGATTGGATAACCATAATCTTTCTTTTTGGCTTTAAGAACCAAAAATTCAATTGGATAATCCCATTTGTCAATGGTGACCATGATTTCTTCTATGATACCTTCAGGTTTGGTAGTAGATTGGTCAGCTAACTGTAAAACAATTGTTGTTGGCTGAATAGTTTTCATTCCTAGCATTTCGATAGTATCAAATGTGATAACATTTATGGAAGCTCCCAAAGCAATTAGAACATTTGATACCTCTTTTCCATTAATATTGAGGGTTATTACAAGACTACCCAAATCATTATATTTATGTGGAAGCAATCTTCCTAATAGCACATCGGTGAGTTTTGTCCCTATTTGAATTGTGGAAGGTAATTTCTTTTTCCTCCCTGGAGTTTTCATGCAGAGGGATTTGACTAACTGATTTATCTCTAGTATGTCTTTTATGGCCTGTAACAGTGGAATTTCAATGTTAATCTTCTTCAATTCACGAAGAAGTTGAGAATCAATGACATTCATGTAATTGGGTTGAGATATTTTAGGAGTAACTTTTTCTTTCTTCAATCTCTCTAAGTAAGGTTCTTGATTGACATTTTTTTCTTCCTCAAAGTTGTGTTTCTCTACTGAATTCTCATTGTCTTCCTCGCCTTCTTGGACTTTTTCTGCTGGGTTAGATTGAACAGTTCAATTTCTCAATTGAATATCATTAGCATCAATAATGTTCAAATAAGGGGGATTTGCATCATCATGGGTATTTCTCAGATTTGCAATAGGTTGAGCTAGAAATTAAGGTTGGGTTACCTAGTCATTAGTTGGATTAGGGGAATTTATTGCTAGAGATGTTTGTCCCTAGGGACGTTTTTGCCCCTGATTTTCCATGGTTGGAACTATGTCTGATTTTGTTGTCATGAGGGTTGATTTGATTGCCATTGTGGCTATTGATTAGCTTTCCATTGTGACTAGTTCCATTAGGGATTCATCCATTCCAGTTGACCCCAATATGTGGGTGGTGGTTGTGGTTGATATTGAGGGGTCCATTGGTTTTGGTTTTGCTAAGGGTTTTGATTCTAGTTAGATGTAGAACCATATTGTCTTTGACTAGCATTGTATCATGTGTTTTGAGGCCTCTGGTTGACATAATTAAGCTCTTCTTTTGTCATAGGTGGTTTCTTCAAATTTCTCTTAATTCTAGCCAAAAGATTATAGGAACTTGTTGAGTGTTGTTTCTCACAAATCTCACAGATATCAACTTGATTCAATGGAAATTCTCTTAAAAGGTGTTTTCCCCTACACTTGGAACAATAAATAGACAAAGGTTTAGTGTTCTTATCTCCCTGCATGTTGAGATGAAGAAGTAAATTAGTCTTCATGTTTGCTAATTCCTCCATTACTTCTAACACATCAGTAGTATGATCCTTGTTTCTTCTGGAGTTTCTTGTTCCTACCCTAGTTCTAGAGTAGTTTCAACATATTTCAACAATATCATCCAAGGAAAGCTTGTTAATGTCTCCCTTCCCCATTAAATTCAAAGACTCTCTTGACTCATCATCAATTCCTCTTAGAAAAATTGTTTTTCTAATTGTGTTATCCAGCCAATTAGTACACCTTTGATGCACAAACTGGAATCTATTAGCATAATCCTCTAAACTTTCATCCTCCATTTATCTTATTCAAAACAATTCTTCCTTCCTATCCCTTACTCGACAGTAATCTTAGTATTTATCCAAGAACTCAGTTTCCATTTGCTGCCAAGTTAAAATTGTTCCTGCTCCTAAACCCATGAACCATCGTAGCGTTGACTCTTTCAAGGTAGGAGATAACTTCAACTTCTAGTTATCATTCATGTAATCATAGGTCTGACATAGAACTTTGAATTCAAATAGAAATTGATCAGGATCTTCTGAATTTTTTCCCCTCAAGGTAGGTAAAACTGAGGGTGAAATATTTTTCATATGAGGCTCACCAATTTGTCTTTCAAGATTTATAGGATATAAGGTCCTATTTGTTGGGGGACATTCTGGTTGGTCACCCATTTCTTCTTCTTGAAATGGATCTCTATTTTCTTCTTATTTTCAATTTGATGTTCTTGATTATCTTCTTGATCTTCGATTTGGTATTGTTGAATGTCTTGTTCCTGATCAAAATCAACATTTCTTTGAAAATCAATGTTTTTTGGAAGAAACCTCCCTAGATGGTCTCTATTTTGTCTCATCCAAATTCAGATCTCTCTTCCTTATCAACACTAAGGATTCACACTAAATAGCCAGATCTTTTAATTCCTTGGCAACGGTGCCAAAAAAAATGGGCAAGGTCATTTATGTCACAACTTACACCATTTAGTCAATTAATTGTAGAACTGGGTGTGTCTCAGAGCTATATGCGATAAGGATGTTTGTCATGGACTTTTGGGAGGGTTTACACTATAAATAGTGACTTTAGGTGTCGATTTGGCTCCTGTTGATGGTCCAAATTGCACAACAATAGTTAAACAGAATATTACTATCCTGCTCTCCTGAAAGAGAAAGATGATCACATGGATATCTTTGCTCCCAAGGTCTTTGTAAATGGTTCTCGACTGTGCTGACTTTACTCAATGGATGATGTGAATGGTAATGTTCAAGGGGCTTGCTATTGTTGGGCTTCTGGATTGATCTAAGATCAAGCATAAATTCAAAACCTACTTTAACTGGGGTTTTTAAAGAAACATAAAAAGATAGATCAAAGCTTGCAACTAAAAAGAATAATAATTCATCCTACTTATCCAGATTTGTTACCTTTCAAGGAATTTCCAACTGAAACTGGAGAACAAAATCAACTTGTGAGTTACACACAACTTCATTCATCCACAGTGCTAATTTTAACAATAGAGTGTAAATTACCATTTAAACAAAACCTAAAACAAAACTTCTTTTGTTGAAAGCTTTTCAAATCAAATGATTAAGTCAAGACAAACACCATTCTGGAACACAACATGGAATAGATTTTAATCTGGTTGTTTTTATTGTTAGTGAAATAGATAAGCAACATTTACAAATCTAGCACAATCACCAGTGTACAGAAAATCCATGACTTCAAATTGTTTCCATCTATACTAAGAAAACTAGAAGTATACATTACTATCTATGTTGAATCTAACTCCTATTCTATTGCTATTCTCAAACTTTTCTCTATTACTACTTAGAAGAGTCCTACTGCTCTTGAAATCTCTTTCTCTATGTCTCTGAACTCCTTTTTAAAAAGGCAAAAAACATGCCATATATACAGGATGTCGCCAAAAGAAATGCGTTGGCCCCCTATTTTAGGGTTTTCAAAATATCTACTGGTTGCAGGAGGGTGGGCCCTCAAATCTTTTTTAATAGAGTTAATGCTGCGTTAAATGGAATCCTCACTGTCCATGTTGGTGAAAGATTGCTCAGGGGATGTTCTGTATATTTTTTGTAACTACAACATTTACTTCCGGCCTCAGTGTCCATCCTCGAACTCCCTTGAAGGGCCACCTTGAAAGCTCTAAAGCATCATCACTAATGTAGATCCATCTTTTCCAATAGACACCACAGCTGTCCCAGAGACTTGTGGTTTCCTCCTTCTTCTTGCTCTAGACCTCTCTGCACATTAACCATCCCCCCTGGAAGTAGCATCAGACTCTCTGTTCAAATTTGAACACCATCATTCCCTAGCTAAACCATTAGATCATCCATAGAGTAAGTTCATGTCATTCACATTCTGTTGATTTCCTTCACAGGGATACTCAATCAGTCGAACTGTTATTGGTTGGCCCTTTTATCTTCTTCTAATTGGTGGAACAAACTCCACGTAATACTCCCGGGTAGTCAAAAGTGGTTCATACCAAATCGCATGTTAGTGAGACACCATCGGTGTCTCCCCAATGCATTTACATTCTACAGCAGTTATCGGCATGACCCACGATGGTTGGAAAGAGTTCATGTTGAGCTGCACAAGCCATAGCAATACCGCAAAAACCATCGACAAGACCTCATATCGAGCCTCTTTTCCTTTGGCGAGCAAACCCATCTCAGGGAGAATCCTTCATGTTTGGGAAGACCTTACCCCAAACTCACGTCTTGTCGCCGAGACACCCCCAGGTTGGCGAGAGTTCATCAAGCGCATTCCACTACACCAAAAGGAGAAAACATGTTGGCAAGGCTACCACTAGTCGGCAAGACCAACATTGGTCGGGGAGACATCACAGCGACTTCATTTCAGTCATCCCGAGCTAGGCTCAACCCCCTTGTATTTCAATAAGACTCCCCCATGGTCGGCAGGACATCACGGAAAACCCCTTTTCTCCCTGAGCTCACTTTGTTTTAGCGAGACCTTTCATCAAGCTCAAATTTTCCACTGAGACTCCCTCGGCTAGGACCACTATTCCATGTCGACAAGACCAACTCCACTCACCAAGACACTACACCGAAGGGCGAACCCTATAGAAAAACCTCCATGCTTTAGCGAGACCTCTTGACGAATACAAATATTTCTCCCTGATGTGGCCCTTTGAACAACTTCGAGGAGACCTTCTCCGTCGACATGACATTACACCGAAGGCATAACCTTCGGTGAGACATCACTCAGTCATTGAGACTTCTCAACGAGCCCAAACTGCTACACCGATGCTGCTTCACCCGACTGAGAGTCTACACTATCAGTGAGACATCACTGCGAAGCCACCTTTGTTATCGAGACCCTGCCTCTTTAGCCAGGCATCATGTAGAAGGTATAACCCTTCGCCGAAACCTTACGAGTTGGCAAGACCTTTCATCAAGTGCAAATATTTTGGTGATGCTAACCTTGTGTGCAATCGGTCGGCAATACTTTAGCATGTTGGGGAGACATATGAAAACTTACAGTGAATAAAACTGTTTGGCTAACTGGGGCATTTCAAAAAAAATAGAACCACTGCTAGTCAGCAAGACAATTGGAAGGTCTTTTCGACTCATTCCTTAGAAGAATTTAATGCCAAACTGGATTGGGGGATACTTTCCAACTGAGCTCCTTAACAAATATCATCATGTGCATGATTTAATCTTGCAAAACAAATTCTCCATTAGTCCTCAGAAGCGTATAAGATAAATTATCATAAAATACACTATTGCTTATGATTATTTCACTCAATTTTAGCAAGAAGAAAACCAACTCAAGGTGAGATAGAACCAAAATCTGATAAAACAAAATACAGACCCAAGAGGAAAACAAAGGAAACTCCCAAGACTAAAGCTAATAAACAAAGGCAACGAAAGCAAAAGGAGAAGGGGGACCCATTTTCTTCTAGAATAAAATGGGGTGGTTATGCAAGGCATAAAAAATAGCGACTCAACTGGGGAAATGGTTTAACCATTTTCAAGAAACTGAAGGATTCAACTACCCAGAACTCGTTGTTTATGAACATCACAACTCCAATTAGGTCAGTTTTAACAACCAAGGCTAAGCTAGAATCTCAAATGTAAATAAAAAATGGCCACCCCTGAATCTGTGTGTGCTTGATTATGCATCTCATTTAGAAAGTTTTCTTCATATTTCAAACAATAATGTGCAAGACTTGAGCTACATGAGTTGATTCCCTTTAGCTGTCGTGCAATGAGGTCCTGGGAATTGCTTCACTACTAGTCAGGCATCCATAGGCCCAATGAAGATACCTCTAGTTTTCTCATAGCATTTCTCTACTGCTAGCCAGGTGTCCATAGCCCCAGTAGAGATACTGGAATCACCCATTCATAGTGAGTCCAATTTTCTTTTAGATCATTCTTTTCCTTTTTTTGTTTTTTTTGTTTTTTCTCTTGGAGTTTTAGATATGTCATTCAATTTTATTTCCAATATGTTAGATGTCAAACATCTGTTCTAGGTTGAAAGCCACCATGGACCTCATAACAACACTTGGGAGATCTTATTTTTCACTCAAATCTTACAACACTATCATCCTGGGACAAATATGCCATTACAAAGGAGATGATCTTGATCATTCATGACATATTCAGAGGAGCTAATGAAGGTCATTTACTTTACACCTTGTTTTTGATACTTTCCACAACTCTTGTTGACAATGGGCATAAAACAAAGAGTTTAGGACAAAAACACCCAATCAACAAACATGAAAATACCTAAACCACTTCTCTCCTAATAACCAAAGTATGCTTCAGATAACAACCCACCATTTTAAGATGTAAAGAATAGAGAAACCCCAAAGAACAACAAGACAGAAACCAAATAGCAAAGGGAGCGAAAGGATAGAAAGAAAGAACCAACAAACAACAACAAAACTATTTACAAATAGAAAAAAAGGAAAGCTATTTACTTGCAGAATAGAATTAGCAAGCCTTATGACTCGAAATAATGCTTAAGAAACTGCCCATTGATAGGAAAGGGAACATGTTCTCCAGTTAAACTACTCAATCAGACAGCATTCTCTCCTAGGATCTCAACAATCTGATAGGGACCCAACCATAGCTTATCAAATTTCTTGTGACTACCCTTATTTTCACTAGCTTTACCCCATAGCAACACAAGGTCTAACATCCTGAAAGCCTTGATTCTAGCTCTTTTGTCAAACCAATGTTTGACAATAGCTTGATGTCTAAAGAATTGCTGCAAGGTGGCATCTTTCTGCTCTTCTAATTTCAACAAGGAAGCTAATCTTACCTCTAGCCTATCATCACTAGAGTAGAATTTCTTCATGAACTCAAGGATAGGTATTTGCAAATGAATAGGGAACACAGACTCTTGGCCATACACTAATTTAAATGGTGAATTCTTTAAAGCAGCCTTGATCCTAGTTCTATCCACTTATAACGTGAATCTCAACTGGGTATGCTAATCCCTAGGATTGTTTTCTAGCAGTTTCTTAATTACCCCTAAGAGATTCTTATTGGTTGATTCTACAACTCCATTTCCTTGTGGGTAATAGTTTGAGAAATATTTCAAGACAATTTTGTGATCATAAGCCCATGAAATGAACCGAGTAGAAGAGAAGGAAGATCCATTGTCGCATACCAAAGCAAAGGGTACCCCAAACCTAGTTGTGATGCATTCAGTGAGGAACTTGATCACTACCTCTATTGTGTTGTTCTTGCAAGGTATAGCCTTTGTCCATCTTGTGTAGTAATCAGTATCCATCAAAATAAATTTGTGTCCTATAGAATAATTTGGGTTAATGACCCCAATAAAGTCCAATGCCCATTAGGAAAATGGTCTTACCTCGTAGACAGGTTGCAATGGCATGGTTGAATGGCATTCTTTTGATGCAGAAATCTGACATATGTGACACGTTCTTGTATGTCAATGGGAATCTTTGAACACACATGGACAGTAATAACTAGATCTGAGGAACTGGTGTGCCAATGAATCTATAGAACCATGACCTATGTCATTTTTCCCATGGAATTCAGTGATCACTTGTTTAGCCTCTTGCTGATCAAGGCATCATAGGTACACTCCCTCAAAATTATTTCTATATAGTAATCCTCCTTTGAGCATATAATGAGATATTTTCATTCTCAGTGCTCTCCTTTGAGTGGTGTTCATTTCCTCTAGACATCAATTGTTGAGGATGAAATAGATGATATCAGCATACCAAGGATCATTGGAAAAGGACTGAGTGGTGTATTGCTGGAAAATAATGTTTTCACTAGCATCCACCATGGATTTAGATAGGCCCGTGCCTCTGAAAATTTTCATAGGGTGTAGATTGAACTCTTGTAGGATGGCCATCCATTTCCCTCTTATTTCTCCCAGCTCGCTCTGTATAAGTAGAGACTTCACAGCCGCGTCAGTAACTACAACAATGATTTAGCTTCGGAGAATGTAGTTCCTAAACTTTTTGACAACTCTAACTAGCGCAAAAGCTTGTTTCTCAAGAGGGGGTTATTTGATCTCAGCATTCTTAAATGGAGAGCTCATGAAGGTGATTGGCCTCTCCTCTCCCTCTTTCCTTTGTTGAGTTAAGACAGCTACACAGGAATGTTCAGAGGCGAAAGAGTAAATATAGAACGGCCTCAAGTGGTCAGGGCTGGTGAGGACTAGTGCTTCTGAAATGGATTGCTTGACCTGTGAAAATGCGGCCTTCACCTCATTACTCCACTCTATCTTGGCGTCTTTCTTCATCATTTCATTTAGTGGTTTTATGATCTCTACAAAGCCCATGACAAACCTTCTCACAAATTTGATCTTTCCAAAGAAAGACCTCATTTCCTTCTTGCTTCCTAGCTTGGTGATCTTTAGAATGGACTCAACTAAGTCTGGATTGATTGATATTCCTCTTTTAGAGATTATGTGTCCCAAAAGCTTCCCTTCAAAAACCCCAAACACACACTTTTTAGGATTCAAGGGGACGCCATATTAGATACATCTCTGAAGAACTTTGGCTAAGTCTATCGTGTGGTTCAATCTATCCTTGGAGAACACTGTCAGGTCATCCATGTAAACAATAATGCATTTACCGATTAAGTCCTTGAATGCTACATTCATGGTGCATTAAAAATTTTCTCCAACGTTGATCATACCGAATGGCATCCTTTTGTATGCAAATGTTCCCCACTTTGTAGTGAAGGCTATCTTCATTCTATCTTCATAATTAACCATCACCTGATTGTATCTAGAGTAACCATCTAAGAATGATATCATCTGAGATCCATTGATAATTTGCAAGACTTCATATAGAGAAGGGAGTGGGTAATTGTCTTTTTCTGAAGCTCTGTTTAAATTTCTAAAATCTACACAGCCTAATCTCCCCATTTTTCTTATGGACTAGAACTAGGTTGGCCACCCATGTTGAGTGTCGTATAGGGAAGATTATTCTTGCATAAAGTAATTTCTAAACTTCCTTGAGGATCAGTGGTTCAATCAGGGCATTGAAAAGGCATTGTTTCTATCAAAATGGTTTAGCTTTGGGCTTCAGAGGGATAGTATGAGTCATTACAGAAGCATCAAATGTCTTTAGATCTTCATATCCCCAAGCTATTGCAGCAATATCTTTCTTCAGTGCCCTCAGTATATCTTTTCTGATTGCTTCAGGGCAAGCTGTCCCTATGTAAACACTTCTTTTAGGGCCAAAATTAGCTAGGTTAATAGTTTCATATTTGCCTCCTTTATCTTCAACTGATATCTTCTCTCGAGCCCTTGGGTTTGAATCAAAAATTCTTTCCAAGGCCACCATTCCCTTAGGAATGCTAATTCTTTTTAAATTGAGGATCCTTTTTGTATCACAATCTTCAGGGTTTTGATCTCCTTGATCTCTGTTGGAATCATCAATGATCTATCCTTCGAAAACATCTGAGCTTTCCAGAAAAGAAAGAATATGTCGATCATCATCAAAGACTTGAAAGTTCCTGACATTATCGAGAACTACAGGGGTGAAAATTAATTCTATTGAGAATCTCTTAAGCTTGGAGCCTTGCAGAGGTTCCAAGGTGCTTGTAGCAATAGCTAATGAATCATCTATTTGATTTTCCTCTCTTGGGATTAAGCTAATCCCAAAAGTATCAAAATATTCAATCAAGTTCCATACCCGATTTCTATAAGCTGCTAGCCTTCTGTTGTGACATGTGTATTGGCTACACACTTTCTTGATAACAATTTATGAATCTCCCTTGACCATCAAGACTGTGACTTTCTTCTTATGTGCGAACATCAGCCCCCGAGTTAGAGCTTCATATTCTACTACATTGTTAGTGTATCCAAACTACAACCTATAAGAAGCAAAGAAAGTTTTCCCTTTCGGGCTGTTTAATTCAATTCCAACACTATAGTCTATTTTAGATTTGGATCCATCAAACGTAAGGGTCCACAACTGATCATGAGGTAGGGTTGATTCTTTAGAGGTTATTGTGGGCATTTGGATAGGATGAGCCAAAGGTGGGGCTGCTTCATCTTTTGCATCAGATATAGGGAATGGGTGTTCAATAGGTTCTTTAGGTACACCTTCCAATTCCTGCATAGCTAGATCATATAATTTTTGGGTATCCTTCTAACAGTCACGTGTGCCTTTGGTTAATCCCTTGGGTTTTTGTATACTCATGAGTGTAGGGATGCCGACCAAACCTTGGGGTTGTTCTTCATCAATATGCTGATTCAGAAATGTGTCTGGGGCAGGTTCAATTTGAGAAGGAACTTCCTTTGAAGGCATCTTATCCCTAGTTAACATTATTGATTCTTTGACTTCAAATGAGAAGTGGTCTGCAACGATCTCAAGGTGACTTAAGCTAGCTTCCCCACCTTTGGAAACATGATTTAAAATGCTAATGCAGGGTTGGCAAGTCAATTCAGAATGATTTTGGTAATGCATCCTGCACCAATTAGGGAGTAAAAGACTTTGCATATCGGTATCTTCGCCTAAGACTAGCTAATCCTATTGCAGCTTCTTGATCAATGCTTGTTGATTTTCATTAATTGTAGAATTAGGGAACTTTTGTATTGGAAGTTCTTTAGGATAAAGAACAGAAAGGTTAAAATTTCCTCTCCTTTATAAACCTCTATCTCGGTTTTAAAGTAAGCTACCTCATTGGGGCAATCATACTCAGTGATGACATGCCTGAGGTGAGGTTCACTTTCAATCCTAATCTGTGTAGGCACTCCCCTCCATGGTAGCCACATATGTGAAAAGTCAAGGGAGAGATACCCCCTATACCTTTCATCAAATCTCTACTCAGCAGTATACCATAAGTCTCGGGAATGTCTGCCACTTGAACATCTATATTGGTTTGAATCCTAGGGTCTGACCCTACTTGCACATGTACGTTTATCAACTCTCCCACTATGTTCACCTCTATCTTGTCAAGTTGGATGACCTTCTTGTTTGTTTGGATAGGGTTCAATCCCAATTTCTTGCATATAGAAAATGGCATAACATTGCTAGAAGCCCCTGAATCTAACAGATAGTTATGTAGGTTCTTCCCACAAATTCTTAAACTTAAAAGAAATGATGGAGTACCTACCTTGCCTCTGTATAAGGTTGCATTCATGTCTAAAAAAAATGCCACCTTGTTCTTTTCTTTTGATTTATCAGCTTGCTCCAAAGCTTTCAGCACTATCTCCCATTGGGCAGGGCACCACTTTAGGATGTCGAAGTATGACAAAGAGGTTTTTTGTTTCTGCATCTCATAAACAATATCAAATTATGTATTATAACTTGCATTACTTTTGACAACCCCAAGTGAATTACCTCTATTATGGAAGTCAGGTGGGCCTTTTGGAGGAGGAGGGTTGTTATCAGCACTTTGAGTTGGAGGCCACATGTGATTAGGTGGTGCTAATGTAGTGAACGATCTCTTATTCTGATTTCTTAGGAAGTCTCCTCCCTTTGTCTAAAAAGCTTGGGAATCATATGAATATTCCTTAGGTTCATTCTCACTTTGCATCAGGAATGAAGGTTCTTCCTCAAAGAGGTCATAAATAATAGTTGTATCTACTGAGCCACCTCCATTGTTTGAATTCCCTTGGAAGGTTTGGGAATTTCCTATGCCATCTTAACAACTTTCTCCATTTTAGGGCAGCTTACCTCAGAATGGGTTGTAGAATCATGTAGCATGCACCAGTTAGTCATAAAATTGAGGTCAGCAACATTTGCAGTATGTGACCTCTCCTCATAATTGTGAGAAATTCCACCATTTTTTGGCCCTGTATTCCATTGTCAGTTGTTATTTGGCCTTTGGTTATATCCTCTATTTTGATTTTGATGCCCTTGGTTAGGGGATTTTTGGCCTTCATAACCCCTTTGGTTGTGATTATAGTTGTTCTGATAATTACCCTAGTTGTTATTGCTCTGATTAGGATAATTACCTTGGTTTTGAGAGGGGTTCAGTCTAAGCTGAGCCATGTCATTTGTGACTTGAAACAACATTTTATTTAAGGTCTCTACCTCATTTGTGAGTTGAACGGTCTTTTCATTTTCCACACTCTTAGCAATAGGTGGCTGAACACCATGATTTGGTGTTCCAATTTGGTTATGATGACCATGGGGACTTTGAGGAACCTATGATTGTTGAAAGAAGTTAGGAGTTCCACTAGCAAAGAATGGAATAGGTGGTTGAGTTTGCAATTCAGACATAGGCCCATAATGGGAAGGAGACGTCCCTGGGATAGTATTGAATAAAGGGGTTGGACTATGCATCTGATATCCCATTGAAGGAAAACCTCCTCCCAAACCTCCTTGTTGGGAACTGATTTGTTGTTGAAGCTTAATAGCTAGATGATAAACCTTAGACAAGGAATCAATGTCTGTGGGCTGATAATTCCTTTGTAGGAACAAGCCAAGTAAAGGGTCTATAACCCTAAAGTATGCTTGAATGGCACTATTTTCAGTAACTAGATAGGGGTCTTGCAGTCTCCTATACATTCATTGAAACCTGGTATTGAATAAAGGCAAGGATTCACCTGGCTCCTTCCTAATGGTAGTGAATTGGTGGTACAAAAGGGTTGGATCCACATAAACCCTAAACTAATTGATGAAAGCATTCTCCAAGTGCGTCCAAGTCAGAATGGAACCTTGTGGAAGGTTAAGATACTAGTTGTACACCATATCCCCTAAGGAATAAGGAAAAAACCTACAAACTACATCATGGTGAGCTATCTAAACTCTAGTACAAGCATCCTTAAAGGCTTGTATGTGCTCTTCAACACTCCTTGATTCGCCATGAATGTATTTGGGACAAAATTTCTCAAGATTCTTAGGCATATCATGAAAACCTCTAGGAATGGTCCCCAATGGAGAGGGATTATTCTAAGAGAACGCCATTGGTGGTGGTGGTGGTTGAGCTAGTTGTTGGATGGATTGAACCAACTATAATGACAATTGAGATGGGTTGGGAGCTGGATTGATAGGTATCCACTGGGGTATTGGTGAAAATCCTGGTGGAGTGAGCAGAGCTGACGAGGGTGGTATGATGGTTTCCCTAGTCCTGTGACTCTTGTGTCTTATTGGGGTCTTGAGTTTTGTCAAAGGTGGTGGGTTTTCAGCTGATCGAAGAACTCTATAGGACCTTTCTAGTGAGAAAAATCCAGTATTATCCAGCTTGCCCTTCTGGGCCCTCCCTCTAGCACCAGTTCTCTATTGATGGTCCAAATTGCACAGCAATAGTTAAACATAATATTACTATCCTGCTCTCTTAAAAGAGAAAGATGATCACATGGATATCTTTTCTCCCAAGGTCTTTGTAATCGGTTCTCGACTGTGATGACTTTATTCAATAGTTGATGTGAATGGTAATGTTCAAGGGGCCTGCTGGTGTTGGGATTTTGAATTGATCTAAGATCAAGTATAAATTCAAACCTATTTTAACTGGGGTTTTTAAAGAAAGAAAAAAAGATAGATCAAAGCTTGGAACTGAAAAGAATAATAATTCATCCTACTTAGCCAGACTTGTTACCTTTCAAGGAATTGCCAACTAAAACTGGAGAAGAAAATCAACTTGTGACTTACACAGAACTTCATTCATCCATAGTGCTAATTTTAACAACATATTGTAAATTACCATTTAAACAAAACTTATTTCCTTGAAATCTTTTCAAATCAAATGATTAAGTCAAGAAAAACACCATTCTGGAACACAACATGGAATATATTTTAATCTGGTTGCTTTTACTATTAGTGAAACAAATAAGCAACATTTACAAATCTGGCACAATCACCAGTGTACAAAAAATCCATGACTCCAAATTGTTTCCATCTATACTAAGAAAACCAGAAGTATACATTACTATCTATGTTGAATCTAACTCCTATTCTATTGTTATTCTCAAACTTTTCTCTATTACTACTTAGAAGATTCCTACTGCTCTTGAAATCTCTTTCTCTATGTCTCTGAACTCCTTTTTAAAAAGGAAAAAAACATGCCATATATACAGGATGTACCCAAAAGAAATGCGTTGGCCCCCCTATTTTTAGGGTTTACAAAATATCTATTGGTTGCAGGAGGGTCGGCCCTCAGATCTTTTTGAACAGAGTTAATGTTGTGTTGAATGGAATCCTCACTGTCCATGTTGGTGAAAGATTGCTCAGGGGATGATATGTAGATTTTTTGTAACTACAGCATTTACTTCCGACCTTCGTGTCCATCCTCAAACTCCCTTAAAGGGTCATCTTGAATGCTCTAAATCATCATCGCTAATGCATCCATCTCTACCAATAGACACCACAACTGTCCCTAAGACTCATGGCTTCCTGCTTCTTCCTACTCTAGACCTCTCTGCATGTTGACCATCCCCCCTGAAAGCAGCACCAGACTCTCTGTTCAGATTTGAACACCATCGTTCCTAGGCTGTACCATCATCTCATCCATAGAATAAGTTCATGTTGTTCACATTCTATTGATTTCCTTCACAGGGATAGTTAATCAGTCAAACTGTCAATGGTTGGCCCTTTTAGCTTCTTCTGATTGGTGGAACAAACTCCACGTAAGACTCCCAAGTAGTCAAAAGTGGTTCATACCGAATCGCATGTTGGTGAGACACCATCGGTGTCTCCCCGATGTGTTTACATTCTACAGCAGTTATCGGCATGACCCATGACAGTCGGCAAGAGTTCATGTCGAGCTACACAAGCCATATCGATACCGCAAAAACCATCAGCAAGACTGCATTCCTTTGGCAAGACCTCATATCGAGCCTATCTTCCTTTAGCGAGTACACCCATCTTGGGGAGAATCCTTTGTGTTTGGGAAGACCTTACCATGAACTCATGTCCTGTCACCAAGACACCCCCAGGTTAGCGAGAGTTCATCGAGTGCATTCCACTACACCGAAAGGAGAAAACACATTGGAAAGGCTACCACTAATCAAAAAGACCAACATTGGTCAGGGAAACATCCCAATGATTTCATTTCAATCATCCCGAGCTAGGCCCAAGCCCCCTTATATTTTGGTAAGACTCCCCCACGGTTAGCAGGACATCACAGCGAGCCCCCTGTTCTCCCAGAGCTCACTTTGTTTCGGTGAGACCTTTTGTCAAGCTCAAATTTTCCACCGAGACTCCCCCAACTGGGACCACTATTCCATGTTGGTGAGACCAGCTCCCTTCACTGAGACACCACTGAAGGGAGAACCCTTCGGAGAAACCTCCATGCTTCGGCCAGACCTCCCGGCGAATACAAATATTTCTCCCTGATGCGGCCCTTTGAACAACTTTGAGGAGACCTTATCCATCAACATGACATTACACCGAAGGCATAACCTTCGGTGAGACATCACTCGGTCACTGAGACTTCTCAGCGAGCCCAAACTGCTACGCTGATGCCGCTTCACCTGGCCGAGAGTCCACCCTATCAGTGAGACATCACCGCAAAGCCACCTTTGTCGCCGAGACCCTACCACTTCGGCTAGGCATCATGTCGAAAGTATAACCCTTTGCCGAAACCTTATGGGTCGGTAAGACCTTTCATCGAGTTCAAATATTTTGGCGACACTAACCTTGTGTGCAATCAGTCGATGGGACTTTAGCATGTTAGGGAGACATATGAAAACTTACGGCGAATAAAACTGTCTGGCCGACCGGGGCATTTCAAAATGAATAGAACCACTGCTAGTCGGAAAGATAATTGGAAGGTCTTGCTGAATCATTCCTTAGAAGAATTTTATGCCAAATTGGATTGGGGGATACTTTCCAACCGAGCTCCCTAACAAATATCATCATGTGCATGATTTAATCCTACAAAACAAAGTCTCCATTAGTCCTCAAAAGTGTATAAGATACATTATCATAAAATACACTATTGCTTATGATTATTTCACTCAATTTTAGCAAGAAGAAAACCAACTCAAGGTGAGACAACCAAAATCTGATAAAACAAAATACAGACCTAGGAGGAAAACAAAGGAAATTCTCAAGACCAAAGCCAATAAACAAAGGCAATGAAAGAAAAAGGAGAAAGGGGACCCATTTTGTTCTAGAATAAAATGGGGTGGTTATGCAAGGCATAACAACTCCTTCAGGAGCTCTCAGAAGCTCTTAGGAGCTAAACTTTAGCGACTAATTCCTAAGGACTAATTCTATCTTACTTCCTAACTTAAGGTTTTTTTGACTTATTTCTAACTTCATTTGACTTGATTGAGACTGATTCATTGAAAAGACTAACACTTATCTTAATTCTTAATCTAGAATTCAAAATCCAAATTTAATTCTAATTTACTTCAAAAGAAATCTATCTTAAGATTTGTTGGAAAATAAATACTATTTTAAAGAACAAAAATGAATTGCAAGGAAATAATGATTAATCTAGAAAACATAAGGACTAATTTCCATGAACAAATTTCCAACAAACTTCAATTCCATCTTTCCATAAGTTCCCATCATTGCTTCAATTTAACTTAACAAATAATCACCAAACTTAATTCTTGCAAACAACATCTAAAATTGATTATCTTAATAAAATTTATGATGAATCTAACAAACCATTCTAATTATGATAAACTAAACTTAAGAGTGATTCAACCACAATTGCTGAAAGTGATTCAAACTAACTTAACATTTCAGATTTAACAGCTAACACTTCAGATTTAATATTCATGAACAAAAATAGCATAAACTCATAAAATACCAAACAGGATCAATTCCTTTGGTTGAGTGAGCCCTGCTCTTCCTCAGGTAAGACCTCTTAACACAGTAATTCAAGTTAACTTCTTATCTTCATTCAAATTGATCAAATAGAGATGCAGAATAGAGTATTGCAACCATTACAAGATTTCTAGCTAAAAATTATCTAACTCCCATCTAAAACCGAAACATGGATATTTATAACTATATCCTTATTAAATTCACATGGTGTTAACTACCAAGATTCAAGGAAAAAGTGATGGGCAAGGTCGTTGATGTCACAACTTGCATCATTTATTTAATTAATTATCGAACATGGTGTGTCTCAGAGCTATATGCGATAAGGATGTTTGTCACAAAATTTTGGGGGGGTTTGCACTGTAAATAGTGACTTCAGGTGTCAATTTGGCTCCTTCAGGATCTTTTAGGAGCTCTCAAGAGCTCTCAGGAGCTGAACTTTAGTGACTAATTCCTAAGGACTAATTCTATCTTTCTTCCTAACTTAAGGTTCTATTGACTTATTTCTGAATTCATTTGACTTGATTGAGACCAATTCATGGAAAAGAGTGACATTTATCTTAATTCTTAATCTAGAATTTGAAATCCAAATTTAATTTTAATTTACTTCAAAATAAATCTATCTTAAGATTTGCTGGAAAATAAATACTATTTTAAAAAACAAAAATGAATTGCAAGGCAATAATGATTAATCTAAAAACATAAATATTAATTTCCATGAATATATTTCCAACAAACTTCAATTTCATCTTTCCATAAGTTTCCATCATTGCTTCAATTTAACTTAATAGATAATCACCAAACTTAATTCTTGCAAACATCTAAAACTGATTATCTTAATGAACTTTATGATGAATCTCACAAACCATTCTAATTATGATAAACTAAACTTAAGAGCAGTTCAACCACAATTTTTGAAAGTGATTCAAACTAACATATCATTCCAGATTTAACATCTAACACTTCAGATTTAATATTCATGAACAAAAATAACACAAACTTAGAAAAATACCAAACAAGATCAATTCCTTTGGTTGAGTGGGCCCTTCTCTTCCTCAGGTAAGACCTCTTAACATAGTAATTCAAGTTAACTTCTTATCTTCATTCAAATTGATCAAATTGCGACCCAGAACAGAGTATTGCAACCATTACAAGATTTCTAGCTGAAATTTTATCTAACTCCCATCTAAAACTGAAACATGGATATTTATAACTATATCCTTATTAAATTCACAACATGGCATTAACTGCCAAGATCCAAGGTGTCCAAACTAAAGATTAAAAATAAAACTAAAGAAGAACTAAAACAGGACTGAGAATAGACATAGAGAAATATTCTAGATCGATGCTAGGACTAGAAGTTTCCAAACTGACTACAAAAGAAGTTGATTTGGACTTAAGTGATTCATCATCCAGCTGGGGAAATCAATGGCGTGATTATCTTGCTTGATTAAATAGGGAGTTTAACTTCATCATCAATCTTTTAAATACCCTGAATAAAACCCTTAATAAGAGGATACCAATTATGACAATAAAAGATTAACACTGCATAATTAACTCATCAATATCATCATGAAAGCAACACATTTAACATAAAACACTACCTCAAATACATCTGCCAAATTAGCCAAACATAAAGTAAAGTAAGTAAATATATTAGTCTATAGTCTACTACCAGTCATGTTAATTAACAAAAATAACAAGTATTTTAAACATAAAATGATTTATATGATAGTATCTTTAAGCCTCTCATCACAAGGGGCATTTGGAGAAGAGGCAAAGACTACCCTATGGGAGTAGACTGGTAAAGGATGTCATAATGTGAAAACCTAAATTTTGTTTCTTTTCTTTTGTTATAACAAATTCCTTTCTTGATTTTTGCCTGTTTGTTTGTATTTAAAATGCCAAATCATTCGTTGAATTTGGGATACAAATATTTATTTAATGTGGGACCTACCTGTTAGAGTAATAAGTTATTATGCTTAATTAATTACATCACATTGATTAATTAATTAAGTCACTTATTCCTCTTTATTACTTAAGCTAAACTTAGGCACATTTATTAATTAATTATTAATTATTAAGTGTGCACACTAGGGTTTCATTTAGGGTTTCTTGATCTCCTTCATAAGGATTGATCACATTGTAATAATTGATTCTCTTAATGCATTTTCACAGAGAGGTTTTCTGAGAACAACTTTTTCCGTTCTTCATATCTTTTGCATGTGACAGGTATCGATCTTGCATGCAGGTGATCTTGGTGATTCTAACATGGTATCAGAGCTCCAGACCTGTAGCAGCCTGTTCGTGATCTAAAGATATGGCCTTTCAGTGAGATTCAAGTGCAAGGGTTTCCACATGCAATTTTTTGATTGAATCTAGGGGTAGCCTAATTTTCTGTGTATTTTGGGACAAAACGGACCTCACCATTGAGTCCGCAACGCCCAAAAACCCCCATTTTCATATAAAATTTGCCTATTTTGGTGCAAGTTGGTCGAGAAGGCAAAAAAAAAAATTGTCTGAGGGGCCGTACGGCCTCCCCAGCACGCGGATCGAGGCTTGAAAAATTAAAAAAAAGGGGTAAAAGCGTGTTTATTGGGTTCTGTGCCTGCGCGGCCAGTATACAAGGGGTCCGCCGCCCGGCGGCCACCGGGCGGCCACCCAAACGCCGCCACCGGTTCACTTCCCCACCAGTCCGCCGCTGATCCCAGCTCCCTCCGCTCCGCCCCCGGTCATATGGAGGACCGGGGGCCCTCCGATTTGCCCCCGCGGGCCCCTGCGCTCCGCCGCCGGTCATATTGGGGACCGATCCCCTCTCTCCAGCCCCTGCCGGGTACATGCAGCCAGCCGGCGGTCACATGCATGACCGGGAGCCGATAGATCCAGCCCCTTCGAGCTCAGCCCGCGGTCATATGCACGACCAAGGGCCGAAATTTTTTTGCAGGGGAGGTGATTTTTTGTGCCGACGGCCCCCAGGCCATCAAATTTAAGCTCGTGAAATGATGACGTCAGCATGACGTCAGCGTACGGCCGGCCCTCATATGCCCCTCCTAGCCCTAATTTGCCCTAAAGAAGCAGTTTTTTTCTTTTGGCCATAACTTGGGCATACGGTATCAAAATCGGGCAAACGAGATATCGCCGGAAAGCTGATTCCGAGCTCTTTCTTGTAGTGCAGTTTATTTTACAGTATTTTTCTGTTTTACTGCATTTATTACTGTTTGAAGTCAGATGTTGTTTTTGGACTTCCGAGCTCATAACTTTTTGCCACGATCTCCGTTTTTCGCCTCGTTTGAAGCGTCGGAAAGGTATTAAGGAGCTCTATATTGCTGTCCATGCACTTTTTCTGTATCTGTCCCAGGTTTATCAGTTAGTCCAGATTTGGCCCGATGGGTTGTTTGGCGATTACTTGGATGTTTTGGCAGTTGGGAGAGTGCATCTTGCATCTTTGCACTTCGTTTACAGTAATATATCATTTAATAATCACTTGCTGCATCATAGATTCCAGAGTTGTTCCAGTTTGGAGTTTTCCAGTGTTCCGTGGCATCGGGTTTTCTGTTGCTTTAATCATGATTCCTTGAGTCAATCAGTGACTCTCATCCGGTTTCAGTAGTATACAGAAGAATATTTCCTTGCTTGCCTATATCAAGTTCCAGTGTTACTCTACAGAGTTCTTCCAGTGCTTCTTTGCAGCATGTTATCTCATTGTAAGGGGGGTTTTGTCCCACTGGGTTTTTCCTTCTCTTACTCCTTATTGCATTTGTAAATGGGTACCTGATCAGGCCTAGTTGCCGGGACCCATCTTTGCTTTCATGCATCTATTCTAGTGTTTTAGCTTCTTCCTAAGTTCATCTTAAGGGGGGGTGTTAGAGTAATAAGTTATTATGCTTAATTAATTACATCACATTGATTAATTAATTAAGTCACTTATTCCTCTTTATTACTTAAGCTAAACTTAGGCACATTTATTAATTAATTATTAATTATTAAGTGTGCACACTAGGGTTTCATTTAGGGTTTCTTGATCTCCTTCATAAGGATTGATCACATTGTAATAATTGATTCTCTTAATGCATTTTCACAGAGAGGTTTTCTGAGAACAACTTTTTCCGTTCTTCATATCTTTTGCATGTGACAGGTATCGATCTTGCATGCAGGTGATCTTGGTGATTCTAACACTACCCACTATGGATTCACTTGTTTTCGATAGGTTCTTTTTTGATATCTTTTGGATTTCTATACCTTTGGGGATGGAGTTTTTTCAATGCTCATTATTTTCAGGTTGCAACTCGCCAAATTGGAGAAGTGAAAGGTGAATACCAATGAGGAAGAGTTTGGAGGATTTGGTGGGAAAGCATTGTTTGATTTCCTAAGCTATCTTTGTATGCATTGTGGTCTTAGAATAGCCTGTAATGCTTTGCATGTTTTTGAACTAACTTTTTTATTCTGTGGGGTCTAGCCTACTATGGTTTACTTTTCTCTACAAATCATGAAATTTTTGGCACCTACATTTATATCTCTCCATGAATGTTTTATTTTATGTGATAATACAAACTATTTTTTAATGGGCTATTTGTCACCTATTAGCTATTTTTTATTTAATTTAAATTTTTTTTATAGTTGAAAATAGAGTATTTCTTTCCAATGGTCCTATTGATAGATCTATGTTCCTTTATTCCTCAAAAATAGTCCCATCTCCCATGCAAAAATCTCCATCTAATGTGCTTGATAGGATGAAAATTCAAGTGGAATTTGCTATCTCCCTAGAATGTCATTTGGAGATGTCCTACTATCCTAGGATGGGTGGGTGAGTGCAGTCATCCTATGATTTTCCTATAGATGGCAAGGCCTCCTCATGCCATTTTAAAAAGGTGTTTACTCAAGATACTCAAATAATTGGACAACATAAGAAAAATGTCAAATGGTGAAAAAGTGGTTTATGTGAGATGATGCTAGCATATGGTTTTAGATATAAAGCACATCCATAGACACTTTCCCAATTTCATTCAAAGGTAACCCTTGAGATATCTTTGTAATGAAGAGACAGATCTTGCTAAGGGTTGTCCTAGGATCCGATTAGGATCTAATGGGTTCACTACCAAGTTTTGACTTGGAAAAATGTATGAAATGCAAGATCTAATGATATGACCTAATGATGTGTGAAACATGAATAAATGACCTAGAAATGCATACAAATCAGAATAGAAAGTTACAAAATCAAAAGTGTGCACTTGAAAACCTAGAGATGATTGAACGAAGCTCTGGAATTCTAAAAATATGACTTTTTGACCTACTGGGACTCATTTTCCATTATGGGAAAATCAATCCTAGTTCTAGGAAACTGCACAGCAATAGGTTTCAAGAAAATGGGTATCTAAATCTACAAAGATCTTCAAAAAACACCCATAGTGGGACTCATTCGCCACTCTTGGCAAATAACTCTAGTTTGGATTTTGTGGAAATTCAATGTCTTGATCCACAGCTCTCAGTTTTATCTTTTTGTTCCTCTATGATTCTAGATTTGAAACCCTTATTTCAGGGCGGTAGGTGACCTTTTAGTAAATATTATGACCCTGCAAATAAGGGGACTTCTCCAACAAGCTTGCAAACTAATCTTCAATTATCTCCAAGCCTTTAGAGCACCTAAATCTACAATCACACAAAGAGATGTAGAAAAGTGTTGATTGTTAGGGAATAGGGGTTTGCCTTGGTCAAACCCCTTTTAGGTAATTAAACCAAATGATGAAATAAGATAATGAAGTATGAACATGAAGTAATGCAATTAAAACCTTTCCATGATGATGGATCTTGAATTGATACAACAATTGATGAAGAATTTTCCCTTGAAGTCCTTAGAAATGACCTTGAAAGCTACTTGATGACCTTGTGAAAACTTGAAATGTTTAACCCTTGCTTGCTTGACTTGATAACATGAATGCATGATGAAATAATGACTTTGAAGCTTGATGATATAGGTAATACACTCACATGACCGTTAATTTGATCCCCAAGGCTTACATAGGAGAAATTTAAACTTAAAACCTAGTTTTTCCCACTCAAACTTTGAAAATAGCTCAAATGGGACTCATTCATCATCCTTGGTGAATGAGTCCCACCTAGATGGGACTCATTTTCCCAAGTTGGTGAATGGGCCCACAGGGGCTATTTTTCCCATTAGAATGTTGGGGAGGGAAGAAATTAAGCTTATATGTTGATTTTATTGGGTTCTTGATTAAAATATGCCTTGGGATACACATTATAGGGTCATAGGGGCCTATTAATGATGATGTAAGGGTCATAAATGCAATAAGGGACAAAATCTAATGTGAAAGTGTAAATAAAAACACTTTACAATACTAAATTAAGGAAAAAATAGGTTTATTTAGCTTAAAAAGGCCCTAAATCCCATGTGACTGTGTAAAATACATTACAACACTAGATTAAGTCCACTTGATTTACAAGCCTCCTAAATTTAATGTGGAAGTGTAAATAAATACATTTTACAACATTAAATTAAGGCAAAGTTAAGTTAATTTAGCTTAAAAAGGGCCCAAGACCTAATGTAGATGTTGAAAACACCTCACAACACTATATCAAGGTGACATTAAGTCCAATTTATCATTAATTATTCCCAAATCAAGTGAAATTGTACCATTTCAAAGGGGGGTCAATTTCCATCATTACATCTAGCCCCCACTTTAGTGAGAGGAGGAACTTGCTTCAAACTCACACTAAAGTAGACATAGCATCAAGATACATGATCATGCAATGGTGATGAATAAAAGAAACAAAAAAAAGTGGAAATAAAAATATGATCAAGCTTCAACCATTTTTCCAACATGATGTGGATCAGATCTAGGTTGTTTTTCCAAAAAAAATACATACTCACTCTAAGGTGATAGAACTTCAGGGTGTCTGCCAGGTGAGAAGGCCTAAGAGGGTGAGACACATACACTCATGGATGGTATGCACTCACACTCACATGCGAGTGGCTATGGGGAAAGTCATGCCTCAGTCGAGCTTCCCGCTCAAACCATACTAAAGTTATACCTCCTAATAACTTTAATAAGGCGCCAAGAAAAAAATATTTTTGAGCTTCATGAGGTAAGAGAAACTTCATATGCTTGGATCTTATGAACAAACCAATGTTGTAAATGAAAAATAGTGTAATGGAATGTTCAAAGGGATTTTGCTTGATTCATGCAAGGTCTCTTCTTAGGGAACATCATGCCTAATAATGTCTCCAAGAGAGGAAAATTCAAAGAAATATCACACTCTCAGAGGAAATAAAACCCAATGACACCACCAAGAGGACACATCGCAAGAAGAAATAAAATCAAGCAATGAACCATGAGTCGCGATGTATGCCTTCACTTTAAAGTGGTTGCTAACACCATTACTGTGAGCAATTTCTTTAAAGTAGAAGAAGATATGAGAGCTTATTTAGAAAGCCCTATGCCAAGTCATATGTTTCCAATAAGCTACATCATGAAAAAGGTAGTATGTCACATGCAAGCCAACTTAAGGCATGTCATCCACATCCCAAGCTTTCTCTTATATGTACATGAAAGGTGGTCAACTAGCCAAAAGAGACACAAATAGGTGAAATACGAGGACAAGGCTACTTAACCCCTTGCCCCCACTTAGTGTAAGACAAGGATGAGCCAAAATGATTGATGAGATGCATGCTAGAGTGAAAATCAGTATCAATCAAAGGAATTAGGTTCCCCCACATAAGGGAGAGCACCAAACTCTTTAATATGTTGGATTTTACTACTCAAAGCCTTACAGTCATTAGTGGAATGACCATGAACTCTATGATATGCACAAAATGAATTCTTGTAGTAGAATATCTTTCATGTTCTTGGAGGAAGGGATATCAAACGATCTTGGAGGAGTCTCAAAAAGATACTCTCTTGATTCAAATTTGAAGATGTTCCTTTATTTTTGGACAAAGATATCTCTTGCTTAGTATTAGATGTCATACTTACATAAGACTCTTTAGATTGCTATATTTTGTTCTCTCCTTTATAGGAGGTTGTAAAATATATCAAATTCAAATCGTTAGTGTTTTGTGTGATGACTTGATATTAAGCAAAGATTTATTTGTTTCTTGCAAGTGCTAACAATCAAGACCACTAGTGTTTATCAATTCAGGATGCATTACTGTTAAATTCGGCTTAGAAAAATCTTTTGTTAGAGTGTTGATATTAAATGAAGGTTTGTTTGATGGTTTGATTTCTATCAAAGGAAAGTAACCAAGACCAGGGTTGTTTCTTGTATGTTAGGCTCTATAGGGACAAAAATACCTTGTTATCTAGCACCACATCCATTTCCACTATATCCTAGTTGTTTCATAAGTTCATAACCTCTTTCATAAATCTTTTTCATTTCTTTAGGATTCAGAGGTTGATGTTAGTCAAATTCGTTAAAGTTTTTTGTGTATGTTGTCTTTTCTTCTGATGTGGTTGAGGTGGATGCTTTCAAAGGGTCTTCTTTTTCCTTTCCATTTTTAGATTTTTTTTTATGATCTTGTATTCTCCCATGAATTTTGGTGTGAAATCGAAGGAACCCCAATCATCATCTAGTAACTTCATGCCTTCTTCAAGATATTTTTCTTTGTCTTTTTGTTGCATGGGTTCTATTTGTGTAGTTGGTGTGAATGTTTTCAAAGGATTCTATTTGTTTTTCTCAAGTTGTAAGACACTATAAGGCTCAGGATCAGCATCAAGTGTGTACACATTGTTATTGTAGACATACTTCATTTACGATGAAGAGTAGAAGGAACTCCATTCATTGCATGAATCCAAAGTTTTCCTAAAAGGAGATTATATGAAAGATCATGAGGCATAACATGGATCAGTGTTTCTAATTTGGTGTTTCCAACTTTAATGGGTAGGGTGATCACACCAAGTAGTTGTTTTCCTACATTGTCAAATCCCTTGATAGATAAAGAATCAGGTTGAATTTTTTATTTATCCACCCTAAGCCTATCCAAAAGGTTTACAGTACACACATTAAGAGCAGAGCCATTGTTGACAAGGGTTCTCTTAATTCTCATTTTATTATATTTAGCTATTATCATGAAGGCATCATTTTTTTGGCACTTCCAAAGGAGGGAGATTGCTTTGGTGAAAACAATGTCAGCATTTATTCCTTGAATCACAGTTGCAATGTCATTTGTGTTTGTACTAGAAGGATCACAACTTATTGCAAGTCTATTTGAAGCATAGTGTGATAATTTGGTGAATTCTGAATTAGGTCCCATAGGGATATCTTTGCAAGAGTATTCTTAAGTTGTTCAATAAGATCATACTCCTTCCCAATATTCAAAGGAAAACGAGGATCACTAGGCAAAACATAGTTGGGAAAAGGTAAGGTTGTTGGAGTTTGTTGTTTTGGTTGCAAATTGTTTCTAGTGTTATATGTATGAGCCATGGTATTATGACTTGGTTGCTACAAAACATTATTCTTAGGTGGGTAAAGGATAAGTTCAATTTTGTTTTGATTTTGAGTTTTTGTGAAGGTGGGTAAAGGATTAGAGGATTCTTAGGATGTCCCACGGGGTATGTAGGAGGTCCATTAATCAAGGGGGATCTAACTGACACTTTTGCATTCATAACCTTAGTGGTCTTGATTTGATGTATTTCTAATAAAGGGAAATCTAGAATCACCTTCTTATCATCACCTAAGGAAGCCACCTTACTATTATTGACATTTTCTTGCACCAATATGATATTCTCCCTAGGAGGAGAGTTGTTAGGAGAACTACGAACCAAATGCTCTTGAAATTCAAGGATTGGTTCTTTGAAAATGACTTCATTGCAAGTATGGGAATGATCAATGCTTGGATTTTCTTGTTTATCAATAGTGGGGATATCAGGAGAATGCTCCATTTGATTGTTCTTTTTCTCTAAGGTATCATTCTCTTGTGAAATACTATCTACCCTAGTAGGAGAGTTGGTAAGATGTTCATCACATTCCATGGTAACTTCATCACAAATAGGGGAGGCATCAAGAGAAGGACAACTATGATCTTCATGCTTACAAAAATAGATCTTTCCAAATGGTAGGAGTGTTAGGGGAAGGGAGGAACAATATTCTCATGAATTTTAATAGGTGCTTCTTCTAACACCAACCTATCCTCTTTGCATTAAGGAGGGATATTAGGAGAAGGACAATTTTGATTGTCATGGTTATCTATGATATCATCCTCTTTCACTAAAACATTCTCACAAGAAAGGGATGAATGAAGAATAGGTAAGGTGATATTTAGAAATGTTTCTATGATCTCATCTTCTTGTTTTCTAATATCTTCCAAATGGAGAAGAGGAGAGGGACAATTGAGACCCTCAATGCTTGTATCTTCTTTCACCAAGGTACCTTCGTCACTAATAGGAGAGGTATCGAGAGAAGGAAAAGTATGATTGTTATGATTGTCTATGCTTGCATCCTTTTGTATCATACCATCCTCACCAATAGGCAATGTAATAGTAAGGATTGTGTCAATCATTGGATCCGCTTTCTCTAAGATTTCCTCATAACTATGAAAGATAGAAGGACGACTAACATGTTTCTTAATGACCTCATTGTTGTACTCTAAATTGAACTCATAAGAGGGGATGTTGTACTTATGCAATCCATTTGTAACCATATCAAAGCCACATCTCTTAAAGAAAACATGTGATCATGGAAAAGTAAATAAAGTGCAATTCAATGACCTAAAGTGAAATGTTTAAATGCAATTTTTAGATGTGAAACAAGGTAATTTGTTGATTACACTATTTAACAACCTAAAAAATGAAATAATGTAAATGCAAATTTAAAATTGAGCAATGCATTAAATGAGCTAATTTAGGCTAGATTTAGTGAAATGCATGTAATAGAAAGTCAACCAACTGAAACAAATAGTTAATGGCAGCAAAAAAAAGTGTAGAAACAAGGTTTTTAGTGTTGTAAAAGGCAATTTCAGGGATGCACTGGGACTGATTCACCCAAGGTGACAAATAAGTCCAAGTAGGGATTTTTTTTAAATTTTTCAGAGATTTTTAATTTATTTTTATGTATGGTTTGTACCTTAACTACAAATGCAATTTTCAAGTGATTTTTAATGATTTGAGATGCAAAAATGCATCCTATATGCACTTTCACTAATGCAAAAAATTGAGGAACCCTAGATGGAAATTAACTAATGCAAACCCTAATGCAAAGTCAATGCAAGCTATATCTAGGCTAATGATGGACTCCAAATAAGAAAAGAAGGTATTCTAAATGCAAGTTCCCAAAAATGAAATGGTGAAAAGGTGGTTTATGTGAGATGATTCTAGCATATGGTTTTAGACATAGAGCATACCTACACTCACTTTCCCAATTTCATTCAAGGGTAACCCTTGAAATCTCTTTGCAATGAAGAAACAAATATTGCTAAGGGTTGTCCTAGGAGTTGATTAGGATCTAAGGGGTTCACCACCAAGTTTTGACTAGGGAAAATGTATGAAATGAAATATCTAATGACAAGACCTAGAATGATGCATGAAACATGAATAAATGACCTAGAAATTCATGCAAATTAGAATAAAAAGTTACAAAATTAGAAGTGTGCACCTGAAAACTTGGAGATGATTGAATGGAGCTCTAGAATTTTAAAAATCTAAATTTTTGACCCACTGGGACTCATTTTCCATTCTAGGTGAATCGGTCCTAGTTTTGGGAAACTGCACCATAACAAGTTTCAAGAAAATGGGTATCCAAATCTGCAAAGATCTTTGAAAAACACCAATAGTGGGACTCATTCACCACTCTTGGTGAATGAGTCTAGTTTTGATTTTCTAGAAATTCAAAGTCCTGATCCACACCTCTCAGTTAGTTTTTTTTTGTTCCTCTATGATTCTGGTTCCAAAACCCTAATTTTGAGGATGTAGGTGACCTTTTAGTAAAGATTATGACCTTTCAAATAAGGGGACATATGGATATGTGCAGGATCATCATGGAAAAAATAGGTCCTTAAGTGGTGAAAAATTCAAAAAAATCAGAGTTAGGGAACTTGACGTAAAAAATTGAATAAGTTATCTATATTATTTCAAAAATATGTAAGAATAGAATCTATAGCAAATTGAATGTAGTTTCTACACTACTCAGTTTATTTTTTAAAAAATTCTATTTTTTGAAAATTTGAAATTTCAATGCAGAGTACTTAAATTTGGGAAAAAAAGAAGTAGGTGTATCTAACCACCCTAACCACAATAAAATGATAATATTTTTTTATAAATTTTAGATATAAGTAGAGGACTCATGTCGATGTGATGCATATTTTTTGTGATTTTTCCAAGTAAATAATTAATTATGAATTTTTATTACAACCTTTAAAAATATAAAACTTGTATGTCTAACCACCTTAACTTGGTCAAAACTTCATTAAATTCAATATTTCTTTTTTTTAATCTTATAGTATGTGAAGCATAGAATGTGACATGTTTTGGATTCAAAAAATGTGATACCTTTGAAAGCTATAGATGTTTTCAATAAGCATATCAATTAGGACTTTAGTAAGTAATTCAAATGGAAAATGAATAAAATTATTTATTAAATTGAAAGTAAATAATAATTTATATTGGTGGAAAGATGAGAATCTCCTTTAAAAAACCTTTTTGTTTCCTCAATTTTGGGTTAAAAAAAAAGTCATCAACCACATACCCTACACATGCCCATCACATCGCCACTTTTTGGCCCATCATGATCCTGCACATATCCATATCCAACAAGCTTGCAACCTAATCTGCAATGATCTCCAAGATTTCAAAGCACCTAAATCTACAATCACACAAAGAGAGGGAGAAAAAGTGTTGATTGTTAGGGAATAGGGGTTTTCCTTGGTCAAACCCCTTTTAGGTAATTAAACCAAATGATGAAATAAGATAATGAAGCATGAACATGAAATAATGCAATTAGAACCTTGCCATGATGATGGATCTTGAATTATTGCAACAATTGATGAAGAATCTTCCCTTGAATGCCTTAGAAATGACCTTGAAAGCTATCTTGATGACCTTGTGAAGACTTGAAATGCTTAACCCTTTCTTCCTTGACTTGATAAAATGAATGCATGATGAAATAATGATTTGAAAGCTAGTTTATATACGCTATGCACTCACATGACTATTAATTTGATCCCCAAGGCTGACATAGGAGAAATTTAAACTTAAAACCTAGTTTTTCTTGCTCAAACTTTGAAAATATCTCAAATGTGACTCATTCGCCATCCTGGGCAAATGAATCCCACTTGGATGGGACTCATTTTCCCAAGGTGGCAAATGGGTCCCACATATGCCTTGAGATGCCCAATATAAGGTCATAGAGGCCTATTAATGATGATATAAGGGCCATAAATGCAATAGGGCACAAAATATAATGTGAAAGTGTAAATAAATACACTTTACAACACTAATTAAGGCAAATTTGGGTTTATTTAGCTTAGATGGGCCCTAAATCCCATGTGAATGTGTAAAATATATTACAACACAAGATTAGGTCCACTTGATTTACAAGCCTCCGAAATTTTATGTTAAAGTGTAAATAAATACATTTTACAACATTAAATTAAGGCAGAGTTAAGTTAATTTAGCTTAAAAAGGGCCAATACCTAATGTGGATGTGTAAAACACCTCACAACACTAGATCATGGTGACACTAAGTCCAATTTATCATTAATTATTCCCAAATCAAGTGAAATTGCACCATTTCAAAGGGGGGTCAATTTCTATCATTATAAAAGGAAAAAAATATTCAATGTATTTTTGCAGGGCCTATGTTTTATAAATAACTATACCATTTGTTTTACTAGTACAATCCCAAGGCAGCTATTATGGGGCAATATTGTTTGGGAGCATGCAGTGTGAAAGGACCTTATCAATTGTAAATCCTTGGAAATTGCAATTGTTCCAAAGGGTTGTTGGTCTGGTTCTGCTCCTATTTTGTTGAGACACATAATTTATATGTTTTGACTTGCCAAGGAGGCTGTAACTAGTGAGGTTTTTCTTTGCTAGTGAGGTAGTTTTCATGAGTCATTGAATGCAATTGAAGTGAGGTTCTAATTTTCCAATGAGGCTTAATGAAGTAAATTTTGTGTCTCCTCTTGATTTGTAATATGTTTGTGTCTAATCAATCATATTTTTTCAAAAAATTTAGTCTTCATTTCATGGTGCTTCTCTCAACATTTGAATATCTATGATATACATGAAGTTTATATTCATAAATTTGTGAGGATTAATTTAGATTTTATTTGTAACTTGAATCACTAATTCATCCAAATAAATGACTAAACCATGACTAAATAAATGACAACCATGACTAAAATAAATGACTACCATGACTAAATAAATTCCTATCATGACTAAAATAAATGACTACCATGACTAAATAAAAGACTATCATGACTAAAATAAATTACTACCATGACTAAATAAATGATTACAATGACTAAATAAATGACTACCATGAATAAATAAACAAATACCATGACTAAATAAATGACTGCCATGCCTAAATAAATGACCAATTAACAACAACCAATGACTAAATTAATGACTAAATATACTACTAAATTTATCAATCAAAAAAACCAATAAATGACTAAAAATAGTTTAGTCATGAATTTGGTCGCGTTATAAATGACTAGCAATAAACTACTAATGGTCTCATGACCAAACTAATGGTCATGTGACCAATTTTTAGTCGTTTTATATACTAGTGAGAAGAAATCAAAACCGTTGCTTTCCAACTACACCCTGATAAAGCTCCTCAGTCAAATGGTTTTTCTGTTAGAATTTTTCAAAAATGTTGGGATACGGTGGGTGTAGACGTTTTGGTGGCAATCGAATATTAGAGAGCTTTGAGTCAAGTTCTTCATGAGTTCAAAAATACTTTTATTGCATTGATCCAAAAAAAGGATAAACCTATTATGTTGGATGAATATGTATACCAATTTCTCTTTGCAATACTATCTACAAAATTATGAAAAAATTCATGGAAAATAGAGTGAAAATGGTTCTTCCAGAGATCATATTGGAAGATAAAACAAGGTTTGTAATAGGGAGGTCAATTCTTGAAGGGGTGATTATTGCATAAGAAGCTATACATTCTATTCAAACTAGCAAAAAATAATGTATGATTCTAAAATTGGACATAAAGAAGGCTTATGATAGGGTGGACTAGAGATTGTTGTGCAAAGCTTTGGAATCCTTTGGATTTGAGAGGAAATGGATAAATTAGATTTACAATTGCATCTCAAGTCCAAGATTTTGTATTCTAGTGAATGGCTCTCTGGAAGGTTTTTTTAAAGTCTCAAGAGAGTTAAGGAAGGAGGACCCACTCACCCCTTTTTTATTCACAATTATGGAAGATACCCTTAGGATATTTTAAGTGGGCAATGCTCAATGGCAGCCTAAAAGGAATTCAAGTCACAAGAAATCTACCATCTATAACACATCAAAAATTTGTTGATGACACTATGTTGTTTGGGGAAGTGAGAAGAATCGAGGTTCAAGTTATCAAAGGAATTATGGACAAATGCATGGTTGCATTTGGCTGAAGTGAGTGATGCAAAATGAGGGGTATTTTTATTTCACACCCCTCCAAGGTTAGAACATGAAATTATTAGAGTCTTGAAGTTCAAGAAAGGTAATCTTCCTTGCACCTATTTGGGCATGCCTCTAGTGAAAGGCTTGGTAAATTTCAAACTATGACATCCATTGGTAAACAAAGTAAGAAATCATGTTTCCTTTTGGAAAGGGAATGGTTTATCATGGGATAGTAGACTAGTGATTCTCATTTAAGCTATCATTTTTTCCCTTCCTATCTACTTTCTATCTTGCTTTTCCTTACCCAAAGACACTATTCAAACATTAAATCAGCTAATTATGAGGATTTTTTCTCAAAAGGAACCATGGAAATCAAGTATGCACTCATAGCTTGGGAAAATATATGTAAAGAAAATGAGCATGGGGTATATGTTTGAAAGAACTTCTAAAAAAAATTACAACTCTAGGAGCAAAGGTTGTATGGAAAATGCATGTGAATAGGAATGCAAAGTGGGTTAGAATCTTGAAAAAAACATATTTAGGTAGAGCTGAGGAATGTGGGATTCTCTCTGCTACCTCCCTACCTAATGGATCAAATATCTAGAACTTCATGAAATAATTCCACCCATTGATACTGGAGCACATCTCTTGGGATATTCATGATGGTAAGTCAACTTTATTTTGGGAAGATTCATGGGGTGTCCACCCCATCTTGGACAGTTTGATTGATGTCCAACAAACCAAAGAGCTACTAACTCAGCTCTAGGGAGAGCATGTTAGAGACTATATAGAAGAGAATCCCCTAGGTGTAGCTTTTAGTTGAGGCTAGAAGGATTTTGATCACTTCAATCTACCACAAGATGAAGTCAGTCAAATACAGGGTATCCTAAATAGAAAGTGCATACTTATTTGGGAGGGTAATGATAGGTTAGTCTAGGTTGTTGCTAACTTAGGCCAATACAATCCCTAGGATGGTCAAATGCTTCCATAATCTAAATGGAGGAGAAGAATCATCTACCATGGCAACTTTGTTAGTATAGCTAGGGTTTGCAGAAGGCTGGGGCCTTTGCATGGGCTACCTTGTAGGGGAAAATTTTAACTATAGAAAGATTCATGAGGTTGGGTTTCTTTGGTCCCTCACAATGAGTCTTGTACAAGGAAGTGGCGGAAGATGCAGACCATTTTCTTTTAGGCTATCCTTTTTGGAAGAATGAAGAAGGAACCCCTTAATGTGTTGTCATTGATGCCAACATTAATTGTTGACATTTTCTCTTATCTGGTGAACATAATAAAGATATCCTAATCTAGTATTTTGGCATGGAATTGATCATGTAATAAGATAATCTTATGAGGTTATATATAATATGTTATTCTTGACTATTATTTGCATCTATGATCTAGATTTTAGTGATTTTGGATGAATAGTTTGAAAGTTACAAGTGACAGTAGTTTGACAATACAATTTTGGCTTTGTACAATGTAAATGGGTATGTATAATCCAATCTGTGTTCCTTTGGTGATTGGATTCATTATTTGCAATTTTGGGATATTGTTCATAGGTTTTAGTTCACTATATATTCTAGATGGATAGTGTTTATATGATCACATGAATCATTTGTATTGATCAATTGGCTTATTTTGTGATTAGGTCTAATTTGTGGCTGACCTAATGCTTGGTATATGAGTTTAAATGTGTATTGTGGATGTTAATGAGATCTATTTTAGGTTCATGCTGACCTAAATTAATTTTTGCACATTTGGTTTAAGCACGAAGATGTCTTTGAATCAATTATGGAGCCAACAAGGAAATTTTGAATTAATATAGGGCTACATCTAACTAGGCCGACCTAATTGATGTATGCAGATGTATTGGGAATATATGAAATAAATTTTTGAGTTGTAGGATAAGATGATATGATATGTGATGCAAGATGATAACTGATATGATGTGAAAATGCAAATTTGTATGTGTGATTTGAATAAGAGAAGAATTGTTGTGAATGTTGAGCGATTGTAAAGAAGATAAGGTTTTTCTACTTAGAGCTTCAAAGGAACTGAATTTAGCACAAGGAAGGTGCATTTTGTATCAGTTCACATATTGGTTGTGTAGCCATTTCTGTTTGTATCCATCTTTGGTTGTGAGCCTTATTGGATAGTTTGTCTTGGTAGTGAGCCTTTGTAATATCTTATAACTGGTTATAATATATTGTTAGCTAATCCTCACCGTAGTTTTCCCTTTTTGGGTTTTCCACGTAAAAATCATATTGTTCATGTTTCATGTGATCTTGTGGTTGGGTATGTGTAGGATCATCATGGAAAAAATAGACCCTTAAGTGGCGATGAAAATTCAAAAAAATCAGATTAGGCAACTTGATGTAAAAATTTGAAAAAGTTATCTATATTATTTCAAAAATATGTAAAAATAGAATTTGTAGCAAATTGAATGTAGTTTTTAAACTACTAGGTTTATTTTTTTTAAAAATCTATTTGGTGAAAATTTGAAATTTCAATGCAGTAGCACTTAAATTTCAGAGAAAAAATAAGTGTATGTCTGACCACCCTAACCATAATAAAATGATAATATTTTTTTATAAGATTTTAGATATAAGTAGAGGATTCATGTCCTGATGTGATGCATTTTTTTTTAAAATTTCCAAGTAAATAATTAATTATGATTTTTTTACTACAACTTTTAAAAAATATAATGACCACCTTAACTTGGTCAAAACTTCATGAAATTCATTTTTTTTTAATCCTATAGTATGTAAAGCATAGCATGTGATGCATGTTTCAGATTCAAAAAATGTAATGTTGTTTGAAAGCTATAGATGTTTTTCAATCAGCCAATCAATTAGGACTTTAGTTTTAATTCAAATAGAAAATGAATAATAATTATTTATTAAATTCAAAGTAAATCATAATCTATATTGGTGGAAAGATGAGAATATCCTTCAAAAACCCTTTTCATTTCATCAATTTTGGGTTAAAAAAAGTCATCAGCCACATACCCTACACATACCCATCATATCACCACTTTTTGGCCCATCATGATCTTGCACATACCCGGTTATTTCATGTTTTCATTCATAGTTGCAATCAGATATGTTTTGTTAATTGGATGGTTCATGATTAAATGGTTTAATAGAATACTGATTCACCCCCTCTCAGTACTTCGAGAGTTCAATAGTCCTTCTACTCAGGGCTACTAGATTTGGCTTTGTGCAAAGCTAGGTTGGGCATGCACTCTCCTAGATGGCATTTTGGCTCTCTTCAAATCTTGGTCAGTATTGAAAAAGAGGGCAACATATTCTTGTTTATGGATTATTTTCCCACCTATTCTTCCATGGGAGATTTGGAAGGAGAGAAATAGGTGCCTATTCTAAGGAAAATGTATGAGTGTGGCTTCTTTTTAGAATAAGGTCAAAGAGGTTATTTTGGAGGTTGTAAGAAAAAAAGTGGCTAGGTTGAATCCTCAACATCTATCTTTCATTGAATGGGATTCAAAAATGTGGGTAAATTGGTTTGGCCTCAAAACTCTAGTTTTTGGTTGCATTAAGTCTGATAAGGAAAAAGTGAAAGATCATTGGTATAATGCTTGTTGGATCCCCAATATTGAGTCATGGCATAAATTGAATTTTGATGGGGCATTGAGAGGAAACCCTAGGGTCTTAGGAGCTTGGTGTATCATTAGAAACAGTCTTGAAAGGTCGATGGGGGAACTTTCTTTACCTCTTTCTATGGTCTCAAACAACATGGATGAGTTTCATGCTCTACTCTCTTGCCTCCATCTATGTTAGGAACTAAAGCTTCCCAAGGTTGTTGTAGAGGGAGACTCTACATTGTCTATTAATGCACTTAGGTTAGGAAGAACTCCAAATTGGAAGTTGCAGGTATTGGTGGATAAGTCATTTGATTTTTTGAAGGAATTTAAAAACTTTGGAGTTCAACACATGTATAGGGAGGCCAACAAGGAGGCAAATCTTTTGGAAAATTTGGAGGTTGATGGTATTTTTTTTTTTAAATGTACTCTGATATAAGTGTTGGATTTTTCTTTCACATAATGGAAATAAATGAAGAATTCAGAGTGCTCCCTTCCTGCATTTGTTTGTTTTCCTCCAACGTGTGCTTTCCTTGGGTATTTACTCTAAGCATAAAATTCTTATGTGTGGATGGCTTACTTTGGCCATGGGTGTGCTTGTAGCTGGAAAAATGCATACTTCCCTTAGATGGAAAGCCCAATTATGCTCTCCAACACCAAGAAATAGGTTTCATTCAAAGAGCCTATCTTAGATAAGCGCTTGAAAATAATCCTCATCTACAATGATAGGTTGGAGATGGATTCTATAAAGTTAGTTTTGGGTGAGGATTTTCTGCAGGGGAGTGAATGATTTAGAGTGAATTTAGATGTGGCTTCTAGGTTTGTCACTTTGTTGCTCAATTTGCAACTACCAAAGGTGATGATAATGGTGATGGTACATTTGTTGGTGAATGCAGATCTTTTGGTGGACTTGGATGATGTTTTAGTTAATGCAAGGTTCAATGAAGGGATCTCATGACCAAGAGACTAGATACTACCAAGGCTTCAAGGGGGTAGATTAAAGTGTATTCGTTCATACTAGACATTAAGGGTGGTTCCCTGGCTTGTCATTCGACTAGGGCTAAGGAGGGGGAAATATTGTTAAATCATTTTTGGACCTCGAAGACTCCTTAGGCTGGGTGGATGGAGGAGTTTGCTTAGTATTTGCTCAATTTGGTTATGATCTAGGGTTTTTTGAATGTTTCATTCTAATTCACTTCATTTTTTTGTCATTGTTGCTTCTTTATGTGTCAAGGTTTGGCATTTCTAGAAGTGTTGTATGCACAGGTGACAAAGTTTTATGGTGTTGGGTTGCATAGGGTCATTTTGTGTTGGTAGGCAGGGGGCAGCAATAAAACAAAAATTCACTATTGTAACAAGATGGACATAATAGAAAATAACACATAGAAAGAGCACAACGACAACACAATGTTTAACATAGAAAAAATAGATTTAAATATATTCCCTTTTGTCAAAAGTTACAAAAACACAGAGTACATGCTCTGTTTTACACAACAAAACAAGACTTAAAATATTTGGATAAATTTCCAATACAAGGGTGCTAGACTTACACCTCAAAACTATAACTGGCTACAATCCTATAATTGACATTTTCACTACATTGCATCTAATAAATATTTTGTCGGTACTACTGCTATCTTTGAAAATATTCCCTCCTTATACTACTGCAAGTTCAACACTTCAATACAAAAACTAACTAACTTCTACACTAATGGATGCATTCTACCTTTTGTCTTGTTTGATTTCAAATCATGAGAAAGAGCACTCAAACCAAATTTCAAATTCACCTACCAAAAATAAATGCTGACAGGTAGCAACTGTAGAGAAGCTAAAAAATGAGCACTTATAATTTGAATTCAAAATTACCAAACATATTAATTACTGCAGATCGTATACGTTGGGGGAAATATGATAGTCTTCAATTTGACATGGGGGTGTTGATTGGAGATTAATTAAAATTATAACACTCCCCCTTAATTTGCAAGTCAGATGTCACTTTGTAGTTTCCTTTCAGAGTTGATCTCTTAAGCTATCCCCAATGCCAAGCCTATCTCTTAGGCATTCAAAACTATCCTTTGGTAATGCCTTGGTGAAGATATCAATGAGCTATTGCTCAAATATGCAATATTGAATCTCAATCTCACCTTATTCTACCAATTCCCTTATGAAGTGATAAAAAATCTCAATGTGTTTGCTTCATCCATGGAAGATTGGATTCTTTGTTAGGGCTATTGAAGAAACATTTTCACAATGTATGACCATATTGTCTTCTTGTTATTGTTGTAAATCTACAAGGATCCTCCTTAACCAAATAGCCTAACATGTTGTTGCATTTTCTATTATGTACTCAGCTTCTACTGTGCTAAGAGAGACAATGGGATACTTCTTGGATGCCCATGATATTGCACCCGATCCCATGTTGAAGACATACCTTGATGTGCTCTTCCTATCATCTGCATTTCCTTCCCAATCACTATCCATTAAAACCATCCAACTTAAATTCATTAGATGCACCATACATGATGCCATAACTTGTTGTTCCATTGACATATCTCAAAATCCTCTTTCCTACTTGCCAATGGATTTCCTTAGGTTTCTCCATGAACCTAGAAATTAGGCTTACTGTATACATTAAATTAGGCCTAGTTGATGTCAAATACATCAAAATTCCAACTATGCTTTTGTAGAGAGTTGGGTTCACTTCCTTACTGTTGCCATCCTTGTGCAATTTCAAACCTGTTGTTGTTGGTGTGGGGGAAGGTTTGTTGTTATGCATTTTAAACCTTCTCAAATTTTGTTTGGCATAGTTAGTTTGTGAAACAAAAATACCATGTTGTGTTTGTTGAACTTCTATCCCAAGAAAATACTTCAAAAAACCCAAATCTGTCATCTCAAACTCATTTTTCATCACATCTTTAAAATCATCAATTTTGCTATCATTGTTACCAATAAAAATTAAATAATCTACATACAAAACAAAAATTAAAATATCACCTTCAACTGCTTTGATGTAGAGTGTGGGCTCACTGTTGCTTTTTCTAAAGCCATTAGTCAACAAATAGGAGTCTATTTTGTTGTACCATGTCTTCTGAGGTGCTTCTTTCAGCCCATAAATAGATTTTTGAAGCATATACACTTTTTCCTCTTGCCCTGGGACTTCATAGCTAGGTAGTTGCTCCACATACACTTCCTCCTTCAACACTTCATTCAAGAAGGATGACTTTACATCCATCTGAAACACCTTCCACTAATGCTATGCTACAATTGTCATGACTATCTGCACTATTTCTAGCCTTACAACTGGTGCATATGTCTCATCATAGTCTATCCCGGGATGTTTGTACCCTTTGAAAACTAGCCTTGCTTTGTGTCTTTCAATCTTCCCCTCAGTTGTACACTTGGTCTTAAATAGACCCACTTCACTCTAATGAATTTTTTACCCTTGGTTAAATTGATCAACTCCCATGTTTGATTCCTTTCAATAGCATCCAACTCTTCATCCATGGCATTACACCACTTCTCTTCTTTCACTACTTCCTCAAAGTGTGTTGGATCACTATAGGAGAATAATGCAAAATCTAGATTCTCATCAAAATCAACATGTTGTGTGTTGTCATAAATATCACTCACACTCCTTGTCCTTCATGGCATAAATGATGTGAGTGTAGGGTTTGAATTACCTTATGAGCTACTACTACTCTAACCTCTAGAGCTACTGTATTGCTAGTTGTTGGAGCTATTGGTCTACTATACTTTGGAGTTGCTGCTCTGTTGTATTTGTTCAAAGCTATTGTTTTGATGAACACTACCAAAGTTACTGTTCATCTACATAGATCACCAGAGTTGTTATTTTCTAATGCTCTATGGTAGTTTCTTCCCAAGCTACTGCTCTCTTGAGCTCCTTGAATTTTTTTTTCATTTGGAGCTTATTCATCTTCAAGGGGTATTGTGACTGAAATACTTATGGTGTCATCCATCATTCCATCCCATGCTTCATTCTCAATAAACACAACATCCTTGTTGATTACAATATTCTTGGTGATGAGATTATACAATTTTTAGGCTTTTGAATCCTCACTATAGCCTATGAAGATGCATTTTTCTCCTTTTTCATCAAATTTCTACCTCTTCTCTTTTGGCATGAGTTCATATGCCACACACCAAAATATCCTTAAGTGTTCAACACTCCATTTGTTGTTTTTCCATGCCTCTTGTGGAATCCTATCATAGATATACTTTGTGGGGAACCTATTTAGTATATAGACTATTGTTGCTACATCTTCTCCCCAAAATATGTGTGAGAGCCCTTTTGCTTTTAGCATACTTGTTGCCATGTCTTGAATGGTCATATTTTTCCTCTCGTCCACTCCATTTTTCTATGGGGTATACCTAGTTGTGAATTGTTTATGGATGCCCTCATTCCTACAAAAATTCAAAAATTCTAAGTTGAAGATGTACTCTCCCCATCTATCTATTCTAATGGCTTTGATATAGTGACCACTCTCCTTTTCAACTGTTGTCTTAAACCACTTAAACTTTTCAAAGGCTTCTAAATTTTTTTTCAAAAAATAGACCCAATTTTTTCTGTTGTAATCATCTATGAATGCCATGAAATAAGTGTTTCCAGCTAAAGTGGGGGTTTTCATGGATCTACATAAATCTGAGTGCACTAATTCAAGAGGTGCTCTTGCTCTCCTAGAATACCTAGATTGAAAAGGTTGCCTATGTTATTTTCCTAAAATTCAAGCCTCGCACTTTCCATCGAGTTCTACAATAGATGGTAAACCCCTAACCATTCTTTTCCTAGACAATAAACTTAAACTAGAAAAGCTTAAGTGCCCATACCTTAAATGCCAAAGTTTGGATGGGTCTTTGATGACTGTCTTGAATGCAGACTATTGTTCCACTACTGACTATTGTGCAACCACTGTAAGTGCTGGCGAACAATGTTGTTGATGTGCTTTCGCTATGTTTGTCGTAGATACTATGTGCATCTTGAGAGGAAATATTTGGGCATGTGCAGGATCATCATGGAAAAAATAGGCCCTTAAGTGGCAAAAAATTCAAAAAAATCAGAGTTAGGAAACTTGACATAAAAATTTGAATAAGTTATCTATATTATTTCAAAAATGTGTAAGAATAGAATATGTATAAAATTGAATGTAGTTTCTAAACTACTAGGTTTATTTTTAAAAAAAGAAAATCTATTTGGTGAAAAATTGAAATTTCAATGCAATAGTACTTAAATTTCAAGGAAAAAATAAGAAGTAGGTGTCTGTCTAACCACCCTAACCACAATAAAATGATAATATTTTTTTTATAAGATTTTAGATATAGGTAGAGGACTCATGTCCCAATGTGATGCATATTTTTTTGTAATTGTTTTCCAAGTAAATAATTAATTATGATTTTCTTATTACAACTTTTAAAAAATATAAAAACTTGTATGTCTAACCACCTTAACTTGGTCAAAACTTCATGAAATTCATTTTTTCTTTTTTTAATCCTATAGTATGTGAAACATAGAATATGACACATGTTTCAGATTTAAAAAATGTGATACTGTTTGAAAGCTATATATGTTTTTCAATCAACCTATCAATCAGGACTTTAGTTGTAATTCAAATAGAAAATAAATAATTATTATTTATTAAATTCAAAATAAAGCATAATTTATATTGGTGGAAAGCTAAGAATCTCCTTTAAAAATACTTTTCGTTTCATCAACTTTGGGTAAAAAAATCATTAGCCACATACACTATATATACCCATCATATTGCCACTTTTTGGCCCATCATAATACTGCACATACCCATTTTGTTTCTTGTCATCTGCACTACTACCATCACTCTTTTGCTACCTCCTTTATCAAATATCTTGCACTCCCCATTCTCCATCAGGATTCTATAACCATTTTGGACCAATTTTCCAATGCTCAATAGATTATGCTTTATACTGAGAGTGTAATTTTCATCTTGGATATTATTCATTTCACCATTCTTGGTTTGGATGCTAACTTCACCTTTTCTAATGATAGGGACTTTCTCATCATTTCCCATTTTGATTTCTATTTTTATATTGCTATCTATTGAGGCAAAGAAATTTTTGATACCACTCATGTGGTTGTTGCATCCACTATCCAAGTACCATACATCATCACTGTTGTGTCCAACAAGGTTGTAAATGATGAATACATGGATTGTTTGTCATTTTTCAGCCTTGTTCTCATTTGCTACATTGGCATTTTGGCCTCCATGGTCATGTTGCTTCTTTCTACACTCACTAGCATAATGACCATACTTGTGATAGTAATAAAACTACACATTACTTTTTTCAAATTTCTAATTTGAACTGTTGTTCTTCTTTTGGTTCTGGTTTGCTAACTACAAGTTGCTCAGCTCCTCTATGTTGTCAAAACCTCCTCTTCCAAAATTGCTTCTACATCTGCCTCTTTGACCTTTACCTCTATTGTTTCTTCCTCTTCCCCAACCTCTTCCATTGGTATGAGCCTTAAAGGCTTGCTCTAGGGAAGGAGTAGATCTGTTCAACTATTTCTCATGGGTTTGTAGTGAACCCATTAAGTCATCTATAGTCATTTTGGAAAAATCATTTCCCTCTTCAATGGAAATGACTATAGGATCAAATATAGAGGGTAGGCTTCTTAGGATTTTCTTAATAATCCTTTGTTCTTCCATTATTTCTCCATTGACTCTCAGCTGATTTATCAAAGTAGACACTTTGGCGTGAAAGTTTGAAATAGGCTCACCATCTTTCATTTGTAAGGTCTCAAAATCTCTTCTCAAGAGCTACAACTTAACTAATCTGAATTTATCAGTCCCCTTGCAACTATTTTGTAATATTTCCTGAGCTTGCTTTGAGTAGTTTGATACTACAATACATGGGAAAATAGCCTCAGTCAAGGCTACCTTAATCAAATTGAGGGATTTTGCATCTTTCATTCTTACTTCTTTCAACTGATTCTTTTGACGATTTGAAAGGGTTGCATAGGCTGTTGGGTCTGTGATATCATTGAACCCACTGATGACCAACTCCCATAGGTCATTAGCAACTAAGATGGTCTTCATTTTCTTAGCTCATATATCATAATTTTTTCCATCAAAATTCAAAGGCTACTGCCAACCTTTTCTCTCACCACCTACCATTTTTCTCAGATTTGAGAAAATAGACTAATGCCTAGATAACCTAGGGATTTTCCAAACAAATCCACACAATAAACTAACTACCAAGAAAAATAGGGCTCTGATACCACTTGTTGGCAGGAAGGGGGTAACAATAGAACATAGTCAATGCTATGACAAAATGGACAAAATAGAAAATAACACATAGAAAAATCACAGAGACAACACAACATTTGACAGAAAAATAGATATAAATATATTCCTTCTTGCTTGCAAAAGTTTCAAAAACATAAAGTACATGCTCTATTTTACACAAAAAAATAAGAATTAAACTATTTGGACAGATGTCCAATACAAGGGTGCTACACACACCTCAAAACTATAACTGGCTACAATCCTATAGTTGATGTTGTCATTGTGCTACGTCTGATAAATATTATATCTACACTGCTACTATCTCAAAAAACATTCCCTCCTGCTATTGCAAGTTCAACACTTCAGTACATAAAATGACTAGCTTCTACACTAATGGTTGCATTGTACCTTTTGTCTTGTTTGATTTCAACTCATGAGAATGAGCACTCAAACCAAATTTCAAATTCACCTACAAGAAATAAATGCTGACAAGTAACAACTGCAAATAAGCTAAAAAATGAGTGCTTATAATTTTAATTCAAATTTACCAAACATATTAATTACTACAGGTATACATTGGGGGCAATATGATAGTCTTCAATTTGATGTGGGGGTGCTGACTGGAGATTACTTAAAATTCTAACATTTTTCTCATATGGATCCTTTGTCACTGGGCAGTTACTTCCTCTTCTCTGATAGCAGGTATGGTCTTTTTTGTTTCCATGGAGCATGCTCTTTGTGTGGCTTGGGAGCATTGTATTGTATTGTATGTTCTCTATATAGAACATCAACTCCTTTTCTAGGATTGTAATTTGATATGTAAGGTCGATAATGGTACTATAATATTCAATATGTGGCCATAGATGCTAGGTCTTAGTGGCATTTTGGATGTAATTTCTTTTGAAACATCAATAAAAAATTTACTTACAAATTAAAAAAAGGGTGTTTGCTAGCAAAGATGTCATATTTCATGAATTTGCAGATGATGTTCAACAAAAAGAATAGGAAGATAGCACCAATTCATGAAGACTACTTGAAGAAGATAGTGAAAGTCTAGATATTACAGGTCAACAAACTCATGGTCAAAGATCACTTGAAACAAGGCAAAGTGGAACTACTTAATCCAACAATGAAGCATTAATAAGACCAATGAGGCAAATCAAGGCACCATCCAAGTATAATGACTATGCTCTAGTGGCTCAAGTAATGAGTATAGATGAACCTCATAATTATGAAGTTAAGAATCATAAAGAATGGATGAATTTAATGCAAGAAGAAGATGACTCAATTATGGATAATGGCACTTGGGAATTAAATGAATTACTTGCAAATAAAATTCCTATAGGCTCTAATTTTTTATTCAAAACTAATTTTAAAGCTGGTGTTACCATTGATAAATTGAAAGCTAGATTGGTTGCAAAATGTTATTCAAAAAACAAAGGGTTACATTTGTATTTTTACTTATTGCTAAAATGAATACTATTAGGCTCATGTTTTTACTTTCTACTAAGTTTAATTGGGGATCTACATCAAATGGAAGTTAAGCCAATAGTTTTGAATGGTGATTTAAAAGAAAAAATATATCTTGTTCAACCTTAATGACTTGTAAAGAAGGGAAACTAGCATTTGGTATGTAGTTTAAAAGAAGAATTGTATGGTCTCAAACAAGCACCAATGTCATGTTATGAGATAATTGATAAATTCTTCTTTCAATAAGGATATGTCAAGAGTAAAATGATCCAAATTTAGACATTAAAAATGAACATGGGAATGTTGTTTTGATTTCATTATATGTGGATGACTTAATCATAACAAGAAGTTCTAAAGAGTTGATTGATGAAATCAAAATATTATCATAGAATTTGAAATGAAAGATCTTGAAAAAATGTATATTTCCTAGGGAAAAAATGGAGAAAATGGTAAGACTTAAACTACTCAAGTAAGTATGCAAAGAAATTAATCCGAAGGTTTAATATGCATGAATGCAAAACAATATGTACTCTAATAGAACAAAATGTTAATTTTTCTAGTGATAATGGTACTACAAAAGTCAATGGGACTTGGTATAGAAAAATGGTGGTAATTTTGAACTACTTGACCACAACGAGGTCTGATATTGCATATTTAGTTAGCATACTTATCAAATTCATGGTTTAGCCTCTTGATCCTAGTTGTAAAGCAACAAAGAGAGTCATTTGATATCTACAAGGTGCCATAAGTTTTGAATTGAATATACTAACCATTTGAATGTTGAGTTGATATGCTATTCAAATTCAAATTGGGAAGGTGATCCAAATGATCATAAATCAACAATTGGTTATGCATTCAACACAAGATTCGTTGTTGTCTCTTGGAGAAGTAAGAATAAACCAACTATTTCTTTATCATATACTGAAGCTAAGTACAAAACATTGTGCAGTGGTACATGTGAAGCAATTTGGCTAAGGTGAATTCTTGAAGATATGAGACAAAAGCAAGAAGTGCCAACTCCAATCAAGTGTAATAATCAAAGTTCAACCAAGTCAGCAAACAATCCAGTTAATCATCCAAGGTCAAAGCACATTGAAACTCAACATCATTTTGTAAGAGAAGATTCAATCTCAAGAGATAGAGCTGCAATATTGTAACACAAATGATAACATGGTTGATGTATTCACTAAGCCGTTGAAAAAAAAAATTGTATCATATATAGATATGCTAGGAGTCCATCAAAATTCCATTATTCCTTAAGGAGTGTTAGAATAAGTCATATTGGAATTGTATTCATATTGTATGTGTCAATAACATAGTGTAGATGTGTTTGGGTTGATTTTTGTTAACTTCAATTTGTTGTCTTCAATGCAGTTTGTCTTCAAATAGCTACAATCAACTATCAAAATGTTTAGTTGTTTTATAGGAAAGTTGTTAATTCTTCTATACTTATAAATATGTATTCTTTGTTGAAAGTCTTTCAACTATTCCATGCTCATTCTCTATTTTCTATATTATTCTTTTCTATTGTTTAAAATTTGTATATCCATATTAATTCCCATTTCATTTTAGAGCCACTTTAAAAGAATGTATTAATATAATTATACAATTCAATATCCTTCAATTAAGTGGATTTGTTAGGGTTACCAGTGCATATCGCTTTCGGTACACGTTGGCCTTTTATGTGCTTTGATTTTTTGGTAGTGTTATTCAATCAATCTTCCCTCTTTGCCTTTCTTTTCGGGAGCCAAGTGGGTCGGGAATATAATCAAAATGGACATAAAGTAGATGCTGCTTCAAATTTTTCCTAATATTTTCCACAGAGATTGGAAAAGTACAAAACAATGAAAATGACAGATTCGGGCTTTACTAGTCTACGGAAATGTCAGAACTATTTATGAGCATAGATTTTAATGGAAGATGCGTTGGTCCTTTCCTTATACATGTTGAGGGGAGAGGGCCCTACTAGGGCGGGGTCCTATCCTTTTTAGGTGATGACAATGTATATTTACTTTAAAATCTTTATAATAATTTATTTGGTAAGGCTTTTATTTATAATTAAGATTTGAGGATAACATCATCAATTATGATGTAAGATCGGTACATTTTTTGTAAAGTGTTTAAAATTTTGTTTTTAAAAGAGTGGATTAATAGTGGTTTGTTGTTTTATAGGTCTAAAGAATACATTGCATTCAATTATAACTAGTAAGTACTTATAATCAACACTAACAATTTTGAAGTCATGACTATTAGTGCTAGATTCTTAAAAATATTGGACACTAAATCTACAAATACTATCATAAACATTGGAGCATACTCAACTACAAGATCCTCTCCCTACCATTAAACACATTCAAAGTAAAATAAAAATTATATTTATTAAATAATTAAGTTTATTCTTTATTTTTAAAAGTTGTGTAAGTATCATATTTCGAAGTCAATAGACGCAATCAATGTTTGAGTTAAAATGTTTATTAAATAGTGAATAATTTGTCAATATAAGTCACATAGAAATGACATATATAGATCTCATTGTCAATATTGTAAAAGGACATAAATTTACACATTATGTCTTTGAAATTTTTGAGAGTTCATATTCCAATATGAATCCTATATATATCTATATCTATATATAGATATCTATAAGGCATTTTAATTGTCTCAAATACATATGAAGTTGTTACCCATAAAAAAAGACATTAATATGAATATAAAATCCTTTAATTAACAAAATACTTTATCAAGTGTCTCATCAAGCAAACTTCAATGACCCATATTTTTTCATGAACATAACATCTTCAAGTAATATTTACTCAACAAATGGTCATTTCCACTATGAATTCTTGTAAGCATTATATCAAATTTATAAGGTTCTAGTAATATTTGATCAAACAAGCAATCAAACAATTAGGTTTCTAGGTATAATTCAAAGATTTTTACTTTCATCAAATCCTTCAAATGATTCCTCTATCTAATATGCTTTAACCCTAACAATTCAATATCACTCAATCAAATGAAGGTGCAACACTTCCTTTATGAAATGACTACAAATACATCATTTTCACTACTAGATTTGTTTCTACATGATCATTAACCTACTATATTAAATTGGCAATCTAATATTTATCATTGTATGTTTAAATTACAATATTTACAACTTTATCAACTATAAGTTCATAATATATTACTCATTAATTTCCTCATGTTTACATTTCCTTTATTTCTTGTTCATAATTACTTCTAAATATTTTAACTTGAGATTATACATTTTTTATAATATAAGTGAAGCATGTAGTGTAAGATTAGATTTTCTAAATGTATATATCTTATAACTACTAAATAACTATAAGTTCATATTTGTATTCATTTTTAGTAAACATGAAATAACTCTTATAAAACATATCCCATAGAATAACAAATATGAAAAAAAAAATGCAACTCTATTTTTAGAACTTCAACAAGCATCAAACAAGAAAATGGAATTGAGAAAATAAACACCAAAGCACTAGTATAATAGCTAACTACATTAGTGCTACTTGTCAAAGTAAAAATATTAACTATTTCTTACATTAATAGTCATTTATCCATGTTGCGCAATATTTTTTTTCCCCATCACTACAAACTATCAAATTCAAGTTACAAACTATATTTCTAAGCTATAGTCATGTATTCATATATAATTTTATATTAAAATATTACTTGATATTATCAAGAGTTTTAATGTTTGTGAAATATATTGTAAATTATTTTCATTATTGGTATTTCTTTAAAATATTTAAAGTGAGTATTAGCCAAGATCTTTAATTAATATGTAAAAAACTAGTGTTTTATTAGGCCTTAGCTAAATATAAATGAAGAAAAAAATTAAATTGCCATCTCACTAAGCTTGTGATTGATAAATTTTTTACCTCCATCACATGTCCAAGGTTATGTTGACCCCTTGAGTTAAGTTGCAACACTCTTAGGTTCTCTCTCCTAATCAATTCTTTGACTATTAATCATAATCTTAATAAGGTTGGTTTCGCTTGCAATTACCATGAATGACACAATAATGGTCACTATAATTCTTAGTTGAATGCTTAAGACTCTTTGTTTGATTACCTTTTCTACTCAAAATATTTTTTTTAAAAAAATGATATTTAAGGGTATTTATTTTAATAATCCATACTTTTTGGAATTGTGATAAATTTGTACCATTTTATTTTTCAATGATTGATGATGATGATAATTTTGTACATCTTTTATCTTTACAATTGAAGAATACTACTCATTTTTCAACTAGATATGAGACAACTTGATATTGATGATAATAATCCCTTTATAAAGAGATTGCCGATGAAACTCCCTCCACAAAAAGAGACAAAATAATCGTACAAGATGAAAAATAGTGATGCCATTGTGCAAATAGTTGAGACAAATGTTCAATTCAATGCAAGTGTAAGCACCAAGAAGAATTTAGTGGAATGAAAATGGATCCAACATGATATAGAAGGCACTCTTCAATATTTTGAGAATAATATATTCTTAAAAAGAGATGTGTTAGGTCCCAAAATGACTCTCCCACAATCCTAGAACATGCTTTTACCCACAAGTCCAAGGGATATCATTCATAAGGGTAGAGAATATTTTCATTGACAAATTATGGAGGATATAGTGCTAACAATGAGAGTGGATAAGATCTTTGATAAAAAAAATTCAAATTAAACCCAAGAGTGTATTCCTAGAGGTATACCTTTGTTGCACTATGTTGAAATTAGTGTTGTCATTGATGTCAACCTCTACTATGGATATGTTGAGAAGGTGATTGCGATGTTGAGTAGGTGTTGCAAATGCAGTAGGGCCGCTTGATTTCCAAGTGGATTTGCAAAAAAATGCATAAAGAAGGTATAAGGTGACACAAATATGTTTTGTATTGTGCTTCACATTTCTTCATACTTGAAGATGTTCTTGTGCAGTTTGGATGTAATGATAAAAAGTATTTGTAGGTGTTATATCTAGAGTTCTAGGTTTTGGTTCTTGTGGTAGTAGAAGGTTTGTTTGGAATAATGTTGGACTGTCTCTAGCTTGTGAAGAGGAATATCTAGGAGAAATAAAAATTCTCTGCATTTCTTCGTGTTGAAGTCTCTTGTCTTCTAGAATTTGGAATATGTTAATATTCTTATACCTACCTTCCCTTGGATTGTTTAGTTCTCATATGTTCTGCAATCTTGGTTCATGATTTGTATCTTAGTGGAAATTTGATTGGTTACACAAGGTGATAGCATTTTTAGTTTCATGTGCTTGCACTAGTGTTTTTGAATATTTTATTGATGTTGGTATATTTGAGGATTTTGTATGTTGTTGTGTGGCCTATAGGATGTTTTCAGACTTGGTGAAGTGTGAATTTGGTTGCTTGGTAGTGTTAATGTTGGTTTGGTTGACCTAACATGCTAACATTGTTTGCGAATGTGCTTCATGGTTTGTGGAAGGTTGATGTAGCATGTCAATGTAGATTTGGGTCTTGGTTAACCCTTAATATGGTCTACCTTCACTTTTTTCCACCATAGAGGTGTTTGGTGCCAACCTATTTGGTGGTTGCACATTTGAGGCACACACATTTCATTGAAGCTGAACTAGAGAAGGTTATTCAAGGTTGCAAATGATATATATTAAAGATAAAAGTTTTGGAGTCTAAATGTGTAGTTTGGGGGTGATCCCACAATAGTGGTTTACAATTTTTGGCCAAGTTTAACATTGAAATAATTTTTTTTAACTAAATCTTCACTTTTAGACACCTATAGCAGCTAAATCATGAGGATTTTGAAGATGATGTAAACTAGAGTTTCGTGACATTTTTTCTATAGCTTCTAAATATATTTTTCAAAATTTTGGAATCATATTGCACTTCTTTTTCCATCTCCCTCAAAACTAGTTTTGTTTAGAAAACAACATTTTAAAAGTGACACTCACCGTATAACGCATAAATATTTTTCCATGAAGGATAAAATTCTAATTCTTTCGAATTTAGATTTGTAACTCTAATATCTAGTGCTTCCACTTGGTTAGATAATTTTTTTACTAAATAATTTTTCTTTAATCAAGTTTCGAAGTCAAACCAATTACAATTCAAACATAGCATGATCGTATAATGCATAACTATTTTTGTACATGTATCAAAATTCAATTTTTTTCTTTTGTTGGATCAAGGACATCAATATCTGGTGCACTCATATTTTTCAAAAATAAAATTGATAATCTACTATTTTTCCACATGTGTAGAACAAAGAGCTTCATTTTCGAAGAAAAACCTACATTCACAAGAAATAAAAAATAAATATAATAATAAAATTAAATTTATTTAAAATTATACTTTTCGGGAAGCTTATGATAAGGACTACATACTTACAAACTTTTTTTTTAAATGAGTTCATTTGATCCCCTAAAAGGTAAATCAAACGTGGTTTTTTATCAACATTTTGATAGGTGTAAAGGAGACTCCGTTATTGGTATGGTTTAAAACTAGTAGGGTTCTATCCAATGGGGTTTGATCTAAGGTACTTTGATCAAACCCTCTTCAATTGAAGTGCTTTTAATGGAACTTTTTAAGGCTTAAATCATTTTATTTTCTAAAAATATGCGATTTTAGCAAAAATCAAAATCTCCCAGAAATTTTAAACCAACTTTGTGGGATCACCCTTGGAATGATGAAGATGTGATCGTGTGTTGAGATCTGAGTGTGAGCAAAAATGACAAGACTACCAAAATCAACGAGTAGAAGGTATCTACAATTTGCATGTGTTAGAAGTCATTAGAGGCAGTGAGTCAAAGGTTATAGATGGTAAAGGAACATAATGGTGGTTTCTTCTTTTTCTCTGAGGTAGTGAGCCTCTTTATAATTATTTCTCTGTAATATGAAAGAAGTGATCTTCCTTGGTAGTGAGCCTTTTCTTTTTGGATAGTGAGTCCTTTGGGTAGTGATCCCTCTAGGCAGTGAACCTCTTGTAATCAATTTTGGTTTTCATATAATGAGTTAATCCTCACCATGGTTTTTCCCTTCTATGGTTTTCCACATAAAAATCTAGTGTTTCATTGTGAATGTTTGTGAATATACTGTTGTTTCATTCATCTACATTCATACTAAAATCTAATAAGGGTTTGAAGGTTTTAATGCACAATTGATTCACTCCCCCCTCTTAGTTGTCATGTTTGTCTAACAATTGGTATCAGAGTAGAGATTCCTTGGAAGAAGATTAACTACTTGAGGTAGATTTGGATGACACACATGAATGGTGTCAAAGATCCTATGCTTGATGGAACAAATTATACTTTCTCAAAGGCCAATATGGAAGCCTTTCTTGTCTCATTAGGGTTTTGCGTATGGAAATCAGTTGAACATTGATATATTATGTCTAATACTCCTCCAACAAGTGAAGATGATATCAAAGAGTATGAGAACAATGTAAAGAGTGAGGAATGTTATTTTGAGTGGGCTTCTTGATTTAAAACTTGTGAAAATGATAAGCTACAAAACAGCTAAAGAAGTCTAAGAGAAGTTGAAAATAAATTATGAAGGAGATGCTAAGGTCAACCAAGAAAAGATATAGAATTTCAAGGAAATTTTTGAAACCTTAAAGATGTTAGAGGATGAAGATATTGCATGCTACATGCACATGGTGGATGAAATTGTCAATGCCATCAATGGTTTTGGTGGAAAACTAGAGGAAAATGAAATTGTGAAAAAGGTATTGAGAACCCTTCTTAAATCATATAACTTGCTAAAGTTTCTACTATTAAGGAAGCTTAGAATTTGGATCAATATACTAGAGATTAATTGTATGGTGCTTTAACTACTTTTGAATTAAGAGAGTTTGATAAAGATGCTTTGAATTAGTGATCCCTTTTAAAGTCAACAAGAAAGACAGGAATGATTAATCTGATCTAGATGATTTTGATGAAGTGCAAGAAAATTTTGTGAGAAGATTGAAAAAGGGCACTGACAAATATATATGTAAGTTACCTTTCAAGTGTTTCAATTTTGGAAAGATAGGTCATTATGCTTCAAAATATCCAAGCAAAGTTTCTTATGATAAACACAAAGATCATAAAGGTAAATCCTTCAAGAAGAGTTATTATGTTAAAGAAGATAGTGGTACATCTAATGATGAGGAATCAGACTACCCAAATAATAATAGTGATGAATGCTTGTTCATGGATTTGATTGTTGGAACTAATTGTAGTAACCCTAAAAGATGTTAGAAGGAAATTTCTCTAGAAATAGGTCACAAATATGTTGACTTCCTTTCATGCAAGAGAAGAGAGAAACTACTAGATAATTGATAGTATATGCTCAAATCATATGGCAGGTGATAACAGTAAGTTTGTTACTTTAATAAATATGATGGTGGTTTTGTCAAGTTTGGTGATGACACATTTGCTAAGATCTACGCAAAAGGTTTCATAAGTTTTGATGACAAGCATATGATAGATGATGTTCTTGATGTCAAGGGTCTGGTATAATCTTCTCAATGTAGGAAAAATGTGTAGTAGAGGATACAATCTAGTGTTTCAAGATGATGGTTGTGAAATTAGAAAAGGAAGCTCCAAAACTTTGGTTGCTATAGGAACAAGGAAATAAAGAATGTGGACTTTATTTGCTGTTTTGACTAATATTAGGGAACCAAGTTTGTTTTGCATTAATTTCAGACCAATTAGTGATTGTAAACCAAAATATAGAATCAAACAATTTATTGAAGTTTATTGTTTTCCAATTTTGACAAAGCATTGAGTGTTTTTGGACAATATCGTTGCATTGTTTAGTACAATAGCATTGAAGTTTGATAAAAGTGTCGAATTGTCATAGTAACAAAAGCATCAATTTGTAAATCTTTATTTTCCTTGACAAACGTACTAAGACGTGCAAAAGCATCTATGTACAAATAAAAGCGTCATTTTAATAAAAATAGAAGCATCGAGTTTGCATAAAAACACTACACTGTCAAGACAAATATGTCGATCTATTAGAGGATCTTTAAAATGTGAGTTGACCTAGGTGTTTGATTTTTATTTATTTTTTTTGCAAAAAGCACGCTATACAACATGTAAACTAACTTTATTAAGTGATTAGATGCTTTTCATGTGTCCTTCCACAAGAGCACACTAAAGAGTGTCACAAGGTATCCACAAGGCAATATGTTCATTTTAAGCATGCACCAAGGATCAAATGTTTGGTTCATTTTAAGCACCAAATATAGAGCATGCAAGTTGTATTGCTCTTTTTAAACCCAAAGGAAAGACGACTTAATTTTAAACCCAAAGAAAAGATGCAAGTTTTGTTCTTTTTAAAACCTAAAAGAAAGATGACTTCATTTTAAAGAACAACTAGGATTAGCCGAAAAGCTAGATGAAATAAGATAAAAACCCTAAGCTAGCTCTCTATTTAACCAGACAGAAGCGTCGAGTCGTTATGACAGAAGTGTCACACTAAAAAGTGCAAATGTGTCGCGCTTTTACAAAAGCATCGACCTTTTACATGCGTGTTGCACTGGGTAGAAGACAGAAGCATCAAAGGTTGATAAGGATTTCAGACTGTCTAGTTTGGCAGAAGCGTCGAAGGAAACAATAGTGTCGTTGTTGGCTTGGAAGAAACATTGAAGGAAACAATAGCATCGACATTTGAGCAATGGCATTGACCTTTGTCCTACAAAAGCATCAAGTTGTTCTCCTGATCCTGCAATCCGATAAAACTCAAAAAAGATTGTTAGATTAGGGACATGGTGTCCCAACGAGTATGCCAAAATGTCATATGGTTGATTAACAAGATCAAATATGATAGAATTGAACTAATTAAGCAAAATGATTGACCAAGTTAAAGCCACATTCAATGAAATTAAGCCTACAAACTCAATGAAGATTCATTTAAAAACAATAATCATCAAATGATAGCATAATGAATCTAACTAAAGTGGCAAACCAACAATCCCATTGTTGATTGAGTGCAATTGAGTGATGGTTGAATCTTAGATTGCTCAAATTGCTTTATCCATAGTTGAGGTTGATGCAAAAGCTTGAATTGGTTGATAATGGTGATCCGCAAATGAAATTAGCTCATGGGTGAGTAAGAGTAAGGGTGCTCTCAATGTTTGTGAATGATAATTCATATAAAATGAAGAGTATTTATAGAATTTAGGATTGAATCAATGGTCAAGATTGAATCAATGGTGAAGATTGAATTGGCTAATTAATGGAGGAAATTGGATTAGAGATGAAGACATGGATCAAAAATTTATTCAAGGGTTGATAATGCTTGAGAGAATAACAAATCCCTTAATTTTAGGAAGCATGTGGGAGATATTTCCATTTAGAGGGAAAAAAATAAATTTGACAAAGGGATATTCTATGAGAATAATATTTGAATGATTAGAGGAAATTAGTCAATTAAACAATTTTGGAAATTATTTAATTGTGCAAGTGGAGGAATTAACAAATTTAATTAAACAATTAGGGATTATTTAATAATAGAGAGTGAATGAAATTTAAACATTATTTAATCAAATGAGAAGAAAATTAGTGTGAAGGTGATGAATTAATCAGATAAAACTAATTATTCAATTAATAGAAGAAAATTGTGAATTTAACCAAATAAGTGGCATTATTCAATTAAATAGATGAAATAAGTGAATTAGGAGAGAAATGGTATTAATAAGCAAAATCTCAGTGTGTCATACATTCAAGACATTTTAAAGTGTCTACAAATCTATAGATTGGAAAACAACCCTCTCGGGCCTACATTACTCAAAAAATCTTGTGTTGAAATTAAACAAACAATTTCGAAGTTCAATTGGCTTTTAAGATGTAATATGCTTTTTTCCTATTAAGGAGGTGATATTACATGGTCTCTTTTCTAACATTATCGTGGGAATGGCTAGTCTTAATAGAGTTCTAAAAGAGATGCTTCAAAATAATGCAAAACATAAAAACTAGGTGAATGCTATTCAAATATAATTGAGTGATCATACTAACAATTATTCAAACTTGAGACAAAAAGTAGACAATTTGATTGATAATATTAAGGTGTTAGTGATGTGCAAAATGACTCTTCATTGTAAGGACCAAATCAACCATGAAAAAATATGAATCCCATTCATGTTATTGTGGGATTTCGAAATATAATAGATCATATACCTTGAGACTATTATCGTGACCATACACATTCTATTATGTTGATTTTAGATTTTTTTTTTTTTTTAATGAAATACTGAAGGATAAATTCATACTTACAATTGCTCATGTATTCCGATGGTTTCTCTAATATTTTGATAAAAATATACTATTTCCTATATTTATTTTAAAAATAACCTGATAACATAGTTATGCATTCCAAGTTCCAACTCTCTTATACACACGTTGATAAGACATTCCTTTACAAACTTTTGGGTGCACTGATGACCAGATCTTGTTTGACACGTAAAGGGAAACGGCCAAAAACGTTATCTTCACTATTCAATGTACAAGCTATGACCAATAATTTCTAGTCATAGTAAATTGGAATCTCGACCAACCGTTCTTTAGATATTTCGATTTAGATAATGTCTGCATCTTTCAAAGTATTTCCGTGAATATTTGAAAGCCAACAGCAGATGTGCAATTGCAGCAGCTACACAAGAAAGACGAGATGGGATTGTGCAGACGAGCGCCTTGCATATCTCTTTCGTTCTTCGCTTTTATTTTCATTATCATGCTTTCAACAGTACTTGTCTTGTATGGTTTTCCCATCTCCAAATCAGTGGAGCGAAAAGCAGAAACGGTGTATGATGGAAGAGTTGTGGGCTTACGAGCGGCCTCCCCACCAAGAGGCTGGAATTCATACGATTCTTTTTCGTGGATTATTTCAGAGAAGCAATTTCTTGCCAACGCCCAAATCCTTTCGGATAAACTCCTCTCTTTTGGATACCAGGTAAGAAAAACGCATCAATTATGTTCAAAAATATAAGATTTTCACACTTCATATTGAGGAAACTTTGCTTATTTTAGATTAAATTAACTACCAACTGAACTACTAACTTTTCTTTGGTTAGTCTATCATCGATCTGGGTGTGGCTTATTTTCAACACCTCCCTTATGCCACATTGCTGGTGCTTGGGGCTTCTAACCTGGTTTGATACCACTTGTTGAACTACACTTCATATGGACAAGATAGGACTTGAATCTAGGACCTTCCATTTGTTGGTAGAGTGCTTTACCAACTGAACTACTAATCTTTCTTTTGTTAGAGTGCTCTACCAACTGACCTACTAATCCCTTTTTGGCCAGCCCATTATCGGTCCAGATGTGGCTTATTTCCAACAACTTTGTCATCCATCATCAATATGAAAAAGAGTTGTAGGGGAAGAATAGCAGATTGCAGACCAAAACCAGTTGCACAAAGGTAGTTTTGGTCTGCAATCTCCATAGGACAATCTCTTATTCTTTCCCTCTGACTCTTTTTCATCTTCATGATGGATGCAGACTGTGATCTGTAACGTTGATCCAAAACAATTTAATCCAGAATAAACAAACTTTCGTCAACTACCTGTTTTGATGTTTTTGTTACAAACAATTATGGTTTCCATCAATAAAATAAAATAAATATTCTACGTTGTATGCTTACCATTTATTAAATATTAATAGCTTTCGTTTAATCTCGTAAGCTGATGAATAATGATGAGTTGAATCTCATAGCTTTCTTTACCTTCATTTCCCCTCCTCCACTGATTCTATTTACCAACAGTTTGGCTTCCTATAGAAATATTTCACATATAGGTGGCAATGGTTTGTTAATGAATGTTTGCACAGTGATTCTTTTGAAAAACTATAACAACATAAGAAGATCACAGTGATATCACTATTTGACTTTAGATGGTTCATCAAGGAAATGAATTTGTTATCATTTTGTAAAACTTGGAAAAAATAATATGTATTGTTCACTAATGTAGTAGATTTCTGTTGGTACAGGAAGCAAGAAAGTGGTGCATCGGCTGATTCTCCGGGATATGATATTATAGATGAATGGGGGCGGCCCATTCCTGATCCTGCGCGATGGCCTTCTTCTGCTGGGGGAAAAGGATTCAAACAAGTTGCAGACAGAGTGCATAAAATGGGTCTCAAATTTGGTATTCACGTTATGCGTGGTATCAGTGCACAGGCCGTCAAAATTAATACTCCTATTCTGGGTCCTCAGGTTATCATATTCTAATTTTTCATTAGTTAATAAAATACGGTCAAGTATGAATAGACATTATTGACCAGTTTATCCTCTTGAACATGAATGAATGGGTGTTTTACATAGAAAACAATAATCGTGTACAGGGAGTTGCGTATGAAGAGAATGGAAAGATTTGGAGGGCGAAAGACATAGCGTTGAGTGGGAAGAGGTGCGCATGGATGGATAAATGCTTCATGAGCGTTGATACGAATCTGGGAGCAGGACGGGCTTTTATTGCTTCCCTTTATCACCAATACGCAGACTGGGGCGTAGATTTAGGTAAACTCTTTATTTAATATTTTAAGGCGTGAGGAGTGTTTAAAAGTTTAAAGATCTGAGGAAAAAAGAATCGTGGTTGCAGTGAAGCATGACTGTGTCTTCGGGCAAGACTTGAATATGGATGAAATATCTCTTGTATCTCAGGTACGTCTAACTTTTATTTGTTTCTTATTTTTGTTTTTTTTTTTTAAATTTAAGAAAAAAAATTGTTAAATATTCTCAATGAACAAGTAGGAGGTATTTTTCGCATGTGTCAAATTGTAATATTTCTATCATGAGAGATGGGTTCTTGTGAACTACTACTCATGAAATATGGATCAATGAGTTTGACTCGTAAAATTACATGGTTGAATCCAAATAGAAATAGCACAATTTGACATGCTTCCTACTTTTCAATTGATGAGCTAAAGGGGCTCTATAACGAATGGTTCATAAGGCACAACACTTGCTGAAGGTTTTACAAATAGGGTTGCAAGCTAAGTGGGCTTAATCTTAGGTAAAACTCTATGCTGGTTTTATAAATGGGGTTGCCAGGGCTTAAATTTGACAGTCGACCTTGCTTGTCAACAGTTTTTTTAATGATGGTTATCTATTCAAAAGTGCCCTTAAAACATTATGATATACCTTAGTGTAAGTAAAATTATATATAAATCAAATATATATATATATATCATTATAATTCTATATAAATTTTGACAGTCTATCCAAAATCTCTCCTTTTATCTGATACAATCTTCTTAAAATTTTGATTGTATTTTACGGCAAAAATCTTTAAATACGGTCATACGACAATCAAATTTAAGCCCTGGGGTTGCAAGCTAAGTGGGAACCTCTGTGAGCATCACCTAGATGCAATGAGTAATCAGTGGACCATTCACTATCATGAGAGATGGGTTCTTGTAAACCACTACTCATAAAACATAGGTCAATGAGTTTGACTCGTACAACTACACGATTGAATCCTAATAGAAATATCACAGTTCTCAATGAATTTAATTAAATTGTTTTATTCATTATTTTTTTTAAATATGTTTATTTTATTTTGTATGTAATTCTATATTTGTAAAAATTAGTATTTATCATTTCTGTATTTAGTATTTAAATGAAGAAAGTTGAGCTCCTTTCAAACACTTTGGTGGATGTAGTTATAGGGTCGAAGTAAATGATAGAATAAGAAATTCGAATGAAAGGTCCACGAAATTTGTAAAAGAAAGCACAACAACGCGTTTAAAAAGTGGGGTAGTTATCTGGTCGATTATCCAAAAAGACATTCATCTGTATGGAATACGAAAGTTGTTAATGTGAAGAACACGGGCATTGGTCCTCTAAATATCTTTTCAAATAGGAATAATCAAAGTTAAATGAAACAACGAATAAAAATTTATGGTCCTTTCAATGCAGTACAAAGTGATTGCTTGAACATGATTATCTCAAAAGAATGCAAAATGTTAGTTATGTGGATATCTTCTACAAAAGAAGAATATATGAACATATTAAAGTATTGGTTGTCTGAATATCTTTTCAAAAGAAGAATAAATACAGTTAAATAAAGATATTATCTTCCCTTCCAATCCAACATAAAATGATTCTTTGAACATGACTATCTTAAAAAGGGTAAAATTTTAGTTTTATGGATATTTTAAAAAAGAAAAATCATATTAATATGATTCTTTTGATTCAGAAGTATTTAAATTTCAATGTTAAATCAAATTATAATTCAGTATTTGATTATAATGGTTCTAGGAAAATTCATTCCATTTGATTTTATTAAAAATATTAATGTGGTTAATTTTCGGCTACGGTTAATTGCTAGCGGTGAATTTTACTTGACGGTGAATTTTCTCACAGTGAATTGTTGTGAATTTTCTGTTGGAGAATTGCTAGTGGTGAATTTCCCTGCCATCATAATGTTAAATATCATTATTTTTCAACAGTCTTAGGATTTTTTATTTTAGAAAAGATATACCCTCAAAATATTATCATTAAAATAGTTTTGGCATTTCATACATGTAAGCAAATTGTACATGATAGTGTAGGGAACATAAGCCTTGTAAAACAAATGAAAAATTTATGATGATTAAGGGAGATGATCTAGTAGATACCCACAACCAAATTATGGTGTTGCATAGAAAACACCTTTTTTCATTGGGTGTCTGATGCAGGAGCACCCAGTGGTGTAAGGGCAATCTTGCATTACTCAAAAATAGTTAAATTTCAAGTTTCTCAGTTTTTAGATGTTTTTACATTTTTGAATACTCTTTTCGTCGTAATGAAATTCTCAATTTATGGTTTTTATTTTATATTCCTGGGTGGAAAGATATTGCAGTTTTAGTTTCCCAGATTTATAATTGAAAATCTTTCGAATTAGATTTGAGGCACTTACAGTTCCTGGATTGGCCTCAAAACTTGCTAAAATTGGCATAGCCAATTTTGAGCGCGTTATTGACTTCGTGGCCTTTCCAACGGTTCAAACGGTTCACGAATCGGAGTCCCGGATCAAAAGTTATGGCCCCGGGAAGTCGGTGCACTTTCTAGAAGATACAATTGCAAATGTTCTTTTGAAATTTGAACTTCATGTTGTAAATTTTCGGCGCCAAACCGCCTAGACTCAAATTTGAAAGTTTCTTTGGCTACAAACTAAAGAGGAGCTCTATTTATGGGCGGGTTTCTAATTTTTGGGTAACTTTTTGGGGTCAAGCTCGCATATTGTGAAAAAGGTGATTCTGTAGCTTTCTGTAAGTTGCATGTGTTGTAGAACTTAGGGATTTGAGATCCTCTGCATGTAAGAAGCTCCATTTTCTGAATAATAAAACTATTCTCTTGTTTGTGGGTTATTTTCTAAGTCTTGGGCTGCGCCCTCATCAAGTGGTATGAGAGCCAGGTTTTCTTGAGCGTGTGGACAAATCACCGATCATGAGGTAGTTCGCACCAGGACCATGGTTGTGGGTTGAGGTCAAGAAAGATGCCTCCAAGAGTGATGCCTGGTAGGCATGGTAGTGCCACAGGTGGTCGAGGTGGCAGAAATACTGGTGGAAGAGATGCACTAGCAGCCCTCCAGAGACAAATTGACATGTTACAAGAGCAGTTGAGAAGAGGGTTAAACCCGAGGGAGGAAAGTGAGGATGAAGGAGAGGAACAAGGTTCAATTGTAGAAGAGGAAGAAGAAGCAATTGATCAAGACCAAATGTGGCTAATAAGGGCCATTTCAAAGATCGGGAAAAGACACAAAGCAGAAGTCTCCAGTTATTCCCGAAGTCTAAACCCGAAAGAGTTGATCGACTAGATCAACGAGCTAGAAGAATATTTTGAGCATGAGGAAATAGAGGACCCAGATCGGGTTAAGTTTGTGAAAATGAAGCTAAAGGGCCATGCCAATATTTGGTGGAAAGAGATCCAGTTGGAAAGAAATTGAAGAGGAAAAGGAAATATCACTAGATGGGATCGCATGGTAGAGAAACTGAAGAAGCAGTTCATACCAGTGGACTACGAGTCAGATCTGTTGAAGAAATTGCAAGGGTTGAAGCAAGGAAGCGATTCAGGAAAGAATATAATCAAGATTTCACAAGATAATCATCAAAACCGCCACAGAGGCCAATAAGGAGAAGGAAGCCCGACATCTTAATGGGTTACAACCAAGCATCTCGTGGAGGAGTTGCTCTGAAGTCAATGACCACCATTGAGGATGTGTGTATTAGTTTCTGTTCGGGCGTGGAAGAGAAGTCGAACAAAAGATTTGATGGCAAGCAAAAAGGACGAGGAGGTCAAAGTGGAAGGGTAGTGGAAGACCTTCTGTGAAGCTGAAATGATGATGAAAATAAAAGTGAAGATGTGGGTACCAGCCAAAGCCAAAGGAATGACAACTTCTACTGCCCTCGTAATCAAAACAGTGGTGATCAAAGAGGTAGAGGACGAGGGAGATATGGACAAGGATCTGGAAGAGGTGGTTTCAAAGGAATGTGTTTCCAGTGTGGTGAAGAAGGGCATCGAGCCTATTAATGTCCACAACACTAAGGAAAGGCATACAAAAGCCCAGAAGGTCATGGAAGGGTTGCACATGCAGATGAGGAGGCTCAATATGAACATTCAGATGATGCTGAAAGCGGAGAAGCCCTAGTGATTAGGAGAGCCCTGGTGAATGAGGAAAATGAACCAGAATAGAGGAAGAATCTGTTTCAAACAAGGTGCAAGTGTGAAGGAAAATGTTGTGATGTTATTATTGACGGTGGAAGCACCGATAATTTGGTGTTAGAAGAGATGGTCACAAAGTTGAAGCTGAAGAGGGAAAGACACCCGCATCCGTATCAGATTTCCTGGTTGCAGAAAGACCACAAAGTTTTGGTCAATGAATAATGCCTAGTAAAGTTCAAGATCGGGAGCTACCATGATAAGGTGCTCTATGATATCATCCCCATGGATGCATGTCACATGTTGTTGGGGAGGCCATGGCAGTTCGATAGGGGAGTATACATGATGGCTATGCAAACACTTATTCCTTGACAAAGGATGGGGTTCGTCACAAGTTGAAACCCTTGAAGGAGACGAAAATGAGGAGTTGAACAGATAAGTTCAAGAGTTGTTGAGAAAGGGTTTGATACGGGAGAGTTTGAGTCCATGTGCAGTACCTGCAGTACTAGCACCAAAGAAGGATGGCGAGTGGAGGATGTGTACAGATTCCTGAGCTATAAACAAGATAACAATCAAGTACAGATTTCCCCTGCCAAGGATGGATGACCTGATGGACTGTTTGAGTGGAGCTCAGTACTTCACAAAGATTGATCTAAAGAGCGGATATCACCAAATCTGGATTCAAGAGGGAGATGAATGGAAAATTGTCTTCAAGACCAAAGAGGGCCTGTACGAGTGGTTAGTCATGCCTTTTGTGCTAACCAATGCACCGAGCACATTCAAGCGGTTCATGAACGAGGTACTAAAAAAATTTCTGGAAAGTTTTGTTATTGTGTATTTAGATGATATTTTGATTTTCAGTAAGACGTTGGAGGAGCATCTAATGCATATTCGAAGAGCCTTTGAGAAGTTAAGAGAAGAGAAACTGTTGATTAATCTGAAGAAGTGTAGTTTTGTGAAGAAGAAGTTAGTGTACTTGGGGTTTGTTGTCTCAGCAGAAGGTCTCAAGATGGACCCAGAGAAGGTGAAGGCTATTCTGGAATGACCTACCCCAAGAACTGCTACCAAGGTGAGATCTTTCCATGGTTTGGCTAGTTTTTATAGAAAGTTCATTAGAAACTTCGGTAGTATTTGTGGACCCCTGACTGAAACAATGAGAGGGGATAGAAAAGAAATCAAGTGGAGCAGTGGAGCGGAAAAAAGTTTTGAACTGTTGAAGCAGAAGGTGATAGAGCAACCTATTCTAGCCCTCCCAGATTTCAACAAGGTGTTTCAGGTGGATTGTGATGCCAGTGGTTGGGCCATGGGAGCAGTGTTGAGCTAAGAAGGTAAGCCCATTGCCTATTTCAGTGAAAAGTTAAATGATGCCAAGAGAAAGTATTCTGTATATGATTAAGAATTTTATGTAATAGTTCAAGCATTAAAGAAATGGAGATATTATTTGTTGCTAAAGAAATTTGTTCTATATATTGATCATCAGGCCTTGCAGTACCTAAATAGTCAGCGAAAATTAAATCAGTGGCATATGAAATGGGTAGAGTTTTTGCAGAGTTATACCTTTGTTTTGAAACATAGGAGTGGGAAGTCAAATAGGGTTGCAAATTCCTTAAGTAGGAGGCATACAATAATGACAAAGATGCAGATTGAAGTGGTTGGGTTCAATGAACTTAAGACACTGTACGCAGAAGATATTGCAGTTTTAGTTTCTCAGATTTGCACCTGAAAATCTTCCGAGTTAGTTTTGAGGCACTTAGAGTTCCCGGATTGGCCCCCAAAATTTCCAAAATTGGCATAGCTAATTTTGAGCACATTATTGACTTCGTGGCATTTCCAACGGTTCAAACGGTTCGCGAATCGGAGTCCCAAATCAAAAGTTATGACCCCAAGAAGTTGGCGCACTTTCTAAAAGATACAATTGCAAATACTCTTTCGAAATTTGAACTTCATGTTGTAAATTTTCGGCGCCAAACCACCTAAACTCAAATTTGAATGTTGCTTTGGCTCCAAACTAAAGAGGAACTCTATTTATGGGCAGGTTTCTAATTTTTGGTTAACTTTTTGGGGATAAGCTCGCATATTGTGAAAAGGTGATTCTGTAGCTTTCTGTAACTTGCATGTGTTGTAGAACTTGGGGATTTGAGATCCTTTGTATGTAAGAAGCTCCATTTTCTGAATAATAAAATTATTCTCTTGTTTGTGGGTTATTTCCTAAGTCTTGGGCTGCACCCTCATCAAGTGGTATGAGAGCCAGGTTTTCTTGAGCATGTGGACAGATCGCCGATCGTGAGGCAGTTCGCACCAGGATCATGGTTGTGGGTCGAGGTCAAGAAATATGCCTCCAAGAGTGATGCTTGGTAGGCATGGTGGTGCCAGAGGTGGTTGAGGCGGCAAAAAAGCTGGTGGAAGAGATGCACTAGCAGCCCTCCAGAGACAAATTGACGCGTTACAAGAGCAGTTGACAAGAGGGTTAAACCCGAGGGAGGAAAGTGAGGATGAAGGAGAAGAAGAAGGTTCAAATGTAGAAGAGGAAGAAGTAATTGATCAAGACAAAATGCGGCTAATAAGGGCCATTTCAAAGATCAGGAAAAGACCTAGAGCAAAAGTCCCTAGTTATTCTCGAAGTCTGAACCCAGAAGAGTTGATCGACTGGATCAACGAGCTCGAAGAATATTTTGAGCATGAGGAAATAGAGGACCCAGATCGGGTTAAGTTTGTGAAAATGAAGTTGAAGGGCCATGCCAGTATTTGGTGGAAAGAGATCCAGTTGGAAAGAAATTGAAGAGGAAAAGGAAATATCACTAGATGGGATCTCATGGTAGAGAAACTGAAGAAGCAGTTCATACCAGTGGACTACGAGTCGGATCTGTTGAAGAAATTGCAAGGGTTGAAGCAAGGAAGCAGATCTGTGAAAGAATATATTGAATATTTTCACAAGATAATCATCAGAACAGGTCACATAGAGGCCAATAAGGAGAATGAAGCTCGATATCTTAATGGGTTACGACCAAGCATTTAGGAGGAGTTAAGCCTAGTCAGAATGACCACCATTGAGGATGTGTATCAGTTTGCTCTGAAGGTGGAAGAGAAGCTGAACAAAAGATTTGATGGCAAGGAAAAGGGACAAGGAGGTCAAAGTGGAAGGGGCAGTGGAAGACCTTCAGGAAGCCGAAATGATGATGAAAATAAAAGTGAAGATGTGGGTACCAGCCGAAGCCAAAGGAATGACAACTTCTACCGCCTTCCTGATCAAAACAGTGGTGATCAAAGAGGTAGAGGATGAGGGAGATATGGACAAGGATCTGGAAGAGGTGGTTTCAAAGGAACGTGTTTTTAGTGTGGTGAAGAAGGGTATCGAGCCTATGAATGTCCACAACACCAAGGAAGGGCAGACAAAAGGCCAGAAAGTCGTGGAAGGGTTGCACATGTAGATGAGGAGCCCCAATCTGAACATTCAGATGATGCTGAAAGGGGAGAAGCCCTAGTCATTAAGAGAGCCCTGGTGACTGAGAAAAATGAACCAAAACAGAGGAAGAATCTGTTTTGCACAAGGTGCAAGTGTGAAGAAAAATGTTGTGATATAATTATTGATGGTAGGAGCACCGATAATCTGGTGTCAGAAGAGATGGTCACAAAGTTGAAGCGAAAGAGGGAAAGGCACCCGCATCCATATCGGATTGCCCAGTTGTAGAAAGACCATAAATTTTTGGTCAATGAGTAGTGCCTAGTAAAGTTCAAGATTGGGAGCTACCATGATTAGGTACTCTGTGATATAATCCCCATGGATGCATGTCACATGTTGTTGGGGAGGTTGTGGCAGTTCGATAAGCGAGCTATACATGATGGCCATGCAAACACTTATTCTTTGACAAAGGATGGGGTTTGTCACAAGTTGAAACCTTTGAATGAGATGAAAATGAGGAGTTGAACAGACAACTTTAAGAGTGTTTGAGAAAGGGTTTGATACGAGAGAGTTTGATTCCATGTGTAGTACCTGTAGTACTAGCACCAAAGAAGGATGGGGAGTGGAGGATGTGTACAGATTCCCGAGCCATAAACAAGATAACAATCAAGTACAAATTTACCTGCCAAGGATGGATGACCTAATGGACTGTTTGAATGGAGCTCAATACTTCACAAAGATTGATCTGAAGAGTGGATATCACCAGATCCAAATTTGAGAGGGAGATGAATGGACAACTGCCTTCAAAACCAAAGAGGGCCTATACGAGTGGTTAGTCATTCCTTTTGGGCTAACCAATGCACCGAACACATTCATTCGGCTCATGATCGAGGTACTAAAAGAATTTCTGGGAATTTTTGTTATTGTGTATTTAGCTTATATTTTAATTTTCAGTAAGACATTGGATGAGTATCTAATGCATATTCGGAGAGCCTTTGAGAAGTTAAGAGAAGAGAAACTGTTGATTAATCTGAAGAAGTGCAATTTTGTGAAGAGGGAGTTAGTGTACTTGGGATTTGTTTTCTCAGTAGAAGGTCTCAAGATGGACCCAGAGAAGGTGAAGGCTATAAATATGGACTTTGTTTTTGGTTTGCCAAGCACACAATGAGGGAATGATTTAGTCTTTGTGGTGGTTGATAGGTTTTTGAAGATGACACATTTCATTCCATGTCAAAAGACCCATGATGCAGTCCACATTGCTGATTTGTTCTTCAAAGAGGTGGTGAGGCTACATGGTCTGCCAAAGAGTATTGTTTCAGCTCGTGACACCAAATTTGTGAGGTACTTTTGGAGGACCTTGTGGAAGAAGCTGAAGACAGAGTTGAAGTTCAGTTCTGCACACCATCTACAAACAGATGGGCAGACAGAGGTTGTTAACAGGAGTCTGGGTAATCTACTGAGATGTTTGGTAGGAGATAAACCCAAGGGATGGGACTTGATCTTACCCCAGATAGAATTTTATTACAACAATTCTATCAACAAAAGCACTGGTAGATCACCATTCCAGATTGTGTATAGAGGTAGCCCCAAAACAGCTCCAGAATTGAGGAAGATGGACCAAGAGAAGAAAATAAGTACTGAAGCCAAAGATTTTGCAGAACACATCAAGGATATACATGAGAAGGTAAGAGAACATATTAACAAGATGAATATGCAGTATAAGGCTAAAGCAGATCAGAAGAGGAGGTATAAGGAGTTTCAGATTAGTGATGAAGTGATGGTCCACTTGAGGAAAGAAAGGTTCCCAGTGGGAACATATAACAAATTGAAGATGAAGAAGTTTGGTCCCTGTAAAATTTTGAAGAGGCATGATTAAGGGAATGCATATGAGATAAAGTTGTCGGATGGATTCAACATTTCCTTTGTGTTCAACATTTCAGATTTGACAGAGTATCATAAAGGTGGCGCAAAGGAAGTACCAACGATGGAACAGTGTGGGATTCCAGCACCTACTTCAGAAAAGGAGGAGATTGAAAAAATCCTTGATAGTCATGTGGAAAGGAGTACCAGGAACAGGCAGTATGAAGAATATCTGGTGAAATGGAAAGGAAGCCCTATGGAAGATTCATCCTGGTTGCCTAAGGCAGAGGTTGACCATTTGAGTTTTTCCTCCACCATCTGAGATGTGACGTGGTCACTTCTCAAATTACCTTAGGTGTCTGATGCAGGAGCATCTAGTGGTGTAATAGTAATTTTGCATCACCTAAAAATAGTTAAATTTCAAATTTCTTAGTTTTTAGATTTTTTTTACATTTCTGAATACCCTTTTCGTCGTAATGAAATTTTGAATTTACGGTTTTTATTTTCTATTCCTAGGTGGAAAGATATTGCAGTTTTAGTTTCCCAGATTTGCACCTGAAAATCTTCTGAGTTAGATTTGAGGCACTTAGTGTTCCTGGATTGGCCCCAAAACTTGCCGAAATCAGCATGGCCCATCTTGAGCACGTTATTGACTTCATGGCCTTTCCAACAGTTCAAACGGTTTGCAAATCAGAGTCCCGAATTAAAAGTTATGGCCCCAGGAAGTTGGCGCACTTTCTAGAAGATACAATTGCAAATGCTCTTTTGAAATTTGAACTTCATGTTGTAAATTTTCGGCGCCAAACCACCTAAACTCAAATTTGAATGTTGTTTTCACTCCAAACTAAAGAGGAGCTCTATTTATGGGCGGTTTTCAAAATTTTGGGTAACTTTTTGGGGACAAACTCGCATATTGTGAAAGGGTGATTCTGTAGATTTTTGTAACTTGCATGTGTTGTATAACTTGGGGATTTGAGATCCTCTACATGTAAGAAGCTTCATTTTCTGAATAATAAAATTATTCTCTTGTTTGTGGGTTATTTTATAAGTCTTGGGCTGCGCCCTCATCAAGTGGTATTGGAGCCAGGTTTTTCTTAAGCGTGTGGACAGATGGTCGATCCTGAGGTAGTTCGCACCAGGACTGTGGTTGTGGGTCGAGGTCAAGAAAGATACCTCCAAGAGTGATGCCTGGTAGGCATGGTGGTGCCAGAGGTGGTCGAGGTGGCAGAAATGCTGCACTGGCAGCCCTCTAGAGACAGATTAACGCGTTACAAGAGCAATTGAGAAGAGGGTTAAACCCGAGTGAGGAAAGTGAGGAAAAAGGAGACGAAGAAGTTTCAAATGTAGAAGAGGAAGAAAAAGCAATTGATCAAGACCAAATGCAGCTAATAAGGGCCATTTCAAAAATCGGGAAAAGACCCAGAACAGAAGTCCCCAGTTATTCCGGAAGTCTGAACCCGGAAGAGTTGATCGACTGGATCAACGAGTTAGAAGAATATTTTGAGTATGAGGAAATAGAGGACCCAGATCGGGTTAAGTTTGCAAAAATGAAGCTGAAGGGCCATGCCAGTATTTGGTGGAAAGAGATCCAATTGGAAAGAAATCGAAGAGGAAAATGAAATATCACTGGATGGAATTGCATGGTAGAGAAACTGAAGAAGCAGTTCATAGCAGTGGACTACGAGCTAGATCTATTGAAGAAATTGAAAGGGTTGAATCAAGGAAGCAGATCTGTGAAAGAATATACTGAAGATTTTCACAAGATAATCATCAGAATGGGTCACACACAGGCCAATAAGGAGAAGGTAGCCCGATATCTTAATGGGTTACGACCAATCATTCAGGAGGAGTTAAGCCTAGTCAGAATGACCACCATTGAGGATGTGTATCAGTTTGCTCTGAAGGTGGAAGAGAAGTTAAAAAAAAGATTTGATGGCAAGCAAAAAGGACGCGGAGGTCAAAGTGGAAGGGGCAGTGGAAGACCTTCAGGAAGCTGAAATGATGATGAAAAGATAAGTGAAGATGTGGGTACCAGTCGAAGCCAAAGGAATGACAACTTCTACTACCCTCGTGATCAAAACAATGGTGATCAAAGAGGTAGAGGACGAGGGAGATATGGACAAGGATCTAGAAGAGGTGATTTCAAAGGAATGTGTTTCCAGTGTGGTGAAGAAGGGCAGACAAAAGGCCAGAAGGTCATGGAAGGGTTGCGCATGCAGATGAGGAGGCCCAATCTGAACATTTAGATGATGTTGAAAGCGAAGAAGCCCTAGTGATTAGGAGAGCCCTAGTGACTGAGGAAAAGCAACCAGAACAGAGGAAGAATCTATTTCGCACAAAGTGCAAGTGTGAAGGAAAATGTTGTGATGTCATTATTGATGGTGGGAGCACCGATAATTTGGTGTCAGAAGACATGGTCACTAAGTTGAAGCTAAATAGGGAAAGGCACCCGCATCCGTATCGGATTGCCTGGTTACAGAAAGACTACAAAGTTTTGGTTAATGAGTAGTGCCTAGTAAAGTTCAAGATCGGGAGCTACAATGATGAGGTACTCTGTGATATCATTCCCATGAATGCATGTCACATGTTGTTGGGGAGGTTGTGGCAGTTCGATAGGCGAGCTATACATGATGGCCATGCAAACACTTATTCTTTGACAAAGGATGGGGTTTGTCACAAGTTGAAACCCCTGAAGGAGACGAAAATGAGGAGTTGAATAGACAAGTTCAAGAGTTGTTGAGAAAGGGTTTGATATGGGAAAGTTTGAGTCCATGTGCAGTACCTGCAGTACTAGCACCAAAGAAGGATGGGGAGTGGAGGATGTGTACAGATTTCCTAGCCATAAACAAGATAACAATCAAATACAAATTTCCCCAACCAAGGATGGATGACCTGATGGATTGTTTGAGTGGAGCTCAGTACTTCACAAAGATTAATCTGAACAGCAGATATCACCAGATCCAGATTCAAGAGGGAGATGAATGGAAAACTACCTTCAAGACCAAAGAGGGCTAGTTTTTATAAAAGTTCATTAGAAACTTCAGTAGTATTTGTGGACCCCTGACTGAAACAATGAGAGGGGATCGAAAAGAATTCAAGTGGAGTAGTGGAGCGACAAAAAGTTTTGAACTGTTGAAACAGAAGGTGACAGAGCAACCTGTTCTAGCCCTCCCAGATTTCAACAAGGTGTTTCAGGTGGATTGTGATGCCAGTGGTTGTGCCATTGGAGTAGTGTTGAGCCAAGAAGGTAAGCCCATTGCCTATTTCAGTGAAAAGTTAAATGATGCCAAGAGAAAGTATTTTGTATATGATCAGGAATTTTATGCAATAGTTCAAGCATTAAAGAAATGGAGACATTATTTATTGCCGAAGGAATTTGTTCTATATACTGATCATCAGGCCTTGCAGTACCTAAATAGTCAGGGAAAATTAAATCAGAGGCATATGAAATGGGTAGAGTTTTTGCATAGTTATACCTTTGTTTTGAAACATAGGAGTGGGAAGTCAAATAGGGTTGCAGATGCCTTAAGTAGGAGGCATACATTGATGACAAAGATGTAGATTGAAGTGGCTGGGTTCAATGAACTTAAGACACTATACGTAGAAGATCCTGATTTCGCAGAGGCTTGGAAAGTTTGCAAGGAACCTGTTATTGTGGACAGGACAAGGTGGCTGGATTTCATAATCAGGGATGGCATGTTATTTAAGGGAAGTCAATTGTGTATCCCAAAGAGTTTCATGAGGGAGAACCTGATAAAGGAAAAGCATAGTGGTGGAATGGAAGGACATTTTGGTAGGGATAAGACCATTGCCATTATCAGTGAGTATTATTATTGGCCTCAATTGTCACAGGATGTGAAGAAGTTTGTAAAAAGTTGTAGGGTATGTCAAATGGCTAAAGGAGTGAGTCAGAATACAGACTTATATCAGCCCTTACCTGTACCAGAGAGGCTGTGGGAGGATATAAGTATGGACTTTTTTTTTGGTTTGCCAAGGACACAACAAGGGAATGATTCAGTCTTTGTGGTGGTTGAAAGGTTTTCGAAGATGACACATTTAATTCCATGTCAGAAGACCCATGATGCAATCCACATTGCTAACTTATTCTTCAAAGAGGTGGCGAGGCTACATGGTCTGTGAAAGAGTATTGTTTCAGATCGTGACACCAAATTTGTGGGGTACTTTTGAAGGACCTTGTGGAAGAAGCTAAAGATGGAGTTGAAGTTCAGTTCTACACACCATCCACAAACAGATGGGAAGACAGAGATTTTTAATAGGAGTTTGGGTAACCAACTAAGATGTTTGGTAGAAGATAAACCCAAGGGATGGGACTTGATCTTACCCGAAGAAGAATTTTCTTACAACAATTCTGTCAACAGAAGCACTGGTAGATCACCATTCCAGATTGTGTACGGACACAGCCCCAGAATAGTTCTAGAATTGAGGAAGATGGACAAAGAGAAGAAAATAAGTGATGAAGCCGAAGATTTTGTAGAACACATCAACGATATACATGAGAAAGTAAGAGAACATATGGGCATGTGCAGGATCATGGTATGCCAAACAGGCCCTTAAGTGGCAAAAAATTCAGAAAAATCAGTGCTAGGAAACTTGACGTAAATATTTGAATAAGTTATCTATATTATTTCAAAAATATGTAAGAATAGAATTTGTAAAAAATTGAATGTAGTTTCTAAAATACTAGGTTTATTTAACAATAAATAAAATCTATTTGGTGAAAAATTGAAAAATTTCTTAAATTTCGTGGAAAAAAGAAGTAGGTGTCCTTTCAACCACCCTAACCATAATAAAATGATAATATTTTTTTGTAATAATTTTATATATAAGTAGAGGACTCATGTCCGATGTGATGTCCCGATGTGATGCATATTTTTGTAATTTTTTTCCAAGTAAATAATTAATTATGAATTTTTATTACAAATTTTAGAAAATATAAAACTCGCCCTCCCGACCACCTTAACTTGGTCAAAATTCATGAAATTTAATTTTTCTTTTTTAATCATATCGCATGTAAAGCATAGAATGTGACGATGTTTTGGATTCAAAAAATATGATACCTTTGAAAGATATAGATGTTTTTCAATCAGCCTATCGATCATGACTTTAGTCAGAATTTAATAGAAAATGAATAATAATTATTTATTAAATTCAAATTAAATCATAATTTATATTTTTGGAAAGCTGAGAATCTCCTCTAAAAACTCTTTTCGTTTCATTAATTTTGGGTGAAAAAAAAGTCGTCAGCCACATACCCTACAAATATTGCCACTTTTTGGCATACCATGATCCTGCACATACCCATATTAACAAGATGAATATGCAATATAAGGCTAAGGCAGATCAGAAGAAGAGGTATAAGGAGTTTTAGATTGGTGATGAAGTGATGGTCCACTTGAGGAAAGAAAGGTTTCCAGTAGGAACATATAACAAATTGAAGATGAAAAAGTTCGGTCCCTGTAAAATTTTGAAGAGGCATGATTCAGGGAATGCATATGAGGTAAAGTTGCTAGATGGATTCAACATTTCCCCTGTGTTCAACATTTCAGATTTGACAGAGTATCATGAAGGTGGAACAGAGGAAGTACCAATGATGGAACAGTGTGGGATTCCAGCACCTACTTCAGAAAAGGAAGAGATTGAAGAAATCCTTGATAGTCGTGTGGGAAGGAGTACCAGAAATAGGCAGTATGAAGAATATCTGGTGAAATGGAAAGGAAGGCTTGTTGAAGATTCATCTTGGTTGCCTAAGGCAGAGGTTGACCATTTGGGTTTTTCCTCCACCATCTGAGACGTGACGGGGTCACTTCTCAAATTACCCTGGGTGTCTGATACAGGAGCATCTAGTGGTGCAAGGGCAATCTTGCATCACCCAAAAATAGTTAAATTTCAAGTTTCTCATTTTTTAGATTTTTTTACATTTTTGAATACCCTTTTCATCGTAATGAAATTCTCAATTTACGGTTTTTATTTTCTATTCCTGGGTGGAAAGATATTGCAGTTTTAGTTTCCTAGATTTGCACTTTAAAATCTTTCAAGTTAGATTTGAGGCACTTAGAGTTCCCGGATTGGCCCTGAAACTTGCCGAAATCAGCATAGCTAATTTCAAGCGCGTTATTAATTTCGTGGTCTTTCCAACGGCAGAAAATGATTCGCGAATCGGAGTCCCGAATCAAAAGTTATGGCCCCGGGAAGTTGGTGCACTTTCTAGAAGATACAATTGCAAATGCTGTTTTAAAATTTGAACTTCATTGTTGTAAATTTTTGGCGCCAAACCGCCTAAACTCAAATTTGAATGTTGCTTTGGCTCCAAACTAAATAGGAGCTCTATTTATGGGCGGGTTTCTAATTTTTGGGTAACTTTTTGGGGACAAACTCGCATATTGTGAAAGGGTGATTCTGTAGCTTTCTGTAACTTGCATGTGTTGTAGAAATTGGGGATTTGAGATCATCTACATGTAAAAAGCTCCATTTTTTGAATAATAAAATTATTCTCTTGTTTGTGGGTTATTTTCTAAGTCTTGGGCTACGCCCTCATCAAATGGTACTAAAGCCAGGTTTTCTTGAGCATGTGGACAGATCGCTGATCATGAGTTAGTTCACACTAGGACCGTGGTTGTGGGTCAAGGTCAAGAAAGATGCCTCTAAGAGTGATGCCCAGTAGGGATGGTGGTGTCAGAGGTGGTTAAGGCGGCATAAATGTTGGTGGAAGAGATGCACTAGCAGCCCTCCAGAGATAGATTAACACGTTACAAGAGTAGTTGAGAAGAGGGTTAAACCCGAGGGAAGAAAGTGAGAATGAAGGAGAGGAAGAAGGTTTAAATGTAGAAGAGAAAGAAGAAGAAATTGATCAAGACCAAATGCGGCTAATAATGGCCATTTTGAAGATCGGGAAAAGACACAGAGCATAAGTCCCCAGTTATTCCTGAAGTCTAAACCCGAAAGAGTTGATCGACTGGATCAACAAGCTAGAAGAATATTTTGAGTATGAGCAAATAGAGGACCCAGATCGGGTTAAGTTTGCGAAAATGAAACTGAAGGGCCATGCCAGTATTTGGTGGAAAGAGATCCAGCTGGAAAGAAATCAAAGAGGAAAAGGAAATATCACCATATGGGATTGCATGGTAGAGAAACTGAAGAAGCAGTTCATACCAGTGGACTACGAGTTACATTTGTTGAAGAAATTGCAAGGGTTGAAGCAAAGAAGTAGATTTGTGAAAGAATATAAGAAAAATTTTAACAAGATAATCATCAAAACGGGTCACACAGAGGCCAATAAAGAGAAGGTAGCCTGATATCTTAATGGGTTATGACCAAGCATTTAGGAGGTGTTAAGCATAGTCAGAATGACCACCATTGAGGATGTGTATCAGTTTGCTCTGAAGGTGGAAGAGAAGCTAAACAAAATATTTGATAGCAAGCAAAAAGGACAAGGAGGTCAAAGTGGAAGGGGTAGTGGAAGACCTTTAGGAAGCCGAAATGATGATGAAAAGAAAAGTGAAGATGTGGGTACCAACCGAAGTGAAAGGAATGACAACTTCTATCACCCTCCTGATCAAAACAGTGGTGATCAAAGAGATAGAGGACGAGGGAGATAAGAACAAGGATCTAGAAGAGGTGGTTTCAAAGGAATGTGTTTCCAATGTGGTGAAGAAGGGCATCGAGCTTATGAATGTCCACACCACCAAGGAAGGGCAGAAAAAAGACCAGAAGGTCATGGAAGGTTTTCACATGCAGATGAGGACGCCCAATCTGAACATTCAGATGATGCTGAAAGGGGAGAAGCCCTAGTGATTAGGAGAGCCCTGGTGATTGAGGAAAAAGGAACCAGAACAAAGGAAAAATCTATTTCACACAAGGTGCAAGTGTGAAGGAAAATGTTGTGATGTCATTATTGATGGTGGGAGCACCGATAATCTGGTGTCAGAAGAGATGGTCACAAAGTTGAAGCTGAAGAGGGAAAGACACCTGCATCCGTATTAGATTTCCTGGTTGTAGAAAGACCACAAAGTTTTGGTCAATGAGAAGTGCCTAGTAAAGCTCAAGAACGGGAGCTACCATGATGAGGTACTCTGTGATATCATCCCCATGGATGCATGTCACATGTTGTTGGGGAGGCCGTGGCAGTTCGATAGGTGAGCTATACATTATGTCCATGCAAACACTTATTCCTTGACAAAGGATGAGGTTCGTCACAAGTTGAAACCCCTGAAGGAGACGAAAATGAGGAGTTGAATAGACAAGTTCAAGAGTTGTTGATAAAGGGTTTGATACGGGATAGTTTGAGTACATGTGTAGTACCTGCAGTACTAGCACCAAAGAAGGATGGGGAGTGGAGGATGTGTACAAATTCCCGAGCCATAAACAAGATAACAATCAAGTACAAATTTCCCTTACCAAGGATGGATGACCTGATGGACTGTTTGAGTGGAGCTCAGTACTTTACAAAGATTGATCTGAAGAGCGGATATCACCAGATCCAGATTCAAGAGGGAGATGAATGGAAATTGTCTTCAAGACCAAAAACGACATGTACGATTGGTTAGTCATGTCTTTTGGGCTAACCAATGCACCGAGCACATTCATACAGCTCATGAACGAGGTACTAAAGGAATTTATAGGAAGTTTTGTTATTGTGTATTTAGATGATATTTTAATTTTCAGTAAGACGGTGGATGAGCATCTGATACATATTTGGAGAGCCTTTGAGAAGTTAAGATAAGAGAAACTGTTGATTAATCTAAAGAAGTGCAGTTTTGTGAAGAGGGAGTTAGTGTACTTGGGGTTTGTTGTCTCAGCAGAAGGTCTCAAGATGGACCCAAAGAAGCTGAAGGCTATTTTGGAATGGCCTACCCCAAGAACTGCTACCAAGGTGAGATCTTTCCATGGTTTGGCTAGTTTTTATAGAAAGTTTATTAGAAACTTCAGTAGTATTTGTGGACCCCTAACTAAAACAATAAGAGGGGATAGAAAAGAATTCAAGTGGAGTAGTGGAGCGACAAAAATTTTTGAACTGTTGAAGCAGAAGGTGATAGAGCAACCTGTTCTAGCCCTCCCAGATTTCAACAAGGTGTTTCAGGTGGATTGTGATGCCATTGGTTGTGCCATTGGAGCAGTGTTGAGCCAAGAAGGTAAGCCCATTGCCTATTTCAGTGAAAAGTTAAATGATGCCAAGAGAATGTATTATGTATATGATCAGGAATTTTATGCAATAGTTCAAGCATTAAAGAAATGGAGACATTATTTGTTGCCGAAGTAATTTGTTCTATATACTGATCATCAGGCCTTGCAGTACCTAAATAGTCAAGGAAAATTAAATCAAAGGCATATGAAATGGGTAAATTTTTTGCAGAGTTATACCTTTATTTTGAAACATAGGAGTGGGAAGTCAAATAGGGTTGCAGATGCCTTAAGTAGGAGGCATACATTGATGACACAAAAGACAGATTGAAGTGGTTGGGTTCAATGAACTAAGACACCATGCTGTAAGATCCCCATCACAGGCTTGGAAAAGTTGCGGCGAACCTATTACAAGCTGGATAGGATAAGGTGGCTGGATTTCATAATCCAGGATGGCATGTTATTTAAGGGAAGTCAATTGTGTATCCCAAGGAGTTCCATGAGGGAGAACCTGATAAAAGAGAAGCATAGTGGAGGAATGGCAGGACATTTTGGTCGGGATAAGACCATTGCCATTATCAGTGAGCCTTATTATTGGCCTCAGTTGTCACAGGATGTGAAGAAGTTTGTACAAAGCTGCAAGGTATGTTAGATGGCTAAAGGAGTGAGTCAGAATACAGGCTTATATCAACCCTTACCTGTATTAGAGAGGTCATGGGAGGATATAAGTATGGACTTGGTTCTTGGTTTGCCAAGAACACAACGAGGGAATGATTCAGTCTTTGTGGTGGTTGATAGGTTTTTGAAGATGGCACATTTCATTCCATTTCAGAAGACCCATGATGCAGTCCACATTGCTGACTTGTTCTTCAAAGAGGTGGTGAGGCTACATGGTCTGCCAAAGAGTATTGTTTTAGATCATGACACTAAATTTGTGGGGTACTTTTGGAGGACCTTGTGGATGAAGCTGAAGATAGAGTTGAAGTTCAGTTCTGCACACCATCCACAAATAGATGGGCAGATAGATGTTATTAACAAGATTCTGGGTAACCTACTAAGATGTTTGGTAGGAGATAAACCCAAGGGATGGGACTTGATCTTACCCCAGAAAATTTTTTTTACAACAATTCTATCAACAGAAGCACTGGTAGATCACCATTCCAGATTATGTATGGACGCAGCCCCAGAACAGCTCCAGAATTGAAGAAGATGGACCAAGAGAAGAAAATAAGTGTTGAAGCCAAAAATTTTGCAGAACACATCAAGGATATACATGAGAAGGTAAGAGAACATATTAACAAGATGAATATGCAGTATAAGGCTAAGGCAGATCATAAAAGGAGGTATAAGGAGTTTCAGATTGGTGATGAAGTGATGGTCCACTTGAGGAAAGAAAAGGTTTCCAGTGGGAACATATAACAAATTGAAGATGAAGAAATTCGGTCCCTGTAAAATTTTGAAGAGGTATGATTCAGGGAATGCATATGAGGTAGAGTTGTCGGATGGATTCAACATTTCCCCTGTGTTCAACATTTCAGATTTGACAGAGTATCATGAAGGTGGCGCAGAGGAAGCACCAATGATGGAATAGTGTGGGATTCCAACACCTACTTCAGAAAAGGAGGAGATTGAAGAAATCCTGGATAGTTGTGTGGGAAGGAGTACTAGGAACATGCAGTATGAAGAATATCTAGTGAAATGGAAAGGAAGACTTGTTGAAGATTCATCCTGCTTGCCTAAGGCAGAGGTTGACCGTTTGGGTTTTTCCTCCACCATCTGAGATGTGACAGGGTCACTTCTTAAATTACCCTGGGTGTCTGATGCAAGAGCATCTAGTGGTGTAAGGGCAATCTTGCATCATCCAAAAATAGTTAAATTTTAAGTTTCTCAGTTTTTAGATGTTTTTACATTTTTGGATACCTTTTTCGTCATAATGAAATTCTCAATTTACAGTTTTTATTTTCTATTCCTGGGTGGAAAGATATTGCAATTTTAGTTTCCTAGATTTGCACATGAAAATCTTCCGAGTTAGATTTGAGGCACTTAGAGTTCTCAGGTCAGCCCTGAAACTTTCCGAAATCGGCATAGCCAATTTTGAGTGTGTTATTAACTTTGTGGCCTTTCCAACGGTTCAAACGGTTCGCGAATCGGAGTCCCGGATCAAAAGTTATGGCCTCAGGAAGTTGGCGCACTTTATAGAAGATACAATTGCAAATGCTCTTTTGAAATTTGAACTTCATGTTGTAAATTTTTGGCGCCAAACCGCCTAAACTCAAATTTGAATGTTGCTTTGGCTCCAAACTAAAGAGGATCTCTATTTATAGGCGGGTTTCTAATTTTTGGGTAACTTTTTGGAGACAAGTTTGCATATTGTGAAAGGGTGATTCTGTAGCTTTTTGTAACTTGCATGTGTTGTAGAACTTGGGGATTTGAGATCCTTTGCATGTAAGAAGCTCCATTTTCTGAATAATAAATTTTTTCTCTTGTTTGTGGGTTATTTTCTAAGTCTTGGGCTGCGCCCTCATCACTTTTACTCATTATTTGTAAAGTTAAGTGTTATTAGCCATTATTTTTATATCTAGAAAATAGACAAAAAGCATTCATTTTAATATCATGTCAAGAAATTAACTAATAGGATGATTACTAATGCATGTTTTGATGCACATATTTAGGTCTAACTTTTTGTTTCTTTTCCTTACAAGTCAATGAAGACCTAACTAATATGACTACATCATTAATGTCCAAAATCCAAAACAATAACTCTAATCTCTTACCTCACTTATAGAAGCATTTTAAAATTTAACTTTGCATTTAAAAATTTGAAAGATTAAAAGCTAGTGTGAACAATTATTGAATCCTCCCAGTTAAATCTTTAAACTGCATTTGATTTTGTTTTTCTCTACTATAAAATGTTTTGGTCCATTGTCCATTTTATAACATTGATTAATTATCCATTTTTATAGCATGTTTTGGTTTATTATCCATTTTATAGAATATTCTTGTTGGATAGGCTATACACTTAAAATATTTTATAAGTAGGGGTGATCTCATTAATTTTTATTTTTTGGTGTTATTTTAGGTTTCTCTTTTTTCATCTATGTTTCTTTGTATTATCATGCAATGTGTATAATTATTTTTAATGTCTCTATAAATATCTCGAAGAGTGAAGAGATTCATTATTGTGTTAGAGAACAAATGAACTTTTGAAATGATGAATTCTTTTTCTATGATTAAATGTATATCTAAACAAATTATCTTACATGAAAATATTGCATATTACATATTTTTTTCTATTTATTTTTAAATATATTAAAAAATAAAAATAAAAAGAAAGAAAGTCATTTCTCTATAATTCACATGGGTAACATTTGAAATTTGCTGCACTTCCAAAATGCAACTAAAAATTTGCTGAAAATTTTAATGTAATTACGAGAGGCTTTCTTACACCACAACGAGATGGAAGAGTCTCTGTAAAGAAAAACTCAAATAAAATTGATCATAAATTATCACAATAAAAAAAGGTAATTAAAAAAGAAATAATCTAAATTTACTATTTCATATACAAGTAAGTTTCTAAATTAACATATTTAAAACTAAAAAATAATCAAGATTTTTTTTAGAAAACAATTGTTCTTTTTAAAAATTTCTAATTAATACACTTAAAAGTAGAATATTCAATAAAAAAGAAATATACTAAATTTACAATTACACATAAAAAATATTCAAAATAGACCCAAGGATAGCGTATTTTATATATATTATTATATGCTAGTTTTAATCAAACAAGCGTGTTGCAATTCTTTTAATTTTTTTATAGAAAATGAGAGGATAAGTTTCTAAATTTGTTGTATTGAATTTTTCTAATTAAAAACTAGCACTTGTATGTAAAGGAGGTTCAAAAATTATGCCCATAGAAAACTATATATATGTTAGAGAGTACAGGTTTGTGCACGAGTGTTTGTGGTTGTATGTGTCTAGATAACAATTAATAATAAGTGCTAAATAATGGAATGAAATAAACTTAGACAAATTTAGATTTTTTCCTTTAATAAATTAAGTGTTATTTGATATTGAAATATTTGCATAAAGATTTAAAACATAAAGCAATGCAAATGAAAACATTGCAAATGGAAATAGAATGTTCCCATCCAGTTGAAAAATTAATATTTATTTGCTTTTATGTGTAAGTGAGATTTTGGAGGCTTTTACCATTAAATGGTAGCTGGTTTACCATTTAAACGCGTGAGACTTGTTTTAGGCTCAAATCTCACGCTATATGTAGTCTATCGACTAAATATCTAAAGTTATTTTTTGTTAAATGGTATTAATTCAAACTCTAAATTTTTGAGGTTTTATAATTCAAACTGTAAACTCTAAATTTTTTAGGTTTTATAATTCAAACTGTAAACTCCAAATTAAATTGTTATATGCAATTGAGAAACAGAGATTAATAAAATAATTTCCCCTGCTTCAAAGTGCTAGTTTTGGTGAAGCACTATAAATCTCGTTTCTTTGTGTTCTTTGTTTTTGTATTTGTGTCTCATCATTCTGAGTTTAAATTTCTGCGATCTTATTTTCATTTGATCTGCAATAAATTATTCTAACACTTTTAAATCTCATTGGGCTTTTATAATGCAGAGCTGTGATTTAACTCCCTGATGATCAAATCCACTGTTGGTTTAAAATGCATGAGTAAAAAGTATGATTAAATCAAATTTCTAGGATATCTGAACTATAATATTGAAACCTTAAAAATCAGATTGTTTGATGTATATCCAGATACTCAAAGACATGGATCGTCCAATATTGTACTCGATTTCGCCAGGAAAACACGCAACACCAGAAATGGCTCGGAAAATAAGCAAGTTAGTTAACATGTACAGAATTACAGCTGATGTTTGGGACTCCTGGAAACATATACGTAACCATTTTGAAGTGTCTAGGTATGTATTATAGTAATATTATCAACTCCCAAATTTTATTTCAAAGACTAGCTCAGACATTCAATGAATGTTCTACAGAGATTTTGCTGCAAATGGGTTGATAGGATCTCAAGGACTGCTTGGAAGGTCATGGCCAGATTTAGATTTGCTTCCATTTGGCTGGCTAACTGAAAAGGTAGTGTAATTCCCCAATTTCAATCTCACATATTTGATATAAACGTTAAAAACTGCGACACTAGAATGTATGTGCTAAGTTTGCTCAGTTATGAAGTAATCAATTGTATTTGTTTTCCTTAGATGCAAATGAAGGACCGCATCGCCTTTCGAAGCTTCTTCCAGATGAACAGAAAGTTCAGGTGAGAAATAAAAACCAAGATTTGGTTACCCTAAGTTATAATGAATGGTTTGGTTCGGGTTAATTTTGTTTAGTTAGATTCATATATTTACAAGAGAAGTAAATCTGATTTTAGATGAATCAAATGACATCTTTAACAAATGTCTTAACCATTACAGATGACTTTGTGGGCTATGGCGAAATCTCCTATTATGTTTGGAGGTGACTTAAGGCAGATTGATAATGCAACCATGGCTCTCATTACAAATCCTACCATACTTGATATAAATGCTAATAGCACGCTCAATCAAGAGGTATTTTGTTTTCCTCTTGTCATCGTTATCTGGCTAAAGAATAAGTAAAATACATTGATGCTTCTTCTCTATTCAGTTTTATGTGGGTGGGCCTACACGCAACGGAACATTCCAACACATGAAATCCTTTTTCCTTCAAATCATTTGCACGAAAGTGAAGAACATACGGACTTGGATAGCGAAAGGTGCCTCCGGTGAGTATTGCTTTATTGCCATGCTTTCTCCTTCCCTGAATTCTTGTGGGTCTCCAGTATACAAAAATGCTTTCTAATTTTCTTCTATTACCATGCGCATGTAAATCAAGGATTTTTTTTAGTGGGAATTTCAAAATACAGGAGTTAATAATAATGGTGAATGATTGTGAATATTTGGGACTGTGTATAATGGTGATGAGGGTACAACCCGAGACTTAGAAAATAACTCACAAGCAAGAGAATAATTTTATTATTCAGAAAATGGAGCTTCTTACATGCAGAGGATCTCAGATCTCCAAGTTTTACAGCACATACAAGTTACAGAAAGCTACAAAATTACTATTTCGTAATATGCGAGCTTGTCCCAAAAAAATTACCCAAAAATTAGAAACCCGCCCATAAATAGAGTTCCTCTTTATTTTGGAGCAAAAAAAAAAACATTCAAATTTGAGTTTAGGCGGTTTGGCACCGAAAAATTACAACTTGAAGTTCAAATTTCAAAAGAACATTTGCAATTGTATCTTTTAAAAAGTGCGCCAACTTTCCAGGGCCATAACTTTTGATCTGAGACTCCGATTCGCGAACCGTTTGAACCGTTGGAAAGGTCTCGAAGTCAAGAACGCGCTTAAAATTTGCCACGCCAATTTTGACAAGTTTTGAGGCTGATCTGAGAACTCTAAGTGCCTCAAATTTAACTCAAAAGATTTTTAGGTTCAAATCTTGGAAATTAAAACTATAATATCTTTCAACCCAATAATAGAAAATGAAAACTATAAATTGAGAATTTCATTATGACAAAAAGGGTATCCAAAAATGTAAAAACATCTAAAAACTAAGAAACTTAAAATTTAACTATTTTTGGGTGATGCAAGATTGCCCTTACACCACTAGATGCTCCTGCATCAGACACCCAAGGTAATTTGAGAAGTGACTCCATCACGTCTCAGATGGTTGAGGAAAACTCAAACGGTCGACCTCTGCCTTAGGCAACCAAGATGAATCTTCAACAGGCCTTCCTTTCCATTTCACCAGATATTCTTCACACTGTTTGTTCCTGGTACTCCTTCCTACACAACTATCCAGGATTTCTTCAATCTCCCCCTTTTCTGAAGTAAGTGTAGGAATTTCACACTATTCCATCATTTGTACTTCCTCTGCGCTACCTTCATGATACTCTGTCAAATCTGAAATATTGAACACAGGGGAAATGTTGAATTCATCCGGCAACTCTACCTCATATGTATTCTCAGAATGATGCCTCTTCAAAATTTTACAGGGACCAAATTTCTTCATCTTCAATTTGTTATATGTTCCCACTGGAAACCTTTCTTTCCTCAAGTGGACCATCACTTCATCACCAATCTGAAACTCCTTATATCTCCTCTTCTGATCTGCCTTAGTCTTATACTGCATCTTCATCTTCTTAATATATTTTCTTACCTTCTCATGTATATCCTTGATGTGTTCTGCAAAATCTTCGGCTTCAGCACTTATTTTCTTCTCTTGGTCCATCTTCCTAAATTCTAGAGCTGTTCTGGGGCTACCTCCATACACAATGTAGAATGGTGATGTACCAGTGCTTCTGTTGACAGAATTGTTGTAAGAAAATTCCGCCTGGGGTAAGATCAAATCCCATCCCTTGGGTTTATCTTCTACCAAACATCTCAGTAGGTTACCCAAACTCCTGTTAACAACTTCTGTCTGCCAATTTGTTTGTGGATGGTGTGCAGAACTGAACTTCAACTCTGTCTTCAGCTTCTTCCACAAGATCCTCTAAAAGTACCCCACAAATTTGGTGTCACGATCTGAAACAATACTCTTTGGCAGACCATGTAGCCTCACCACCTCTTTGAAGAACAAATCAGCAATGTGGACTGCATCATGGGTCTTCTGACACGGAATGAAATGTACCATCTTTGAAAACCTATCAACCACCACAAAGACTGAATCATTCCCTCGTTGTGTCCTTGGCAAACCAAGAACAAAGTCCATACTTATATCTTCCCATGGCCTCTCTGGTACAGATAAGGGCTGATATAAGCCTGTATTTTGGCTCACTCCTTTAGCCATCTGACATACTCTACAACTTTGTACAAACTTCTTCACATCCTGTGACAACTAAGGCCAATAATAATGCTCACTGATAATGGCAATGGTCTTATCCCGACCAAAATGTCCTGTCATTCCTCCACTATGCTTCTCCTTTATCAGGTTCTCTCTCATGAAACTCCTCGGGATACACAATTGATTTTCCTTAAATAACATGCCACCTTGGATTATGAAATCCAGCCACCTTGTCTTGTCCACTGTAACAGGTTCCTTGCAAGCTTTCCAAGCCTCTGCAAAATCAGGATCTTCTGCATATAGTGTATTGAGTTCATTGAACCCAACCACTTCAATCTGCATCTTTGTCATCAATGTATGCCTCCTACTTAAGGCATTTGCAACCCTATTTGACTTCCCACTCCTATGTTTCAAAACAAAAGTATAACTCTGCAAAAACTCTACCCATTTCATATGCCTCTGATTTAATTTTTTCCTAACTATTTAGGTAATGCAAGGCTTGATGATCAGTATATAGAACAAATTCTTTGGCAACAAATAATGTCTCCATTTCTTTAATGCTTGAACTATTGCATAAAATTCTTGATCATATACGAATACTTTCTCTTGGCATCATTTAGCTTTTCACTGAAATAGGCAATGGGGCACCTTCTTGGCTCAACAACGCTCCAATCGCACAACCAGCGCATCACAATCCACAAAACACCTTGTTGAAATCTGAAAGGGCTAGAACCAGCTGCTCTATCATTATCAGCAGTTCAAAATTTTTGCATCCCTTTGCTCCACTTGAATTCTTTTCTATCCCCTATCATTATTTCAAATGTGGGTCCACAAATACTCTTGAAGTTTCTAATGAACTTTCTATAAAAACTAGCTAAACCATGGAAGATCTCACCTCGGTAGCTGTTCTTGGTGAGGCCATTCTAGAATAGCCTTCACCTTCTCTAGGTCCATCTTGAGACCTTCTGCTGAGACAACAAACCCCAAGTACACTAACTCCCACTTCACAAAACTACACTTCTTCAGATTAATCAACAATTTCTCTTCTCTTAACTTCTCAAAGGCTCTCTGAATATGCATCAGATGCTCATCCAACATCTTACTGAAAATCAAAATATCATCTAAATACACAATAACAAAACTTTCTAGAAATTCTTTTAGTACCTCATTCTTGAGCCGCATGAATGTGCTCGATGCATTGGTTAGCCCAAAAGGCATGACTAACCACTCGTACACACCCTCTTTGGTTTTGAAGGCAGTCTTCCATTCATCTCCCTCTCGAATCCGGATCTGGTGATATCCACTCTTTAGATCAATCTTTGTGAAGTACTGAGCTCCACTCAAACAGTCCACCAGGTCATCCATCCTTGGCAGGGGAAATCTGTACTTGATTGTTATCTTGTTTATGGCTCGGGAATCTGTACACATCCTCCACTCCCCATCCTTCTTTGGTGATAGTACTGGAAGTACTGCACATGGACTCAAACTCTCCCGTATCAAACCCTTTCTCAACAACTTTTGAACTTGTTTGTTCAACTCATAATTTTCTGCTTGAGTCATTCTATGAGCTGCCTTATTTGGCAAACTGGCTTTAGGAATCAAGTCAATCTGATGACCGGTCTTCCTTATTGGTGGCAAACCCTCAAGTACATTATCAGAAACAATATCCTGAAACTCATCCAACATCCCAAAAACTTCTTCTAGAACCTTCTCACTATCCTCCTTATTCACTCTAGGAATCAATGCATAATACACACGCTCATGCTTCATACCTTCTAATTTTTTTTCCATCTACATAACAAATTCTAGCACTACTGCATACCTTTTCTTCAGTCTCCTTCAGGGGTTTCAACTTGTGACGAACCCCATCCTTTTTCAAAGAATAAGTGTTTGCATGGCCATCATGTATAGCTCGCCTATCGAACTTCCACGACCTCCCCAACAACATGTGACATGCATCCATGGGGATGATATCACAGAGTATCTCATCATGGTAGCTCCTGATCTTGAGCTTTACTAGGCACTGCTCATTGACGAAAACCTTGTGGTCTTTTTGCAACCAAGCAATCCGATACGGATGCAGGTGCCTTTCCCTCTTTAGCTTCAACTTTGTGACCATCTCTTCTGACACTAAATTATTGGTGCTTCCACCATCAATAATGACATCACAACATTTTCCTTCACACTTGCACCTTGTGCAAAACAAATTCTTCCTCTATTCTGGTTCATTTTCCTTAGTCATCAGGGCTCTCCTAATCACTAGGGCTTCTCCCCTTTCAGCATCATCTGAATGTTCAGATTGGGCCTCCTCATCTACATGCGCAACCCTTCCACGACCTTCTGGCCTTTTTTCTGCCCTTCCTTGGTGTTGTGGACATTCATAGGCTCGATGCCCTTCTTCACTACACTGGAAACACGTTCCTTTGAAACCACCTCTTCCAGATCCTTGTCCGTATCTCCCTCATCCTCTACCTCTTTGATCACCATTGTTTTGATCATGAGGGCGGTAGAAGTTGTCATTCCTTTGGCTTCGGCTAGTACCCACATCTTCACTTTTCTTTTCATCATCATTTCGGCTTCCTGAAGGTCTTCCACTGCCCCTTCCACTTTGACCTCCTCATTCTTTTTGCTTGCCATCAAATCTTTTGTTAGCTTCTCTTCCACCTTTAGAGCAAACTGATACACATCCTCAATGGTGGTCATTCTGACTAGGCTTAACTCCTCCTAAATGCTCAGTCGTAACCCATTAAGATATCGGGCTACCTTCTCCTTATTGGCCTCTGTGTGGCCTATTCTGATGATTATCTTGTGAAATTCTTCAATATATTTTTTCACAGATCTGCTTCCTTGCTTTAACCCTTGCAATTTCTTTAATAGATCTAACTCATAGTCCACTGGTATGAACTGCTTCTTCAGTTTCTCTACCATGCGATCCCATTTGGTGATATTTCCTTTTCCTCTTGATTTCTTTCCAACTAGACCTCTTTCCACCAAATACTGACATGGCCCTTCAACTTCATTTTCGCAAACTTAACCTGATCTGGGTCCTCTATTTCCTCATACTCAAAATATTCTTCTAGCTCGTTGATCAAGTCGATCAACTCTTCCGGGTTCAGACTTTGGGAATAACTGGGGACTTCTGCTCTGGGTCTTTTTCTGATCTTTGAAATGGCCCTTATTAGCCGCATTTGGTCTTGATCAATTGCTTCTTCTTCCTCTTCTACATTTGAACCTTCTTCCTTTCCTTCATCCTCACTTTCCTCCCTCGGGTTTAACCCTCTTCTCAACTGCTCTTGTAACGCATCAATCTGTCTTTGGAGGGCTGCCAGTGCATCTCTTCCACCAGCATTTTTGCCACCTCGACCACCTTTGGCACCACCATGCCTACTAGGCATCACTCTTGGAGGCATCTTCCTTTACCTCGACCCACAACCCACGGTCCTGGTGCGAACTACCATACGATCAGCGATCTGTCCACACGCTCAAGAAAACGCTCTGATACCACTTGATGAGGATGCAACCCGAGACAAAAATAACCCACAAACAAGAGAATAATTTTATTATTCAGAAAATGGAGCTTCTTCCATGCAGAGGATCTCAGATCTCCAAGTTCTACAACACATGCAAGTTACAAAAGCTACAAAATCACCCTTTCGCAATATGCAAGCTTGTCCCCAAAAAGTTACCCAAAAATTAGAAACCTGCCCATAAATAGAGCTCCTCTTTAGTTTGGAGCCAAAAAAAATATTCAAATTTGAGTTTAGGCGGTTTAAAAATTACAACTTGAAGTTCAAATTTCAAAAGAACATTTGCAATTGTATCTTCTAGAAAGTGCACAACTTCCTGGGGCCATAAATTTGATCCGGGACTCCGATTCGTGAACCGTTTGAATTGTTGGAAAGGTTTCGAAGTCAAGAACGCGTATAAAATTTGTTACATCTATTTTGGAAAGTTTCAGGGCTGATTCGGGAACTCTAAGTGCCTCAAATCTAACTCGAAAGATTTTTAGGTGCAAATCTGGGAAAATAAAACTGCAATATCTTTCAACCCATGAATAGAAAATGAAAACCGTAAATTGAGAATTTCATTATGACGAAAAGGGTATCCAAAAATGTAAAAACATCTAAAAACTGAGAAACTTAAAATTTAACTATTTTTGGGTGATGCAAGATTGCCCTTACACCACTGGATGCTCCTGCATCAAATGGTGTATAATTGTGAGTATTTGGAATTGTGTAAAATAGGGAAAAGGTTTAAAATAGTAAATAATGTATTCACTAAGTTAATTATGGGAGAATTAAATCATGACATCAGAGTCAAAAGATTTATAGAAGTAGTTACATGGATAAAAAAAAATGGGAGTTATTTCATTTCATTCCTAGAACTCACTTACATCCACATTGGTGGTTTTGAAGGTGCTCTATTCATGTTTCCCTAGTTTTCTAATGATAAGAATGTTATTATAGAGGTATGTAGGGAAATAGGGGAAATCAGTAAGAAATGTAAGGAAAAGAAGCCGGTCATGATCTTGTCCCAATTAGAATTAACTACCTATTCAAATCTTTTTTTAATGCACAAGATATTGAGAGAAATCTTGCTAAATTGAAAATATTTTATTATGAAAAACATTTCATTTTCATAATTAAAAAATTATATAAAGAATGACCTTAAGCTTGTCCCATAATATCATCTATTTTACATTAGTAATATTGTTGGGAGAATATGCAAATAACTTTGAGGTTAGGAGAAGAGATTAAATGAGGACAATTTTAGATTAGTTGGAATAATTTAGTTTAGAATGGATAACTCAAGGAATTACATATGATGAGAGTGATCTAACTAATCATATTTATTAGAAATCAATTTAAATGCTTTCATTACCACCCACTAACTAGGATTATAAGGAAAGGATATGCATATTAAATAAAGGTCTACATATGTGTTACAAAGGTCAAAAAAATTTCTTAGTAAGAAGATTGATAAATAGAATACTGGTAAAATACCAACAAAAAAAGGCCATCACCAAGTTCAAAACATGTGGAGACTCATTTAGTCTCACAATTTTCTTATGTTTATACAGTTCTTGTCTGATAAGTAGTTTAGCAAATGATCAAGATGATGTTGATCCAAATAAGAGGAAAGTTCCTATAAGCCATTATAGTGGAGATAATAATCCTAGAGGGAAGTTGGAAATAAATAAGCCTAAAATGCCAATGTATCATATAAATATGGCTTCTCTTGCTCCAAATATCAACCTTGAATTACAAGTTAATGATACAAACAAACAATTGTACACCAAATTCATTCTCTACCAACCCATTAATTAATTTCTCAATAAAAATTATTGGCTTCCTCTTGTGTACCTCTACTCATCCCATCTTAACTTAATCCTCCTTCTGCCCCATGAATTCCCATGTGAACTCCAAATCAAACTAATCCTATTATACATCCTATAATAGTTGGTGAACAGTTTTTCAACCATCTAGATATCACCATACTATATTGTTGGTGTGGTTGTTACACAAACCAACAAGAAGATAAATCTTTGCTCAAATGAACAGAAAAATCTATCTTTCTTGAAAGAATAACTAATATTTTTCGGTTAAAGAAAATCTTAGCTATCCCAAGGCTCAGGAATGTCAAGTCTTGATGCACTAGGTTCACACAGGGTTTGTTGTGAAATTTTTGTTGTTAATCATGAGGGTTCTTTGGTTCTCAATTCTAATTACAGTTATAACAAATAGAGTATTGCAAAGATATATCAGATTTAACATGTATTGCTCCATAACTTCATGAATATGAATGATTTACAAGAATATTTCATGATTTCAAACATTTCAAAGAATTTGTAGGAAATATTTAACATCTAACTAAAGAAAATATATAAAATCCTAAAATTTAAAAGATTTCCTAGCTATTACCCATGCATACACCATGAAATAAACTAAATCAAATAAAAACCACTCTACACTTCACTAGATTGCTTCACATCTAGGAATAGAGTGATGCAAGGGTTTAAAGAAATGAGAGATCATTTATCACCGAATAGTGTCAACATGCACCCAAATCTGGCTTAGCACATTAGATTCTTTGATAGGAACAAACAATTAGCTATGTAATATTTCTTATCAAGAAATGGCTTTTAGAATTAGCCTTGATATTAGCAAACTTCAGTGGAGCATACAAGTTTTTAAAGTGGAATAGAACATAAAATAGGAAATAAAATAGAACTAGTGAATGTGCCAATCTTATGTCTACATAATTCTGCAAATTCTATACCTGTGAAAAAGAACAAATCTCGGCCTTTTATAGAACACAATACCATCAAAGAGTTTCAAAATCACATGGTTGAGTAAAATTAAGCGAATCATAAAGTAACAGGTAGCACATGATAGTTGGCAAATGATATTTGACAAAACATATTGCCCGAAACAAGTCAAAGGAACTTTGAATTTCCTCTCATTGGGTGAAAGTTCTGGAACCATAGGGAAAAATACTTGGAGTCCTCTCCAATACTAAAAAAATGTAGGAACTAGCTGAACATTTAGAGTGATCAAGTGGATATAGAAATTTTATATTCTTTCCTTCTTTTTCTTCCATCATTCAGGATCGAGAAACACACATGTTGATACAATCACCAAATAATCTAACGCTGTATCCATCTGCCATAGGAAACTCGAGTTTCCAACCTCTCGATTACTTGCATCCTTGCATGGAACGTCTTTCCCATGCACTCACTTCTAGATAGCGTATCCTCCTTGCTTTGATATCACTTGACTTATCTGTGAGATCAATTTTCCTAATTGTCCATATCCCTACTAAAATCTTCCACCATCCAAACCTGCAATCAACACAACTTATATTATCTCCATGCAATTAAATTGTCATGTGATTTATTTTATTGAATTATCCTTTAATTTATTTTATATTATCAACACATCTTTTCCTTTCCCATAATTGTCTTTAGTAAGATTAAAATAATAACTTAGCTCTTCCTTACATAAAATCACACTTTTAATTGTAAAGATTCTTTAAATTAATAAGAGCTAGGATAATTAATATGGTTCATCATATAGGATTTTTTTGAAATCATTTTATATTGGGAGTAACATCACCACTAAATGCAACATAAGAAAAATTAGTTTCATCAAATTCTCTGAGATACCATTGCAATTTTTCATGTTCATATTTTGTTATAATTACATTCAAATTTATTATATGCCTTTGTATGATTATAGTAAGATAATAATAAAAATAAATGGTATAAATATTTTTAGAATAGAGGATTATAATATTTCTAATATTAAATCTATATAATTTGATTAAAAAAATTACAAATATTTAAATTATTAAGGCTGTATAGGTTTCTACATTAACTACATCATTAATATCAATTTTGTTTTCAAATATCTAAAATAAAAAAATTAAATGTATATTTTTTTTAAACAAATATGATATATTCATTGTAGTTTACTAAAAAAATTAAGAAACATTTTTGATAAATTTTATAAATTAATGATGAAAAATATAAGATAAAATATATTTTCAAACTAAAATTAGTCATTCATAAGATATGTAATTAATAACATCACCTTAGAACTTGTACAAAATTTAATTTTTTATACAATTTTTTAACATTAATTATTTGTTGCTTTCTACACCTAATATGCCATTACTAATTATGTATTTTAATGTATAGTATTTAAATATAATATATTATATTTATATAAAATATTATTTTTATAGGAATTAATTTATTCATTTTTTTTGAATTTTTGAAGAATTCTTTACCCAATATAATTCATACAAAGACACCCCTACTCATATTTCTTTGATTTTGATATTCTTGCAGGTGAAGCTTACATTGCAACTTTTAATGTAGGAGATGAAGAGGATTTTTTGCATATAAAAATTCACGACGTTATGCTTTTTGAAAGTAAACTTAAGATCACTCGAAAGAAAAATGTTACTTCTTGTTCATATTTTGATGTTTGGAAGAACCAAACCTATGAGGTATTTAATAACCTATTAAAGATAGATGTTCCTAGGCATGGCACAAGTTTATTAATTTTAAGATGTTCCTAATACAATAAACCAAATCCTCATAAATGATAAAGATGTTTGTCTAAATATTTATTTTATTTTAAATATTTAATATCAAATGGAGTGTATACCTTTTTTTAATATATTAGTAACAAAGTATACTATTTTATTTATATTCTTAAGTGTTGCATAGAGATATTTGTTCATTACTCTTTAAATCTAATGATTTTTAAATTATTAATAGATTTTTATTTTATTTTTATCATTTATATTAAAAAGTATTAATTTTGTTTAGATTTTCTTTGAAAGTTAACTTTAATTAAAACTAAAATTTGATACAAATATGATATAATTAAAATATAAATAAATTATATCAAGGTGTTAATTTATACATTTATCCAGTTAGTATGGAATGAGATGACATCACATTTATTTATTCATTACTACATATTACAAACACATTATGAAGTATTATGTTTTATTTAATAAATGATTCACTATAAGTTTAAAAATTTGATATATTTAACATATCATATTTTATATAAAAATTCAATATTAAAATTGATAACTTATTATGGGTTTAAATACACTAATTCAAGAGTCTTATAAAGTATATTGTTTAAATTATTATTACACATAGAATCCTTGTTCTAAAAGAGTTGCATACAAATAAAAATATATTATTATCAAATTTTAACTTTGCTATATAATTTATTAATAATGTGTATTTAAATAAAAATTAGATTGAGATATAAGCCATAATAAAAGTTTTATAAAGTATTGCAGAGGAGTAAAATAAACCCTAAATCTAACATATTGAATTGAGAAATATATAAAAATCAAACACAAATTAGTAGAGCTGAGATTTTTTTGTAAAGACTAGAGGAAGTAGAGCTGAGATTGAATATAATGGTAAATTTAAAAATCTAAAATGTGCTTTATTTTTTTCTAATTTATTTATGTCAATATGGTAATATTATATTATTTTACTATAATTGATGATAAAATAATTTAATCCAATGAAGAATATTCACTATATAACCTATTAAAAATATGTCTTACAATAAGAATTGATCATGCATATGGTTTGGTCTAATATATTTTTCCTACATGTTATTTGTTCCTTCTAGTGTCAATCTATCAATTGTTTAAATGTATTTATGTAGTTTAGCTTTAATAAATTATTATTATCAAAAGAATAGTGGCATATTATTATCAAAAGAATAGTGGCATATGCATTATAAAAAAAAATGAATATTTATTTCTTTGGTGAGATTGAAGACCCTTTATTAGTGATAAAAAAATTGAATATAGACCAAACATATCATAAAACTACTAAGATACAAGTTTTATTGATTTAATTGTCTAGTTTAGATGGTTTATAATGAGTTATTTTAATCTATATAAATATATAAATAAACTATTATAGATGCTCATCTTGATATTTTTTAATACATGGCTAAGGGGATAGGATATAAGTTCTAGATAATTTACTTCCAAAGAGTGGGAAATTCAAAATTTAAAATGAGTAATATGATATAATATGGTTTAGTTTACTACACAAACACACATGAGAAATATAGTCCACGAGAAAATATTTATAACGTATTTATACCAATCATGCTTATCTCATGAATAAAACCACTTTTTATGATGAATTAAAGGTTAGGGTTAGTTTATGTAAAAAACAATTAATAACTACAACAATGCAATGTTGATAGTACAAAAATAGATTTTAAATGAGTAAAAGGATGGTGTATTAATTTAATTCCTTATATATTTCCCTCAAATTTGGTGCGCATTTGAAACTACATAAATCATAGATAAAAAGTAGGATATGTTAAAAAAATAGAAATAGATTTGGGACATGAGGTGTGGATGATTATAGATGATTATTAGCATATCTATATAAATTAACATCCTAAAATATATACACATAATTACTTGGAGTTGTGCATAAAAATCTATTATAATGACATGAAAATTTAAAATTGTTAAAATTTGAATTTTTTCTTTGTGAGATTTATATAATTTATAACATAATTGGTGTGGTATATTTTAATATTCATAAGATAATGCAAATTTTTCTATTGAGTTGTATCACATAAGGAATAAACATGAAAAAAATATATGAAAAATAATTATGATACATGAGACAATTGTAGAGTTGTGATTGAGTTGGCCTCCACAATTATCAATGCATCAACCTTGTAAAATTATGTCTAGAATGAACTATTTGAAATAATTTAGACTTATGTCCATAATTTAGGTTTGAGTAAATTTAAATAGATAGTATATATCATTAAAATAATTTGGACATATGACATTAATCTAAACTAGGAATAGTAGTCATGTAGTCATGGATGAAGGATCCAATTAAGGACTATCTAAGTATTAGTAAAAAAAAAAAAAACTAAAATAATATAGTAAAAAAATAAATAACATTATGGAATATTGATATGATCTTTGTTGATTCATAGTAAAAAATGAATTTTAATTCACTACAATGAGATTCCAACATGCTAGACCTTAATTATTTTGAATAAAAATATTTAGTATAGAATTTGAATAATATTACAACAATCTATAATTTTTATATTTGATTTCACGCTCTCGCACTAATATGCCCTTTATAAATGATTATTAATAGTATTTATATATCAAAATTAAGCCCTATGAATGATCATAATTATCCATAAATTTGCACAAAGCCTAATAGATTGATGAGGCATGTAGTTGGATAAACACATAGGTAAAAGCTCCCAAATTGAATGGCATGATGCAAAACTTAATGTGGTAAATACCAAAAGAACTCATAAGTCTAATTCATCATGTAATATTTTAATTTACTTCCAAAAATATTATAACATTACCAAAAGCCTTTAATAGTGTAATTAAGTTTCACTTTACAAGATTGTTAAGTTTTTAAAACCAAGTTATGTATTTGTAGTTATCAAACTCCTATAAAAAGTTAATATGGAATTTAAGGATCATGGTAGAATATATGCTCCAACTCACAAGGTGAGATGTTGTGAAATGAATTAGGACCTATGGTGACTAAGTAATGATTCAGAACCTATAAAAAACAAGCAAAGTGAAGTAAAAAAAATTGAAGAAAAAATGCTCTTATTGTTGCAAGAATGAAAGTGTTGTGATTGATGTGAATTGGTTAACTGGTTCTCAACTGGTTGTTGTTGTCATTGATGTCATGGATAATGGTTATTGGCTATATATTTTGAGGATATTGAGAAAATTGTAAAGGAAAAGTTTGCAGATGTTCAATTGTTGCTCTAGGTTTTGCTCTAGGATTTGCTTCTATGTTTGTGTGGTTCAGATATGTTGATCATGGATGTTAGAAGTTTCTATATCCAGGATTTGGGCTTTTGGATTGTTGTACAGTGCGAGTTATGTTCACCAATTGTGAACTATGTTTTTCAGTGTATCTAGCTGAGGTCCAAGAGAAATGTAGTTGCTTTAGATTTCTTCTTGTTCAAGTATAGAGCTAAGCTGATATGATTGTGTTGAAGACAATTTTGTTATTTGGAAGGATTGGATCATGTTAAGGTTGTGTGTGCTTAATTGATTTATGTGTTTTACGCTGGATTGAATGACATTGTGTTTAGCACTACTTTCAAAGCTTATGGAAGTGTGTTGAAGCTTCTTTTTGGGTTGCCCTCATTCTAATTCCACCCTAGAATTTTTTGGTGCCAACCTAATTTGAATTTGTAAATGTGATAGGTGTATGGCCAAATTTTGATATGTTTCAAAGTTGAAGATGGTATAAATACACAACGAGATATTGGTGAAAGGTGTGCAAAGAAATAGAGCAAGATAGTTGTGAGATAAATGTGAATTAGTGTGTGGGTATGTGCAGGATCATGAGGGGCCAAAAAGTGGCAATATGATGGGTATGTGGCTGACAACTTTTTCTTTACCCAAAATTGATGAAATGAAAAGGGTTTTTAAAGGAGATTCTCATCTTTCCACCAATATAAAGTATGCTTTACTTTGAATTTAATAAGTAATTATTATTCATTTTCTATTCAAATTATGACTAAAGTCGATTGATAGGGTGATTGAAAAACATCTATAGCTTTCAAATGGTATCACATTTTTGAATCCAAAACATCGTCACATTCTATGCTTCACATAATATAGGATTAAAAAATAAAAATTGAATTTCATGAAGTTTTGACCAAGTTAAGATGGTGAGAAATATGAGTTTTTATATTTTTCAAAATTTGCAATAAAAACTCATAATTAATTATTACTCAAAAAAATTCTAAAAATATGCATCACATTGAGACATGAGTCCTCCACTTATATTTAAAATCTTATAAAAATAATTATCATTTTAATGTGGCTACGGTGGTCAGACAAACACCTACTTCTTATTTTTTCCCTGAAATTTAAGTACTACTGCATTGAAATTTTAAATTTTCACCAAATGGATTTTTTTTTAAACAAACCTCTTGTAGTTTAGAAACTACATTTAATTTGCTACAAATTCTGTTCTTACATATTTTTGAAATAATATAAATAACTTATTCAAATTTTTACGTCAAGCTGCCTAACTCTATTTTTCTGGATTTTTTGCCACTTAAGGGCCTATTTTTTCCATGATGATCCTAGACATACCTGTGTATATAATGCGAGTTGGTGCAGATCAATGCGAAGTCTAATTGTTGAGTTTCGAGAAGTAATGAGTTGAAGGTGTACTCGATCATTCATGCATATCTACAAGTGTTTGATCAAATTGTGGTGGAAATATCTATTGCATTGAGATTTTTTTTTCTCTATGTAACATATCTCTTCTATCTTATGTGAATATTAAATTCCTCAAGCTCCTTACGAGTGGTTTTCGTTTTTCCTAAGTACCCACCCAAACCTCATCTTTTTGAGCTCCATCCGCTGCTGCCACGCATCCACTAGGCACTCCTCACAAAAAGTCCTTCCTTCGCTCTTCTACCAGTTCCCACCATGCTTCCACACATCAACACCTCAGGCTCTTCAAGGATGATTCCCATCACTTTTCAATCAGGCCTCGTCTATGTGCCATGTAGCTTTCATTCGTGTACACTTTTTGGCTAACCCCACAAACGACGACGATAGTAAAGAATGCCTCCATGTGTCTTCACCGCACAGTCTTTCAATGCAAGGAGGAGGAATCATAAAGTGGGCCCCAACTTGCTGCCACATGTCTCTTTCATGAGGACTTCATTGAAGGGAAGGGAAGAGCAAACTGCATGCCTCGCCAAGCTGTCATGTGTCTTAATCGATTGCATGATTGAATGACACTTGTCTACACAGGATTTTCTAGGACCACTACCATCATTCATAGGGGATGCATTCGACTGGGGAGTGACCATGTTCTATGGCTTGAATCTTTTTTGTTGCAATGGCCAAAGGAAATCATTGTTGTAAGAATCATTACTCGAGATACCGAATCTTTTATGTTACTAGCCCACCAAGTAGTGGGATTTTTAGCTATATATGCTTCTAAAAATGAGTTGGGAAGATACAAAAAAATTAGGAAAAAGACACCAAGACTTTTGTATTTCTTGTAGATTATTGTATAAGACTCTCAGACTGTGCCATTGTTCATCCTTTCTATTTTCTTAAGCTATTTGATAAAACATTATACTATGCCATCATTATCTTGAATTGTTTATTTGCAAAACTTCTATAATTTTAAATACAATTTTGTTGGTTAGACCATGTCTTTGACTCTTCTTTTCATTATATGAATATGGGAATTATTTTATGTCATTGAATGAAATTTTTAGGTTTTTATCTTTGATTTATGTTATTCTAGAACATAGCAAATTGTTGATTGGGCCCTTAAATCAAATCCCAGAAGATAGGTTTACTATGCCTATATCTATCCCTTTACTCATTGCCTTAGTTAGATCTTTATATTTTATATTTGTTTCCTTTTCCCATTTCAAAACCTTAATTACAGAAGAAGTTGACTTCTTTAAAAACCCAGAGGTCACTTAGTTTAGTGCAATTGGTTCCCCTATTAACTGAGTTTCCAATAAAGGCTTTTACCTTGCCAATTTTTTTGAATCAACAGTTTCTTTTTTTTGGCATGCCCGATGGGACTTCTTATATGAATCTAAATCAAAAGAGGGTGTATGAGCCATCAGCCTATTACTAGATCCCAAACAACAAATAACCTTGGTTTGTTAGTGTCGCCACTAGGAACAGTACAAGCTGTGACCCAAATAGCGAATCTTTCACTTCCTCTGCCCCTTCCGCTAGCCATGTTGCCAGCCACTAATAGAAATTTCATGGCATGGGATGCCAAGAGTCCTCTTGTAGCACTAATATTACCCGCCATTTGGGCCCCTATCCTAGTTTTCACTTTAAAAGCTATACCTAAATTTATTGGAGATGGCTCAAGAACACCATCTGAACACTTGCAAGATGTGGCTGACATGTGTCTAGTAGATGGAGTTACAAACCAAAATATAGCACTAAGGTTGCTCGTAGCCTCTTTTAGAGGTAAAGCACTGGATTGGTATAGCACATTGCAAGCTAATACCATCGCTACTTGGGATCAACTCGAAGACCCTTTCTATGAAAGATTCTCGAATGATGGAGATAGGTCCTCACAATATTAGGGTATGTGCAGGATCATGATGGGCCAAAAAGTGGCAATATGATGGGTATGTGGCTGAAAACTATTTTTTTACCCAAAATTGATGAAACAAAAAGGGTTTTTAAAGGAGATTCTCAGCTTTCTACTGATATAAATTATGCTTTACTTTGAGTTTAATAAGTAATTATTATTCATTTTCTATTCAAATTACGACTGAAGTCCTGATTGATAGGGTGATTGAAAAACATCTATAGCTTTCAAATGGTATCACATTTTTTGAATCCAAAAACATGTGTCACATTCTATGCTTCGCATACTATAGGATTAAAAAAATAAAAATTGAATTTCATGAAATTTTGACCAAGTTAAGGTGGTAATTGGACATACGAGTTTTTATATTTTTAAAAATTTTTAATAAAAAACTCATTATTAATTATTTACTCAGAAAAAAATTACAAAAAAATATGCATCACATTGGGACATGAGTCCTCCACTTATATCTAAAATATTATAAAAAATATTATCATTTTATTGTGGTTAGGGTGGTCAAATAGAAACCTACTTCTTATTTTTTTCCTAAAATTTAAGTACCACCATATTGAAATTTCAAATTTTCACCAAATAGATTATTTAAAAAAAACCTAGTAGTTTAGAAACTACATTCAATTTTCTATAGATTCTATTCTTACATATTTTTGAAATAATATAGATAACTTATTCAAATTTTTACATCAAGTTGCCTAACTCTTTTTTTTTTGAATTTTTTGCCACTTAAGGGCCTATTTTTTTCATGATGATCCTACACATACCCATCATCAACTAGAAATCATAAAGTAGGCCCCATATGAAGCCATGACTAACTTCAATGCTCAGTTCCATATAACTTGGCAAAGAATTCAAGCTGCTATTTTCCCGTCGACTGACTTGGCATTCATGTTTTACTTGAAATCCATCAATGCCAACATCTCGATGATGATCTAGTCTCTTGGTGGAACCATGCTACTAGACGCATATAACATCACAGTCAAAGAAGAGAACAATTTGATAGATGCTGTAAAAGTTGCTGCCTCGACCCATCGTGCCTATGTTCCCCTAGATATTAGTTCCTACCAAGGGAATGCCATCTACCAATGCATCCAATCCTCCTCAATCCATGTACACATATTTGGCCTCACCACACAATGTTGCTTCCACATCCAGCTCTTCAAAGGATGAGATAAGCAACGTTAAGGAGATGTTGTGGGCTATGACCAATGAAATAACTACTATCAAGCAGAACCATTATGTGCCTCTGAAGCCAACCTATCAAAATTATCAAGGCATCTAAGATCTTCCTACCAACAAAACCAATTCCAAGGAGGCACTCGCACAAATCTACAGGCTCAAGCAACTAATCAAATAGTGTCGGTACCCACTCTACTGTAAAGTTCTAACCCAAGCTCGAGTAGAGAGTTGACAGTGAGACAAAATAATCTCGCTGAAGATATCAATCCATGGTGCTTCCCTTATGGCGAACCACATATGCCCCGAAACTGCCCGTGTGGCAATCTACAACAAAAGGTGGAAAAATAGCGCAGCCAAGGCATAGCGTCAGATCACGGAGGTTATGTATATGCCTCTTTGTAAATGGAAAACATGGTAATCACCACACAAATGTAAGGGATGTCCCTGGAGCAAGAAACTGATATTGCTCCCGATCACACACTCTTCTCATGGATGGAAGAAGAAGAGGCAGTGTTTTCCAATGATGCATCCACATTAAAAACCCTACAAAGTGTAGTCCAATTACAACACTCACTCAAAGATGAGATTCATGGGTCAACCATTCATCTTTCAACTAGTCATTCCACAACCCAAAAGTGCTTCTGACCAGACACCCAATACCTCTGTAGTGGCACAACATTGTCCACTATGAAGGGAAATTGTTGTAACTAGAGCTAAGGAGTAGAAGCTTTCAAGTCCACCATCATTTAATGTGGTGGAACAATTGAAAAAAACATCTGCTAATGTATCTCTTTGGGATATCTCAACTATTTCAGAGCAGAAGATACATTATGTGGTGGAACAATTGAGAAAATCATCTCCTAATGTATCTCTTTGGAAAACTGACAAAGCAATCACTCAAAGCAAAGGTTGTTGACCTACCGCCCCATGCCAATGTTCTCATAAATAGCATAGAAGAAGTCTCTATTGAGGTTAGAGATAAGCCGAAATTGAAACTCTTCTTCCTAACTCTTATTGTGGGAGAGAAATTATTACACAATGCCATTATTGACTCTGGCGCTAGCACTACAGTCATGCCCAAACTGATAGCTGAAGCCTTAGGACTTAGCTATGAACCTTTAAAGAAGGGGGTTATGCAACTTGATGGGAAAAAAGTCAAAACCGTAGGTGTCATCAAATAACTCCCCTTGAATTTTTTCTCCTTACCTAGCATCATAGTTCTGTAAGATACTATGATCATAGAAATTCCTCTCATGTTCAGTCTCTACCTATCCCAAGAATTCACTTCAAAGATAGGAGGAAATCTATCTTTGGACTGGTCGCACTTGATCCTTAGGACGAATCACGAAGCTAAAATAAAAATAGTGTGCAAAGCTCTACATTTAGAACATGTGGCTGATGAATCCATGATCAACTTTGAGGCTACTCATACCTCTTTCACCATGAAGGAAACATATTGCACTAAGCTACTAGAGAATGAAAAAGTGACCAGAGATCAAACCGATTCAGAGGAGGCCCTCTTGAGTGAATACATAGACACTGATCCTTTCGACAACTATCATTCTAATGGGTTAGGTACCTATGTCATCTATGACGAAGATCAAGTGCTTTTGAAGGTCATGAGGGAACCCAAAAATGATCAAGCCTTAGAGCTATAGATGCTGCACTTTGATTGAGCAAGATGCAAATTTGGCACAAGAGCTGGGATATGTTTGACATCCCCACACAATGAAAAAACACTCCAGTCTTTCTACTTCCAATTCGGTTGTTCAAACAATGAAGTTGAGTATGAAGGCCTAGTGCAAGGTCTAAGCCTAGTAGAGTGGATGGGTATCAAGCAATTAATGGTGTTTGGAGATTCTAAACTAGTATTCAACCAAGTTTGAGGGATCTCTACTATAAAGAATGTTCACATGCAATCCTATAGACATAGAGTCTAGGACCTTATCAAAGGTTTTGAAGCCTTCAATATCTAGACAGTGCCCCAAGAACAAAATAGTGATGAGGACCACATGACCGCAATCGAATCTTAGTTTGACCTTGTCTCTAACCTAATTCATAACAAACAATCTATACGAGTGATAGTTCAACCAAAAATTATAGATAATGATTAGAGCTAGCAAGTGTTTGATAGTGATGAACAAATTGCCTCATTCATCCAATAGTTAGGCGAGTTTTCCGACCCACTCCAATCGAATATTGCAAAGGCCTACAATGGAAAAATCATTCAGTTGAGGTCTAACAAGCTTCCAAAGGGGATAATCACTCTTAGAAACCTATTCAATTGTGACGATGCAGGAAATGATAAAAGGAAGTTTGTAGCTAACAAAAATGACTATGCAAACCTTTAGGTCAAAGATGGAAGAAATCTCAAAGTTGGGAAGAACGTCCCACATCATGATAAAAAGGGCTCACCAGATTTTGTGAGAAGTATGAAGGAGTGGTGGCCTAGTCATATGATTTCCTTAATATGATTTCCTTAAGGGATATGATCCCAACATCATCCAACATACAATAGAGCTGACAAAAGGTGCAAAACTAGTCTGCCAAAGATAGAGGCCAGTGAATTCGAAGATCGAAGCCTTGATGGTGCAAGAGCTGATAAAGGTAATTCAGTCTTAGATTGTCTTCTTGATCAAGCACAAAAAATGGGTATCTAACCTTGTCCTAGTCTAAAATAAGAATAGATATATCCACCTATGTTTTGACTTTCAGGACCTAAATAAAGCATCCCTAAAGGATCACTACTTGTTACCTTCCATGGAGTCAATCTTGCAAACAGTGGTAGGGTCAAAAATGTTTTCTCTGCTGGACGACTTCTTTGGTTACAATCAGATCTGTGTCAAAGAGGAAGACCAACACAAAAAAAAATTCACTACCAAGTGGGGAATGTTCACATATATGCTAAAATTCCTTTCAGCTGCTCAAATGTGAGAGCCACTTTCTAGTGGGCAATGGATATCGCTTTCAAAAAATTAATTAACAAGATTATCCTTATCTATTTAGATGATCTAACTATATTCTCCAAACATAAGGATGATCACTTTTATCACCTTGAGATGGTTTTCAAAAAATTCTAAGAGTTCAAGGTATCCCTGAACCCGAAAAAATGTGTCTTCGGAGTACCGCAAGGCAAGCTATTGGGACATATAGTGTCCAAAGAACGAATTTCAATTGATCCTGAGTGGGTGAAAGCAATCAAAGAGCTTCCCATACTAGTCAACAAGAAAGGAGTCCAATCTTTCTTAGGGAAGGTTCAAATTTTGTGAGAAAATTCATTTTTGATTTTGCAGGATTAATCAGACCAACCACCCTGATGCTGAAAAAGGATCAATTATTCAAATGGACTAAAGAAGCTAGAGAATCCTTCTAGAAGATTAACGATGCTATTTCCTTAGCTCTTGTGCTGGTTAATCTAGACCTATCGAAAGACTTCATAATGTATACATATTTAGTAGTAGGTCAAGCATCACTACTATCTTAACTCAAAAAGATGATGAAGGAAAGGGAGAACATCTGATAGCATTCCACTCCCAAACACTAAAGGAATATGAGACAAACTACAACTTCATTGAGATGAAAGAATTTTCTATTGTTAAGGGACTCAAGAAGTTTTGACATCTAATATCTTGCAATAAGGTGTTTGTTTATGTCACACATTCTAGTGTATGTGAATACATCATGGAAGGAGAAATCACCAAAAAGAGAGCTAATTAGATCACTAAGATCCTTGAATATGGCATTGAGGTCAATCCTACAAAGACCACTCAAGGAAAAGGACTGTGCAAATATTTGGCACATGATGAGGAAATGAAAACCAAAGAAGAGCAACTAGAACTGGACCTAACAAATGAGTCTGAATCTGATGGTTTTTGGCTGGCGGACAGAGTAAAGTTCATGCACACAGGAAAATACCTGCCAAGCCTTCCTTCTCATAAGAGGATATTTTACAGACTACAAAATAGTGGATATGCAGTCATCGAAGGGGTCCTTTTCAAAAGGAACTTCAACGACATTCTATTGTGGTGTGTCACCATAGAGCAAGCGAAGAGGATTCTCGACACTTTCCACAACAGTCCCATGGGTGGACACTTCTCCACAAAGAACACAACCATCAAAATCATGTGTGTTGGGTACTTATGGACTATTCAATGACTCATACTCCTTGCTAAAATCTTGCAAGGAATGCCAATTCTTTGCAGGATGAAAACATTCCATGATGCCTCTCAATCTAATAGTGGTTGATGATCCTTTTGCACAATGGGACGTTAATTTCATTAGAATGATCAATCTTGCCTCCAGTGCCAGACACAAATGGATTCTAATGGTAATGGACTACTTCAATAGGTGGACTGAAGCCATGCCCCTCAAGAATGCGACAAAGGTGGAGATAGTGGAATTCCTTGAAGAATTGGTGACAATATTTGGCCCACCCAAAACCATCATCTTTGACAATGCCAAGGCTTTCCTAGGCTCTAAGATAGGTCAATTCGCACTCGTGCATGGCTTATTCTTGAAAAAGTCATCAAATTACTACCCACAGGGGAATGGTCTAGCTGAATCGACTAACAAAAATCTAGTCTAACTCATCAAAAGAATCAAGTTGGAGCACCAAAGAGAATGGCATAATAACCTTCGAGCAACGTTGTGGGTAAACCACATAACTTCAAAGAAAGTCCTCAAGACTTCGCCTTATGAGCGAGTATATGGGAAATAAGTGTTATTGCCTATCTCTATGGAGGTTCTAGCATTGCAATTGCTCAAATCTCTCGAGGTAGAACAAAATGGCGCCATGGAGGTTTGGCTGGCCAAGTTGCTAGAAGTGCAATAAAAAAGGGAAAAGACCTTGATAGCCATGTCTAACCACCAGTAGGTGGTTAAGACATGGTTCAACAAGAAATCTTTAGACCAAGGTCTAAATTGCAGGGACCTAGTGTTAAAATTCAACGAAAGCGTTGTAAATCCAAGCCAACACGAAAAGTATGATAGCCTCTAGGAAGGCCCTTTCAAAATAATTCAATGCAAGAAGCACAATGCATTCAAATTAGAAACTATGGAGTAGGAAGCATTAGGTATTCTAGTTAATATAATTCACCTACAATTGTTTAATTAAGCTTCGCAATTACGCCGCCAGTGTAAATATGTAAGTAGTGTAATTATTTTTCTTTTCTTTTTTTTGGTCAGTCTTTCAATAATTTAAATTCTATGGTGCAAAGAAGTAGAAACAAATGAAACCCATTATTGCAAAGGACAAAGAGAACTAACTTGAAACTCATGAAGTAGAGAAAAATGACACCCATATGCAAAAGTGAAATGAATGCATATATGCAAAAAAAGAAAAGGAGAAACCACATTGTAAAATCAAAAGGAAAAGAAGACAAAATGTTAATATAAGCTGTATTTTCATTATATTTATATACTTCGATAAGTACATTGTCAAAATGGCTCTGAGGCACACTTCCAAAGTATATATATTCTGTGGTTTCTTCATATATATGTATAGTAAGGCATTTTTTAGCTATATATACCAAATGAAAGAACAAAAAGATGATTTCTCAAAGCATAAAAGTTCTAATCATGAGTAGTGGCAAGGGAGGAATCGACAATAGCATCTAGAATTACTTCATCAGCAAGAACAATAGCAACATTTGCAGGAGCAATGGCGAGTGGTGGATGGAAGACCAGGTTCCTGAAGTCAGTGTACCAGCTGATATTATAGAAAGGCACCACATTGTACAGGTGGAACAAGAAGTGGCAGGGATGGGTTACGCTTTGACAATGCTCTTCTTGAGACTAGATGCAGAACCCACTCAAGAATGGTACCCATGGTACTACTCTATCTTCTTAAATATACTTCCAAATGTCAATTGCCGTTGGCAAGCCCAAACCAAATGTAACATTTGCCACCACCTCTTTGAGGCCGCCCAGGTACTTCTTCAAAAATATTTCAAGCACCAGGAAAATAATCAATGTCTTGGGAACCTAGATGTCAAGCATAGATGTGACAAAGTGAGAGCATACATCAGTACTAACTTTGTACTTGTCTTCATATTCAATGCAGTCCCTCCCCAAAACCCACTTCATCGCTACAATGGCCAATGAATGCTTATTCTTGGTCATTCTTTTTAGTTTCCTAGTTGAGATTTCCCCTAGGATTCATGTTGTCTAGTATTTCTTGCAAACTAGCCTAATTGGACTATTCATGGTGCCCAACTCTCTACAAATTTCCTAAGCCTAGCTCTTTGCAAATGCCTAAGTCTAGCTCTATGCAAATTTTACTCAACTACCTAAAGCTAAATTCTAAGCCAACTGCCTATTACCAATTCTTCCCAAACTGCTAAGTGTGATTTTGCTATTGCCAAAGTGCCTATTTATAGAAATAGCTAGGATATGCATAGTAATTTGCATACCATAAGCATGATGCTAATCAATTACCAACTTGAAAAATCGCACCAGGGCTTGCTCAAATTTCCCACCCATTTGCATTTTCTAGGTATGGTTTGTTGCATGAAAGATTAATAAGAGCTAATTAATTAGCATAAGATGGTGGCATCCATCGACGATCATCTATACAGCTAAATGTTGATGTGTCATTCTATAGGTGCTTCTCAATTTTCAAAGAGGAATGCAAATCTTTTCAAATAATTAATGCGTCTTTGGCCTTTATTCTCTTTGGGATATTAATTTCCCAAGCATACAAACGCCTAAGTTGTCTTCAAATTTTTGGCTCAGGTTCCAAGGAAATCATGTTGTACAAGGGTATGTGCAGGATCATCATGGAAAAAATAGGCCCTTAAGTGGCAAAAAATTTAGAAAAATCAGAGTTAGGCAACTTGACATAAAAATTTGAATAAGTTATCTATATTATTTAAAAAATATGTAAGAATAGAATTTGTAGCAAATTGAATGTAGTTTCTAAACTACTAGGTTTACTTTTAAAAACAAAATCTATTTGGTGAAAATTTAAAATTTCAATGCTGGTACTTGAATTTTAGGGAAAAAAGTAGGTATCTATCTAACCACCCTAACCACAATAAAATGATAATAACTTTTTATAAGATTTTAGATATAAGTAGAGGACTCATGTCTCGATGTGATGCATATTTTTGTAATGTTTTCCAAGTAAATAATTAATTATGATTTTTTTATTACAACTTTTAAAAAATATAAAAACTCAGATGTCTAACCACCTTAACTTGGTCAAAACTTCATGAAATTCATTTTTTTTAATCCTATAGTATGTAAGCATAGAATGTGATGCATGTTTCGATTAAAAAATGTGATATGTTTGAAAGCTATAGATGTTTTTCAATCAACCTATCAATCAGACTTTAGTCATAATTCAAATAGAAAATGAATAATAATTATTTATTAGATTCATTGAAGTAAAGCATAATTTATATTGGAAAAAAGCTGAGAATCCCCTTTAAAAACCCTTTTCGTTTCATTAATTTTGGGTAAAAAAAAGTCATCACCCACATACACTACAAATACCCATCATATTGCCACTTTTTGGCCGATCATGATCCTGCACATACCCACAACATGATTATCAAATCATCATTATGAATTATGGTAATTTCAAAATGGCAAGTAATTCATTTCACACAAGAAAAAGAGTTGGTGGTACATTTCAAATTTAATGCTAAAAGGTAAGCATTGTTGGCTACCCCAAAAAGGAAATAGCTAAGTATTGCATGCAGGAAGCTAACATTATAAGAATATTTTTGAGCATGCTACCTAGAGCAGGAGTGTTGAGCGTAGAAAGAGCCAAAGAAAATTGTAGAAAATTTGAGCAGAGCAGAAATCTCCAAACAAAAGGAAAATGGCAGAAAGTTCTCAGATGGAGGCATAGGCCAAGGTGACCCAAAGCTTGTATTGGGACATGATAGTAGCATTAGTCATCAATATTTTCAATGAAACCTCTTATGCATCACTTGGGACATTGGAAAAACCAAAATGGGTTCACATGCACACCCTAGACAAGCCCAAAACTACTAGGGACCAAAGCCAAATAAAGGTGGAATGGGATAATATTCATGACCCCATCCTCACGAAGAACCCTATGACTCTTAGGGAAGGAGCTTGTAAAAGAATGAAGAGGGTTGAAAGCACAGGGAAAATGGCATATAAGCTATGGTTCAATGATGTTTTGCAATACATGGTCCCATCTATGCATTACTACCCAGAGCTCATCCACGAGGCCATCGAACATTTCAACCTAGGTACTAACACCATCGAAGGCGAGATGTTGAGATTCAATATCAGCAAAGATGCTATCTAGAGTATGTTGTGTATCCCAATGAGCCACTCTAAAGTGAGCAGAATGGAGACATTTACTCTAGAAAGTGGGTGCATCTTTTGGTAGGGAAGAGACAAAGCTTTGGACTTCTATAATGTGGAAACATAGAGGTTTGATAAAATGTGGGACGATGCACATATAGATTCTGACGCAAGTGTTTATAAAGATGTCGACCCGAAGGAGTCTGAAACACATATAAAGAAAGGAAAGGAGAAGCAAAGTGAAGTACAAACAGTCCCAACGTAGTAAAAAGAGAAAGCGACAATGGAGCCTAGGAAAGTATCTTCAAATGGGCGGTTCAATATATCACAATTGGAAGCCTCATGTACATGCACCTGGATCGCAAGAAGACCAAAAACAACCCAACAACAATAGTCGGACACCATACAAGTGGAAGACTTGCCACCCAACAAGAGGCAACACATAGATGTAGTTGAAGAAGAGGGTTCGTAGGGGCCCATAACAAGCATGGGGCCTACAACGAGAATAGAGCTAGTGACCAGCCAAGGATCGCAATCATCTGCACCATAGGTAACTGTCACTCCCTCTTCTTTTACTTCACAATCTTTGGTTACTCCTACTGTGTCCGCGACACTCCTCACCACAAGTGTCGACCTTTCCTTTTCCACTTTTTTTGCAATAGTCATGTGAGGTTTCTCCTAGTTCTCCTAGACGAAACCATTTATTTTGACTCATTCGCAGACTCTTTCACCTTTCGTCGCTACCCTGTCTGCATCCGCTATCTCATCACCCTTTGCATCTGTAGCTACCATTGACAACCCTTTGGCTACTACTGAATCAACCCTGACCCAACTCGCCTATTAGATGGAGTTCACCATGACTTCGCTACCTCCACAACACCTAATGAGTTCTCCCATTGGTTAACAAATCAAGCTTTAGTATATCCCTCCTTTCTCCCCACAGACAGTCACTCTTTCAAATAAGAAAACATCTGAGACCAATACCCTCACGTTTCCTTTCACCCTACCTCCTGGTGCACCTTTCGCAAGCGAGCTAGTTCAGTCACTAGCCCAATTTATAGCGTAGGCTATGAGAATCTAGAAGCAAAGGGCCAAGGATGTCAAGAAGTCGATGGAGCCAAAGGTACAAACTATCTTCAATGAGACTCAGCGATCGCTACATTTCGCAACAATGTATCCAAACATTATAAAACCGTAGGGGTAAATGCCACCTAATGATTACAATATGTTTTCCATGGGACTCAATCTAAGCTTAGCCTAACCATAGGATAAAGTTGAGCTCATGGAAGAAACACAGTGGGTGGTGACCACTGACTTTCTCAAGTCTAGTCGCCAGCTAAAGAAGAAGGAAGAGGAGCTAAAACTTGTAAAAGAAAGGGTTGAGCTCCTACTAGCGAAGGAAAAAGTGAGAGAAGTAGAAATTGTGCGCTTATTGGAGAAAGCATAGGCAATAGAGGCAGAGTAGACTAAACTACAAAAGGAACTTGCAAAGTTCCAATCCTTTGACCCCAACTTGGTCGTCGCACTAGAGTAGAGAAATCAAGAATATCATAACTAGTTCACTCTGGCAGAGTAGGGGATGCAACAAAAAAGTGAGGAGTTTGAATGTCAACATGCTCAATTTGAGAAACAAACACAACAAAAGGATGCTGATTTTGAGGTCCAAAAGAATCAATTAGAGAAGGAACTCCTAGAGATGAAGCTTTCCCTTGAGACAAAATCAGCAAACAAAAGCCAGGCCAAAGAAAAATGGCTCTCCAAATGGAGGGCTTTATTGTAACAACTTGCAGCCACAAACCAAAGGATTGAAAAATTGACACTGAATGTTGGCTCAGGGGATGTGAATATTTCCCTTCTAAAGAGTCTTCTACAGCCCCTACTACCCAGCCAGATCTCCTTCTAATAGGTAAGCAACTATATATTGTGATAAGGTCAAGGCCTTTTACCTGACCCTTCAACCAATGCTCCAATTTATGGTGGAGGCAACAAGCTTGGGCATGGAAGTTCGTCGAGCAATTGAGTAGTTCCCGCAAATCATCGTGGAGAGGGTTCCTAAGGAAAAAAAGCTACTGGATAGGCTATATATGGTCTCAGATGAAAACTTAGCAAACATAGGGATCAAAGATTGAAAGGCCACTACCAAAACAAAAAATAGGTTCATCCACTACCACTCGGCTATCCTCCATGAAAGCAAGTGCACTTCCAAGCTGGACCAAACCATGAATAGCATATGGGTAGGTTTTCCCAGCTAACTTAGATGGGCCTATCCTCCTTGTTTCTTTTTGACAACTTGGTGGCAACTACGAAGCAGATTGCAAAAAAAATATAAGAGTAGTAGGACACATCCACTTTCTAGAGCTTCAACCAACCCCCTATTGCAGTAGATATTGAATGTGTCACTCATCATATTGCACGATTTCTCTTCCAACTTGAGTTTGGGGCTGGTATATTCACGATGCTGCCTTATAAGGAAATGCTAGATCTAAGTAGAGCATAGGAGAATCTGTGTGACATATTGACACCATCTGAGGATGACTGGTTGCCTCTACAGGCCACTCTCTCTAAGCTTTAATTATGTTGCCCTATGGATGGGACTCTAATCTGCAAGCCAGAGAAATTTTTGGGTTCCTCGTTCCACAGGCGAAACACCCCTGGTAGTTTCCAAAAGCTATGAATATTAAATTCCTCAAGCTCCCTATAGGTGGTTTTTTGTTTGTTAAGTATCAGCCCATGCCTCATCCTTTTGAGCTCCATCTTCTATTGTCATGTGTCCACCAATAATTCCTCACAAAAATTCCTTCCTTCCCTCTCCTATCATCTCCCCCCATGCTTCCACACATCAACACCTCGAGCTCTTCAAGGCTACTTCCCATCACTTTTAAATTGAGCCCCATCCATGCTCCACATAGCTTTCATCCACGTACATTTTTTGGTGGACCCCACAGATGGTGCCAATAGTATATAACACCTCCATGTGTCTTCACCATGTAGTCTTTCAACGCAAGGAGGAGGAATCATAAAGTGGGCCCCAAATTTCTACCACATGTCTCTTTCATTGGGACTTCATCTAAGGGAAGGTAAGAGCGAACTATGTACCCGCCAAGTTGTCATGTGTCTTAATCGACTGTATGATTGAATGTCACTTGTCTACATGGGGTGTTTTTGGGACCACTGCCATCATTTGTAGGGGATGCATCTAGATGGGGAGCGACCATGTTCTATAGCCCAAATATTTTCTGTTGCAATGGCCAAAGGAAATCATTGTTGCAGGCATCTTTGCTCAAGATATCAAATATTTTTTGTTACTAGCCAACCAAGCAATGGGATTTTTAGCTATATATACTGCTTCTTCCTTCTGAAAATGAGTTGGGAAGATACATAAAAATTAGGAAAAAGACACTAGGCCTTTTGTATTTCTTTTAGATTATTGTATAAGACTATTAGACTATGGCATTGTTCTGCCTTTCTATTTTCTTAAGCTATTTGATAAAACATTATACTATGCCATTGTTATCTTGAATTGTTTATTTGTAGAATTTATATAATTCTAAATACAAGTTTGCTGGTTAGATAATGTCTTTGACTCTTATTTTTAGTAAACGAATATGGGAACTATTTTTTGGAAAATATGCCTCAATCTCACAGGCTAAAACCTCTAAGAAAGCTTAGTCGTTGTGACATTTCTGTTGTCTAGCTGACTGGTAGTTTACCTTGTGTTTTGCTCATGTCGCCAAGAAAATTCTTTTGTCTTGCCAAAGAAGCCTATCGTTGTGACTTGTGGCCTTCACAATAATCTCCTACCGAGTGGAATGTCTCGGTGACATAAGGGTTTGTTATCGGGCTTTGGGGAGACTCATGGCGACTTAGAGTCTTCAAGATAACAAATGGATTCGGCAGGAAGTCATGGCGACCGGGAGAAGTCTCACCGATAAGCTAGTTTGGGGTGACTTGAACTCTCGAGAAGATCTCTTGGTGACTAAGGAATGTCTCACCGATGATATACACTCGGGCTAACTCAAGAGTCTCAGTGAGAAGTCTCGGCGATGATAGGAAGTCTTGCCGATATTGACATGACCTTCGGTCTGTCTAGCTGATGAAGAAATTGGTATGAATTGTTCCTATCGGCATGATCTCTTTTCGACTGGGAGATGTCTCAGCGACAGTGTTAGGGGTCATCGGTGTAACATATTGTTTCGATATGATGTCTCATCAAATATCGGAAGTGTCACCAATAGAATGTGGGGTCATCAATTCGGTGTGACTCTTGGTGAACAGTTGTTTCGAGATAACATGGAAGCCTCGATAAGATGTCTTGTTGAAGGTTGATTCTCTCGTTGATAGTGGAACACATCAATATGACTTAAAGGCTTCAGTATGAAGTCTTGGTGAAAGCAATAAGTCTGGCCGACAAGATTGAATTGGGGTGACTTGGAACCTACGGGGTGATGTCTTGGCGAAGAGCAATTGTCTTGCTGATGGAATCATGACTTCAGTCTAACTCTTGGCGACTATTGTTTAGAGTTCGGTATAACATGAAGCTCAGTGTGAGGTCTCGGCGAAAGAAGATAGTCTTGCCGATGAGAACATTCACGTCTATGTGACTTGAAGACCTCGATGAAACCTCTTGGCAACAGTTGAATGTCTTGGAAATAGCATTGGCGGATGAGTTCAATTGGAGGTCGGTGAGAGGTCTCGCCGATCATGCGGATAAGGTGACTCTTGCTGATAGATGGATGCCGATAAGAATACAATGGGTTTTGGCATGACTTGAAGACTCGATATGATCTCTCAGTGAATGTCTAAAGTCTTGACGACTAAGGAACACTTTGGAATGACTTATGAGCCCGGTGTGATGTCTCATCGAATGGCGATTGTCTCGCCAATGAGAATGCTAAAATTGGTATGACTTGTGGATATCGGTAGAACCTCTTGTCGATGGAGATGAATCTTGGCGACAACATGTAATTGGGTCTTGTGGCATCGGGGATACACTTCTAGTGTCTCACCAACATGCGACACAAGTTGATCATTGTTGACCAAGTGAAGATTGTTCGACATGGTGCAATATGGATAAATTAGAGAAAGCAGGATGTGAACCGTTGCTGAGCTGGGTGATTCGACAGTTGTGATCCGACAGTTGGAAACAAACTGTTTCATAGAGCTGAAGCAGATGAGAAGTAGGAAGTTGAAAAGCTGACGCAGTGTGAGGCTAAGAGGTTGGTTTTATGGCTAGTTCCTTGAGGCCAGAACTAAGAGAGAGAGAACTTTAGAGTAAGGACTGAGTGGCTGGCCGAAAGGCCGAAGCCATGAGGTTGAAGCAGAGGATTGAGAGCTAGAGTCAAGCTATTGGAATCTCTCATGATCTTGATTGCTTTGGTTGATCTCTCAGGAATAGTTTGTTGCCAGTTGTATCCAGAATGAACAAGATGTAATCTCTAAAAGGCTAAGAGCCTAAAATTGTATTGTAACTTCCTATTGCTGAATAATACAATGGCTTGATCTTTGGATTATGGGGTTTTTTATCCGAAATGATTTTCCCCACGTAAATCTTTGTGTTCTATTTTTCTATTTCATCTTTCATGCTTGTTGGTTCATGTAGTAGAATATGTTAATGCTTGATGTTGAATTTACATGTGTTTCTCTTAGATGGATCAATGTAGGAAATCAACTGTCTGTTCTGCATTTGGACATAGTTGTTTGTGTCTTTGAGGCAACCTAATTAAAAATGAATGTTACCGAATGCACTACTGCATGGAGTTTTCACTAGATGCGCTCCTAAATTTCCTTACAAATGGTATCAGAGCCTTCTTTTGGTTGCTAGTTTTGGGTATTTCCCCTATGAAGATTTCTTCATTTGATTGGCTGGAGGAAATCTGGAGGAACAGACTAATTTATTGATCCTTTGATGAGTGGAAGCCTTGTGGTATTCTAAGACAACATGCAGCTTGAAGGATGATGAAGATGGAAAAGGAAGTTGATCATGTTCTGATCTATGTCTCCTAGCTGGTAGAGGTATAACCTTGGAGTATAAGGTGGGTTTTCTTACTCTATGGCTGTGTAGCAGTAAATCTTTCATATTGGTGTCTATGTGATAGGCTCCTGGGTGATATGGAGAAGCCTAGATTGTTTCTCAGTCATGGAAGATAGTGCTTATTCTAGGTGGTGGTTCCTAATGTTGGAAAGCACTATTTCCTGTTAACCTCGAATGCTTGAAGGCTATGGAGTTAATCATTAGATGATTTGCAAGCTTCTAAAATATCCTTTCTCTCTTTCTTGGATGCATGTACATGGTGGTGGTTTAAAGTTGGCCTGAAAGGGGCCTGGATTCTCTTGAACTATTGTTTTCTTTCTAAGGATGATTTGTACTTGCACGGCTCTGTGGTTTTGCAAGTTTTACACGATTAAGCAAAACTTGTGATCATGTGGAGTTGTTGTTAAGCTATTGTCTAGACACTGGCCTTTTGGGGTGTTGCTGGATGAGATAGTTGTAGGTCTGCATGCATGCTTGGTGCATGGTTTTGAGGAGGTATGACTCTTTCTTTGCATAGGAGTGTTGGTAAGTGTTTTTTCACTTAGCATTCTTGTGTTAATGCTTGTGGGTTCCTTGATTATGGTGCTCGTTGTGGACATGATTGGAAAAATAGATTTGGCATGATCTAGTGTTTGAGTTATGTTGTCTACGTAGTTATTCTCTTTGATATCTCAGTGTTGTAGTTTTCAATGTGATAATGGGTTTGCATGTTTGATGGTTGTGATCTACGAGTTATGCGGTTGGTGGATTAGCTACCCATTGGTTGTAGTGAGATAAATTGGATGTGGACTGTCTTTATCCACAAGGTTCATTCATTGGTGGTGTAGATTTGTTAGCTGGCCTTGTATGTGGTCACTTGTGCATTGGTGTGATTGTTGTGAGATGAGAGGATGGATATTCTTGAGTACTTGAATAGTCAGTTATGGGAACCTGAAACAGTTGGTCATGATGCTTGGAAAGCTCAGGTGTCACATTTTAGTGGGAGCTCTAGCAGTGACTATGGATTCATCGCATGGTGGTGAATGATCTTCTATAGTGTTGCAGAAGGGTTCTTACGCTTTTGCATGGACATTATTTGAAGATGTACAACATCTTGGAACCATGGAGGATGCTTGGAGTCTTTGGCTAAGGTGTTGGAGGTGCTTGACACATGATGTTTTTCTTAAGTCTATTTGCTTTGTCATGGTATACTCTTGTTTGTGCACTAGAGTTTTGGCATTATGCATTGTACTTGAGACAATGGTGGAGTCATTTGAAGCATGTTATCTCCTATGGGAATGTGCAGATCATGGTGTCATGATAAGTTTCTGATTCAGATGATTGGAGCTTTGACAATGGTCTGGTAATTCTTTGTGTATTGGGTGCTTTGATTGTTTGCTTGGTACTTCATGATAGTGTAGTAATGCAAATGGATTTTAGCATGAGATGGTCGGTTGCTAGTACTCATGGATACATGAAGAATAAGGTGAGGATGTTTTTTTCTTATGAGATATGTGTTGTTGCTTGTTACTCTTGTTAAAGTTTTTTAGTAGAAAGTTCAAGAATCCTACACCTAGGTTGAACGTGAGTTCAATAAGAGATCTATGAGGAGATTGCTCTTGGATTAGTTATGATGGCTTATATCTGAAAGGGGGAGTATTCTTGTTCCCACTCTTGGTCTACTCAGAAATTTATCTGAGAGTTATTTGGCTCATTATATCTTTTAGATGTATTTAAGTTCATTTTCATGATATGGATCTTGAATTACTATTTAACTTTTGGTTCTGGAGGATTCATAGTGGAAGTTGTATAGTATGGATTATCTCCTTGAGCTTTTGTGTTGTCATTTAATGATGAGTATTGGTAGGAGATGATGTATGGGCTGATTTCCTGAAATGGAAATGATTTAGCTTGATCTTCTTTAAGAAGCTTACATCCATATTGATTACATGATATTAGAAGTTGGTTTGGTCTTGGTGATTGAATGGATGGATGTTGTCAAGGCTTTCTTTTGGGATGTGAAGAAGATCATTCTTGACATAGTTGGCTATTAGAAGTGTATGTAGGAGGATGTTCTACAGAAGATGATGTGTAGTGTTTCTCTTCGTGGCTGTGATGGTTTGTGGTGAGATAAATATTTCTTGTGGCAGGTTGTTGTAGGTTGTGCATATCATTGTGGATTTTTCTTTGGTACTACAGGGTTACATTTTCTTTGTGCTAGTATTGGTAGGCTTGTGATGCCTTCTAATATTTTAGATCTGAATATCTTAGGTAGTGGGAATTCCTGTACGTGTCTTGTCTTCTTCGACTGGTTGACACTAGAACTTGTATTTGATGTCAATGGATTGGAAAAAGTTTACTAATGGTGATACCTATGAGGTATGTGAGATTGGATAGTATAGCACAGGTTGTGGGTGCTATTTTCAGTCGTGTGGGTTATCAATTGGATGGAAGCAATCAGTCTGATTGTTGTTCTAACTGATGTTTAGTTTCTTGTTTCTGGATAATGACTTCACTGTTGTGTTCTAATTGAAGCTTTGAAGCTGATATTGCTTATGTATAGTGATTGAGCATAGTGAGGTGGTAGTAGTATCTTGTTGAAGATATCACTGGGATCTTTTTTGCTTGTGTTCATTGGAATGGTGCTTATACACCTTGGCTTTGTATCTTTCTTCCACATGTGGAAGATGATAGGATTCTTGTCTGAATGGTGAACATCTTGGATGTTGGAGCAGAATTCTTGATAGAGCATGAGAGCATGTTTGAGGTCTATGTGGTTTCCTGGGAGGATGTGGTCTATTGCTTTTCAGTTGCCTTGTTGGACAGTGAGTTGCAGTTGGATGCCTGGTCTTTGTTACATATTATCTTGTGGACTGTTATCTGTGGAATCTTGTTGATTGGGTGTCTTGAGTATTGCAGGGGTTGAACTGATGGAGCTAGTGTGATCTTAGTTTCTGGTTGCTTTGGAGGTGCCTGAGTGATCTCCGTCAAGTGGGAGATTGTCAGAAAATATGCCTCAATCTCACAAGCTGAAACCTCTGAGAAAGCTTAGTTATTGTGACATTTTTGTTGTCTAGCCGACTTGCAGTTTACCTTGTGTTTTGCTCATGTCACCAAGACAATGCTTTTGTCTTGCCGAAGAAGCCTATCATTGTGACTTGTGGCCTTCGCTGTAATGTCCTACTGAGTGGAATGTCTCAGCAACATAAGGGTTTGTTATCAAGCTTCGGGGAGACTCATGGTGACTTAGAGTCTTCAGGATAACAAATGGATTCAACAAGGAGTCATGACGACCGAGAGAAGTCTCACCGATAAGATGGTTTAGGGTGACTTGAAATCTTGGGAAGATCTCTTGGTAACTGAAGAATGTCTCACTGACAGTATACACTCAGGCTAACTCAAGAGTCTCGGTGAGAAGTCTCAGTTACAATAGGAAGTCTTGCCAATATCGACATGACCTTCGGTCTGTCTAGCCGATGAAGAAATCAATATGACTTGTTCCTATCGGCATGATTTCTTGGCGATCGGGAGATGTCTTGGCGACAGTGTTAGGGGTCATCAGTGTAACGTATTGTTTCAATATGATGTCTCATCGAATATCGGAAGTCTCACCGACAACATGTGGGGTCATTAGTTCGGTGTGACTCTTTGCAAACAATTGTTTCGGGATAACATGGAAGCCTCGGTAAGATGTCTTGTTGAAGGTTGATTCTCTTGCCAACAGTGGAACACATCGATATGACTTAAAGGCTTTGGTATGAAGTCTTGGCGAAAGTAGTAAGTCTAGCCAAAAAGATTGAATCGGGGTGACTTGGAACCTATGGGGTGATGTCTTGGTGAAGAGCAATTGTCTTAACGATGGAATCCTGACTTCAGTGTAACTCTTGGTGACTGTTGTTCAGAGTTCGGTATAACATGAAGCTTGGTGTGAGGTCTCAGTGAAAGACGATAGTCTTGCTGATGAGAACATTCACGTCTATGTGACTTGAAGACCTCGGTGAAACCTCTTGGTGACAGTTGAATGTCTTGGTGATAGCGTTGGTGGATGAGTTCAACTGGAGGTCGGTGAGAGGTCTCGTTGATCATGCCGATAAGGTGACTCTTGCCAATAGATGGATGTTGATAAGAATACAATGGGTTTTAGCATGACTTGAAGACTTGATATGATCTCTCAGTGAATGTCTAAAGTCTTGGTGACTAAGGAACACTTCAGAATGACTTATGAGCTTGGTGTGATGTCTCATCAAATGGTGATTTTCTCGCCGATGAGAATGCTGAAATCAATATGACTTATGGATATCGGTAGAACCTCTTTCCGATGGAGACAACTCTTGGCGACAACATGTAATTGGGTCTTGTGGCATCAGGGAGACACTTCTAGTGTCTCACTGACATCCAACACAAGTTGATCATTGTTGACCGAGTGAAGATTGTCCGACATGATATGATATGGACAAATTAGAGAAAGCAGGATGTGAACCGTTGCTAAGCTAGGTGATTCGACAGTTCGAAACAAACCATTTCATAGAGCTAAAGCAGATGAGAAGCATGAAGTTGAAAGTTGATGCAGTGTGAGGGCGAGAGGCTAGTTGTATGGCTGGTGCCTTGAGGCCAGAACTAAGAGAGAGAAAACTTTAGAGTAAGGACTGAGTGGTTGGCCGAAAGGCCAAAGCCATGAGGTTGAAGTAGAGGATTGAGAGGCAGAGTCAAGCTATTGGAATCTCTCATGATCTTGATTGCTTTGGTTGATCTCTCAGGAATAGTTTGTTACCAGTTGTATCCAGAATGAACAAGATGTAATCTCTGAAAGGCTAAGAGCTTGAAACTATATTGTAACTTCCTATTGCTGAATAATATAATGGCTCGATCTTTGGAGTGTAGGGTTTTTTATCCAAAAATATTTTCCCCACGTAAATATTTGTGTTCTGGTTTTTTGTTTCATCTTTCATGCCTATTAGTTCGTGTAGTAGAATCTGTTAATGCTTGCTATTGAATTTACATGTGTTTCTCTTAGATGGATCAATGTAGGAAATCAACTGTGTCTATTCCGCATTTGGACATAGTTGTTCGTGTCTTTGAGGCAACCTAATTGAAAATGAAAGTTACCGAAGGCACTACTGCATGGAGTTTTCACTAGATGCACTCCTAAATTTCCTTACACTATTTTATGTCATTGAATGAATTGTTTAAGTTTTCATCTTTTATTTTTGTTAGTCTGGAACATAGTAGATTGATGATTGGGCCCTTAAATCAAATCCAAAAGGATAGGTTTATCCTGACTATATCTATCCCTTGATGCATCGACTTAGTTATATCTTTATATTTTATATTTGCTTCCTTTTCCCATTCAAAAACCCCAATTATAGAAGAAGTCAGCTTCTTTAAAAACTTGGAGGTCACTCAGTTTAGCACAATTTGTCCCCTCCATTAACTGATTTTCCCATAAAAGCTTTTACCTTGCCAATTTTTGGCATCAACATATTCTTTGTATCTATGTGTTAGTGATACCTATGGGTGGTTAACCCTTGTTGGATAGTGAGTATTATTTTGGGAATGAGCCTTCTCTAGTAGTGAGCCTTTGTAATCAATTTTGATATTCTTTATATTGTGAGCTAATCCTCACCCTGGTTTTTCCCTTATTCGGTTTTCCACGTAAATCTGGTGTTATTGTGTATGCGATGTTTTTTCAGTCTACCTTTAAACTTAATGATTAATCATATTATAAAAATATGTGATTGATTTAATTTTTGGTGAAAGATTTAAAGGTCAAATTTTGTGACAACTGATTTACCCCCCCTTGTCAGTTGTCTTGTTCAACACTTACACCCTAGGATGCTACTACATCAAACACCTAGGGTTGTTTGAAAAATGAGTTGCTCACTTTCCAAAGGTTCAAGATGGTCTAATTTAGCCTTATAAATCCAAGTTACACCACTTTATATCCCACCTTACCACTTCACCAAATATTCCTCATTTTGTTTGTTTTGACTTATTCCAACCCTACTACCCAAAATCTCCTCTCTCCTTGTGGAATTTAAATTTACCATAATATCACCACTTCATTAACCTTTGAATCCCCTTTTATATATTGATATATATTTAAACCATTGAATAATTTATGTATCCTCACTCCTCCTAGTCACTCAACTTCATATGCATTTCCTAAATTAAATTTCTTCCTAATTGTAGAAGGACCAATGTGCATCATAGTCATCTTATTTTATCTCCTAACTATATATCTTTCCTTTCTAATATATTTCATCAATTCATGTGTCTCCTTTTCTTTTCATCCTTTTTTCTTATATGTACAATTCACATTCTCAAAGTGACTCCTTAATTCTACATGCACTTTATATATTTTTCAAATTCTTCTACATATCTTGTTCTCTTCTCTTACTTAACAATATCTATTATTTTTAAAATATTTCATAGATTATTTCCATGTGCAATATCAAATTTATTTTCCTTAATATATATTTTAATGAATAATTTCTTGTGCACTCCAACAAGGGTAGAATCATATACCAATTTCTTGTATTTTCTCCTAAAATTATATTAAAATATTTCATTTGTCCATCATTATATGGGTGGTTTGATGAGTTTAATTTAAAATATATCTTTATCTTCTTCCACAATTCTTTCCAAAATTATCCAACACATTTTATGTGGAAATCTAAAAATGTACCCATTGACAATATGTGCAACCTCACAACTTCCTTGAAAAATAAGCTAGCTAAATGTACAAATTTATTATTCTTCTTACATGGAATAAATTACATACCATCATATATAAGCAACATAATTATAAAAATATTAACTTATAACTTCTATATTTTATTAATAGTCCTAATTCAAAATCCATACTATTATCTTCCTCATATTTATTTACTACTAAAAATTGCTACCAATATTATCACTACTTCCCTTTACAATTTGATAAGTCCTACTAATTTGGATAATTTTCCTAACATCCTTATACATTTGCAGCCAAAAAGAGCTATTACTAATTAATTCAATTTTCTTGTCTACTGCAAAGTTTCCCACTAGACTACAATTGTATTTTTCCTTAATCTAATTTTTCCTCATTGAACTTTTTGGTATGCATAGGTGACTTCTCTTAAGAAACATGTCATTTGGGATCAAGTAATCTAACGGCTCAATTCTATCTATACTTATACGTTCCTTGTAACATTCCTTCCATACCTACAAAAATTTAGAATCAACTTCATACAAATATTTTATATCTTCAAATATAAATACTTCTACTTTGATTTCTATAAAAAAAATACCTCTTACTTAACACATTAGCAAACTATTTTATTTTTGTTCTTAAGATAACACATTTTTTTTTTCTGAAATAAGAAAAGTTTGATATTTGATGAGCAAATGAAGATAGTTACGCTAAAAATTTGAAGAGGTAACAAGAAAAAGAGTTATAGTGCTCTAATGATAGAAAGTCACTCAACAAAATGGAAGAGCTTTGAGTGCGGAATTCCCATGACATGCATTTTTCAAAATTTTGACCCATAAAAGGGCCATGATGAGGGTTTATAGATGATAGGGATTGGTAGAATCCTATATGCTAGAAAAAAGCCATCAAGAACAGAGAAAACTCAAGGGAATGAGACATGCAAAATATTACCCAAGAACATAAAATAATGGGTGGTGTTTTGTGGGCTGGAAACATCCTACTTCCAATTTCCAACAATTAAGACAGTCCAAAACTTGGGGACCCACAAGCACTCTTTCAAAGATAGTGAATGGAGAGAATGGTCCTGCAATCTTCTCAGCTAATATCCCCATCTCGAAGCAAAGCACATATGGTGCACCCTTTAATCCTCATTTACGAAGGAAACTATAGTTTTAAAAGCCTCCTCATAAACTTATTACGTGACATAATAAGGATTTCCTAAACCATCACTCGCAACAAGATGACATGAACTAGAGGCCTCAAAGACAATAAAAAGAAATAAAAATAATAGATAAGAAGAGCAGTAGGGCCCAAGAAAATCACAAAAGGCTGAGAGGTATTATTTAGGTAACATTCTTTGAGGAACACCTAAATATTCAAATCAAGGAGCTTTAAGAAAAAGCTATTATTAGTAAGTTTTGGAACCTTAACCCTACCAATTTTTTTTTATTAAATAGGTTGAGGACTACTTGGTGGAAGTCAATAAAGTTTAGTTCATAGATAAGGGAAAGGGGTTTTTATTGTTATTTTCTCCTTGAAGCAAGTAATGGATGCTATCTTCAAACTGAATACATGGTTCTTGAAAGGTGTGGGATTGTATATTCAACCCTAGATCCTCAAATTTAACCCTTCATCCACATTTATGATGTTTTTATCATTATGGGTCCAACTACAAGCCCTACCACTAGAATATAAAGACTTACAAATAATAGAAATTCCTAGTAATTAAATGGGTTTTTTTATGAAGCATGATCAAACCTTCTTTGACAACATTGAAGCTCTGATCCAAATTTATGTTCTATTAGATACCGCTAAGCCTCTTCCATAGGGATTCCAAATTAATTCTAGGAATGGGATCTGGTATCAAGAAATTTTCCTTGAAGGGCTTGAAACTATATGTCATTCTTGCAACCTAAAGAACCATCCTATCACAAAATGTTTGTATCATGTTACACAACCTTTGGAGGCTTGTGAGGACCAAAAAAATAGATTATCTACAAAATCAATCCTTTTCAAGAATGATTAATATCTATTCCTAGATATTTATCTAGGGATTAAAGAAGTTGCATCTATTAGCATTGAGTCCTCGAAGGAAATTCCCCCAAAAAATACAATGGGAGGTAAAGCTATGAAGGATGCATGCCCATTTGGAAAAATCTCATTCTCCTCTAAAGGATCTAGCTTGCACTAGGAAGAATGTAGCCTTAGTATAGATAAATGTCTTGTAAATTCTAGATTCTCATGTCCTAAAAATTTCCAATATAAATACACAATATGATAGTATGATCTCAAATTCATGGGTAGAGGAAAAAACGTCACAGGTGGTTTCTTCAATAGTCTCAAATACAATGGTTGAAGATTTAGTTAAGTAGCATGATGAAATAATGTTCTCTCAGAGTACCACTGCTAAGGATTTGAAACTAAATAATCCTATTAATCTCAACCAATTGGCACAAGTTGACATGTAAATGGATCTGCCAGTAGAAAATTATAGATGAGATATTATAAAATATATTTCCCATGCCTCTTAAGCGACCTCCTCAAGGTCCTCATCAACAATGGTAGAACAAATCTTAGTGGAAGTAGGAGGTAAAATCATAGTTGAAATAAATGAGGAGGACCTAAATGATTTTGACTACTCTCAAATGCTCTCAATCTCATAGACTCAATTTGATGTGATTGTAATCTAGGGTAAAATTCAGGTTAAGATGAAATAGAATAAAAAATAAACCTATGAAGCCCTAAACTAACAATAGAGTACAATCCAACATAAGAAACATAATCACAAAGTAAATATATCATATATGCCATGGTTGCTTGACCTCCATTTCCCTTCTCCATTTTACTTTAATATGATAATTTCCCTCAAATTTGAGCATGCAATATTAGCCTAATGTTTATGATAGAAAAATATTCAAGATAGTTGTCTATCTAACATCCTTTACTTACATCTAAACTAGATGTGTGAAAATGACAAGGATAGGTTCCTTTTATAGAAAAGACAAATTTGAATGAAGGGATGAGATTTTATGTCAATAATATATGTCAATCAATGGCCAATAATGAAAGTTCAAGTACGAAATAGGGTTAGGGAAAAATTAGGGCAAAGATAAGAATGAATTTCTAAGATTGTATTATAAAATAATTCAATCAAAGATGTCAAGAGAAGATTGGCACCGATAATGAGGTTGGTATAGAAAAAGAGGTTGTAGGAGAGATTCAAATAATTATTAAATTATTTTTTTTGAGAGGGAAATGAATAATTAAATAATAAAATCATTATTTAACTATAGAGGACATGTGATAGGTTGACTTTTTCATTAAATAACAATTTAATTCAAAAGTGGGAGGAAAATGCCAAATTAATAGATAATTAATTAAATAAAATTTAATTAATTAATCAAAGGAGGAAATAAAAGATAACAATGAATTAATTAAATAATTAAAATTATTTCATTATTAAGAGTGAAGGGGGAATTGATGGAGAAAATAAAGTTCGCAAGTCTAGGATAAATGCTAGTGTCTACATTTTTCCCCTCTTTGATCCAATGTAGCTTATCACATTGTGTCAAAGAAAATTAGTCAAAACATGACCCATGTAAGCAAGGTGGACCTATACACCCTTGGAAATTTTTTGCAAATTTTCAAAAAAATTCAAAAAATTTGGAAATTGTTTTGATATGTCAATTTAATAGCCAGGAATGCAATGGTAGCAAAAGAAATTATTTTATGGGCCATTAGGGTGGTGAAATTTATGTTTGAAGTTACAAAAGAGTGAGTCCAATATAAACTCAAGTGAAAACCCTAGGGAAACCCTAATTTGATTGCCTATAAATAGAGATTTTATTGGGTAAATTGCTCATTTGTGCACTTTAAAGTTGGAGAATGGAGAGATTTGTAGAGAAATTAGTTGTCAAGATGTCACTAGTTTAGCATGCCAAGCACCGAGGATATCACACCTGCACCTTCTGATGGCCTGGGGGCATAGGGGACCTGGTAAGTACTCCATACCTACCTCGTGATTTTATTTCTTTTGGCATGTTTTTAGGGCTAATAATTTTAGCACTACAATTGTAATGAACTACATTCACCACAATTTCTATTGTGAGCAATGCATGTGATTATGGTTTTCTACAATTTTCACATCATGATGCAACTGCTCAAGCAAAATAGGGGGGTCAAATGGGGTGCACTTTAGCATAACTATAAAGTGCACCCCATTTGATTCTTGTATTGCACCTATGGACATGATTAAAGTGCACCCCATTTGATTCATGTATTGCACCTATGGACATGAATGATGCAATCAATAAATTGCACCATATGTTCTTGGGGAAATGACGCATGTGAAGGGGAAATGACACAACTAATTGAGGGTTGACCACAATTGACCCCAATGATGCATTTGTTGAGGCATGTAACACAATCGCAGTTGTGTGACACAAATGCAAAAATAGTGACACAATTGATTTTGTGATGTATTTGCTAAGCAGAATGACACAATTGACTGATTAAAAATCTACCCCAGTTTAGGACATGAAATTCCTTGTGCAACTTAGGTCCAATAAGTCTAGCTAGGGTTTTGGATTGATGCAATGACATTTTCTTGTAACCATAGGTTGTTTTTTTATCATAGATACCTTAGAATCACATCATTGTGGGAGTGACCTCAAGAATTTTTTTACAATAACCTTTTCTTCAATAATCTCACCCAAGCCTCTAATTGTATTCACTACCTCATCTACCCTAAGAATGAATGCAACAACATTTTCTTTTTCTTTCATCTTAAGAGTCTCAAACTTTCCTCTATGAGTTTGCAACTTTTCTTGTTTTACTTTAACATCTCCCTCATAGATACTTTGCAATTTCTCCCATACTTCTTTGGAAAATTTACAATGCATGAATTTTATAAATTCCATATTGGTTAAACCACATGGAATAGCATTATTATCTTTGACATTGTTTTCACAAACTCTCTTGTTGGCTATATCAGTAGGAGTAGTTTCTAGTGCAATATAACCATCTACAATTGATTTCCATACATCAAATCCAATAGATGTTAAATAATTTTCTATTATTACTTTCTAGAAAGCATAATTTTTTCCACCAAACAATGATGTTTTGTTTGAATAGGATCCCTCTTTTCCTACTATAGCACGTCTTGAAACTAGTTCTACCTTAAGTTGATTAAATTTTCTTCAAGGAACTAGGGCTCTAATACCAATTGTTGAAATAACACCAATACATTGAGGGGGGAGGGTGAATTAGTGCATACAAATTTTTACCACATTAAAACAATAGACACGATTAAATATCAAGCAAAATAGCACACACATAATAAGACATCAGATATCATGGAAAGCCCAGTATGGGAAAACCATGGTAAGAAAATTTGCTTGAGTCTACTACTCAAATCCAACCACACAATCAAAGATATTACATATATTTTTTAAGCACCCACATATAGGTACATTAACACCTAATTTAATGTTTTGAGGCTACATCCTCCTAGTAAAATGCACACCAAAGACAATGTTTTGAGGCACCAACCTCCTAGTACAGTGCATACCTGATTGAGCACCAACCCAATATTTTTTGAGCCACAAGCCTCTTACAATATTATAAGTTCATATATGCAAAGTACTAGTTCTTCAACCTAACAATGCACCTTGTCAATTCATTACTATGTATTATCTTCCTCTATTCTACAACACACTCATACCATACACTTCATACTCTATTTTGAGTGTGTGTCACTCTTCGTGTTATGAAGAATCTCCTTAAGTGTATTGATTTTTTTTTTTATGTTAGGACATCATTTTATATGCTTGTTTCATCACTTGTATGCTATGTATCAAAAACCCTAACCCTAACTTTGATACACAGGCATATTAGATTTCTTGACCAATCAATCTTCATGTATCAATTATTGTGCCATATCATATTTTTCTTCTCTATGTTGAGTTCCACTACCTGAAAGTCTATGACACTATTTTTCCAATATAATTTCATTCAAATCACCACCTGACCATTTTGACGTTCAATTTTGAATGTCATCCATTGATTTATATCTTCATGCAATCATTCAATGATTTATAATGAAAGGCGTCAACTTTAAAACCCAACTATTCAATTAGATTTCTTTTAAATGATCACCATCGATCTCTATCACAAGCCTTGTGCTTGTTGCAACTTTGTTTACACTTATACATGTACGATGGAATAGTTTACTTTCACTTGTATATATATACATCATACTCCACTTATCGCATATCATAATTTTCTTAACTCCCTTTTGCTTCACAACTACAATGTGAAGCAATTTTGCAATGCAATAATATATCACCATCTGTTTATGTTAATGTCACAATCCACTAACTTTGTATATCACACGTTTTCCTTGTACAGTTAAACATGAAAATGTGATGCAAAGAACACATGTGATACAATCTCAACTATTGGATAGATAGCACTCAAACCATTGATCTTCTAGAAAACATATTGCAAATCACAAATAGAGCTTTGGCCAATGCAATCTTCAAAATGTAATGTGAAGAACATATGTGATAGTCGTTTGATCTATAAAATCTAATGCAGACCATTGATCTTCTAAAGATCATACCACACATCACAATTCTTTTAAAGAAAAGTATTCTCAAAGATGCAATATGAAGGAAGGTTGCACTACAATCAAAACTTGACACATACCCATTAGCAGGAATAAATGAAGTTTTGATAACTTCTTCAATGACCAATGGTGGTTTAAAAACCAACATCAAATGCCAACAACATTCTGACTTAGGAAATATTAAAGTCTTTGATATATGTTGAACCCATAATTGCCTAGGTGAAAGGGGTCAGTTTATAAATGGCTTTGAAGATATAAGTCATAACTTATTTGATCAATTACCGAAAACATCAGGTCAATAATTAATTAAAACTCTATGAACCACCATGACCTAAAACACTTAGGGTTTATTTTCTAAACCCTAATTCTATCTAAGAGAAAAAATAATTGGTTTATGTGATCATTCATTTTCGTCTGGATCTACAAATTACATGTCTAGAATGTACTAAAAAAACCCACATAGAATTTTCCATTAGTTTTCTCCTCAAACCTCTGGGAATGACCTCTATAGAAACATGTCAACATTTTATGACAACATTTGCAACATTTGAGAAACTATGCAACAATTACAAAACATGCTCTTATCTCCACCATAGCAAACATTCTCTTCTCTTTAACATACACATCAATGAAGTATTTAGACATCAATGATAACATCATGCAAATTATGCAAATAAATAGTATGGTGGTGGGCTTCGGTGCCATATATTTGTAGAGTCTCTAGTTGAACCCTCAGCTAGCTATATAGTTTCCCACCCACCTGAATTCTAGTATGGCCAACTCTATTGCCACCCACCCACCCCTACCTCATAGTCATAATATTCATGGGATCAATCGATCCTTTTTCAATCAGTTAGTCCTACATACCTAGGAAATAAAGAATCTTATTTTTAGATTGATTTGTGTGTGCTATCAAGAATCTTTTGAAGAATGAAAGGTTCTTCTGAACTAGTGACCAACTATGCAAGTGTATAGATCATTAATAAAAAAGAACCTCATTTGAGGACCTCCCACCCAAGGTTGGGTGGGGATTAATAGTGGTGGGTGGGAGGATATAGGGTACGTTAGAGAACTTAAGATCATTGCAAAAGGAAGGTTTGATAGAAATACCAATTCCCTATTATTTGTGTCTATGAAAATAAATTATTCAATTATGGGAAGAATCACTCAACCCCTTTTTATCAACACCATTATAGAATGTTGCTCCTATAGAGGGAAAATCTACCCCTCTCTTTTCCTTCATGCATGCCCCACTTAGTCACTTGGGGTGACCTTATACTAAGTAACTCTGAAAGCTTGGGAATATGAATAAGCTTGGTTCACCATTTCTTTGATCAAATCTCTAGTCAAGAATTTTGATCCTCAAGGTAGGTGGGAGGAGATAGATCAATTGAGTCTCTAAATAGCTAGTGTTTTATGGAAAACATGACTTATTCATTTTGGAAACCTAGTAACCTATGGGGGTGGGAGGATATATATTGAGAAAAAGGTGAGTTGATTTCCCTATTCCTAGATATTCAATTCAATAGGAGATGGATCTTTTTAATTCCCCCTTATATATAACACAGTTGAGTGGATTCCATCCCTAAGTAGGGGTGGGGTGGCGGCCTCAACTACTATTTTTTGGGTTGAGTCTTGGTAAGAACCTCATCTCACTTCATTCAATGAGTGCCCCTATCCACCCAAAGAACTTTCTAGAGTATGTCATATCAATAGATGGATGAAAAAACCCTATGGGGGGTGGATAGGGGGTTCATTTGGCCCCCCACTATAGATAAGGTGGATAGGAGTGGGTCTCTCCCTCCCTTCCCTTCCACTACTATAGAAAGAAAGGGGGGACAACCCTCAATAGTTGGAAACTAGGTTCATTATTATTCCCACACCTTCCAAGATGAATATCTTTTCTTACATTTTAAACTTTTTCATGTCCAAAGATTGGTTCTTGCTACCCCATTATATAGTTGTAAACCTAGATACTAACATGAGAGGGTGTTAATAGAAAATTTAAACCTGGATGCAATTATGCATTGTAGGGAAATTTTCATGTTAAAAAAGAATATCTTCATTTTTTAATTATTTATGAATTTCTCAAAGCACATTACATGTATTCATGCAAGGTTGCTTTGATGATTTTTGTTTCCCTGATTGTAGAGACCTTGTACAAAAGTGTGCCATTGATAAATACTTGATGTGTTATGGATGAGATCCCAACAACAATTGTTATTCCCTTCCATTGACCTATTTTAGCCACCTTTCAAAATCCTTTGGCTTAATGTGTCCACCATGAGAATGAACAAAGATGGGAAGAGAGGATCACCTTGTTCAATTCCCTAGTTATCTTAAGAAAAAACTATAAGGTGATTTATTGATTAGGATGGGGTATCATGTGGATGAGATACAAGAAAAAGTCCATTTGAGATATTTTTTAATCAAACCCTAGTTTTTCTAAGATCTTCATTAAGAAATACCACCCTACTATATCACAAATGTTACTTAATCTAACTTTATCATAATGATATTTTTCTTATTTATTTAATGGAATGAGTTACCTCATTTTCTATTATGACGTTCCATCCATTATATTTTTCCCTAGAATCAAGACACTTTGTTCTTGGGATACTATCTTGGGGAGAAGAAACTTTAGATGATTTTCTAGTACTTTGTATATGACCTTTTCTATTATGTTGTCGAGAGATATTGGTTTGAAGTCTGAGGAGTATCCATATTATTTTTTGGGGATTAATACTATGGTGGTGTTGCTTAGGTCTTTTAGGATTTTCCTTGATTTTCCCAATTCCTTAACAACTCTATTTATTTTCATTCCCATAAAATTATCACATGCTTGGATGAATGATGCCAAGAAAACATTGGTCCTCAAGGCCTCATTTGGAAGAGGGTGGTTTTTACTTCTTTAATCATTGCATGGAAGATGAGGAATCTATTTTTTAAATCATTGACACATGTGGGCATGGCATATAGAATTTTTTTCTCTAGTGGATCAACTATATTATCTTCTGAAATTAGATTTTGGAAGAAATGAACATCTTCACCTTGTATTTATCATTCTTTGTTAATGTCTATCCATCATTTGTGATTGTTTGATATATTCTACTTTTTCCTATTCTACTTTTCATTGAATTGTGGAAAAAATTAGTGTTCAACTCACCATCTTCAAGACAAGTTTCTCTTGTTTCAAAATACCAATGATGTTATTCTCTAGCTAAGCTATCATTATGCTCCACTAATAATAGATTTTTCTCTAATATAATATTCCTAAAGCATACTCTTCTCAATTATTTGTCATTCAATTCCTCCATTTCTCCCTTGATCATTTCTTTCTCCTTAAATACATTCTTGAATGTATTTTTATTCCAAACTTTTAATTTATCCTTCAAGAATTGAAGTTTCTTGAAGAACATGCACATTTGTGACCCCTTCACATCCATCAATTCCTTTCACCATTGTTCTAATAGGCCTAGAAAATCCTTTCTTTTGAGCCACATTATTTTGAATCTAAATTGGCATTTGGGTGGTGGATGATCCTTCATGAGGATTAAGTTGAGTGGATAGTGATCAAAGATGGATATTAGTCTAATATGAGATATAGGAATTATGGGGGTATGAAGGTGGTGCAGGAGCACCTAAGGAACAATAGGCAGTTCAATAGGTAAATAGGAAATCTAGAAGGGTAATTTTGTTTTGTTTTCATAAAGGTCATGTTGACCATTGTGTAGTTAGCTTAGAGGTGTTTTTGATCTTTAGGAAAGAATTTGTCAAGAGCAAAATAAGTTTAGAAGCTCATCTTGTTGAGTTTTAAAAAAGTTGGCAAGGGTTGCAAAACACAGGGGGTTTTATAATTTTGATCTTTGGGTCTTCAATAGGTTCTACAAAAAGAGATTAACTAGTTTTGGAGCCTATATATAGTGTGCTTCGACCATGGAGCAGGGTTAGAGGCATTGATAATGTAGTGACATTTTGTGAAATTGAAGGAAACAACGTTCTGTGAGGCAATTTTTGATTTTTGCATCTAAATAGTGCTTTGATGGAATAAACCTGCTATTATTTTTTATTGTAGAATGTAGTGTGAATAGAGTACAAGATTTTTGTGCCATCCATTTTCCTTTGTGATTTGTTTTCATCCTTTGTTTGTAAATAATTTGATTTCTTTCTTTTTCTGGCCTGAACCAGGTAGTCTTGAGAAAATGGAGTGCTAGAGCACTTTCCCACTGTACAAATTGTACATCCCTTCAAGAATAGTGACTAGGCTCCATGAGTGTAAATATGGTAGGTTGTAGGGCTTGAGTGTGTGCAGGAGTTGCTAGCAATGTCTTGCCCTAGGCGAGGCTAGGGAAGACAAGGAGTGCAAGGCACATAACTTGCAGGGGTGCTAAGGTTTTGGAAAATTTCCTTTTGGAGAATTTAGTTGAGGGTCTTGGCAAGGCTTGGTGGTTAGGAGGAGGCTCCATCAACCCATTTGGTGTGAGAATATTTTGACAATTTGAAATCAACCTGGAAAAGGCTTATAAACCCTAGTTTTTGGCCATTTTTGAGTAAGGGCAATGTACAGACTATACAGGCTCATAACCCCAAAAATATTCAAGGTGTGGGCATGGGAAACACAAACCCCAAGTGAAGAACCTTGGTCATTTGGAGGTTTTTGGAGTAAATTTCATTTTCCTTAGGTTAGGAGGCCTAATTGGGGCTCTAGGCTTGTAGCCTTTTCTAACCCTAGGAGAGGGTTTGTTGGCAGTGATGGAGAATTGGAGTTTTGTAATTGAACAAGAACCCTAATAGGCTGCTATAAAGCTTTTTACTTCATCTTTACACCCTTGCAAAAGCCTAACTGAATGTTGAGGGTAATTGGCCTTTAGGGAAGAGTAAGGGTCAAAGGTGAGATAGTGGCAAGGCACCAAGATTGGCTTGGCGGAATGAAGAATGGTGATAGTGGGGTTGGCCAGTAGGACGAAGGGTACCTATACCTGAGATAGGACCTAAAGGTTAAGGTGGGAGAGTCACCTAGGAGTTCTTGAGAACAAGGACCCAGAGCATGGAACAATGAGTGTTCCATCCAATCCTACCCTATTAGATTGGTATCAGAGAAAGTAAAAGATTTGGGAAGAATATTGTATGTCTGAGGTTGAATCTAGTGATTCTTCCATCATGGTGACAAATGCAGAGTTGGCCAAGATGGTTGAAGAGTAGGAGGAAGACAATAAACAATTGAGGGAAAGAATAGCCCAACTTGAGCAAGCAATGAGGAGTGCGCAATTTGAAGGAAAGATACCAAAGGAAGAAGAGGTTGCAGAGGAAGACAAGACCCTTGAACCTGACCCTATTATCAAAGAAGAGCCTTTCTTGAAAGCATTGAAGGATTTGAGTGGAAAAGCACTTGAAGGCATACCACTATTTAGTGGAAAAATGGAAGCTGATCTAGTCATGGATTGGATAGAGGGAATGGAAAACCATTTTGAATGTGATGGAGTCACTGAAGCACAAAAGGTAAAGGTGGCCAAATCAAGACTAAGAGGTTCTGCCTTGACATGGTGGAAATTTGTTCAGACAAAGAGGGAAAAGGAAGGCAAGTAGCCTATTTCAACTTGGAAGGGTATGGTTGCCAAAGTAAGAGAAGCATACATGCTAGATGACTATGAGATTCAGTTACACAAGAAAAGATAGAGCTTGAGGCAAAGAGACCAAGATGTTAGCACTTACACTGAGGAGTTTCAAAAAATTTGCATGAGGTCTAATGTGACAGAGGATGAGAGTCTCAAGGTGGCTAGATACCTTAATGGTTTGAAATGGAACATCCAAGAAGAGATGACTCTTCTAAGCCCCAAGACAGTACACCAATGCTACCAATTGGCCATAAAGATTGAGGAAAGAAGCAAGTGGAAACAAGAACAGGCTTCTAAGGGCAGAGGCAAAGGCAAAGATCAAAGAGATCAAAGAGGACAGCAAGGTGGCTACCAAGGTAGAGGCAATGACCAAAGAAACCAAGGAGAGTCTAAACTCATAGAGCATGGAGGAGAAAAATATTCTAGAGGAGGATATAACAGAGGTAGAGGACCTCAAGGAGGTTCAAATAGAGGAAGAGGAGCAGGCAGGAGCAATTCATATTTTGCAAACATGAAATGCTACCATTGTAGTAAAGTAGGCCATCTTACTTATAGGTGCCCAAAGAAAGCATCTTCATCAAGAAATGAGAAGAGAGTGGCTTATGCACAAGAGGACACCATGAGTCCTAAGTCATCTGAGGTTAGTCATATTGAATCTGAGGTGGGAGAGAATCTGATGTTCAGTAGAGTTTTGATCAAACAACCAGTCAAGGAAGAACCAAAACAAAGGAGAGCTCTATTTAGAGTAAGGTGAAAGATACTTGGTAAAGTATGCAAGGTCATAGTAGATTCGGGTTCAATAGACAATATTATCTCAGAGGAGGCAGTAATGAAACTGAAATTGGAGAAGATACCCCACACTAACCCCTACAAGGTCACATGGCTAAACAAAGGGCAAAGTGTACTAGTGAATGAGCAAGTAATGGTGGAGTTTTCCATTGGAGGGTACAAGGACAAGTTAGTTTGTGATGTTTTACCCATGGATGCATGCCATCTACTATTGGGAAGACCATGGAAATATGATAGAGGTGTCATATATGATGGGAAAGAGAACACCATCTCATTCAAGAAGGATGGGAAGACATTCAAGTTGTAGTCACTGTTAAAAGAAGAAGAAGGAAAATCAAAGACACCAAGCATCATGTTGAGTAGTGGGAAAGATTTCCTTAACAACCTACATCAAGGGAGTGAAGGATATGTGGTTATGTTACAAACTAAAGAAGAAGAGAAGGCTGAAAGGACTGTCTTATCAGAAGCAGTCCAAAAGTTACTTGAGAAGTACGAGAGCATAGTTAGTGATGGTGCACCTGCAACTTTACCTCCAAAGAGAGCCATTAGTCATCAAATTGACTTCATACCAGGGGCTTCATTGCCTAACAAAGCAGCATACAAACTTACACCAGATTAGAATCTAGAGGTAGCTAGATAGGTACAAGAGTTGTTGGATCAAGGATTGATTCAAAAGAGCATCAACCCATGTGTAGTACCAGTGGTCTTAGCAACAAAGAAAGGAGGTAAGTGGAGATTATGCACTGATTCTAGAGCAATAAATAGAATCACAATTAGATATAGATTCCCTATCCCTAGGATTGAAGACTTGATGGATTGTCTTGGAGGAGCCTAGTACTTCACCAAGTTGGATCTCAAGAGTGGATACCATCAGATCAGAATCAAGGATGGAGATGAGTGGAAAACAGCCTTAAAGACAAATGATGGGATGTATGAGTGGAGAGTGATGCCATTTGGCCTCTCTAATGCCCCTAGCACATTCATGAGGCTCATGAATGAAGTGCTTAAAGACTTTACAGGGATATTTGTGGTGGTATACCTTGAAAGACAACAGAAGAGCATTTAAAACATGTGGAGATGGTTCTTAGAAGGTTGCAAGACGAGAAGTTGGCAATCAATCTAGAGAAGTGTGAGTTCTTTAAGAAAGAGCTTGTCTATTTGGGTTTTGTAGTGTCCAAGGGATCATTGAAGATGGATCCAAGCAAGGTGGAAGCCATCCTAAACTGGCCTACACCAACCATAGGGATAGAGGTAAGAAGTTTCCATGGTTTGGCTCAATTTTATAGGAAATTCATAAGGAACTTTAGTGGTATCTGTGCACCAGTCCTAGATACAATCAAGGGTGGTTTAAAAACTAAGTTTGTGTGGACTCAAGAAGCTGAGAAAGGGTTTGAGAAACTGAAACAATAAGTGGCAACTCAACCTATTCTCTTGTTTCCTAGCTTTGACAAGTTGTTCACTGTTGAATGTGATGCAAGTGGAGTGGTAGTAGGAGGAGTGTTGAGTCAAGAGGGCAGGCCTATAGCCTTCTTTAGTGAGAAGCTCAATGAAGCAAAGAAGAGGTATTCAACCTATGACTTAGAACTTTATGCTTTGGTTCAGTCACTTAGGAAGTGGAGGCATTACCTTCTACCCAAGGAGTTTGTAGTTTTTATTGACAATCAGGCACTTAGCTTTATCAACACTCAAGAGAAGTTGAGTAATAGGAATTTGAAGTGGATGGAATACATCCAAGCTTTTACCTTCACCATCAAGCACAAGAAGGGATAGCTAAACAAAGTAGCAAATGCATTGAGCGGGAGGTTGTTGACAGTGCAAGAGATACAAGTGAAGAGCATAGGGATTGACAGTTTCAAAGATATCTATGGGGAAGATGAAGACTTTTCAGAGGCCTACAAGGTATGCTTAGATTTTGAGAATCATTTTCATAGCCAATATTCTGAGTATACTTTTCAAAGTGGTTTTTTGTTTAAAGGAAATCAATTATGTGTTCCGAGAGGGTCAATGAGGGAAAATCTGATTCATGAAAAACATAATGGCAGTCTTAGTGGACATTTTGGCATCAACAAGACTTTAGAACTAGTGCAAAGACTCTATTACTGGCCTAAGTTGGTAAGAGATGTTAGGAAGTATGTGGAACAATGTGTTATGTGCATGAAAGCTAAGGGAGGAGCTAGTAATGCTGGTCTATATCAACCCCTACCCATTCCTAACAGACCATGGGAGTGTGTGAGCATGGATTTTGTGGTAGGCCTTCCTAAGACCAAGACTGGTTTTGACAGTGTCTATGTAGTAGTGGAAAAATTTAGCAAAATGAGTCATTTTATTCCTTGCAAAACTACTCATGATGCTAGTTACATAGCTCATATTTTCTTCAAGGAAGTTGTAAGGATCCATGGATTGCCTTTGAGCATTATTTCAGACAGGGATGTGAAGTTCATGAGTCACTTTTGGAAGACTCTATGGAGAAGATTAGGTACCAACCTGTCTTTTGGATCAGCTTACCATCCTCAGACCGATGGTCAAATAGAGGTGGTCAACAGGGTGCTAGGTAATCTTCTAAGGTGCCTAACTAAGGAGTATGGACATACATGGGATATGGTTATCTCACAAGCTGAGTATGTATACAATGATAGTGTGAACCAGACCACAAGGAAGAGTCCTTTTGAAGCTATGTATGGGATGCACCCAAGAGGCATATGTGAGCTTAGAGATCTTGGAGCTATGGAATAGAGAAGTGGACATGCAGAGGACTTCAGTCAAACCATGAAGGAGATTCAGGAGTAGGTGAAGAAGACAGTCACTGAGGCTACACAAAAATTGAAGGAGAAGGCAGATATGTCAAGGAAAGATGTGCAATTTGTAGTAGGGGACTATGTCATGGTCCACCTTAACAAGTCCAGGTTGCATAAGGGAATTTCAACCAAGTTACAGATGAAGAGAGTGGGTCCATGCAAGGTATTGGCCAAATATGGGAAGAATGCCTACAAGGTGGAGTTACCTGCCGATCTAGGGATCTCTCCAGTGTTCAATGTAGCTGATTTGATCAAGTATAAGGGGACAGTCAATGATGTGGATCAAAACAGTAAGGAGATCTTCAAGGACATCAGCAATATACCCTTACCTAATCAAGACAAGCCTCAGGCAGAGAAGATCTTGGAGTCAAGAGTGCAAAATTCTACAAGGCATAAGGTGTACTGTACGAGGAAAGTTCAGTTTCATGACTTCCTATTATCAATCAATGCAGAAAGTTCAGACCCGTGACTTTTCCTTCTCACTTGACTTTTACTTCCATGACTTCCCACCATTTGGAAGATTTTGAACTTTAATTTTCTTCAATTTATTAATCAATTATCAGCTAAGTCATTTTTTTGTTGGGTGGGGATTCCATGTTTGTTTGAAATAGTATCATAGTGGTCAAGCAATTGGTTTGATTTTCAAGTCAATGATTGTAAGGAAGATATCATCATCCTTGTCAATTGATTTACAGATCATTTCATTTTAAATATTTCAAATTTTAATTTATTTGTGGTATCATAATTATGAATCAACTTAATTTTCTTGAATTTATTAATCAATCATTGGTAGAATTTTAAGTTAGAATTGTGATGCATGAGGACTTCATGTTTGTTTGAAATAGTATTATAGTTGTCAAGCATGTGGTTTGATTTTCGCAAGTCAGTAAATGTAAGGAATTAATTATATTTACACATCTAATTAATGAAGGATCCTTGCCAATATATCTACACATCATTCAAAGGTTTCAAACTTTAATTTAATTTTCATGTCTTAACCATGAAGCAACTTGATTTTCTTGAATCTAGATTAATTAGTTATCGGCTAATTTTAAAATCAAATTTGTGATGCATGAGGAGTCCATGATTGTTTGAAATGTATTATCATTGTCAAGCACATGGTTTGATTTTCATAAGTCAACGAGTGTAAGGAAGATATCATCGTCCTTATCAGTTGGTCTACAACCTCTTTATAGCATTTATATCTTTCAAATTTGGATGTGATTTAAATTTCATATTATTTAATTTTAAGAATGTTATGAATATTTATATCAAAATTCAATTGTGTAATTTTTTGAGTTAAATCCATTGGGATTTAACTCAAAATTACACAATTAAATTTTGATATAAATATCATAATTTGGCACATTGTAGAAAATACCTCCTACTTTATAAATGTTTTACACTTTTTAATTTGTTGTGTTCTTGATAGTTGTTTAAAATTAGTGAGAATTCATTGAAAAATAAAATGATGTCAAACATTTTTCATGTGCATGTAGTATTTTTTAAAGAAAATGAATGTGTATCAATTTATTGTCTACATTTTCATGGCATAAATATGCTTTGATTAATTTATTATAATCTTATTATTGTTTTATAAGAATAAATAATTGATTAAAAATGTTTTAATCAATGTTTTAGATAATGATACATGTAGATTTGGGGTTACAAATATTTTATTAACAACCTCAAGTTTCCATAGTCCATGATCATGTATTGCTAAAATTCCCGGCTTGAAACTGTGTAAATTTTCTAAATCAAATTTAAAATTAACATAATTTCAAGCCAGAAATTTTACCAATACAAAATATTTTATTATTAGATTTTAAAATATTTTAGTGAGGGAAATTTTAAAATAGAAAGAAATTTTGATATGAAGATATTCATGCAATTAAAATTAACGATCATCAAGGGAGATACAATAATCCTCACCAATCAATTGACAAACTTTACATATATTTTGTATCTTTTAAATCTAAAAGGAAATATGCATAAAATCACATTTGTTGTTTGAACTATTTTTTTGTTTTCATGTCATTCAAGGAGTGATGTAAATGTTTGAATAGAGATAGTGAAGATATTGTCATTGTAGTATGGATCAATAAGTAGTGTGATTGTATTGTCCTTTTGTTGATTTCTCACTGTAAGGCAATGATTGTAGGAGTTTATTTCATTACTAACTCTATATGGATTAGGAACCGGTCGAGGAGACTCACAATGTTTAAAGCTAAGGAAAAATCAATTTTTAAAGCATAAAATCAAAAACCATTTCCCTACTTTCTTAGTTTAATTTTTTTTTATTTTTCTTGCTTCGTACTTGAACTTAAATGAGAGAAAGAGATGTAATTAGCCCTACAAGCCCTTTTCATTTGTATGAAGCTTATCTGCAATACATATAGGGATACCCACCTAGGTCCTGTAGAGCCTGAAGTGTAGAGGAGAACTGGTATATATGTCTCTTATTCATTGGCCCCTAATCTTGAAGTCCTTGAGCATAAGTGTTGGCTACCCTTTAGAGGGTTTTCAAGGTTTAGTGGGAAAAAACACCAATAGGACTTACCTATTTGAATTGACTCAATATAAAGACTTACAAAAAATAAGAGTCAAAACCAACCCTTTGCATGACAACAAAACCTGCCTTTATAGTGTAAACATAACTCAGAATTAATTTCAAACCCTAACCTTAACTCAACTAGAGTTTACAGTAGGGATGAAATTTGATTGGATTTCTCAAAACATTTGAATTTTTTCCTAAAAACCTAAGCAACATCCCTAGCGATAACAACTCTTACACCACCAGTAGATATTCTCCATTAATGCAAACCTGGAACTCTCAAGAAACTTGTAGCCAAATCTAGGTGAGCATGTTCTAACAAAATAATCTGGCACCTATGACACATAAAGAAGGACTAGCACTACCCTAGCCATCAATGTAGTATGGGAGAAGCACAAAAAATTGATCTAGAGTCAATTGAATTTGATAACGGTCATTGGAAATGCAGTTGTTCCATTACTTTTGGCTTTCACATGAAATGGAGCTACTAGCCATTGAAATTTGAATTCTGGCCATTAGATCGAAGACGGATGGTTGAGATCAATCCTATCATGAAGTTTAAAATAGTCATTCAATCATATGTCATATAATCAATAGTCGTCACGAGCTCCCCACACATCACACTTCTCTTTTCAAGCCACTCCCTTGAAATCATGTTGGCCTGCATCCTTGTGATGCAATCAAATGATTCCATGTATTCATTTACCTCTCCTTCATACATGTGTCACACATCATAATTTAGGTTTGTGCTTTATGAATTAAAAATTTGATGCCTTAGAGTCATGCGTTGCAATAGTTGTGTTGGTTATTTTTCAAGAACCAAGTTGATCTCACAATATTTCATATGGAATTGCAATCTTCCAATGGTTAGGTAATTGGATGGATTGGCCAACAAATGAGTGAAAGCAACAGTTTTTCCTCCTACACTTTGGGCTTTGTAAAACCCAAGAGGGTGATCCCACAATGTACCTATGAATTCATGCTCCTAATATTCAAGTACATTGCAAATAATAGATGCATTCTCACAACTTAAGCTCAATAGATGAAATCCTTCAAGAATTTGGCAAATTCTTTTCACATTGAACATCTAGAGTAGAGAATGATTAACTTGACACGAAACATTAACAAGTACAACTCAATAGAAAGTTGAATTATGAGTTTATATTGTTGGTGAATGATCAAGAAAACTATATCACATATGCAAAACCCAAGTCGGTGCCTTAACCTAGGGAAGGGAACCAATTTCAACACAAATATAATTGGATAATAGCTTAATACAAAGCATCATAAACCTTCTATAATATTGTATTACAAAATTATACCATAATATCCTAAACCATAACCCATTAACATATCCTAATACTCAAACTACATGAACTTATGGTTTCATCCAAGCAATTTAATTAATTCTTTGAATTAAAACAAAGATAGAAACATGCATTCATTGGAACACAAAGAAGATCAACAAAATAACCCTTGATCACTTTATCAATAGCTCATATAACAAATACACTAGGAGAGAAATGGCTTTGAATTTGCACCATCTTCTATATTCAAATGCTAACTTACTATTATCAAAAATTACAATTGTATATCAACAAGACTCAAAACCTAAGACAAAACTCTGAAATTCTCTCTATATTTTCCTTTACAAAATTTGTTCTCAAAAGATCAATCAACTGTACATGTACACTTGACCGTGAATTCCTTCTTAAAGAAATGAAGGAGAAAAACAAGCTTCAGGACAAAATGCACACATGTCGCACTTTCATTTGATCGCTACAAGACATATTCTCCAATGCATTTACATTTACAATTCAAGGGAGGGAAAAATTCACATAGGAAAAAACTATTTTCATTTGTCCATGAATATTTCTCCCACCTTTCAAAAAGCATCAGTTATTCATTGCAACATTCTATCCACATGCTCCAAAATCTTAGAACACAAAGCATAATTTAACTATAAAAAGAGAAAAGGCCTCTGCACTTTCCACATCAGCACTAGTGTCATCACCTTCAAGTTGAGAGGAGATAATTTTATCAATACTTTATCCAAGGCTTAATCTATAAATTTTCCAAGCCATGTATTATAATCCTCCTTGGTGGGCCATTGAGTGTCCAATAATTTTTACACTTTAGAATTATGAAAATTATACCTAGCATCTATTAATATTTTGGCCTCTTTAGCAAACACATCCACATTCACCTCAACTCTCGTCAAATCATCTAGAAAAGTATTCAACATTGTATAGTCAGTGAGACTTATAGCTTCTTTGGTAGTGGGAAGCATAATTTCTATCTCTTCCTTCCATGTATTAAACTCTTTTTTCTTTCCTTCTTCATTCAACACCTTAGGAATTCCCCATTCCTCCATATCCTTGAACATCTTCAATTTGGTTTGGAGTTGTACAACTATCTTGCCATGAAATGTTGAAATATCCCTCAATAGATCAACTACATTTATCAATTATGGGGCATTTGTAGGGGCCTTAGGATCATCCTTCATGTTTGGCATCATCTCCTTGAGGTCACCAACTCTAACACTCCACTTGCTCCAGTTATTATGAAAATCACTTTGCACTTGAGTGTACCTCTTATGAGCTCCATGGATGCTCTTATATATTTGCCAAAAAAAATCAGATTTATGCACAAGCTTGGAGACCTTATGCCATCTGCAACCATTTCAATTTATCCTCCTTGGTCTTCTTCACATTCTCCCTTTCTATCATTAATTTTTCCATCATTTCGCTTATTCTCATTGATCTAGAGTCTCCCTGTCATGTGATGATAGTTTAGAGGAAAATGGAGATGAAAAATCCTTTTTTGATGAGCTTGCTTGTGCAGTGGTTTTCATCTTATTGTACCCATCAAGGAGTGTGTTGTACCTATCCAAAAATTTATTGTGTCTCTCCTATGATATTTATGCAGTATCTGCACTTAATATTGCAGTATGGACTATTAATTGTGTAGCTTGGGTGGGGATGATTTATGTAGCTCTCTTTATCATAACACTAATAACCTCTTCCACTGACTTGACCACTTTAGGTTTCCCTATTTTATGTGTCATTGACCAAATTGAAAGGGTGTGCAATTTGGGACTGAAACCTGATCCAAATACTTTATTGTTAAAATGTTCTTCTAAAAAATGAGCCTTGGGATCATTTTTTATTACATCTCTAGTGCAATAGCCGATGTGAGATCCCATCTTAGCAACAACATTATGCCACTATCTTTGACAAGTTTCCTAGATTCAACTAGGGTGATTGTTGCAATCTCATCCATGATCTTTTCCTCCTATTTTTTCTCTACCTCATCTTGCAATGGCGGGTCCACACTAGCTTTTACATCCTCAATTCTTTTCTTTATGTCTTGAATCTTGATTTGAATGAAAAATTCCTTGAACTCTTTGGTTTTAACAAAAGAGTCACCCAAGGTGAATTATTTACATGTTTTCACCCTAACATCATCATCTGCATCTTCATCATATTCCCACTTAACAATTCTATCCTTGGGAATGTAAGGATCAAAATAATCTTTTATTTCAATGGAGGGGAATCTTTGTTGCACCTCTTGCTCACTAGGCATATGCTCAGCAGATCACTCCCCTCCAACCTACTCTGTCACTAAATACTCAACCAATGTGCTGGTCACTAGCCCTTCACCAATTTCCAAGGGTTGTTCTTGAGTACCTTGAGCTTCTAACCGAGTTCGAAGACTCCTCATGTGTTCTTCTTGTTGCTCACTAATTACCATTGCTTGTCTTTCTACTTTCTTAACCTTTCCTTGGAAATCACAACTTTGATACTCCTCTATCTTAAGCATAGCCTTCTTATAGAGATCCATGATCTCATCATAAGGGCTTACATAGAATGGATTCTTCTTCATGATTTTTTCCTCAAGGTTACACATGTTTTTCCATTCTTTCTTCCTTGTCATTACTAAAACATCTAAAGGAAATTTTCTAATCACATCATATGTACATAGAGGAAATGATGTGAGAATCCAAATCTTCCTTTGTTCTTTCTATCCTTGTCCACAAACCCCTCCGAGTCAAAATATCTCAAGTCATCCACTAGCATCCTAAGGTTACTCAACATGATACAAAAATTATCATGTATCCTTCCTTTTGTAATAGCAATGAAATAACCAAAAGAACATGTAAGGGCTATGAAAAATTCTTTCCTAGCATCTCTAAAGTGTTCCTTGTCCATAGCATCCATCTACCATATTATCTCCATAAATTCCAAGAAGTTAGAAACATATAGGGGTAGACAATGGAGTGGAACCCATGCACCATAGACTCTAATAGAAGTGTACAATGAGAAGGAAAAAAACTAGTCACCCCAATTGTGATCATGGTTGGGATCTTCACTAAACTCTTTAGGTTGTAGGATCTCCTTGATGACTCTAGAAATCCTATATATGGGCTTCAAGTCCAAACTTTCCATGACACTATATTTGAAACCATTATAGAATGCCAGATAGTTAGAATCAAGGTGATTCTAATCCCATATGTTTGTCCATATTTGATAAGGAAATTCATTTCCTTCATCATCAATTTCTCTCAATCTCACAAACTTTTTCCATGCCTCATAGCCCATCCACAAAATCATGTGCATCAATAGAGAATAGTGTTTGAAAGATAGAGGGGCTTCCCATGTTTCAACTCCATCAATTCCTTGTGTATCTCATTTGCTAGGTAGGTTGCATAATCAAACTCCTCTTCAAACTCCTATTTTGTATATCAATAATCATTAGGTCATCATGGTAACGTTCATTCTCAGATCAAAATTCCTGCCCAAGACTTGGCATAGACAATAATAGGTGTTCTTGAATTAATCTTTGAACTCATCACATTCAAAGGGCTTAACATCCTTTGGCCCAAACCATGTGCCCTACATCCCTCGGTCATGCCTCCTATGTCTAGGAAGCACATGTATCCTATATCCATACTTGTGTTGTTCATATTCTCAAAACAATTCAAAGAAATCCATATTAACGGTGGCAACAAGATTCAATTTAAAGATCTCCACTATTCAACTTAAGAAAATGTCTAATAGTGGGACTCCATTTATACTTTTAATGATCCTGCCATCTGGATGATAATTTTGGGAAATCTCCAAGATCAAATCAACCTCCACAAACACATTTGGAACTACAAGCTTCCCAAGATCAAACTCCCATAGATGTCTATTTGTAAATTTTACAAATATACTATTAAAGGCATAAAAGAACAACTCCTATCCAGATAGTGGTAATGCACATTCACCAATCCCAACTACTAAATCCATCAACCGGCTAGTCATGACCCTTTCTATGGTAGGTCTCTTTCCAATTTTCCTTCCTAATGCAGATGCTTCTTGAGAGCTACCCTCCATGAAATGAGAAAAATCTCTCTTATCACCTTTTTATTTTTCTACCTTCTCAAAAGGCTCTGGCTTTGGTTTTGCAACCTTATCCCTTTTCTTTTTTGGCTTAGCTTTTGACATTGAGGATTCACTAGGGTTATTCATTTTGGAAAATTATTTATAGAACGCTAGGGCTTTGCAATTTAGGATAAAACTAAGGTTTTGGGTCATAGAACTACAAGGAATTTTAACTAGAGAATGTAGATAAAATTCCTTTTACTAACTTCCAAACAAGACCAAACCATAAAGAATTTCCTCACGGGATCAAAAGGAACTATATTGTAACTCTAAGCTCATAATTCCCTCTTATTCAGATTACCAATTCATCAAAGTCTTGCTCTAATGAAATTCTTATAGAAGAGTGTGATTTTTACTTACCTGAGAAACACTTCTCACTTTCTTCCTTTTGAATTTCACTTGCCCATACTCCTTTCTTATCTTTATTCTTCCAATTCTTGCATAGATAGTGGAAATATGGATCAATTCCCTTCTTTATAGCTCAACAATGACGAAATTCACCATAAATGGTGAAAGAATGCTCACGTGAGTGAAGTGAATAGCTCCTGACAATTAACTGTTCTCATTTTAATTTCAACGATTGATTGATTTTGAATTAAAACAACATCAATGGTTATCTATTATCCTCATGCTTTATTCTACTTTTGGCAGTCCACATTAATCAACGATGGAACCCTACCTAATGATGCCCTTAGAAACTGCCACATTGGTGCTTTAAAATTGTTTTCACTTTCTTTATCGCTCATCACTATTTTATGTTTGACCTAAGTGAGTGAATCTACAATGCATTTGGCTCCAGCAATGGAATAAAATACTAAGTCTTCCATCACTCATCTCTATTTATCCTTCCTCATAGAAATTCTATCTGCTATGTACTCAACATGGGTAATGCATTTTTAGCCTTTGGATTAGAATATCCATCTGAGATATGCCTCCTTTATTTTCCCTGAAGACCCATTGCTCATTGCTACTTTACACATCCATTTACAAATGAATCTATGATTCCTTGAGTCCCAACAATCGAATGTTATCACAACCTTCACATCGCTCATTGCTAATCTACCTTTTAGCAGTTGAAATGTAATAGCGATGTGAAAAATTTGCCAATGGCATAAGATACTGTCATTTATTCTTGGTAATAAGATCAATGGTCATATCAGGCATCACTACTTAGCAATAGGTGAAAATGAATGAATCAATAATGTAAAGGTCTTAAGTGATGGGGAGGAGAATCCACATCACTCATCGCTAATTAGAAGATGAGAGACAATTGGAAACTATCGATGGGCACTGAGCGGGTGATACAAAGCATTTCAATTACACCATTCATCATTGGTTTGAAGATGACAATGTTAATGCAACTTGCAATGTGAAGTGAGGCAATGATGTAATGAAATATAAGCCATCGCTCATTACTAATATGAAGCAAGTGGTTAGAGATCCAAGCATGATGAGCGATGAACTGTGCAGTAGGAAATGACTTAAGTGGTGTGCCATAGAAAAAAGGCAACTTGCTTGATTTGGGGAATAATTGATGACAAATTAGACTTAATAAGGCCTTGATTTGGTGTTGTGAGATGCTTTTCACATCCACACTGGGTCTTGAACCCCTTTCAAATACATTTAATGACATCTTGTGAAGGTGTTGTAAAACATTTCTACACTTTTCTAGACTCTTTTCATTACAATTCACCTAAAAAACACCTTTTCATCACTTATCAAGTCCTATTCTAAAGTGTTGTAAAGTCTTGTAACAAGATTTCATGCTTTTCTAGGCTTTATTTCACTATTTACACCTTTCTTATGCTTTACATGACCCCTTTATGCACTCATAAGACTTAATTAATTATATTTTTGAATGTAAACCTAACAAACAACATTAAATGCAACTTAATTCCTGACACCCACTTACAAGCCTAGAGTGGGACCCATTTTCCATGGGTGGCGAATGAGTCCCTCTTGGCTCCAAATTCAAAATAATTCAAATTTCCTTTTGGTTTTTTATTCAAAAATTCCTTATGTTGGCCTGTGATGAGGTATCATTGGGTTATTAGGGCATAAGTGTGTATAAATAAGTGTTTTTACATACACTTTAACCCCCATTCAACCCTTCTTCATTATTCATCCATCATTCATCCATATCAAGTCAAGAAAACTAGGGTTTCATCATTACAAGTCATTAAGTTAGCTTCCAAAGACATTCAAGGGTAGATTATTCATATTTTTCTGCAACCATTCAAGATCAATCATCATGGCAAGGTAATCAACTCTATTTTTTCATGTTTCACTACATTCTTTCTCTATTTTGGTTTAATTACCTAAAAGGGGTTTGACCAAGGAAAACCCCCATGCCCTAACATACAAAATTTCTCTTTCTCTTCTTGTGTGCTTGTAGATTTAGACATCTTGAAGGCTTAGAAATCATTGAAGATTGCATTAGAAAATTGTTTAAGTCTTCTCTTCATTGAACACGTCAAAATATCAGCAAAAACTCACTTTCAAGTTTGAAAATCTGAGTTTCAAAAGCAAACACTTGTAGAAAGCCAAAGTGCAGATTGGGAGCTCTTGTTTCCTCTTTTGGATCTTCAAAAAATCAAGAACATTTGGATTGTCACTCTCCTAACAATTCTCCTCCTAGGGAGACTATTATGGTGCAATAAAATGATATGTCTTCCTTAGGGATACATCAAACCAAGACCACCGAGGTTATGTAGGTGCAAGTGTCCATTAGATCCCCCTTGATCAATGAACTACATACATACCCTGTGGGACATCCAAAGAATCTTCTAATTATTTACCCACCATCACACAAGCAACAAACTCAAAACCAACCTGAACTCATCCTTTACCCACCTAAGAATAGCATTTCATACCAACCAAGTTACAATGACATTGCTCACATATGTAACAAAGTATATACAATCAAAGCTGATCAAGTTGAAACTTTGCTTACTTATTAGAAAAACTAACATTACTTGTTGCTCCTTGCCATACAATAGTTGTAGGATAATAGCATTCTCACTATTGCATGTTTTTCATCCATTGTAAGGGGTAACATACCATCATCCATTCTAGGCTCACCCTTTTCCTGCACTAAGTGGGGGAAAAGGGTTGGAAAGCCTTCTCCCCGTATGTCACTTTTCATTGTCTCTTTTGGCTAATCATTAACCTTTCATGAAGATATAAGAGCAAGCTTGGGATGTGGATGACATGTCTTAAGATTGACTCACATGTGACATACTCCCTTTCTTCATGACACAACTTATCGTAAACATATGACTTGGCATAGGGCTTTTCAAATAAGCTCTCATACCCTCTTCTACTTTAAACCAATTGCTCATAGTCATGGTGTTACCAACCGCTTTAAAGTGGGGGGCATACATAGGTAACATCTTTGTGCAAATTTCATGATGTGATTTTTCTTTTTCTTGTGATGTGTCCTCTCCTTGGTGGTGTCATTAGGTTTGATGCCTTCCAAGAGTGTACAAACAACTAAAGTGACCTGATGTGAATGAGGCATCCCATGGATAATTATTTGACATCCTAAATTGTCCTCTCTTGGAGACATTAGGCACAATTCTCCCTAAGAAGAAGATCTTACATGAACAAAGAAAAATCCCCTTTAGCAAAATTTTTACATTACATTCAAATTTTTTTATAAAAGCATTTTCATTGTGGTACCTTATCAATGTTATCAGGAGAATAACTTTGGCATGGTTAGTATGATGGGAAGCCGACACACTGGCATGACTTTCTCACTAAACCACTTCTTTGGGATATCTCACCCAACAAACGACCTGATTTTTTGTGGCCCCAGAGTGAGCACACCTTTTCTACCATATTCTTCTTTCCTTTAGTTCTTGCCATTGCATGATTATGTATCTTGATGGTTCGACTTAGGATCTTGGATCCTGGGGGCTTTACTGCCTTCTTGATCTTTGTCATTCTTGGTCATCTACATCCACTCAGATCTCTCTTGAATATCTACTTTAGTGTGAGTTTGAAGCAAGTTCAAGTGGCAACATTCTGCACGTGCTCAAAAGCTCTTTTGAAAGGGGGACACACTAGGGAAAAGAAATGCCAATGACATAAGATAAACCCAAGACAAAGACTTAGGATAAATGAAAAATAATTGGCAACCTCGACCATAGGAAAATAACACCATGAGGGAAATATTTCAATGTGATCAGTGAGACGGTAACCCTAAACATAAGGAGTTAGTCAACACATGGATATTAAAGACTCAAGTTATTTTTAAATGATCGTAAACCAACCACAACAGTTCAATGAGATAATAGAACAAAAGGAAAAAGGACTAAGGTTTCCTCTTTTAAATATTTACCTGCTTGATAAACCCTAAACCCTTCTGACATAAAGCTTAACTAGTGGGAAAGAACAAGGCTTATGATATTTCCAAACACAACTTTTCAAGGCAATGGAACATAATTTTATTTTAGGTTTCCACCAAGTCGTTTGCCACCTATCACCCTAGACACATGTCAACATCTTGTGCCATCGCTTATTTGATATTTGGACCCACCATCAACTTTATGGAATAGTAGAATGCTACCACTTGTTAATCTGATGTCATACTCCACTCATTGCACATCATAGATAGGCCCCATGCCTAGAAAAGTAAAATCACTATGTGAAGCAATTGTGCAATGTGATGAACAAATGACAGTTGGTAGCTCTGGCCCCACCACCTTTAGAAATGGCATAGGAGTTGATGTGGTGACATCCCAAACTCCTGCGCTTTTATCTTGTAAATGTTGACTGTATCCCATGGGATAGCAGGGAACTTACATGTGGATACTGGTTGTCACATTTTAAGCCTTCAAAACCTTGGGCCTATCACTGATTTTGAGCAAACTTTGCAAAGAGAACGTAGGGTCCACTAGACACATGTTGCCCTATTGCATCCCTACACTTTCTCTTCTGTGATTATTCTATTCCTTGCGTGCGAGCGATGTGCAATAAAAGTTGAAAACCTATTGTTGTGGGGAAAAAGGACACACAACTCAACACAACTTAAAGCATGTGCTTTAAGTTAAGACTCAAAATAGGTCATTTCACAAGGTCGATATGAGGTTTTATGACTTAGAAATATTTTAGACTTGGAGAAAACATTAAACTTAGGAGAATTTATTTCATGACCCACGGAATTAGGATTTAGAAGAATATTTAAATGGGATGGTGACTAGAAAGACTAGGAAGTCGGGGCTGATTAGGACATGACCATAAGGACTCAAGTTATAACTTAACTAATCGGAGATTGAATTAGTAGGTCAATAGAACCTTATAAAAAAGGTGCACACTTAGACCTACGGTTTAGGGTTTTAACACATGAGGGTTTTAGAAAGCCTAACTTATAGAATCAAAAACATAATTCAATACAATTGAGGAATTCCAAAACCTAAAAAACCCTATAACATCAAAGGGTATGTGCACGATCATCATGGAAAAAATAGGCCCTTAAGTGGCAAAAAAATCAGAAAAATCAGAGTTAGGCAACTTTACGTAAAAATTTGAATAAGTTATCTATATTATTTCAAAAATATGTAAGAATAGAATCTGTAGAAAATTGAATGTAGTTTCTAAACTACTAGGTTTATTTAGAAAATAAAAAAATCTATTTGGTGAAAATTTAAAATTTCAATGCAGTAGTACTTAAATATCAGGGAAAAAATAAGGTGTCTGTCTGACCACCCTAACCACAATAAAATGATAATATTTTTTATAAGATTTTAGATATAAATAGAGGACTCATGTCTGGATTTGATGCATATTTTTTGTAATTTTTTTCCAAGTAAATAATTAATTATGAATTTTTTATTACAACTTTTAAAAAATATAAAAACTTGTATGTCTGATCACCTTAACTTGCTCAAAACTTCATGAAATTCAATTTTTATTTTTTTAATACTATAGTATGCGAAGCATAGAATGTGACACATGTTTTGGATTCAACAAATGTGATATTGTTTGAATGTTATAGATGTTTTTCAATCATCTTATCAATCAAGACTTTAGTCGTAATTCAAATAGAAAATGAATAATAATTATTTATTAAATTCAAAGTGAAGCATAATTTATATTGGTGGAAATATGAGAATCTCCTTTAAAAACCCTTTTCATTTCATCAACTTTGGGTAAAAAAAAAGTCGTTAGCCACATACCCATCATATTGCCACTTTTGGGCCCATCATGATCCTGTATATACACCAAAATAGCCATGGATTTTACAAGCTCCACCAAAGGCTCTAGTTTGGGACTTCTGGTTAGCAGAAAAAGAGTGAGGATGCAAAAAAATTTGGGAGAGAAGACAACATAAAACCTAAAAAACCAACCACAATGAAAAACAAAAACACTATAGTACAATGTGCATGGCTATGTTCTACTTATGAGAAGTAGGGTTTATGGAATTTTCCATGCACTAGCAATTCCAACATTTCCTCATTCATATTTTGTAAAAGATATGAATTCTCACCATGATTGTTGTAGATGACTTAAGGGCCAATCCAAAGGGCCCCAATTTTACCAAGATTTCCCTAATTTTGGATTCTAGTATTCCACATTAAGACCAAGTATCCTATAGAAAACTTCCTATATGTAGCTCTCTTGTCAAATAGGTATTTGACCTACAATTGCTTCTTCAAATTGATATTTTGTGTTGCTCTTCTTGACTCATCCAACTCTATCAATTGGTTAATTCTACTATTCATACTATCACTAATGTTATCTCCATACTCTTGGATGAATTTATACATTGGAAATAGATTATTCATTGGTATTCTTGCCTCCACCCCATATACAAGTTCGTAAGAGGATTTTCTATAGCCTTTTTGACAATTGTCCTATCACCCCACAATGCTAATTTCAACTTTGAATCCCATGCTCTTTTGTTTTTCTCCATCACTCTTTTCATGATCTCCATGAGGACTTTATTACTTGACTCGGCCTGTCCATTTCCTTATGGAAGGTAAGGGGAAGAGTATGATATAGAATTTCCATAATTGCCAAAAAAATTAGTAAACTCTGCTAACCTCAAACACATTGCATTGTTGATGATTAACTTTGTAGGAGTGCCAAACTAGATCAAAATGTTATCCATAATAAAATTGATGACAACCTTGCTAGTTTCCTTTCTTATAGGGATTGCTTCCACCCATTTGGTGAAGTATTCTATGGCTACCAGTATCTAGCTGTGGCCACTACTAGATTTCTCATTAAATTCACGAATGAAATCTATGCCCCATTATTGGAAAGGAGCTTCTACATTTTGTGCTCTAAGGGGTAAGACCAATTTTTTTAACTTACCAGAATTTTTTTGGAAAGTATCACATTTATTTACCATCCTAAAAGGAATATTTTTTTATGGTATTTTATGCTTGGTAGATAGAATAACAAAAAATCAACATTCTCATTCAAGGACAAAACCCTAGAGATCTCAACCCCAATCATGCAAAGGAGAAAGAGATCTTGCAATAGGATTGTCCTGGGGAGTGATTATAAACTAATGAGGGTTCACTACCAAGCTAGGGCTTGGAAAGACAAATAAAATGCAAGATGCAATGCTTAACCCTAATTTGATGCAATATTTCACTAAATGACCTAAAAATGTCAGAAAAGTAGAACAAAAAGTTGCAAGATGGAATGTGTGCACCTAAAAATTTGAAGAGGGTTGGAATAAGCTCTGAAACACTAAAAATCTTGAAATTCTAAAAAGGGTATATGAAACTACAAAGATTTGGAAAACCTTCCTATAGTGGGATACGCCAGTTCTGGCATATTAGTCTCATTCTGATTTTTTGGGAATTTAAAGTTTAGATCTATTCTCCAATCCTTGTTCTTCCCTTCCAAACTAATTTTTGTGTCAGAACTTGTAAAAATACCTATAAAATGGAATATATACTTGATTTTGTTATGAGGGGTTTGGCTTAGTCAAACCCCTAGTTTGGTAATTAAACCTTAATAGAAACAATGAAACTTGAATGTAAATGTGAACATGAACCCTAGCCTTGAGTGTGTCTAAGACTAGGAAATCTGAAATGCAATGCAATCCTATTCTAATGTGTAAGAATGAGATGCATGAATGAAGCTTGAATGATGGATAACTCACTTTGAGAGATCTCTAGTCACCCAAATTGAGCACTAATAATGCTTGTACCTTCCTTAGGCCTAATGTAGAGTGACAATGGAGGATGGAATCACTTAGGAAACAAGTCATTAAGCTTGGCTTGATTGCTAGTTGAATCTCCCAAACCTAGAATCCATCATGATTTACCATAGACAACCATGATCAACCCTTGATAATGGGGTAAAAGCAAGAAGTTGGGTACACAAAAAGCTCAAAAAGTGGAAGTGTTTTTGTTGTTTTTTAGAATTTGTCACACTTGGACTGAAAATTTAAGGCACTTACACAATGAATCTTTAAAAAAGTCAATAATATGAAATTTAGCATTTTGAATCTAGTTTCCAAATATGTAAATTATTAAAATACCCAAATAATAGAAATTAAATTTTGATAGGGATCTTTAAAATCTAGTTTTTAAAAGTCCCTATTTTTTTACCATACCAAGCACGTGTATGGACACCACTTTTTGACCCAAATAAAAGTATTTTGCTAATTCATTTTGGGAAAAGAGAGCTAACAACATGAATATTGATGTGGAATTGTTTTTGTGATTTTTTGTTGAATTTTTTTTTTAATTAAATTTTTATTGGCCTTAATTACTATTTTTAAAAATCAATGTGTACGTATGAGTTTTGCATTACAAAATGCGTACATGTTTTAAAATGTGTACGTGTTTCTAAAAGTTATTTAATTTTTTAAATAAATGACTTGTACGTGTTATAAAATGCGTACGCGTTATATAACATGTAGTATTTTTTAGTGCATACGTTTTTTTAGGATTGGGTACCAGAACCATAACACATACGCTATTTTTTAATAATGCGTATGCATTTTTTATGAGATTTCTTTTGGCCGAAACTTCCCCTGTTCTTGTACCCAACTTCTTGCACTTACCTAATGCTAGATCTTAAATAAAAGTGAGTTTGGAGACCTACAAAAACAATTTAATGCTGCTCCAAGACTTCAACTTTTCCCAAAAAAAAGTTATAACAAACCTTCTAAAAAATTGATTTGGCAAAAAAAATGATTGAATCCCATTGACTATTTTAGAAATTGGAATTTTATCAATTGTTGCAACCCTTTCTGGATTAATCTTTTTTCCTTCCTTTGAGACTATATGCCCCAAAAAATTTCCTTTTGTAACCCCAAATGTACACTTCCTAGGGTAAATGAAATTTCATATTCCAAAGATCTTGTAAATATTTTCTCTAAATGCATGTAGTGTTCCTCTTCCTTCTTAGAGTAAGTAGTTAGGTCATCCTAATAAATTTCCATGAATATGTCTATAAATTTTGAAAAAATAACATTCATGGCTCTCTTGAATGTAGCCCCAACATTAGTTAAACCAAATGGAATTTTGATATATAAACATATGTCCCCCATGGTGTAGTGAAGGAAGACTTATATTGCTCTCAATCTTTTACTTTCTCTTGATTATAATTGAGAAACCCATCTATCATGGACAAAATCTCACAACTAGTAAATTTATGCAACATTGCCTCCACATTTGGAAATGGGTAATTGTCTTTTATTGAGGATATGTTCAAATTTTTGAAATCTATACATAACCTAATATCCCCATTATTTTTTTGACCAGTACCAAGTTTGACACCTAGGTCGAATGTTTATTAGGCTTTATGATTCCACCATCTATGAGTTTCATGAGCTATTTTTGCATTTTGGGTGCTAATGTGAGATTTATTGGCCTCAATTTTTTCCTAAAAGGCTTAACATTTGGCTTCAAAGGGATTTCATGCTAGAATAGGTCCTCTCTATAAGCCTTTAGGTCATCATATGACCATGCAAACACATGTGTTTTTATTTTTAAGTAGAGAAATTTGCATTGTACTAATTTTTGGGTTGAGTCCCTTTCTAATATATACCTTCTTCGATGAACAATCAGTTCCCAAATTGATTTCCTCCAAGTCTTGCTCATGTGTAGAATTTTGCTTCACATTACACTTATCAGAGTTATCAAAACTCTTTCTAGGACTACCAATCCTTTAGGGATTTTATTGGTCCTAAGTTGGATTACCTCATTTCCAAAACTGGTATCCTTTCCATCAATTTTTTCCACAAAATTCTAGAAATCAATTTCTTGGCCATGATACTCATCTATACAATGTAGAAATTTCAATAAATCAGTATCATTATTAAATATCTGTGAATTCTAAATGTTTTCAGGAATAGAGGGCCTCACCTGAACCTCAACATTTGATCTAAAATCAAAATTTATATCATCATGTCTTAGAGTAATATTTGCAAGGAGATCTACCATGATTTTTTTTGACCTCTCTACCCAATCAATAGAAAAGGCATCAAACATTTCTATTGTATCCCAAGAAACATTTCTATATTGCTCCAATATTTTATTTTTTGACACATACTTGGATCTAATTTGAGACACGACTAATTTAGAATCATCCAAAACTCTAAGCTCTTTGATTTTATGTTTACTTGCCATATTTAGTCCTAATAGCCAAGCTTCATACTTAGCAATGTTAGTTGTCAATTAAAACTTTAATGAGAAGGATTATTTACATAGGACTTACTTCTAGTGATATGAGAATCTCTCTTGCACATGATCCTTCTTTTGAATAGGCCCCATAAAAATGCATAGCCCATAGGCCATTTTCTTGAGCATTTTTCTTCATTTATTCAAATTTTTATGCATTTTCATTCTCTATTGGTTTTACATCTACAACCTTGAAGTTTTCCATGTTTATATGAATAAAGTACTCACTCTCAACTAGATAAGCATCCTCAATGAGGTCAAGAGCTCTTTTATCCCTAATCAACTTGACTTCCCTACCATTTACAAGTATGTTAGCATAAGAGAGGTCTAACTTCATGCTTCCCCTAACTGTTGTTGTTCATCCTCTTGATAGGATCATTCCATATTGAGTTGGAATGCCAACAATAGTCACACTCATAGCATAAACCTTTTCAAGGAAGGCTACCAACATGAAAGGAACCTCTTTTACTAATCCAATTAGAGGGACTTTCCTTGATTCCATAGAAAAAAAATTCCATATGTTTGAATTGGTTGTAGCCTTAGCTCTTTCATGATTGCTATAAAAGGCATGATGTTAGTGTAAGTAGTTTATTACTTACTTGAAAGCTCACATAAAAGGGATCTAGTTGACTAGAGTAAGTAGTTAGGGTGGTGCCTAAGAAACCTTCAGGAAACTCAATGTGAGTTTCTTCAGGTTCAACTCCATTCACCTTCTCTTTATCTTTGTCAGGAGGCACCATCTATCATTTCTTTTCACATGTAGAGGTAGTACCATTAATGAGGGCCATTTATTTCTCCTTATGTTCCTCTATCCTCATCATTTCTATTAGAGGTCCAATAGAGATTTTGATTTTTGATAAGACTTAAGTCATGTCAACTCCAAGGTACTTTGGAATTTCATAGCTTGAAGCAATTTTATCATTCACCTTTCCTTGCTTATTTGCAAGTTTTTCCTCTCGAACATGCCTAGTTTCCTTTTTTCCTTTTAGAACGCCTTTTATTTTTTGATTTTTTTCCTTGATGAGAGGATACACAACTTGGTTCTCAGGTTTCTTAGAATCCTTTGCTTTGATTTCATTGTTATTTATAAGGCATTGTCCTTTTGTGTCACTATTTCCTTCCTTAATAAAAAGACTGTCAAGGTTCCCTTGATCATTGTTGACTTTTCTATTTCTCAGATTATAGGTACTCCTAGCCTATGCAACAACAATAGCTGCAACATTTAATAATTGGATCTCTTCATCTAACTTAGGTCTCCTTAGTATAACCTCTATTTTTTATTCCAGATTGTTCACCATATCATTACACTCATTCCCATCATCAAAGGAAACTTGTTGATGATGTGAATGATTTTGATGTCTTCTATCTTAAATATCAACCTCTAAACATCCCTCCTTTGAAGAATAGTCACCATTAGCTAGACCCATTCCAAACAACATGTTTATTTCTTGGTATCCCATTTGTAAATCATCACAAGCATCATATTTCTCATGGCTATCCCCCAAGGATTGAAGAACCATACATTGAACTGAGAAGAATGTAGTAACTAGTAGGGATCACACCAAGGCGTATCCCCCACAAAATTTGCATTATTTCCTTTCAGAGGATCAAAGGTGTTGGTGTTTTAAATAAACCAAGTTGATCTCACCAATTATCTATGAATTTTCTAGATTCAATAGTCAATAATTAGGAGGGATTGACCAACTTGACAGGTGAAAGTCTTTGATACTTTCCCTCTACACTTTGGTCTCTACAAAACCTGAGAGGGTGATCCCAAATAATGTTTTCAAGCTCTCTTGTGACATTTCTCTTATGAACATTATAATAATAGATTCATTCTCTAAATTTTTATTAAATAGATGAAAATCTAAAAGACCCGGTGGACCTTACAACATTTGCCAATCTATAACATGAGAATATGGTGAAACTTAACTCAAGACATACATTCAAACTGAAAGTAACTTGATTTAAATGATTTTGTATGTTATTGTGATGAATGAATAGAGAATTGCAACATCAACACAACTTATGGACTACTGCTTTATTTTAGGTCATGGAGTCTTAAATTATTCAATTAAAATCATACAACAACATTTGACCTATCACTACCGAGATACTAAACAATGCATTACATCATCTAACCCAAAATTTAAGACCAATATTGTACTTATTGATCCATGCATACACTCATATAAATCTCCATTCATGTCAAAGAAAATTAATGTGTTCTTTGAACAAGAGCATCAATAATAAATAAATATTTGAGCAATTGAAACACAATGATGATGAATAGAAAAATCCTTGATCCATTTTATTCATAATTCATATGAGGTATACAATTGAAGAACAAAGGCCAAGAAATATGTCATTTGCAATCATATGTAACAGTATTGGTATACAATGATCCCCATCCTCCATGTCAAGATCAAAGTTTCCCTTCATCCCCTCCCCTCACTTCCACTCCATCTTATGATCCTCCTCCATCTAGTGGTCCCTCTCTATACCAAGATCAAATTATTCATTACACCCCATCTAATGATCCCTCTCCTAATCAAGATCATATGTCTTATCCACCTTATCACATGATCCCCTCCCACCTTAGTATTCCCTTCCTAATCAAGAGAAAAAAATCCCTTCTACAACACCACATGATGTCATTTCATCCCAAGAGCAAGGTATCCCTTCATCCCCATATCATGATCCCATTCCTTCAATTCCATCTTATGATCCTCCTCCATCCCATGATCCTACACCAAGTCAAGATCAAAGCATCCCTTCATCTCCATGTCATGATCCTAATTCTCCACAAGATCCCATCACCCCTATCAAATATGCCAATGAACCCCATACCTATCAAATGGGTTCCTTTACCTTCATCCAATTTGATTTCCTCCAAGAACCTATCATTCCTTCCATGTCATATCGCTCTCAAAATGGATTTGTGTCTTTCTTTCAAAATAGCAAGTATCCTATTGGAATTTTTTTTTGTCAAATTATGCATTATCAAGGTAAAGGGTTAGGCCTTCATGAAAAATCCATCTTAGAACCCCTTCATATCAAAGAAAATCCAAATTATCATGGGCTTGGATACTGGGCTCAAGACATTGGTACATCTTCTATCCATCCGAAAAACCACATCCCTCCACCTAAGTCCAAACATTCATATCCTCTATCCTCCAAATATATTCTAGGTCATTATGTTCCAAAGTCCAATTCCTCATCTCTTCCATCTATTTTGGTTCCTTATGTCTCAAAACAAATTCCTTCATCACTTCCATCCATCTTGGTTCCTTACATCCCTCCATACACTATCCCCAACCTCTTTATCTCAAATTCCTTTCATCCTATCCTAAATCAAGATAAAAAAGGTACACATCCTCAAAACCCTTCCAACATCCTACTTACATCAACCCATCGATACAACATCCACATAATTCATCTCCATCCACCAATATCATTTCCCTTGGAAGCAAATTGGATGCTAAACCTAAAATGCATAAAGCTAAAATCCACATACATACAAGGATCAACATGTCCCATGAAAAAGACATGCCAAAAAAAAAAAAATTATGATCCAAAATAAAAAATATAAATCCAAAAGGCCACAAAATCCTATCAAGAAAAGATCGAAAACCATGTTGATTCCCAAATTACTTATAGAAGCCACACATCCCATAGAAAAATAAAAATTGGAATCTAAACTTGTTAATCCAAAAGATTCATCCAATCCTAAGTGCTCCACTCCATCTAAAAATCCTCCATCATCTCCTCCATCCATTTTGGGCTAGTATGTCCCAAAATCCATATCCACTTCTCCATCTAAACCTAAAAATCCAAAATTGACTTCTTTTCCACAACTCCACCACCCCTCACGGTGTGTGCCAACATTGATCTTGCCAATATTTCCATTCATTCATCCACAAATATTCCAATCCTGCATCCATTATCCAACATTTTCACTCCATAATTCCATCCCTCTTATCCAATCCTTTGCATAGACTCTTATTCATTTCACCCCCTTACCATCATTCTACCAATTTCTATGAGCATACCTCCAATTGTCATGGTCTATTGTATCACTTCTTTAAACAATACCATTCATGGAGCTAGATGCTTGATTCCTTCCCTCCAGCTCCATATCATGAATCCGTTATCTTTCAAATCCACCTATCTATATCCATGTCCTCATCCTTCTCCATCCTTTCTATTCCAAAAAAATCCAAAAGAATATAAAAAAATGAAAAAGTAAAAAAAAAGTAAAGAGAAATCATTTTTCCAATGGTGAAAACCACTTCTTGTGGTGCCTTGGTAAAGTACCATGATGAAAACCTAGAAAATAGATGTCAGGTGTAATATCCCCCATCCTCTTGTACTCTACACTTGGGGGAATGATTCATCTATACCACATCTTATACACATCTTCCACTATCCCTCATCCCATATCCATCATATTATCTAAGTCCATCATCCCTTCCCTCCTTTGATCTTGACAAGGATAAGTATATTCATATACATCATGTATCCTAACTCCCTCACCTTATCCTATCCATATCATTCATCCCATATCCCTCATCGTATCCAACTTCATCTTCCCTTCCCATCTTTGATCTTGATAAGGAGCCTCCATGATATCCTTACATATTATATGTTATCTATATCCTCAACCTCATACCCCTCATCCTATCCAAAAGCATCATCTCTTTTCACCCTTGATCTTGATAGCTCAAGCTAGGGGAAAAATATCCATGCATTCTTTGGACAATGCAAAATTTTATGCACTATCTTTCCACCTCATACATCCCTTAAATCATATTCCATCCATGGTTGTACTAAATCTAGAGTGGGGAATCTTGTTCCTTTGAAATATAGTTCTTGGAGCTCCATCCTCATATATACCCAATCAATCCCTCTATCTCCTATCTAAAAAATCCCTCCATCCTTTTCCCAAGGCTTGGTTTTCCCTTGTCATTGGATCCTATTCATCCTCTATTATATCCTAATCTTCCTATCCTCCATATAATCCTATCCTATCCCATCCATTTATCCTCTATCTATCCTTATAATCTAGCCATCCCCTTCTAATCCATTCAATGCAATCAATCCTAATCCATGCAATCTAACTTGCAATCTAGCCCATAATCCATAAGAAATCCATCATCTTAATCCAAATCAACTAAAACCAACTTATCCACTATCCAATTATCATCAAAGGAATGTATCCTTCCCAATCCATGTGTTGTTCTTATCATTAATAACACAATCATGCATTGTTCTTATCATTAAATTTTCTATCCTCATCATCATCAATCAATCAATCCATCAATCAATTTTCATCTTGACTTGGAGCATTATCCTTGTTTACTTTTGGTTTGTTGTGCATTATTACTTTTTTCTTGTGTGTATTATTATTGTTTGCATTTATCATGGTGTAGTGTAGGAAAATGCATACCCTTGCATTTTCACACTTGTTTGGGCCTACCTTGCTTTATTTATCCTTATTTATATCTTAATTGGTCCTATCTTGTATCCACAAGCCTAATAAATTATATCTTTTTATGGCTAATCCTGACAAACATCAAAGGGTAAATGATAATTTAATGATTTGGCTATGTGTCCCTGATTTTTGGACTAGGACTAAGATGCCAGACTAAGATGCCACCTAGGGCATCTTTCTCCTCCAAAGGTCTTGGGACCCTCTTTTCAAAGGCACCCTAATTGGGCCCCTTTTTGGAGTATGTGCCACGAGTTTCATGCCTCAGGACTAAGATGCCACCTAGGGTGTCTTAGTCGGGCCCCTTAGGTTTTTTTTAGGATTTAATTTCAAATCTTGATAGGATTTAGCCTCGTTTAATTAATTATTTTATATGTCGGCTTGCTGTGGTGTAATTTCAGGATATTAAGCATAAATAAGTATAAATACAAGGTTCTTTCACTCATATTTTCATCTAGCAATCTAACAAGCAATCTAAGCATATCCAAGCATTCAAGTATTCGAGCATTCAAGAGTAATTCATCAAGCATTTGGAGCCATCATCAAGATTCAAGAATCATGTGTGTTTTTGAGCTAACATTTGTGATGTAGGGTTTTGATTCAAAATAAGAAATTCAAGTCAAGATCTTTCAAGCATTCCTTTGATTCAAGATCCATATCCAAGCTAGCCACTTCATACAAGTTTGAAAATTTCATGACAAGGGTTTGGTGAGTTGCAACATAGAATTTTGTTCATTCATCATTTTCATTATTCTATTTCAATCCAAGGTTTAATTACCAACAAGGGGTTTGACCAAGCAAAACCCCCATTTACTAATAATCAACAAGTTTTTCCTCTCTTGCGTGTTTGTGTTTGTAGATTTAGGTTGAAGATTATTTGGAGTGCAAAGTTGTAAAGTTACAAAGTTGCATTACAAAGTTGTCATCTTCATGGAAACTCACCTACATGCAGATTTGGAAGTTTGAACTCGAGATCGGAGCAGACATTGAGCCTCAAGATTACATTTAGAGATTTCATAAATTCAAGATGGGACTAAGTCGGTAGCAAAGGGCATCTTAGTTCTCCGAGTGGAATTTTGTAGAGATTCTTTCAAATTATGTTTTGACATCAAAGATTCTACATCTTCCCTGAAAAATAGCAGTAGGGACTAAGACAACAATAAGGGCATCTTAGTCCTCCTTGGCATATTGATAGCTTTTCATTTCCAAAATCCTCATCACATTTCCAAACTTCTAGGTACACATATCTCTAACTTGTTGCTAAATTTCATCATTTGCATTCATTACTTGGCTTGCATTACTAGGTTTTGTGAATTGAATGTTAAGTTGTTTACAAGCTTTTGCTTGGTGGTGAACCCCTTTGAAGCCTAAAGAACCCCCCTAGGTCTTCCTTGTTGAGAATTGACTCACCTTTGGGTTGATAGTCAATCCAATTTGGGATCCTAGGGCATATTTGAGTGCAATTGGAGAAAAGTGGTGTTCTATGACCTAGGTTATAAAGTACACATTTTTTCATTGTTCACATGGTATTGCTCTATTGCTTGCAAGAGCATTGTGTTCTTCATTATCATGGTGTTATAAGGCATATGTTTGCACTTGACCTTTTGATCATGTACTTGGCACATTGTCATCCTGGTTCCTTATACCTTGGTGCATAACAAGTACAATATAAATCTAGGTTTCTCATATCATAGCATGATGATATCTAGGTTTCTTATAGCATTGCAACATGATGATCATCCATCCTCCCTCCCATTCATATATTCACATCACTTATAGCTATTTTCCTCTATCCTATATTATTCATCCTCTAGTCCTCTCATCCATTTTAAGAGCACACCCATGTTATTTGAACTTGCATGTCCTCTCAAGGGGCATACCACTACCTCCTCGTCATCCTTCGTCATCCTTCTAGTGATTGGGGTATCATGCCACTAGTCCTTATCCCTTGCCTACCCACTATATTTTATTCTTTTTTGAAATGATGTTACTTCTCTTAGTCACAACATCATCTCAAAGAGGGGAAAAATATAAACACCTAAAATGTGGCCTTAACCTAACCACACTTGACTTTACCTATCCTAATATTTAATTAAATAAATGTTTATTATTTAAATTAATTAATTTAACTATTTTCCCTTATCCTAATATTTAATTAAATAGAAATGTTATTATTTATGAATTAATTTATCCATTACATTCACCACCTTTAATTAGGAGAATTTTTCATTTTGGTTTCAATCCTTGAGAGCCATGTCCTAAAAGGACATTTGTTGCGCACTTTCAAAACATACCTTGAGAACTATATCCCTTCTCTTAAAGACCCTAAGGATATCTTCTTGGATTCAAGTGTCTACAAAGTGATTTGTTCTTGTGGTATCCCTTAGGTGAAACTGGTCACTCTTTTAGAACCAAAATCAAAGAGCACTGTGCTGACATCAAGAATGAGTGTGTTGTCAAATCTGCCCTTGTAGACCACTCTTCCTCCTCTAAACACC
>VDFB02373365.1:213526445-213614888 GCA_007258455.2 Sequoia sempervirens
AAGTCAAGATCTTTCAAGCATTCCTTTGATTCAAGATCCATATCCAAGCTAGCCACTTCATACAAGTTTGCAAATTTCATGACAAGGGTTTGGTGAGTTGCAACATAGAATTTTGTTCATTCATCATTTTCATTATTCTATTTCAATCCAAGGTTTAATTACCAACAAGGGGTTTGACCAAGAAAAACCCCCATTTACTAATAATCAACAAGTTTTTCCTCTCTTGCGTGTTTGTGTTTGTAGATTTAGGTTGAAGATTATTTGGAGTGCAAAGTTGTAAAGTTACAAAGTTGCATTACAAAGTTGTCATCTTCATGGAAACTCACCTACATGCCAGATTTGGAAGTTTCAGAACCTGAGATCAGAGAAGTGTGAACATTGAGCCTCAAGATTACATTTAGAGATTTCATAAATTCAAGATGGGACTAAGTCGGTAGCAAGGGCATCTTAGTTCTCCGAGTGGAATTTTGTAGAGATTCTTTCAAATTATGTTTTGACATCCAAAGATTCTACATCTTCCCCGAAAAATAGCAGCGGGACTAAGACAACAATAAGGGCATCTTAGTCCTGCTTGGCATATTTTGATAGCATTTTTTCATTTCCAAAATCCTCATCACATTTCCAAACTTCCTAGGTACACATATTCTAACTTGTTGCTAAATTTCATCATTTGCATTCATTACTTGGCTTGCATTACTAGGTTTTGTGAATTGAATGTTAAGTTGTATTTTACAAGCTTTTGCTTGGTGGTGAACCCCTTGAAGCTTAAGAAACCCCACCAGGTCTTCCTTGTTGAGAATTGACTCACCTTTGGGTTGATAGGCAACCCAATTTGGGATCCTAGGGCATATTTGAATGACGATTGGAGAAAAGTGGTGTTCTATGACCTAGGTTATAAAGTACACATTTTTTTCACATTGTTCACATGGTATTTGTACTCTATTGCTGCAAGAGCATTGTGTTCTTCATTATCATGGTGTTATAAGGCATATGTTTACTTTTAGCCTTTTTGATCATGTACTTGGCACATTGTCATCTTGGTTCCTTATACCTTGGTGCATAATGTCAAGTACAATATCAAATCTAGGTTACTCATATCATTGTAGCATGATCATCATCCATCCTCCCTCCCCATTCATATATTCATCACCCTTAGCTATTTTCCTCTATCCTATATTATTCATCCTCTAGTCCTCTCATCCATTTTAAGAGCACACCCATGTTATTTGAACTTGCATGTCCTCTCAAAGGGCATACCACTACCTCCTCGTCATCCTTCGTCATCCTTCTAGTGATTGGGGTATCATGCTTCTTGTCCTTATCCCTTGCCTACCCACTGTATTTTATTCTTCTTTGAAATGATGTTACTTCTCTTATTTGCAACATCATCTCAAAGAGGGAAAAAATGTAGACACTTGAAATACAACCCTAATCTAACCACACTTAACTTTACCTATCCTAATATTTAATTAAATAAATATTTATTATTTAATTAATTAATTTAACATTTTACCTTATCCTAATATTTAATTAAATAAATATTTATTATTTATTTAATTAATTTATCCATTACCCACATTCACCACCTTTAATTAGGAAGATTTTTCATTTTGGCTTTCAATCCTTGAGAAACCCAATCCGTAAAAAAGGACATTTGTTGCAATTTCAAACTTTTCTCTACCTTGAGAAACTATATCCCTTCTCTCAAAGACCCTAAGGATATCTTCTTGGATTCAAGTGTCTACAAAGTGATTTGTTCTTGTGGTATCCCTTAGGTGAAACTGGTCACTCTTTTAGAACCAAAATCAAAGAGCACTGTGCTGACATCAAGAATGAGTGTGTTGTCAAATCTGCCCTTGTAGACCACTCTTCCTCCTCTAAACACACATTCGCCTAGAAACACTCAAATATTATATATAGAAAATATTGTTTTGAAAGAAAGCTAAAAGAAGCCATTGCAATCCATAGCCACCCCTCAAACCTTAACTATGATGATGGATGGAGCTTGAGTTCCTCTTGGAAACCTCTTTTGTCCAATGTCAAAACCCTCCACACCCCACCCTCTTAGCCCCCCAGTCTTTCTCGTTCTCGCTCCCCCTCCCCCCTTTCTCTTAGTTTCCTCTTCTTCTCCCTCCTCCCCCCTCTCCCCCCTTAATTTTTTTCCCATCTTCTCCCCTTTACGTTGTCCTTCTCTTGTTGTATTTTATTCTTCCTTCTCCCTCTTATACTTACTTTATCCTTATTAAATTTTTAAGGTATTTTAAATTCTTTGGTTTCTCTATTTATTTATTTCTTTTATTTCGTTATTTTTGGTTTTCTTTTTTCTCATCTTTGAGTATTTAATTATCATTCTTAATGTTTCCATTTGAATTTATTTGTTTCTTTATTAAGCCTTTCTGCATATAATTTCTCATAGTTTGTGGTTTTTTTTAGTGTTTTTATTTTGCTCATTTTTATCTTTTATCTTTTTTATTTCATTGTTTTTAAGTATCATTGTTTTATTTATTTGTCAATTTTTATTTAAAATATCATTTTGTTTGTTTTCTCTTATATCCTTTTAGTCTTTTAGGTCTCTTTCTTTTGTTTTTATTCTTGTCTTTTTTGTATTGAATCATTATGATTAAGCTTAGTTTAACATTTCTCTAGATTTTATTTGTAATTCTCAATTCAATTTTATATTTGTAATTTTGAAGATCTTTGAACTCGTAATTTGTAATTAAGAACAAATTTTTAATCTAATTAAAAATTACAAATTAAAATTTCGAAAATCTTTGATTTTTATTTATTAAAAAAAGAAAAAAGCAAGAAAAGTTTTTTTATCTTATAATCCAGATAAAAAACTTATTTAAAAAAAAATAAATTCTTAAAAATCTAAAACTTATATTATTGCAATTTTCAATTAAATTTTATATTCTTGTTTTTGCTTGGTCTGTAATCTACCACTTTTATCTCTCAGCTCTCTTCATCCCAGTTATGGATCACAAAGTGTGATCCAAAATGTTGATGCAAATAAATTTCACGAGTTAAATCCACAAAAAAAAATACTGATATTTAGTTGTTTTATAGGAAAGTTGGTAATTCTTCTATACCTATAAATATGCATTCTTTGTCGATGAACAAAACCAACAAGTCATTCAACTATTCCATGCTATGTGTTTATTTCATTCTCTATTTTCTTAGTTCTTTTCTTTTTTCTTAAATTTGTATATCCATATTAATTCTCATTTCATTTTAGACTCATTTTGAAAAAAATGAATTATAATTATATATTAATAAATAAGACATTCTTGTACAAAATTAAACTTATTTTTTAATTCTCGACTTTTCCTTGTTTTCAAATGCTTCCACATCAATCACACAATGAGTACTATGTATAACAAGAAAAAAAAATAAAAAAAATCAAACAATCAATCAATCAAACACTCAAATTTATAAAAGATTTTTGAATCCATCAAATCAATCAAGTGGAAATGTGGTGACTCTTTCCGGTTCCCAGTGCGTTTCGCTTACGGTGGACGTTGGCCTTTTATGTGCCTTTCTTCTGGTGGGCACTAGGCCTATAATCCATTTACTCATTAATGAAAATGGACATATAGGAAGATGCTGCTTCAAAATTTTACTTAAATTTTCCACCACGGATTGGAAAAACTAAAATGAAAATGAGAGATTCGGACCCCAAAGCCAAAATTTTAGACTTGACTAGTCTACGGAAATGGGAGAACTATTTATGAGCATAAATTTTCCTTATACATGTTAAGGGGAGAGGGCCCTAGTGGTACGGGGTCCTATTCTTGATAGTAGTTTATCGTTTTTAATGACAATGTATATTTACTTTAAAATCTTTATAATAATTTGTTTGGTAAGGTTTTTATTTATAATTAAGATTAACAACGTTAATTATGATGTGATATTGGTATGTTTTTTTTTTAAAGTGTGAACTCTTGTAAACATTATATCAAATGGTCATTTCCACTGTGAACTCTTGTAAGCATTATATCAAATTTATAAGGTTCACTAATCAAGCTATCAAAATAATTTGAATAAAAAGACCTTTGATCAAATAAGTAATCAAGAAATTAGATTTCTAGCTATAATTCAAAGATTTTAACTTCCATCAAATCCATCAATTGATTCCTCTATATAATATGCTTTAGCCCTAACAATTTAGTATCACTCAATCAAATGAAGGTGTAGCACTTCCTTTATGGGATGGCGACAAATACATCTTTTTCACTACTATATATTTTTTTCTACATGATCATCAACCTACTATATACTAAATTGGTGATCTAATATTTACTATTGTGTGTTTAAATTACACTAGTTACAACTTTATCAACTATAAGTTCATATTATATTACTCATTAATTTCCTAAATTTTATATTTCCTTCATTTCGTGTTCATAATTTCTTCTAAATGTTTTAACTTGAGATTACATTTTTTATAAACTATAAATTAGGCATGTAGTGTAAGATTAGATTTTTTACAAATTCTATATATCCTATAACTACTAAATAGCTATAAGTTCATATTATGTATTTATTTTTTACTAAACACGAAACAACTTCTATTAAACATATCTCATATAATACCAAATATAAAAACAAAAATTACAACTCTATTTTTTAAACTTCAACAAGCATCAAACTAGAAAATAAAATTGAGCAAATAAACACCAAAGCTCTAGTATAATAGCTAACTATATTAGTGCTACTTGTGAAAGTAAAAGTATTAACTATTTTTTACATTAATAGTCATTTATGCATGTTGTGCAATCTTTTGTCTCATTATCGCTGAAAACTACAAAATTCAAGTTACAAACTATATTTCCAAGTTATAGTCTTGTATTCATATATATTTTTATATTTAACTATTACTCAAATATTAATCAAGAGTTTGATTGCTTGTGAAATATATTAAAGATATCAAGTTTCCACAATCCATCAAATTATTGAATATGTTTTCTGGATTCAATTGTCTTGTTAATTTTTGTCATCAATGTTTAGAATCACATTACGTGATCCATCATTAGGATGAAAGAGAGCTAAAGGGAAACATTTATAAGAAAAATGAAGGTGAGAATAATGTTGGTCTGATTTCTCTTTTTGCATTTTATTCACAAATAGAGGATCCAATTCATTTTGAAGATGTAATTAAAGAAGAAAATGGATAAATGCAATGGATGAAGTAATTGATGCAGTTGAAAAGAATCAAACATGGGAGTTAGTGATCCTTCCAAAAGGAAAGGATGTCATAGGAGTGAAGTGGGGATGTCATAGGAGTGAAGTGGGTTTACAAAACCAAATTAAATGCAAATGGTGATGTGAAAAACATAAAGCAAGGCTAGTGTCTAAGGGATATTCACAACAGCCTAGGGTTGATTACAATGAGACAGTTGCTCCAGCAACACATCTAGATACTAGATGCAAATAATACTTGCAATAATAGCTCAAAACAAGTGGAAAGTTTATCAAATGGATGTAAAATCAACTTCTTTGAATGGTTGTCTTGAAGAAGAAGTTAATGTGGAGTAGCCATTTGGGTATGAGATTTTGGGTCAAGAAGATAAAGTCTACAAGCTCAAGAAAACACTCTATAGACTCAAACAAGTCCCAAGAGCTTGGTATAGTAGAATTGACTCTTACCTTTTGCAAAATGGCTTCAATAGGTGCAACAACAAGCCTGCATTATACACCAAGATGAATGAGAAAGGTGAGATCATAATTGTTTGTTAGTATGTTGATGACTTTATATGCATGAGTGATTTAGCAATTGATTTGTTCAAGGAGACATGAAAAATAAATTTGAAATGACTAATTTAGGTCTCATGAAGTATTTTCTTGGCATTGAGATGAATCAAAGTGATAATGGTATACACATCTACCAATCTGAGTATGCTAATGACATTTTGAAGAGGTTTAATATGAAAAATTGCAAATCGACTCCAACACCAATTGTCACATGACTAAAATTAAAATAAGGATTCAATAAAGGAGCCAACATCGATCCAATTTTGTATAAAAGACTTGTTGGTAGCCTCATGTATTTAATAGACACACAACTGAATATTATGTATGTAGTAAGTCTTATCTCAAGGTTTATGGAGTCTCCAAAGGACTCTAATTGGCAAGTAAGGAAAATAATTCTCAAATATGTGAGTCGAACAAGGAACTATGGTATTCATTATTCAAGGTCAAATGAGTTCAAACTACGCATAGTGATTGTGCGGGAAGTATTGATGATAGGAAGAGCACTTCTAGTTATGCTTTTCATTTTGGAATAGGTGTAGTATCATGGGCTTCAAAGAAACAACCAATTTTCACTTTTTCATCTGTTGAAGCAGTGCTGAAATAGAGTATGTAGCAGCCATAGATGCATCATGCCAAGCAATTTGGATGAGAAGAGTTTTGAAAGATCTCAAGCAAAAACAAGAAGATGCAACAAAGATATATTGTGGCAACAACTCAGCTATAGCATTGTCAAAGAATCCAATTTTTCACAAGAGAAGCAAACACATTGACACAAGATGAACTATTTCATTAGAAAATTAATCAGCAATGAAGAAATCTTTTTGGATTTTTGTAGGTCTCAAGGTCATTGTGGAGACATTTTTAACAAGACATTAGGAAAAGAAAGTTTTGCCTATCAATGAGATTGATTGGGCATCATATACGATAGTAGTTGTGATTATATACGATAGTAGTTGTGATTAAGGGGGAATGTTGGAAATAATCCCAACTACCTTTCTTTAATCCAGCTTTGTATTTCTTCATTCACTTTCCCTCGTCATTTCTCTATCCTCTCAGCTCACACGTGCAAGATATCAAACTAACTCAAACTTAATTCAACTCCCTTGCTCATTCTCTGCATTAGGACAGTTTTAAATACGAAGATACTACATAATCTCATTTCTAAGATTTTCCCATGCTGAAACATGAATTGTAATTAACTGTTTTGTTTTGCCTCCTTTTTGCTGAGCTCATACATATACTTTAGGAGTCTTTTGTTTCAATATGTATATATTGAGAAGGAAAACAGTCAATATATTGTTGTAACAACAGCTCTTCAAATGGTAATCTTTTTTATGAAGATATATAAAGAAAGGTCATATAAAACGGATTTTATGTTGAGGCTGTGTGTTTGTGTTAAAATAATTTTCTGTTTTAATGTTTGCTGTTTCTGTCAATTTCAATTGTGTTTTCCTGGGCTTTAAGAAACTACACGAACAGGGGTCTCTCCATATACTGTTTTCTGAATGAAGAAAGAACAGTGACTCTGTCCTATGATATTAAATTGTATATATGAAACATATAAAATCAAATCTTTTGGATACATCTGTGTTTTATGAAGCACTCTGTTTTGGGTTTTCTTTTATTCTCTGCCTCTCCCCTTCAATTCCAAGTTCCAAACTCTCTTATACGCACGTTTATATGGCGTTCCTTGCAAACATTTGGATGGATTGACGATCAGATCATCTTTGACACGTAAAGGGAAATGGCCAAAACGTCATCTTCATTATTCAATTTACACGTTACGATCAATAATTTCTAGTCAAATTAAATTGGATGGAAAGAGAATGCAAAATGTGCATTTGATTAATAATTCAAACAATTATATTTTCGAATTCCAGTCAAGTGCACCCAATATAGACTGAAATAATCAATCAAACAAGATGATTTTGAATTTTAACTATTTATTAATATGGTCAAGTCAGCGTGATAGTAATTTGGAGTATCATATTAGAACTCGTAACTCTGAATCTGGACCAACCATTCTGCATATATTTTGCCCTCGACATTTCAATTTAGATAATTTTTTTGCATCTTTGAAAAGTATTTCCAGGAATATTACAAGGCCAATAGCAGATGTGCAATTGCAGCAACTAACCAAGAAAGACAAGATGGGATTGTGCAGACGAGCGGTTTGCAGACCATTTTCGTTGTTCGCTTTTATTTTCATTATAATTCTTTCAACAATACTTGTGTTGTATGGTTTTCCCACCTTCAAATCAGTAGACCCAAAAGCAGAAACGGTGTATGATGGAAGTTTTGAGGGTTCACGAGCAGCCTCCCCACCAAGGGGCTGGAATTCATACGATTCTTTTTCTTGGATTATTTCAGAGAAACAATTTCTTACCAACGCCCAAATCCTTTCGGATAAGCTCCTCTCTTCTGGATACCAGGTAAGAATAAAAGTCAAATACCCTGTTCTGATGTTTTTCTTATGAAAATTTTGCTTTAACAAAACAACTGTTATAAGAGGTGGAAAAAGCACTTAGGAGAGAGGACCCAATGCCTTTATAAGAGGTGGAAAAAGCATTTAGGAGGGAGGACCCAATGCCTCCATAAGATAACATTGGATTCCCTCAAGCTCTCAATTTTTTTCAATTAGAGAAATTGGTGATAGTCAGGATTCTATGTGCAAGGTCTTAAAAACACTATCTTTACAATTTTTATCATATTAGATATTTTTATTCAAAGTAGAGATTCAAATATGTGATCATTATCTATGTCTTTCAACAGCTTAACATCTGATTTATACTCCATACATCATATTGATTCTTTTTTTAACGGAGAATTTTATATCATCTATGAGATTGTTTTGATATCTGGTATGAGAGCACAAATCTGATACTTCTTGATGAGAGTCAAGGACTGAAAGATATCTATTCCACCAAAAATCCCCTAATTTTATCTCTTAAATCATACTCCGGAAAATATGAATGTTGATGAAAGACGTAATTAAAGAACATACAATCACTCTTACAAATTAACTTTTTAATTTTATAAATAATACATAAATCTTAAAAAACAAAAGTCCTTACTGAACAAAACATGACCATTATTAGACCTGCACAGTGATTGGGTCCTCATACAATTAAGGTTTCCATCAATAAGATACATTTTATAGTTACCCTCTAATCTCTCAAGAATCTCATAGCTTTCTTTACCTTAATTTCCTCTACTTGAGCGATTCTCTTTACTCGCAATTCAGCTTCCTACAGAAACATTTCACATACAGGTGGCAATAATTTGTTACTGAATGTTTGCACAATGATTCTTTTGTAAAAAGATCAGAGAGGCAGAGATGCAGTAGGTATCAGTATTTGACTTAGATGTTGTTTTCGGTTTTAGGAAAATTCATTGTCAGCGTCTATGTTACCAGAAAAGCGACAGGGGGCCTCTGTTTCGCGTGATGACGGCAGAAACGGGTTTCCCGTTGCAAACGGCCGTTTCTAAGAAAATTCAAACGTTAAAAAAAAGTCTCCATTTATAAACAAAAATCTGTGCCTTTTTTTAAGGCATTCAAGGTTGCGGAGAAGTCTGCGATTGTTTAGGGCTTTTCCGTTACTTCAAGGAGTTAAGGGTACGGTCCCATGGAGGGGGGCTTCCTAAAAAATTTCAGCAGTGCTGCTAAGATTTTTTAGGAATATTTTAAAGATGGTGGTCCCATGAATTCAATTTTGCAATTCAGCTTAAAAGTTTGAACTCCAAAAATCAAGGGACGAAGTGGAGTAATTTGATAAAAATTAATAAACAAATAAAAATTCTCTCATTTTTTAGTTTTTTTTAGGAATTTAAAATTCAAAGTGATAGACAAGTGGCAGAAAAAATTCCAAAAAAATTCCTAAGCTGTAGGGGCAATTTCTAGCCCCACCTCAATTTCACCCGCTGAAATTTGCAGTCCTAAAAGGTAGGGGCTGCTATTTTTCAGGAGGAGATTCCAATTAATCCTGTAGCATAATTTTCTTTGCTCCATGGGACCGCTTGATCCATGAAAATAGAAGCCCAAGCTGTCCCATGGGACCATACAGTAAGTGAAGTTTTCTTTGTTTTAAAAACTTATTCCAGGACTCTCGCAGTCATGATTTTTGCTTGATCTACCAGTTTAGCTATTCTGATTTCTTTTCCCCTTACCAAAAATACAAAATTATTTAATTGTATTTACATAAAATTGGAAAGAGTATGCATGCTCTGTCCTGGAATAGTAGATTGGAAGAAGTTTTTATAGGAAAATATAATATATTATTAAAATATATATATCTATAAAATCCATTTCAACTTCTGAATTTTCATTTCTCGTTGCTGGTAACACAGGTCAGCTTTCATCCTCTAAAAAGTTCACCATCAATAATTCATCGCTGTGGAAAATTCACCACTACCAATTCATCTTCATGGATAATTCATGGAAATTGTTGGTGGTGAATTTTCCAAGGTAATGAATTGCTGGTGGTGAATTTTTCTAGAGATGAATTTGTCATTATGATGAATTATAAACAATAAATTGTTGGAGGTGAATTACTGACAGTGAATTTGCCTGAAACCGATGTTTTTATATTTGAACATAAAGAAAATGAATTTGTTACTATATTTTAAAATATGGAAAAAATAATGTGTATCCTTCACTAATCTGAAGGAGATGTTTTTTCTTCAGTATGCAGTTGTAGATTTCTTGTGGTACAGGAAACATGAAAGCGGTGCATCAATGGGTTCTCCAGGATATGATACTATAGATGAATGGGGGCGCCCCATTCCGGATCCTGCGCGATGGCCTTCTTCTGCTGGGGGAAAAGGATTCAAACAAGTTGCAGAGAGTGTGCATAAAATGGGTCTCAAATTTGGTATTCACGTTATGCGTGGTATCAGTGCACAGGCCGTCAAAAATAATACTCGTATTCTGGGTCCTCAGGTTATCACAAAAAATATCAGATATATTTCAATAGTAATTTAATATTTATTATATTTTGACTGATTAAAATTGATCTTTGACTACTCAAAGCAAATTTATTCAGACATTAGAATAAACAGACAGAATGTAAAGCTTCCACCGTTGTATTCTCTTGTACATGAATGAATGCGTGCTTTACATAGAAAACATTAATCCTGTACAGGGAGTGGCGTATGAAGAGAATGGAAAGATTTGGACGGCGAAAGACATAGCGTTGAGTGGGAAGAGGTGCGGATGGATGGCTGAATGCTTTATGAGCGTTGATACGAGTCTGGGAGCGGGAAGGGCTTTTATTGCTTCCCTTTATCGCCAATACGCAGACTGGGGCGTTGATTTAGGTAAATTCCATGGGACCTTACACTTCGTTACTGTTTTATGACATGAGGAATGTTTAAAAGTTTAAAGATCCAAGGAAAAAAGAATTGTGGTTGCAGTGAAGCATGACTGTGTCTTCGGGCAAGACTTGAATATAGATGAAATATCCCTTGTATCTCAGGTACTTCAACTTTTATCCAATTCACATGGTTAACATTTGAAATTTTTCTGTACTTTCAAAGATGCAACTTCAAAAATTTGCTGAGAAGTTCAATGTAATTTTAATCAACCAGTGTGTTGCGATTCTTTTAAAATGCTTATAAATATCAAGAGGACAAGTTTCTAAATTTATTGTATTGAATTCGCCTAATTAAAAAAAAATAAATCTAAAGTTGGATTGTGTTAAATGGTGTGAATTCAGACTCTAAATTATGGAGATTTTATAATACCGTACAGCTTTTAAATCTCATGGGCTTTTATAATGCAGAGTTGTGATTAAATTCCCTGATGATCAAATCTACTGTTGTTTTAAAAAGTATGAGGAAAGAGTATGATTAAATCCAATTTCTTGATGTAGTCTGAACGATAGTATTGAAACCTTAGAAATCAGATTATTTGATGTATATCCAGATACTCAAAGACATGGATCGTCCAATATTGTACTCAATTTCGCCAGGAAAATACGCAACACCAGACATGGCTCGGAAGATAAGCAAGTTGGTTAACATGTACAGAATTACAGCTGATGATTGGGACTCCTGGGAACATATACGCAGCCATTTTGAAGTGTCTAGGTATGTATTACATTAATATTATCAATTCCCAAGATTTATTTGAACTACTACCTCAGACGTTCAATGAATGTTCTACAGAGATTTTGCTGCAAGTGGGTTGATAGGATCTCAAGGACTGCTTGGAAGGTCATGGCCAGATTTAGATATGCTTCCATTTGGCTGGCTAACTGATAAAGGTATAGAGTAATTCTCCAATTTCAATCTCACATATTTGATATACACGTTGAAAACTAAGACAATAGAATGTATGTGCTAACTTTGTTCAGTTATGAAGTACTCAATTGTATTTGTTTTCCTTAGATTCAAATGAAGGACCGCATCGCTTTTCAAAGCTTCTTCCAGATGAACAGAAAGTTCAGGCGATAAATGAAAAAATAAGATTGGGTTGCAAAAGTTATAAGTTTAAATAGTATATTCTAAGAGTTGATTTGTTTAGGTGATTCATCTAAAATTATTTTAATAGATGGATTTTAGGCAATTATCGAGAGAATATGTATTGGATGTCAACTTGAAATGGCCACTTTTTCACTTTGGTCTACATAATCAATCCTCGAGAATATGTGTATTGGATGTCAACTTGAAATGACCACTTTTTGACTTTTGTATATATAATCAATCCTCGAGAATATGTATTGGATGTCAACTTGAAATGAACACTTCTTGACTTTTGTGTACATGACGAATCCTCGAGAATATGTATTGGATGTCAATTTGAAATGACCACTTTTTGACTTTTGTGTACATAACGAATCCTCGTGTGTTCACCCTAAAAGCTGTTAAGTCGCATACAAAGAAACCCACAAAAAATTGTTGATATCCAACATGCCATTTAAAAACTTAGGATGTGTGAAGTTACTGGTATCCTTCTCCTATATGAAAAATAAGCATAGCATTTCAGATGGATCACCTAAACAAATCAATGCTTAGAATGTGTTATTTAAATCTAATCACAATGAACATCTTTAAGAAAAAGATATTAATTGGGAATAGCTTAACCATTGCAGATGACTTTGTGGGCTATAGCCAATCTCCTATTATGTTTGGAGGTGACTTGAGGAACATTGGTAATGCAACCATGGCTCTCATTACAAATCCTACCTTACTTGATATAAATGCTAATAGCACACTCAATCAAGAGGTATTTTGTTTTCCTCTTCTCATCGTTATCTGGGTAAAGAATAAGTAAAACACATTGATGCTTCTTCTCTGTTCAGTTTTATGTGGGTAGGCCTACACGCAGTGGAACATTCCAACGCATCAAATCTTTTTTCCTTAAAATCGTTTCCACGGGAGTGAATAACAACATACGTACTTGGATAGCGAAAGGTGCCTTCGGTGCGTATTGCTTTATTGCCATGTTTTCTCCTTCCCCGAATTCTTGTAGTGTACTTTTAACTTCTAAACCTACTCCACTATATAAAAATGCTTTCTAATTGTACTCTTTTACCATGCGCATGTGGATCTAGGGATTTTTTAGTGGGATTTTCAAGATACAGGAGATACTAATGGTGAATGATTGTGAATATTTGGGACTGTGTGTAATAGTGAATAATTGTGAATATTTGACTGTAAAATAGGGGTAGGATAAGATTGAATATACAAGAATAAGTGTAAAAGAATGTGGAAATGGTAGGTATGAGCATTGATTCCTTAGTTAAAATTAGTATAAAAGAGCACTTGCTAATTATTGATCCATGATTATTAGTGTAATGAGAAATCAACAAAATATTGAGAAGGTTAAATGATTTATTCACTATATTAATTATAAGAGAATTAAATGGTGACACTAGAGTTAGAATATCTATAGAGGCAGCTATTAAAAAAATATGAGAGTTATTTCATTTCATTTCTAGGGTTCACTTACATCCATATTGGTGGTTTAGAATGTGCTCCATACAAACTTCCCTAGTTTTCTAATGACAAGATTGTTGGTACAGAGGTATGTAGGGAGATAAGGGAAATCAGTAAGAAATTTAAGGAAAAGAAGGTAGTTATGATCTTGTTCCCAATCGGACTTAGCTACAACCTTTTCAAATATTTTTCTAAAGCATAAGATATCAAAAGAAACTGGATGTTAAATTGAAAATATTTTTTATGACAAAAGACTTCCCATTTCATAACAAAAATTATATAAAGAACAACCTTAAGCTTGGCCCTTAATATCATTGTGTTTTACATAAGGAAGATTATTGGGAGAATGTGCAAATGACTTTGAGGTTAGAAGAAGAGACTAAATGTGGATGACTTTATTGAATCAACAATTGGCGATCTTACATGCATCATATGCTTTATATGTAGAATGTCTAAGGGATCACATGCCTACTACAAGGTATTACAACATTACAATCAGCACAAAGGCGTTATTATAGTCCCACAACTAGGTAGCTCAAAATAACTAAACTCTAACCATGAAATCCTAAATAACTATCTTCCTATGAATTGCAAATGATCTTAAATATGAATCTCTTTCTCCATTTATGATCCATGTCGGCCTTAAGGGTTTACAACCCTAATGCATGATCAAGCGTGTAGGTCAGCCTCAAACATGAAGAGATAACCCATCAAGGAATGAAATGAATTGTGGATCTCCAAGAAAGTTCCCCTTGGACCTAAAATTCTTGAGTGATGTTCCATTAAGCTTTGAACACTCTAAAAAAGGTCCACACAACTAATCTAAGCTAGGTCGGCCCCAAATGCTCCATCAGAGGATAACAGTGAAATTCTAAGAGCAATAACTTTCTGTAAACAAATGCAAATCTTCTGAAATTTGGATATGTTGTAGATGACCTCGTGTAGATGCTATACCTTGCTCTATGAGATGAAAAATGATAATGCAATAAAATTCAGAATGAAATGCTAAAGTTGCTACAGATTGAAATGAAAGAAAAGAATTATTCTTTTGGTTGATACAAGATTGCTTTACAACCAAGGATGCTCCTGCATTAGACACCTAGGGTTGGAAAAAAAAGGTGAGTCCCTCACTTTCTAGGGGCTAGAGTAAAACCAAAGTGGTCCACCTCTACCTAAGAAATCCATGATGAGTCCTCCACTGGTCTACCTTTCCACTTTACGAGGTAATTTTTGTACTGTTTGTTCCTAGTGCTCTTTCCAATTCTGGTATCCAAGACCTGCTCAATCTGCTCTGATGGTTGATGTGGTAATTGCTCCTCCAATCTAACTTCTTTGCTACTTCCACCTAACTATCATTCATGATATTCATAAATGTTTGCAACATTAAAAATAGGTGATATACCAAGTGCCTCTCTAGTAACTCCACTTCATTTGCATTTTCAGAATCAAACTTTCTGAGAATCTTGCATGGTCCAATCTTCCTCATCTTCAACTTAGTGTATACCATCACTTCATCCCCAACAACAAATTCCTTATGTCTCCTTTTCTCATCTTCCTTCACCTTATACTTACTATTCATGTTCTCTAGGTGTTTATAGACCTGACTATGCAATGTTTCCATGAATCATGCGAAGTCTACTACTTTTGCACTCCTCTTATCCTCGATACTGATGTCTTTGAGCTTCGCAACTCCTTTGGGATGTATACCTATCATAATATAAAATGGTGTCTTCCATGTACTCTAGTTTACTAAATTATTGTATGCAAACTCTTCTTGTAGTAGAACTATGTCCCAATTTCATGCCTTATCTCCAACCAAACACCTTAATAAGTTATTGAAACTCCTATTTACTACCTCTATTTTTCCATCTATTTGTGGTTGATATGTTGAATAGTGAATTGAACTTCAGGTTTGTCCTCATCTTCCACATTGTTCTCCAAAAGTATCCAATGAACTTGGTGTCCTTTTTGAAAACTATACTCCTTGGTAATCCATGCAATCTCACAATCTCCTTGAAAAATAAGTCAACACCACACATGTGCAACATCATTATTCTTCTTGAAAGGAATGAAATGTGCCATCTTAAAAAATCTATCCACTACTACCAATATAGAATCATATCCTTTTTGTGTTCTTGGTAATCCCAATATGAAATCCATGCTTATATCTTCCCAAGGTATCTTTGGTACTATCAAAGGCTTATACAATCCAATATTTTGACTACTCCCTTTCGCTACTTAACAAATTTTGCAAATCTGAACATACTTCCTAACATCCTTATATATCTATGGCCAAAAATAATGTTCACTCACCAAAGCTACTGTCTTATCAACTCCAAAATATCCTGCTAGTCCTCCACTATGCTTCACCTTGATCAAATTCTCCATCATTGAAGTCATAAAAATACACAATTGATTTCTTTTGAAAAAAATATCTTCTTGAATGAAATAATCGAACCATTGGCTTTGATATTTTACTACTGGTTCTTTGCATGCTCTACATGCTTTAGTAAAATATTGATCATCCTTATATATATGTTTTAGTTCTTCAAACCCGATACTTCTATACTCATCTCTGTTAGCAAATTCCTTCTCATGCTCAATGCATTTGCAACTTTGTTTGACTTACCACTCCTATGCTTCAACACAAATGTGTAACTCTACAAGAACTCAACCCATCTCATATGTCTCTAGTTTAACTTACCCTGATTATCCAAATACTTCAAGGCTTTATGATCAGTGTACAACACAAAATGCTTAGGCAACAAATAATGTCTCCACTTCTTCAAGGATTTATGGCATACAAATCTTGATCATAAACTGAATATCACCTTATGGAATCATTCAAATTCTCACTAAAATAAGCTATAGGTCTTCCTTCTTGACTCAACACCACTCCTATTGTATTCCCACTAGCATTATAATCAACTTGAAATACTTTATCAAAATATGGAAATGCTAACACTGGTTGCTTCGTCACCTTTTGCTTCAGCAATTCAAAACTTATTTGTGCTTCAGATGTCCACTTAAAGTCCTTCCTATCTCCTTTCATTTACTCTTTCATGGGTGTACAAATGCTACTAAAGATCCTTAGGAATTTTTAGTAGAAACTTTCTAGTCCATGGAATGATCTTACCTCTCCAATGTTTACTAGTGTAGGCCACTCAACAATTGTTCTAACCTTCTCAGGGTCCATCTTCAATCCTTTAGCAAAAATAACAAAACCAAGTATACCAACTCTATCTTCATAAAGCTACACTTCTTGATGTTTATCACCAAACTTATCCTCTCTTAGTCTTTGCAATAAATTTTTGATGTGCCATGAATGTTCTTCTTTGGTCTTACTGAAAAATAAAATATCATCTGGAAGTAAACAATAATAAACTTACCCAAGAATTTCTTTAATACCTCATTCATCAATCTCATGAAAGTGTTAGGTGCAAATTGGTCAATCCAAAAGGAATCACTAACCATTGAGACAATCCTTCATTAGATTTAAATGCAATCTTTCATTCATCTCCTTTTATGATCCTAATTTTATGATATCCACTCTTTAGTTCAATCTTTGTGAAATACTTTGCTCCACTCAAACAGTCCATAATGTCATCCATTCTTGGCAATGGGAATCTATACTTGATAGTGATCATATTGATTGCTCTTGAGTCTATACATATTGTCCACTCTTCATCTTTCTTTGGTGCCAGTATAGCAAGTACTACACATGAGCTTAAGCTTTCTCTAATTAATCCTTTCTTCAACAACTCTTGTATCTACCAATTCAATTCTGCATTCTCTATAGGTTTCATCCTATGTGCTACCTTCTTTGGAAAAATTGCTCCCACTATTAGATCTATATTATGACTGATGCTTCAGACTAGTGGTAGTCCATTTGGTACATTCTCTAAAATGATTTCTTCAAACTCTGTCAACAGTTATTCTACTTCTATCTATGGTGGATCTTTTCTCTTTGTGGTGGAATTATTAATCTCTATATTATTGAACTTCTTTGGACTCAATGGAAAACACATGTTATCATGCCTCAATCCTTCTAGAAATTTCCTTCCATCTATCAAACATAGTCTAATAGTGCCACATACTTCATTTTTTCCTCATCCTCCAAAGGTATTAAATTTAATTCTTTTTTCCATTTGAAGTCAGAGTATAGGCATTCCTTCTTCCATTATGAATTTCTTTCCTATCATATTGTCATCCACTCTTCTTAATAGTAAATGACATGCATCCATAGGCATAATATCACAAAATACTTTGAATCATGATATGACCCTATATGAAATTTCACCAAACATTGTTCATTTACCAAGATCTTATGCTCATCCTGAATCCATGCTATCTTATAGGTTTTTGGATTTTTCAATCTCTTCAAACTTAGCTTGGTCACCATCTCTTCTGAAACTAGATTATTAGTGCTACCACTATCAATGATCACTTCACATACCTTTCCTCATGGCTTACTAATCCTTTCCTAAAAAAGATCTTTCTTTGCAGTGGTTCCTCAATCACTTCTTCATGCATGAAATCTCTCCTCATTACTAACAACTCACCTTTTTACAATTTCCCAACCAAATTAGTAGATACAATAGGTTCTTCATCCACATAACTTGTTCTTCTTGTATGTTCAAATCTCTTATTGACACTTCCATGATGAAATTCAAATTCTCTATGTCCTTCACCTCCACACTTGAAACAGGTTCCTCTAAATGGCCTCTTCTTAGATCTTCCTTCATTTCTCCTATATCGTTCATTGTGGTAAGAATTATGACCTCCTCTATCACCATGGTAGAAATTTATGTATTCTCTTTCTCTACAGTAGTTCTTTTCCTCACTGTGGTAAGGTTTTCAATCATTTTTATGCTTTGCATATGGTCTTCTTTCTCTAGATTGTGATCTACTTCTCTGGAATCTTCCTCTTGCACTCCTTTGTCTTTGTTCAAAATTCTTGTTCAAATTTTCCTCTACCTTCAATGCAAATTGGTATGCTTCCCCAATTGATGTCACCTTCACTAGACTTAATTCTTCTTGAATGTTTGTTCTTAGTCCATGTATGTACCACACAACATTATATTTTCTTGCTTCACTGTGTCCAACTCTAATGATCATCTTGTATAATTATTTAGTATACTCCACAAATTTCTCCTTTTGCCTCAATTTCTACAATATTTTTAAAAATTCAAGCTCATAATCAATAGGTATAAATTGATTGTTCAACTTTGTCACCTTCCTATCCCACTTTGTGATTTTCTCCTTTCCTCTTCTATTTCGATCTAATTGAACTTCTTTGGACCACCATATAGTAGCATGGACTTTCCACATATTTTTTGAAAATATTAAACTCTTTCTAGATCTTCAATTTCTTAATATTCAAAGTATTCCTCCATATCACTGATCCAGTCAATCAATTCCTCAAGGTTTAAATTTCCCACATAATTTTGAATTTCAATCCTACCTGTCTCTTACCAATCTTGGAAATATCTTTCAACATCTTCACTTGATCTGAATCTAAACTTCCTTTTCATCTATGGTTTCTTCATTCTAATTTGAATCATGATCTAACTCATCATCACTTTCATCTGCATGTCTAGGGTTTAGACCTCACCTTCTATCATCTTGTATAGCATCCAATCGAACTCGCATTGCTTGCATCATCTCTAACATTTCATTCATTATTCCAACAACATTTTTCATAGAAGGAACTCTCCTTGTTGGGATCTCTCTCCTTGGATCGGGTGCAACTTCCTCAATTCAACAATCTAGCTACAAGGGTTTCAACTACCTCACAATCATAATTGGTTGAAAGCACATGCAGTTTTCCTCAAGTCAGAAATCTATTCACCACAAGGAATGCCTTCAAGACTCACAAACTCACGCTAATACCACTTGGTGCATTCATAGATGGAGGGTCTAGAAAGGACTATCCAACCGTGCAACTTAGACTGAACACAACAAAAAATAACACAAGAAATACTCAACAAACATAAATATTTATTGAATTAGAAATTAGAAATATTGCATGAATCATATGCATTATATGTAGAATGTCTAAGGGCTCACATGCCTGCCGCAAGGCATTACAACATTACAATTGGCACAAAGGCCTTATTATAGTCCCATAACTAGGTAGCTTGAAATAACTAAACTCTAATCATGAAATCCTAACTAACTTCCTTCCTATGAATTGAAAATGATCTTAAATATGAATCTCCAACTCCCATTATGATTTGCATTGGATTTAAGGTTTTACAACCCCAAAGCATGATCAAGCATGTAGGTCAGCCTCAAACATGAAGAGATAACCCATCGGTGAATGGAATGAATTGCGGATCTCCAAGAAAGTTCCTCTTGGACCTAAAATGCTTTAATGATGTTCCATTAAGCTCCGCATGTTTCAGAAAAGGTTCAAACAACTAATCTGAGCTAGTTCAGCCCCAAATGCTTTGTCAAAGGTTAACAATGAAATTGCGAGAGCAATAAATTTCTATAAACAAATGTAGATCTCCCGAAATATGGAAATGTTGTAGATGACCTCATGTAGATGCTATACCCTACTCCATGGGTTGAGAAATGATTATGCGATAAAATGCGAAATGCAATGCTAAAACTGCTAAAAACTGAAATGAAAAAAAGTGTTTTTTTTTGTTGATACATGATTGCTTTACAACCAAGGATGCTCCTACATCAAAACTACTATATTTGACTTGTTGGTGTTGAGAAATATAATATTTTATTTGAAAGAGCATGGTTCTATAGGGACAAAACATAGAAAAGGTGGATGCCCTAATTAATTCCATGATTATTATTACAAAGCCTAATAATTGATGCATTATCTCCAAGGCACTATTTTTGTGGATTTCCTTGTCTTCCCCATGTTGTTAAGTGCTCTAGATATAGAGGTTTCACTAATTTATAAAATACTTTTAGGTCTGATTAGAGTTTATAAATAATACTTGGGTAGATTTGAAACTCATTCCTAGTTATTTTTATGCACTTTGTAACATGAATGTCAACAAAAATGATGGTTGTGACTAGAGAGTGATGTCTTTCTTCACACCATCATAGATTTATCACCTTCAGGCTCTTTTATTATAGATTGTGCATCAAAACTAGAGATCTATATATACTAGAATTGATTGTTCATATAAATAGTTGGTCACTTAGCCAATCTTTTGGGTTTATTGTGCTTTGAGTGTATTCTAGGATATCAAAATTTACAAGCTTGGATTGTAAATAAATAAATGCATTTCAAATAACATAGGAAGGGTTTCATATTACAAATATTTTGTAATGATATTTTTTCAGGGCAATTTTCAGTGATTTAGGGAAGTATATAGTCGTAGTTTTTCACTTTACTGCACAACATTTGTTGGTGTCAATGTAATAGGGTTAGATGAAGTGTGAAAATTTCTAATAAATTATGAATGCTTTGTAATAGTTTTACTCTATTGAATATGTGTTGCTATAATTTTGAGATGGATTATTAAGTATGTCTATCACATTTAATGTAATATATGGTTTTCTCCAATTCCTTCATCATAGGCATCAAATTCTACAACAAATGGAAGTGAGAAATTAGGAATTAAAAGAATCAAACAAGAACTCATTAAATCCTTTAGCTTTTCAAAGGTTGTTTGTGCTTCCTTCATCCATTTTAAGGCCCCTATCTTAGTCAAGCTAGTGAGGGGTTCCACAAGATAAGAAATCCCTCTAACAAACCTTCAGTATTAGCTACACAATCTAATGAATCATCTCAACTGAGACAAAGTGGTAGGTGGTGATGAACCAGAATATCTTGGATCTTCTACTAATCAACCTGAACTCCTTTTTCACTTAGGACATGCCCTGGATATTATATCTACATTAACCCAAACTCATATTTGGATATTTTTACAAAGAGAGACTATTGTTCTAGTATTCCCAGAATTATTTCCAAGTGCTTTAGATGTTCTTCCCATGTCATGCTATAAATCAAAATATCATGAAATAAAACCAACAAAAAATTCCTTAGGTTCTTATTGAAGACATGATTCATGAATGATTGGAAGGTTTTCAGACCATTAGTGAGGCCAAAGGGCATAAGAAAAAACTCAAAATTCCCATAGTGACACTAAAAAGTAGTCTTCTAAACATATTCTTTTCTCATGCATATCTAATGGTATCTGATCCTCAAGTCAATATTTGAGAAGTATACTGCACCATGCAATTCATCAATCAGTTCATATATCCATGGTATTGGGTATCTATTTTTTATGGTATTCTTATTCAGTGCTTTGTAGTCTATACACATCAGTAGAGTGTCATCCTTATTTTCAACCAACACGATAGAATATGTAAAGGGACTAGAACTCAGTCTAATGTACCCCATCTTTAGGTTCCCTAATTGATTTATTTATCTCCTCCTTATACATATTGGGATGGTGGTAAGGGGTAGTCAAGACTAGCTTGGATCCGGGTTCAATTTCTATGATGTGCTAGAAACCTCTATCTGATGGTAATCTAGGAGGTATATCATTAAAGACCAAACTATGCTTATCCAAAATATTTTTTATATCAACATTAAATTGAATATTATTACATTTAGAAGGCTCTTTTGAGATTACCAAACAATTGGTAGCCTAAGCAACTTGGCTCTTCTAGAATATCCTCTCCATTCTCCTAGCTGAGATCACTTGCAGAGCCCCATTTACCATTCCTTTTAGTACTGCATCCTTCCCATCAGCTTTAAATTTGAGTTCCATTATTTGGTTTTTTGTAGAGTACTCACCTAGTGAATCTAGCCACTGCACACCCAAAATCACATTAATATCACGTAAACCAATAACATACAAATCATCAAAAATCTTGTGATCTCCAAAGGCTATGTCCAACTTTTGGATTTTCTCTTTGCAAGGAATATTATACCCATCCACCATAATGACATTGAAGCCTAAAAATTCTTCTTCATTTAGCCTTCTTTTCACAAGCTCTTCATCAATGAAGTTATGAGTAGCTCCTCCATTAATCAACACAAAAACTCTTTGTCTAGTAAGGAATCCCTAAAACTTGAAAGGATGATATCTATGTGTTCCTAAGAGAAAGATCGAGGTACTATCTTTCTCTTATTTTCCTTCCTCATGGGGTGGGTCTTCCAAATCATGAAACTCCTCTAATTATTTTGATTCTAAGTCCTTATTAGAAGTGACCTCTTTTTAGTGAACTTTCCCCTTAAACCTAGGCATCTACATCCAGGAACCCATGGATCCCTACATGAAATGCAAAGTTTCTTCCTCTAGAGCTCATTCCTTGCTTTATTATCCAACCTCTCAGTGGGTATTAGTGGTGCACTCTTTTTTACTGGTGTATGAAAACCTTTCTTCTAAAAACCACCTTTTTTCTACCATGGAGTAGTAACTTTGGGTTTTTGTGCCAAAATTATCCTGGGAATGGAAGGTTCAAGATGCAAACTCCTACTAACAACCTCCTACAAAGTTGATGGTGTAAATACTTTCAAAAACTCCTTTAAGGGTTCCTCAAGTTCTTTAAAGAAAAGATAGATGATTCTCTTTTATGATATGTCAAGAACCATAATAGAAATATTTTGCAATTATTCTACATACTCATTAATTGTGGCTTTTCATTTGATTTTGTAAAGATCCTTAAATTATTCTTCCTTATCTCTAAGCTCAAACCTCTCAAGGACATTTTGACTAAATATTCAAAAGTACTTGCTTGATCAAGGCCTTGTGTAATTGTGCCATGATACCATCATTCATAAGCATTCCCTTTGAGATGTAGGATCGCATATTGAATAGCATCTTTTTCCTTCATTGGACTGAGAGTGAATTAGGTTTACAAATTTTGCATCCAAACCCTAGCCGAGATTATTTCACTTCCATAAAAATTATTGGTTGAAAGTTTATAGATTTTTCTCTTGATATCCCTTCCATTATTCTCTTATTCAAACCTACTTTGGTTGTTTTAATGAATCTCTATAAATTTCTCAAATGGAATAACTTCTTTGAATGTATTAGATTGTTTGACATAGTCCTCATACCATTTTACAACCAATGGAATTGTGGACCTCTTAGTTGAGATAATAGGGGTAGCTTCTTCTTCTTCTTAATTATCTAGTAGGAAGATGGCTTTAGTTTTCTTTGAGTTATGCATTGATTTCTTCTAGCTAGAGGTGATTCCTTGTGCTCTATTATCTTCTTCAACCTTGTTATTTCATTATGATCACATTTTTTCCACGATCATTACCAATTTGTCTATAGTTGCAAACAATTTGTCTCTCATCATATTTTGAATTTTTCTGTCCTTCTTTAGACATGATTTCCTCTTCTGAATCTAGACTTGCCACATGGGACTTGTTTTTCTCTCACCTTAGGTATTTGATTGCTTTATCACTTAGAATCATCAATCATTAGAAAACCCTACAGGCTAGCAGAATCATGCTTTGATACCACTGTAATATACCTTAATTATATGTATTAACATAAATAGAGATATGTAGATAGATCTAATGAACTAAACTAGAATTGTAGAAAATAGATCACAAAGATCACTTGATATATTGAAAGAGATTCAAACTTACATCCACAAGTGAAATGTTAGTTATAACTCACAATAACTATAAATATTCATTCAGAATGGTGTACATAGATTCACAACAATCCTTCTAACTTCCCTAATAATTCCTTAAAGCTCAGATGCAATCCCTAAATGAGAATTCCCTCATGAACCAAAGGGGTTTCATCCTTTGATCTTGGTGACCACTAGGTTTTCATCCAATGATCATAAAATCCTATGGGTTTTCAATGACAAAAGTAATTAGAACACAAGCGTCCTAATTCACAAGAAAAATGTCATAGTAATTGATACTTCCATATGAAATATCCTCCTAAATTTTATATGCTATCACTTTTCCTAGAGGAGCAAGTCGACCTTGAGCCAAATTGCTGCCAAAGCATAGAATTACATTCTCACATGATACAATAGGTCCACCCTAAGGCCACTAGTGATGCCTTTCTAGGTACGTGTTATCTTGCAAATCTATTGGTGAGACTCCTTGGTCCTTTCCTCCCTTCTAGTTCCTCGATCTTGACATTGCATGATCTGGAGGTGCCCCATTAATCACACCTTAGGAATTGGATATTACATTGCCTCCTCTACCTATGCTCAACTTGAAAAATAAATTTTCCTACACTTATGAGTTTTCAAAGCCATGGTTTCTTTTTTTATTACCTATTCCATATGACACAACTCCTTGACTTCCCTTTGCATAATTTCTTTGAAGAATTTATACTCTCCTTCTAGTTGTGGCCCTCTATATGTGGTTGGGAATTCATGCGACTCCCCTCCACACTTATTTCATGTTGCTATATGTATTTTTAATTTATTTTAGTTTTAAAATCACCTCACTATATGGGGCAACTCCCTACCAATGTGAATTTTTAAATTTTTACTTGCACACATCTCCCCTTAAGCATGGTGTGACCTCTTTTTCACTTTCTTTAATTTACATCTGCAATTTCTTTCTTAAATCTTCCCTGATAATTTTGCAACCTTCTATCAATTTCGTTGTCTGCTTCAACTCTTCTCTACTCTATTTACTTAGCTCTTCATATGCTATGACCCCTCTAACACTTCTAATTATTTTTTTATTTATTGATTAGGCAGCTTCATTGTTAGTTTTTAGCAATCACCAAATATTTCTTCCATCCTATCTACAACCTCCCTATGTAATTATTATTTTTATCTTATTTTTTCTTCTTGTCTCTTACACTAGTGGGAATCCTATTCCATACACCCCTCATCTCCTCTAGTACATTCCCTTGTCACATTTTTAATGTTGACCAAAAGAAATTCAAAATAAATGAATTTGATTTAAATGTTTGGTTTCCCATTTAAATTCATTTGCAATCTATAGAATGGAAATAAAATATGATTTCTCTGTGTCCATTTGGTGTTGGGATAAAATGAAAACCTTAAGAATTTTCTTATTCCAATTTAAATCCCAAAGTTACAAGACAAAAATCAATTCCTTCAACACAAATTTGTGTTAGAGTTTCCAATAAACTCCATAAAACCAAGATCACCTACAAAAACTAGATTAGCCTTCTACAAGGAGAAAATCAAAGATGCAAGAGAAATTTGCAAAAGATGTGCAAATAATATTATTGGGAATAAGGAGTTACATCCCAGGATGACTTTCTTTTATAAAGTAATATGAAAAACCCTAAAGGTAAAACCTAATTAGGACTTAAGTAAACTTAATAAAGTGTAATTAAATAATTAATTACACCAACACCCCGCTTAAGTGCAACTTAGGGAGAATAAGAAACATGTAAATAATGAAAGGATGGGTCCATGAAATAATGAATGAGTCCCAACTACAATGCCATGTTAGATACCCATGTACATATACAAAAAAGGGAATTCAACCAAGTGATGAAAGATGGAGGACTCCATAAGACCCCCCATGTACACCATCCATCACATAGATACAAAATAAATTCCCCCCATAAAGAGGGAAAGATATGATGAAAGAATCTAGAAGCTATGTGTATCTCGATGCCAATGTTGAACTGTGACTAAAAATGATCCATAGGAGCAAGTACCATGAAGATTCTGGAACATTAACCATAAAATTAATGGCCCTCAAACTGAGATGTGATCCAATGAGAATATGATGTGATTCAAGATCATTAACCATAGACTCTCAGTTTGAGACATGAACTGATGCAAACTAAAATGTGTCAAGTTATGAGCAAGATTGTGGCCAAAAGAAACTATACAATCTAGATACAATGCATGCGAGTTGTCATAAATATAAAGATGGGATCAAAGTGCATGTCATGTGAATAAACTCTAATCAAATTATTATGAAAGAATCCCCCCTGATGGAACTTTATTGAAGTTCATTTATTAAAATACCCCAAGATTGTAAAATGAGAACATACAAAACATGTAGAAATAAAAGAGAAAATAAAAACATAAAGCATGCAAAAAGGAAAGATTGTGTGCAAGGATTAATGTTCACATCTTCCTACATGAAAAAAATTGACCTCATATCTATGTAGAGGATGAAATCATTTTTCCGACAATATAAAGTTTTCAAAAAATAGACATTATATGCTCAAGTTATGAATTTTCAAAAAAAGGTAAATTTTGCCAATCAACAATGCAGACACAATCCCTTTGATTTGATTTTTGAAAAAATTACTTGTTGCATGCAAAAACTAATGGATACCTAGATAATATTTTGGTCCTTCCAACAAAACCTAGAAAGCATTTTTTAATCCAAAAAGGAGAACATGTGATTTGGTAAAAAACAAAAGCTTCACCTATAGGGAAAATAGCCAAAATTTTGATAGCCATTTTTACAAGTTCTGCTCACTATCTGCAAAATCTAGTAGATACCCAGATGTTATTTTATTATTTTAAACAAAACACATAAATTATTATTCACAGAAATACACAAAGAAAAATATATTGGTTTTTTTTAATCCAAAATGCACCAAAAAATTGCTTAAGGTTGATCCCTTGATTACTCCCCAAAAAAACTCTTTGATTGAATTTCTCCCAAATCTAAGGAGTTTTCATATCTGTGCTCTGATACCATGTTATAGTTTCCAAAAATATCCATAAAACCAAGATCACCTACAAAACCTAGATTATCCTTCTACAAGGAGAAAATCAAAGATGTAAGAGCAATTTGCAAAAGATGTGCAAATAATATTATTGGGAATTTAAGGAATTAAACATGAGATGAATTGCTTTTATAAAGCAATATGAAAAACCTTTAAGGTAAAACCAAATTAGGACTTAAGTAAAAATAAAGTGTAATCAAAATTTAATTACACCAACACACACATTTGCACTTGCACACAGTTTATAATTTATGATTGTAGAAAGAATATGGTTACATGGGGTCTCACAACTAACCTAACAATTATTTTACTTCATTACTTAATGATCTTTAGGATAAAGCAAGTACAAAGAATCCAACTGATATCACAACCAAAATATGCATAGTTGGAATGATATATCTCTAGATGACACTTTGTCAACCAATGGCAACCATGTCATTTAACCTCCATTAAAAATCAACCACCAAAAATGGATTTAAATTGAACTTCATGAATAGACCAAAAACTCCAAAAATTTAGCTCTAAAAACTTAATGCAACAACAAAATTAAAATCAAACTGTTTTTGGTTGATACAGATCACCAGTCCACCCAAATGCTCTTTCATCATTTATTTAATCTCTAGATCAAAGTCTTTTAGAACTCGAAAATACTTAATCTTTTACTTGGGAGAAAATAAAAGTCTGAATCAATGCTTCATACTAAAAATCATTGTTAGCGCATGCAAGCTATAATATGAAAGGATCAAGATAGGATTTTCCACTCGACCTTATTATTTCAATTGCAACACAAAAACCTTAATTAGAATTAGAACCATGACAATTCATATCCTTAGTTTAATTTTACTTTTTTTTTACTTTTTTAAATTGGTAAGTATCATATATGTATTCCTTTTAGAGGCCTATACTACTAGATTGTCAATTTAGACCCTTTTCCTTCAACTTTAAAATCCTATGCATTCAACTCTTCATGTACTTTTTTTTTTAATCTTTATTTTCTATTTCATACATGTATCTATTTATATTTTATTAGCAAGAAGAAATAGACCATCATTATTATAATTTAGGTTATTTTCAAGCCTAAACTTTATTATTTCAAATCATCTAATTTCATGAATAGACTTTCAAACATTAATTTTTGGTTTCATTCTTTTTACTATTGGGAGAAAATATATGAATGTGTGTTAAATGATGTTCATAGTGAATTCAATATTAATAAGGAAACTATAGGTCAACTGTATCAATGAAAGTTCCTACAAGTTGGTTTCATCACTAAAGTTTAATAAAATCTTTTTAAATACAATTCTTGTAGGTTTATATATATATATATATATATATATATATAACATTCATACCAAGTAGTCAAGCTCTCCTTTTCTTACTATATGAAAGGAATGTGGAAATTTGCATTGAATTATATACTTTCATAAGTAGCTATGTTAGAATTAGCTATTTTAATTGAGAAACAAATATACTATAGTCCTCTACTATTTTCTATTACTGGACTAATGTACTATTTAATTTTGTAGGACTCTTGATTGTGAAATTATCTATTAGTAATTAAGTAATAACCTTGTACCTTAAAACTCATTTGATAACTCTTCAAAGATTTAGAATTCACTAAAATTCTTTTAGTTGATCTACAAGGGGTATGCTTATGCTAAATTATGATAAATAGAGTTATACATATGATTCTAATAACCTTTTATGAGAAAATTAGGAGGAAAATATCCCAATATCTATTTGAACAAGTTATTTAGTTTTTCTTTTGTATTTCACGTGTTGAAAAATTTGCTATCCATTTAAACCTATCATGTAATCTTGTTTCATGTTACTAATTTATACCTACTAAAATTTTCATATGATTTTTTATTTTATTGAAACTATCATCCAATTTGATCTCAAGTTTGAATCATCAATTTAAACCTTTAATTCACTAAACATGTCATCAATAATCTAAATAATTTATGATATCTAATTTATTTATTTCTCAATTCCTACATCTAATGAGATACATCTTTTCATAAATTCCAAATTTTTCTTTAGCAAAATGAAAATAATATCTTAAGCTCTTATGTAAACAGACACTTTTAATTGTAAATATACTTCTTTTTTTATGAATAGGCATTAATATATATTAATTCAAAGATTAAAATACATATTCACAAAAAAAGTGGGTGGTAAGAAGGCACACCCCGAGAGTCACATGGGCAATGCTTAGAAAAAATCCAAAAAAAACAACTAGTCACATGGGCCTAGCCCAAAAGTTCATGATTACACAAATAAAAAAATCCATTAAGCGGCCAAAGTAGTGCCAATAGAGCCAGGAGGGTCTCTATCATCCAATTTATTTCCCCATACATCAACGGGGTCTGGAGTGACATCAGGAGGACCCCAACCATCATCAGCTTCTTTATCTTTATCTTTATCTTCCTCGTGTCGAGGTGATATTGCAAACACAAGCCATGGAAAGATTTTACTATAGTCTTTCCAACCAAAGCCAGAGACATGAGTGTCATCAAAGGGCCACCTGGAACTGCCACTGCCACTCCCCGAAGCATCTCCAAAGGGCCACCCTTGGCAATCCCGAGGCAGAGGAGAGCGGGTCTACCGAGGAGGACGAGATCCCCATCAAAGAGGAGGCTGAGAGCAGGGGAGTGTAGAGCTACCCCGCTGCCAGCCCTAAGAGGGCGACCGGTCATGGGAGGAGGTGGGCGAAGTGGGCACCTGAGGAACAGTACATGGAGCATTGCCCTAGTGATCCAAAAGCACTTGCAGGTGAGCAACTTCAAGTCCAACTTTATTCGCCTACACCTAAATCTGTAAGAGCACATTAGAACAAATAATAGCTTTAGAATATAAAGAAACATTTTTATCCATTTGAGTGAGAAAATATGTAGGCATTTCTATCTTTCCAGATATTGAAGAGGATTTCCACCCTGAAAGTGTGCCAAAGCTGGGTATACTTAGCAAGAAGTCTAGGAAAGTCTCCCAACAAAACCATATGCCAGGAAAAGGGCTCTGGTCTAAAAGGTTGAAAGAAGTCATGAATCCAAGTCCAAAACTATTGGGCTCTGGGACAAAACCAAAAGAGATGCTTAAAATACTCAGCTTGCCCAAAAAAAGGGCAATGAGGGTCCTAGACCCCCAAGTGAACAAACCAAGAACCCACAAGCAAGCCTTGGAAAAGAATACATCAGGAAAAGTGGGAAAGTTTCAGCTCAACACTTGCAGACCAAGTGGCAACAAATATTTTATGCCAGACATGAGTGGGAGATTGAAGAAGCCACCTCTAGTTAAGACCATGAATCACAGGAAAATGTGGTGAGAGCCACCTATAACTAAGCCTAGGCTTGTAATTCCTAAAAGGGGTGTCTGGGTACCACTTCCAGTCCTTCCACTAGGGCTTGGATCCATGAATTCTCACCTTATGAATCATTTATGTAGGAATAAAATTCACTAGACCATCATAAGTTGCACGGTCCTAGTTTTGAAGCCTACATAGGGCACAAAAATCTTCCCACAACATGATATGCATTGTGGGTATGTGAAATGTCTATTTAAAGGTTTGAATACCTTTCTTGTGGAATCTAAGTGCCTTAAGCCAATGCGACTTATCCAGAGGATGACCATTGCTAGGAAAAAGAGGAGACCACCAAACATTTTGCTGGTTGAGCGAAAGCCCATCACAACAACCAGAACCAACCCAACGGAGCCAAGGTTTAACTGCCTCCTAGGCTCTCCAAATGCTTTTAGCAACAAAATTCCCCACAATTTGAACTGGTTCTTTCATGACTAGAAGGGTTTGAAAACCAATCCCCTTCTAGGCGAGTCTGTGAGCAAGAAATCCTGATTGAATACAATTCCTGAGGAGAATTTTCTAGGCTTTATCTCTAGTAAGGGACTGGATCATCCATTTCACACACAAGGCAGTGCCTTGTTGTTGAGTGGAGAGCAGCCCAAGTGCTCTAGAGTCCCTAGGAAGGAAGCAAAAATCCTAGGCGACACGGTGAAACCCTTTGTGTGTTTCAACAGAAGCCCAAAGAAAGTCCCAGAGTAAATTTTCAAGCCGGCCATAAGCAACTTTAGAACAGGAAAAATAATAAACATGAGTAGCCGTGAGAATTTTGGAGCACACCTGAAATTTCCCTGCGAAGGAGAGAGGCTTAGTAATCTAGTAAGCAAGCTTTTGCTCAACTCTAGAAAGAACAACTTGCCATAGCTCAGTCGAGGACGCCTGGAAGGCGAAGGGAATTCCCATGAATTAAAAAATTTCTCCTGGCCCAATCCACTTCCAATCATACTACTGAAGCCAGGGAGGAGTGGGCAGAATAAATTGTTTGTAGCACAAAGTTTTGTGCCATTGAATGGCAGACCTAGAAGCAAGGTAGAAAATATTGAGACATTCAAGGGCTGCTTTAATATTATCTTCGTCCTCTAGAAGAGTGAGGAAAGAGTCATCAGAAAAATGGCCATTAACTAGCTGGAACTAAGCATTAGGTAGCAAAATTCCCTTGACATGCTACTGAGAAACCGCATTGGCCAAAAGGTAGCCAAACCCTTCAGCGGTGAGCATGTACAAAGAGGGGGCAAGTGGGAACCATTTCCTAATGGAATGAAAGAGCCCAAAGGCTGAGGATTGTCAGCCATTAATGGTAATACAAGTAGAGTAATCCGTAAAGAACATTCGAACAACCTAAATGAAATTAGGCTTAAATCCATAGCAAGAATAAAAGGCCATTCAATGCAGTCATAGGCCTTGGAAAAATCAATTTTGAGAAAAATAGCCTTCTAGTTTGAACATTAGGCCCACTCCATACCTTCCCACATAGTAATAATATTATCCATAATGAACCTGGATTTAATAAATCATGTTTGCTTCGGGCACACAATCTGAGGTAAAAGATGGTGGATCTTCAAAGCCAAAGCTTTGGTGATGATTTTGTAGGAGACATTGAGAAGCGTAATAGGCCTCCAATTGCAAATATCCTTAGGATCTCCAGTCTTAGGTATGAATTTAATATTTCCTTTGTTTATTAAATTTCCTAGAGAATTAGTATGAAAATCCTCTAAGTAAACATGATGCAGATCTTGCCCAACACAATCCCAAAGGGCCTTGTAAAATGCACAATGAAAACCATCAATCCCCTAGGGCTTTGTCATCAGCCATGGAATGAACAACTTCCTTGAGATTATCTAGTGTTAGTAATTGATCACAAAAATTTCTCTAGGCTAAGGAAAGCCTATTTGGCACAACAAGGCAATCCTAGAGGGCTTGTTGTCGCTCATGCGTAGATTCTTGTGCAGTGAAAACCTATTCATAATGGAACACAAAGGCCTAGAGAATTTCAGGAAGCTCAGAAAGCACCTAGACACCATCCTTAATTTTTTTAATGCTTAGGGATGAGTGCCTGGCATGCAGGGCCAGAAAAAACTCTTTAGAGGAATAGTCGCCAATTTTTAACCAGTGCAACTTGGCTTTGATTTGAGCACCTCTGGCAACATAATTATATGCAACTTGATTTTTGTGCCTTAAATCTTGCACCCTGACTTGTAATGATGGGGAAAATGGGTTGGCCGCCAAAGCCTTGGTAGCTGAGCGTAAGTTAGAAGTGGTAGCCTCATAAGACCATCGATGAAAGATAGCCACCTGGCACACATAAATGTGCAGAAAGTGAGTCGTGCGAGTGATAGCATCATTCCACCAAGTAATTCAACCTGTATGATGAGTTGTCCTGCACTCCAAATTCCAAACCTTGCAAATGTGGGCCAAAGTAGGCTTGTGGCAAAGAAAAGATGTATTAAAAAAGAATTGATTTTTACACATGCGAGGATGTCAAGTCTCCCATTCAATGTGAAAAGAAATGGGGAAGTGGACTGACAAAGTCACATCCACTAACAACTTAACTGGAAGAGAAGAATTGTCAAAAGAGAAAAAAGATTGAGTCGAGATCATGGCATGATCAAGGCATTTAAATATCCTATCAGAATCGGCCCTAAAATTACACCAAGTGTGCCAGAGAGAATGAGAATGGTGGCAACCAATATTGGGATCAAAATGCCCCAATTTATTGTGCATGTAAAACCACGCCTCTCATTCACCAACTGCTCATTTAAATGACAAAGTGCCATCTTTGTCATACGCCATCTCAACCATATTGAAATCCCCACACAATAACCAAGTAGCAATTGGAAATGAATCAACAAAGCACCAAAGCAAAGAGCGCTCCACAACATCATTAGAAGCATAAACATTAATAATCCCAAAGGAATGATTATCAATGTTGAGAAGGATCCAAACGAACCGATGAGTGGGATCAAACCCATGGTCAACCACACAAGCGTGTCACCGTGGGGAAAAAAGGGTGACAACTCCACCATGCCCAACTTCATGAGCAATACAAAACATTTTACTGGCTTGCCAAATAGAGCGACAATCCAAAGCAAGCAAAAAAACAGAAATTTTAACTTCTTGGAGACAAAGCACTTCAATACCAGAGTATTTACTTAGAGTGTCCTGAACTGAGTAATTCCTAGAGAGGTCTATCAGACCTTGAACATTCCATGAGAGGAAATTCATGATTGAAACTCCTCCATATTATTGGAGTCTGGATCCTATTTAGTCAGAGAGGAGAAGCGATTCTGTTAAAATCTTGTGGAACTAAGCCAATCTAAATAGAAGGAGAAGAAAATCTTCGCTTTTCATGCACATATTCACCTTCTTCCAAAGGCGGAGAAGGACTGCATGACCACCTTTGAGCTCTCATGACGGGAGGAGAAACATTCAGTTGTGTTATCATAATGGCAACAAGTTGAGGTGTAGCCTTTGGCCTGGGCTACGACTGAATATTGTCAACCTCGGCTGGGGCTTCCTTCCCCTTCACAGAAGGGTTTGAAATGCTCCTTGTTGGTTCAGAGGCCTTGGAGGCTGACCTAGAACCGTTGGACTTATATTTCCCGTTAGAAACTGTGGTCCATTTTTCATCGAGTTTGGTAGCAAAAGTATTTCCCTGACAAGGCTTTTCAGTATCTCATGGTGGAGAAGGTGTATGAGGCACTGCCAAAGGGCAGTCCTTGATCTTGTGGTCTACAGAATGATGCCTATAACATGTGTTGGGCAGGTTAAAATATGTGACCTTCTAGGTGTGCCGAAGAGCTCCAATTTGAATGTCAATGGAGTCTTTCAAATCTTTGGAGAGGTCCACTTCAACATAGACCCATTTCTGGGGTCAGGCCTAAAAAAACCTATCTAGCTCAATGCAAATAACCCTCCCTAGAGAGGATGCAATATGATTCAGAAATGACACACATGATAAGTGTAACCCAAGAAATTCAATCCAAACTGGGACCCGCAACTTGGTGTCATTTGAGACAGCAAAGTCTCAGTCCATGCCTAGAAAACCAACAAAGAAGACCTAACATACCAAGGACCATGGGCTAGGATAGCCTGTACATGATTGACCTCCACAAAGCAGAACAAGAAAAATCCCTTGGTTAAGTTTTAGACCATATCAAGGTAGACCCCATGGGGGACCTAGGCCTTGCTGACCCATTCCTTAAGCACACTTTCGGGGGGGGGTTCCTCCCAAAAAAATACCTAACAAGGGTGTTTTGTTCAAGCCATTGACAAGGAAAATCAAAATTTGGTAAAGGAGAAAATACATCAGTTGGGGAGTCAGAACACTTACCTCGTGAAAGACTTTCAAAATTTTTTTTGGGGCCGTTTGTTCAGAGGCAGAGCCATTTAGTAGAGCTGTAGAATCGTGAACACCAACATGAACTACTGGGTTAGAGCTGGTTGAAGGAATATTAAAACAAAAAACCATAGTAAATGCGGTCATACACACAAGAAAAGATGAATTTCCTACGTAGTAAGCGCAGTATGACGCTAGACACCGTAGGTACAACAAAACCCTATTGTAAATATACTTTAACTTAATAAGAGGTAGGATAATGAATATGGTTTTCTATCATGGATTTCTTGAAAACATTGTCTATTGGGACTACCATCACCAATACATTGTTAAATAAGAAAATTTATTTATATTCTTCAAATTTTATGAGATATCATTCCAATTTTGTCAAGGTCATATTTGTTATAATTATTTTAGAGAATTTTCACTAAAAATAGTCAGATGTATTTTATGTCTAGTTAGAAAAATTTAATAAAAATGGATAGTATAAGAAAATCTATGCATAGGATTATAATATCGCTAATGCTAAATCTATTTATTTGATAAAAAAAGATCATCAATACTTAAAATTTTAATGTTATTAGTTTCTATATTAACTATATTATTAATATAGAATTTATTTTAAAATATTAAAAGAAAAAAATAAAATTTACAAATTAATTTATATGAAACAAATATGATATATTCATTGTAGAATAATCAATGTTTTTAAAGATATTTGTTGATAAATTTTATACATTAATGATGAAAATTATTAGATGAAATATATTTTGAAAATAAAATTAGTGACTAATAAGATGGTGTGTAATAAACAACCACAACAACTTAAAACTTGTTTAATATTTAAATTATTATTCAAAGACGTATTCTTAACATTAATTATTTATTATTTTATACATCTAAAATACCATCAATAATTATATATTGAATGCATAATATTTATATAAAATATTATACTTCTATAGATTTTTTATAGGAACTCAATTATTTTATTTTTTCACTTTATGAGTTATAATATTTTTTAAGATTAGAAGTTGTTCTCATATAATTCATATGAAGAAATTCTTACTCATATTTATTTGATTTTTATAATACTTGCAGGTGAATCTTACATTGCAACTTTTAATCTGGGAGATGAAAAACTTTCATTGCATATGGAAATACATCATGTTATGCTTTTTGAAAGTAAACTTATGATCACTAGAAAGAAAAAGATTACTTCTTGTTTGTATTTTGATGTTTGGAAGAGTCAAAAGTACACAGTATTTAACAACCTAATAAGGATAGATGTTCCTAGACATAGCACAAATTTATTTATTTTAAGATGTTCTTAATATAGTAAACCAACAACTCATAAAATGATAAAGATTTTTATGTAAAGAATTTTCTATATTTTAAATATTTTTATCTCACACGAAGTGTATACCCTTTCTAAAATATGATTTTCAAAGTGTATTATTTTAGTTATGTATTAAGTATTACATAGAGGTATTTGTATATTACTCTTTAAATTTAATGATTTTTTAATATAATTTGACATTTTTCTTATTTATATTAAAAAAAATAAAATTGTTTGTATTTTATTTTAAATTTAACATTAATTAAGAAATCAATAATAATTAAATTATGATATAACAATAAATAAATAAAATTTGAGGCATTAATTTATACATTTATTCATTTAGTATAGAATGAGAATGACACTATTTTGTTTAATATTTATTATTGTATATTAGACACACATAATTCAAGACCACATTTTATTTGATAAATGAACCATTGTGATAATAGATAATATTTTATAACAATTCAGTTAAATCTATAACTTATTCTTGGTTTGAATCCACTATTTTGAGCCTTGCAAAGTATATTATTTAAAATATTATTACACTTAGAATACAAAATCCAAAATAATTCCCACAAATTTATTTTTCACCAAAAGCTATATACAAATAACAAATCTATTAGTATAATTTTTTTATTTTAATTATATAATTGATAAATAATGTGCATTTAAATAAAACTTTGATTTAGATTTAAGGATAATAAAAGTGTTATAAGAGATTATAAAGAAATAAAATATACCCTAAAAATAACAAAACATTAGAAATCAAAACTAAATTAGTAGAAATAAGATTGAATATAACGATAAGATTAAAATGGTTAGATGTGCTTACCTCTCTTCTAAATAGTTCATATCAATATGAAAATATTATATTATTTGAATAAAATAGAATAAAAAAAATTCAGCCTATTTTGAATCTTCACTTTATGATCTATGAAAATATGGCTTACATTGATAATGTGTCATGCATGTGCTTTGCTGTAGGATATTTTTTCATACATATTATTAGGCCTTAGTGTTAGATCTATTAATTGTTGATGTTTCCATGAAAGATTCATTCATGCATTTAATAATTAATTTTTAATAAATGGTTGTGATAAAAAGAATCATGACACATACTAAACAATAAAGAAGATATTTCCTTGGTGAGATTGTCCCATTTGTTAATGAAAAGAATGGATACAAACCAAAAATATCATGCAATTACTAGGAAACAAGTTTTATTAATGTGATTCTCTAGTTAAATACATTATTTATGATGATTTATTTTACAATAATCCCATGAGCATTAGAGAAATATATAAATACAATATTAAATATGCCCATTTTGATGTGTTTTAATGCATAGCCATGGGGTAACATTTAAATTCAAGAAAATTTATCACAAAAAGTGGAACTTTCAAAATTTAAAATGAGATGAATAGGATATGATATGAGATATTTTTCTACATAAGAACATGTGCAATATATTCTATGAGGAAAATTTTTTAATGGATTTATACTAATTATGTTTATGGTATGAATAAAACTATTTTCGGTGATGAATTCAAGGTTAGGATTAGTTTATGTCAAAAAAATAGCCACATCAATAGTAGTATAAAAATTATATTTAAATAAGAAGTAAAATGACGGTGTTTTTAATTTAATTTTTTATTATTTTCTTCAAATTTGGTGTGTATGTGAAACTACATAAATTATGGATGAAAAAGTAAATTATGTAAAACATGAATTAAAACTAGGTTTAAGACATAAGTTATGGATGATTCCACATCATTATTAGTGTATCTGTCTACATTAACATCCTCAAATAATTACACATAATTACACATAATTAATAGTATACTTGTACCTAAGAAACCATTCTAATAACATGAAAGTGTAGAATCACTAAAAAATATTTTTTCTATGCTTGAAATGGATAATTTATAACATGATTAGTGTGGTATATTTCATTTCTTATAAGATGATGTAGAGTTGTGATTGAGTTGGATTGCATAAGGTATAAACATGGAACATAGATATGAAAATGAAATTTCATGAATGATACAATTATGGAGTTTTGATTTATTTGTCATCCACAATAATATAGGTATAAACCCTTGTAAAACTGTCTATAATAAAATAATTGAAATAATTTTATACTTATTTCCACAATCTAGGTTTGATTAAATTTAGATAGATAGAATATATATCTCAAATAATTTGGATACATTACATTAATTTAGCCTAAGAATAGTAGTCATGCATTCATGTATGAAGGATCCAATTAAGGACTAATTAATCATGTAGTAAAATAAAAAACCCCAAACTATATAGTATAAAATCAATAAAGTAGTAGAATAATGATATGATCTTTATTGATTCATATTCAAGAATGAATTGTAATTCACTACAATGTTATTCCAACAAGCTATACCTTAAATATTTTGATTGTAAACATGTCAGTATTAAATTTTAATAATATTACAATAAAACTAAATTTTTAATATGATTTCATTCTCTCATGATCATGCCCCCTTTCCAAATGATTATGAACAATATTTATATATCAATCTCAATCTTTGTGAATGATCATAGTTGGCCACAAGTTTTAACAATTCATAATATCTTGATGAAGCATTCAATTGGATACACATATAGGTAAAAGATCCCAAATTGAATGAGGTGATGGAAAACATGATGTGGTCAATATTAAAAGTAGTCCTACGTCTAATTAATCATGTGATGTTTTCATTTACCTATACAAACTTCATAAATTTTCCATAACCCTTGAATAGTGTAATTGAGTGCTAGTTACCAAGATTGCTATGGATCAAAAACCAAGTTATGTATTTATAATGATCAAAATATTCTTAAAAATGAATATGAAACTAAAGTATCATGCTAGAATATATGTTTTGATTCACAAGGTGAGATATAGAACTATGGTAATATTAGTATCTATAGTGAATAACTAATGATTGGAAACATATAATGTAATGAAATAACATGTAAAATAGAAGAATATGATAGGAAATATGCTATAAATAATTGATAATAAGTAAGAATAACAAGCCACTTCGAGGGAGAAAACCTATGAATATCTCCAATGAAAATATAATTTGCAATATGATGATGGAATTTAAGACTCACTACTTCCTATATATACCTTATTTATGCCTAGGATATCACCCAAGATGTATTAGATAGCCCTATGTAATTCTTGATGGGGGCGCAACCTGAGACTTAGAAAATAACCCACAGATAAGAGAATAATTTTATTATTCAGAAAATGGAGTTTCTTACATTCAGAGGATCTCAAATCCCCAAGTTCTTACAACACATGCAAGTTACAGAAAGCTACAGAATAACCCTTTCGCAATATGTGAGCTTGTCCCCAAATAGTTACCCAAAAAATAGAAACCTGCCCATATATAGAACTCCTCTATAGTTTGGAGCCAAAACAAGATTCAAATTTGAGTTTAGGCAGTTTGGCGCCGAAAAATTACAACTTGAAGTTCAAATTTCAAAAGAACATTGCAATTGTATCTTCTAGAAAGTGCGCCAACTTCCCGGGGCCATAACTTTTGATCCGGGACTCCAATTCACGAACCGTTTGAACTGTTGGAAAGGTCACGAAGTCAACAACGCGGTCAAAATTTTCTACACCAATTTTGGCAAGTTTTGGGGCCGATCCGGGAACTCTAAGTGCCTCAAATCTCACTCGGAAGATTTTCAGGTGCAAATCTGGGAATCTAAAACTACAATATCTTTCCACCCAGGAATAGAAAATAAAAACCGTAAATTGGGAATTTCATTATGACGAAAAGGGTATCCAAAAATGTAAAAAACTCTAAAAACTGAGAAACTTGAAATTTAACTATTTTTGGGTGATGCAAGATTGCCCTTACACCACTGGATGCTCCTACATCAATTCTTAGGGTGGCCCAAATAACTAAAAAATAATATAATAATGATAACATGAATTAATTATGAGTTACAATAGCTACAAATTGACTATTCATAACCCTATGTACACTAATATTAAGGGCATAGCATTCCCCCTCTTCAAAGAGACATTATCCTAAATGCTAATTGTATAAACCTAAAATTGGTCTAGAGAAAATTAATTAAATACAAGTTATTTAATTAATAAATCTTTAATTCTTCTACTTATAAATAAATTGACAAATTTATTTATATAGTTCACTTTCTTAAATTCTTCTTATTCTAAATCATTTTCTTCATGTTTTAATTAAATAAAAAACATTAATTAGTTAGTTTTATTTAATTAACTCCCTCTTATTAAATTATAATTTTAAATTTGAATTTGGTCACATTTCTACTAACTTCTCATCTTCCACCTCATCATGTGTCTCATGAAATTAAATATTCTTAATAGTTAAATTGGCATTTGTCTCAACAAATCCTAACCAATTTGGAGACACTTGGCTCTTCCCTCCATTTGATTCTTCTCCACACTTGGCAATTTGTTCTACTAAAGGGAACACTCTCCTTGATTCTCTCTAACCTCTTCATCCTCCACCGTTCATCTCTCCAGATTGAATCCGGATTGTTGAATCCTACCACATAGGCTAATGCCTTGGAGAAATCTATAAATATAGCCTCATTTACAACATTTCATAGGGAGAATTGAGCGTAAGTACATTTTGCAGAAATTTCATTAGCATTGTTATCTTAGCATATTAGCATTGAGCATTTAGCACTTGCATCTTAGCATTATTTAGTTAAATCATGGATTTATCATTAGCTGCATCTTAAATTACTGTAGTTGCATCATAGCATTATTAGGATCTTTGAATTATTATGTACAACATATCATTTAACAATCAATCATGTAGAAGGGTTTATTGCATTTTTAGCATCTCGTTCTTTAGGTTGTCATTTGACAAGTCATGTGCATGCACACAATCTGAGAGCCATAATGACTTGAAAAATCCTTGGAGCTAGAGGAAAATGGGACGACATTAGAGAGTTTATTCTTTCAATTTGATTAGATTGTTATTTGAATTCTCTAATATAACATTTCATTGATTGTGTTGTATTGCTTGTTTATGCACTCACATATTTTATACACATAAATTTTCTTAATATTTAAATTGGAATTTATCTCAACAAATTCTAACCAATTTAGAGATACTTGGCTCTTCCCTCCATTTGATTCTTCTCCACACTTGAATATTTGTTCTACTAAAGGGAATACTCTCCTTGATTCTCTCTAACCTCTTCATCCTCCACCATTCATCTCTCCAAATTGAATCCAGGTTGTTGAATCCTGCCACATAGGCTGATGCTTGGAGAAATCTATAAATACAACCTCATTTACAACATTTCATAGGGATAATGTAGCATAAGTACATTCTGCAAAAAATTCATTAGCATTTTTATCTTAGCATATTAGCATTAGCACTTTAGTATTTGCATTTAGCATCACTTAGTTTGAATCATGGCTTTTCCATTAGCTACATCTTAATTTTTGTAGTTTCATCACATCATTTCATTATCAATATCATAACATTATCACAATCTTTTCATAATCACCCACAACATATCATTTTAGCAATCAATCATGTAGAAAGGTTTATTGCATTTATAACATCTCATTTTTTCAGGTTGTCATTTGACAAGTCATGTGCATACAGACAATCTGAGAGCCACCATAATGACTTGAAAGATCCTTGGAGATAGAGGACAATGGGATGACATTAGAGAGTTTGTTCTATCAATTAGATTGTTATTTGAATTCTCTAATATAATTTTTCATTAATTGTGTAGTATTTCTTGCTTTTTCACTCACATATTTTATACACACATAAATTTGATGCCCATCGTGGGGCCCAACCCCGCTTTTAACATTTTCTGGAAATTTTTTGTTCACAAGTTTGATCGTGAATTTCAATGTAGTGCACTCGAAGCATATTTTAGCGCATACACTTGCTCTTTTGGCACATCTAGTCTTTGTTTCAGTGCATCGGTTTGCTCTTCTAGCGCATTCAATTTATGTTTCAACGCATACATGGGATATTTTAGCGCATTTGGCTTCTCTTCTAGTGCATACAGGACTTTCGTTTTCATTTTATGCTTTCCAGAATAGTACATTTGGGGTGTCTATTAGTGAATCTAGTGAATCTTTTAGCACATATGGTCTCTGTTTTAGCGCATCTTTCTTTATTTGTAGAAACTTAAAATTATAGAAGCTAATTGAGATCTTTCTGTTTTGCAGATACTCTAAACACTATCAAAGACAATTATCTAAAACTACTAATGGTGTTTGCAGGGGCTAGGGTTATTATTTATTTCCTTTCATTAAATTAGGCATCTAGTTTAATTAGGAGGTTAATGAACACCATGTATGTTGCACTTGTAAAGTGATAGGCCTATGCTCTCCCCTTCACTGGCGTGACTAGAATGCCAAACTCACTCTTTCACTTATTGCAATAACACATTTAGAAGGCTTGCCATAGTGGGAAAAAAGTACTCACCCTACAGGAATGACCTAAGTGGGAGTGGCTAAAGCCAATTATTCCAACCCATTATAATCAAATGTGATTGCGAGGAAACTCCCAATCAATAGTAGTGTCCATTGATAACCATCCCCAAAGCCTTTGTTCTAAAGGTTGGGAGGTCTCCTGAGGGATTTTATCATTTTTCTGCACCGAACATAAACCCTTACTAAGAAATTTAAGTGTAGTAGCCAGTTGAGTCATTTTTTGAACATTTTTAATATTCAGAGTGCAAGGGGAGGGAAGAATCTGCCCCCAAGATACTCACCATATAACTACCACAGATTACTGGCCAAAAGTGGAGGATTTGACTTTGGTCAAGACCCGAGAAAGCAAAAAACATGAGCACCCTCTAGGGGGTGACACGACTGTGTGAGCTGACGTAGTTCTAAGATGTGGGTTGGGTAAAAGCACAAAGCTATGTCACACTTTCAACCAACTTATTAGCACAACTGAATTTAAGTATTTCTAACTAAAAAACAATTTTGGTTAAACATATGATCTAGTAAGATTCACTCTAGCTAAGTTAGATACTTCCACAACTTTTTCAACTAAAATTGTTGGCTAAAAATATATGGAGCGTCACTTTGAGTCTAATTTACCAAAAAATTAAAATTATTTGAAAATCTTGAAGTTTCAATAAATCCTACTAATGTAAATAACATTTAAAAAAAAAAAAACCCTTTTGTAGATTCATAAGTGTAGTTTTCAAAAATATACTTATTTTAATAGTTTAATTATTTTTTATATTTTATTTTATATTTTTACTAAAAGTAGGTTATCAACACAAAACATTAGGTTGATTACCATGCCAAGGAGAAATACTAAAACTTATTAAAAAAAATAAAAAAAATATAATGCACTAGATAAAAGAATCTATTGCAAGATGGTATAATTTTTTTTCCATTTTAGATAAATATTTAATATGAAAGTTGACGTCTAGTAGAAACAACTATTTTTTTATTCATGCACATTTTAATATTTATTTAAAAATATATATTTATCAAAATTGGAAAAAAATATATCCATGCACTAAAGTTTCAAGTTATAAATACACAAAAAAAAATTGAAAAAAAAAAAAATTACTATAAAAAGTTTGACATCTCATGCAACTTCATTTTTCAGCATTTTATCAGCAACTAAATAATAGTGTTAATTTATTAAAAAATATTTTAAAATAATTTTTAATCTTTAAAAAAAAAATACAAACATAAAATATACTAAAAATACATATCTTACTAGTTTGCATCATTTCAAAGTTCAAAACATATATTCCATTTTTTAGTGATTCAAGTTTAAAAGTTGGATCAGTGTTGGTTGTTTCCTTTGTAAAGTGTGACATAGCTTTGTGCTTTTACCCAACTATGATATTATAAATGAACCTTGACATTAGAAAGTGACTTATCTATTTGCTATTGTTTAATACCTGTGGAAATCAAAGGGATCAGACCAGATCCTTGAACATACACTTAATGTTTAGATCATAGGGTGAAACAATTTTTTTACAACATTTTTATGTGTTTGAAATTATTTTTCAAGAGATCATCCATTAGGAACAATTAATTCACATGGTCCACAAATAAGAAAACCAAGTAAACTTACTATTCAAAAGATCTTTCATCCATAAAACACCTAATTCACAAAGTTGAAAACAAAAAAACTAGACAAATTTTCAAAAACGGTGACCATTTCTAGTTTAGTGCATTAGCTTCTTGTTTTAGCGCATCTGGCTCACTTTTCAATGCATCCAACTTATTTTCTAGCACAAAAATTCCCTATTTCAACACATTGAGCCCATATTTTGGTGCATCTAAGTTCTTTTCTAGCGCATTTAGCTCATACTCTGGCACATCCATTTTCTGTTTCAGCACATCCATCAAACATTTTAGCACATTTAGGCCATATTATGGAGCATTTGTCCCCTCTTCCAGCACATTTGTAATCTATTTAGTACATTTACTTGATACTCCCACAAAGAGCTAAGTTGAACGTCTATCAGATAACGTGAACCATATTTAGGGGTAGTCTAGCACATCTCTGGTCTATTTTAGCGCACTCATTCCATCTTCCAGCACATCTAGGGTCTTTTCTAGTGCATTGGCTTCATCTCTCAACACATTTAGCCCAAGTTCTAGTGCACTTTACCTCATTTTCCAACACATTAGCTTTCTATTCTAACACATATAGGGGGGTAGTCTAGTGCATTAGGGTTATTTTCTAGTGCATTTAGCTCATCTTCCAATGTATTCATAGTCTTTTCCAACGCATTCATCAAATCTTTTAGCATATAAAATTTCCTATTCTGGCACATATAGGGAATAGTCTAGCATATCCAGGATGTTTATTAGTGCATATGTACCATCTTTTAGTGCATCCATCTGACTCACAAATAGAGAGCTAATTTGAACATTTGTCAAATAATTAAAACTAGATTTAGGGATCCTTTTCAGAGAAGAGTTTATTCCTCATTCAAACATCAGTTTAAACTTGAAGAAACTAGATTTTGGAAGTGAAATTCCATCAACTAAACTTGGATCAAACCATATTAAAGTGCCTAAATCATCAAACCTATCTCTAATTGTTAGCTGAGTTTCATCATCAGGATCTATCAGCCTTCATCATGAAACAACACGCTACCATCAAATTTATCACCTTAGTCTCATCAATAGAATCCATCATTCTATTTGACTTAGGTATCTCCTTGGCACTCTTAAAAAAAGATCAAAGTATAATAAACCTTTATCACTGGTATGCCCATTTTAACAAGATCTCAAAAACAAAAACTCAAAGAACAAGAAATTGAAACACAAACCACCATGGAAAAAGGTGAAGAAAATCCATTTCACAGATTCGACCAACCTAAAAATGATTAAATCACTGATGAAGAAATTCAACACACTCAACAAGACCCTAAATTCCACAAGTTCATGGAAAAGGTTTTAGAAAAAGATGGAGAAAAATAGTTTTTGATGTTGGCAAACCAAGGTGTGAAACTACCAACTGATTTTGATGTCAATCAATTAAAAGTAGCTACCAAGAGAACTGAGGATGATTCATGAACAACAAATCCTATGAATGCTTTAACCCAAAAAATGCAAAACCTCTAATAGCAGATCCAAGACATGCAAAGAGGAAACACAAAAAGATAATTTTTGCAAGACATCTTCCCTTATCCTTTTGATAGAAGTTTGGGTGGCCATTGCATGGAATGGTTTTCAAAACTCCCACCAGGTATTAGGTTCTTTGAAGAGCTGATCAATAAATTTGTCACTCAATATTCCTACAACATCCAACACGAGATAACCATGAAGGATCTTTGCAACACAAAACAGAAAAAGAGTGAACCATTCCTTATATTTTTACAAATATGGAGAAGATTGTTTGCTAGATATACTCGTCCTATACCCGAAAAGGAAAAGATGGAAATATTCATTGATAATCTAAATGATGAGATGAGCTATAGACTCAAATTGCAATGTCCACCCAACTTTGAGAAGATGATTGAAAATGGAATTAAAATTGAAGAATCCTTGGTTAAAAGAGGAGTATTAAAAATCTATAATGAAGGAACTCAACAAACCCCTCCAATCATTATAACAATAATGAGAAACCCAAATTTTGGCAAAGAAACAAAAATGTTGGTAACAATGATGGTGTAGCTGAAACACATAATGCAAAATCAGCCTTCAATCTATCAAGAATTACACCCAAGACCAATCAAAACACCAATCAAAATAGAAATCAACAATACTGAATCTAAACCACCACCATATCGAACACCATTAAATCACAAAAAAAATTACACCTTTGGGACAGTCACTTGAATCAACATTGAAATAACTTCTTGCAGCTAAACTCATAACATCACTAGAGGCACAAGATTGGGAACCACAAGTTAAACCATCATGGTGGAATGATGCACATTACTGTGAATTTCATAGAAACAAAGGTCATTAAACAAATGATTCCATGCAACTAAAACATATGGTGCAAGATTTGATAGATAGAAAGGAAATATTGATTGAAGAACCTACAACAAATACTAATCATGGAGCATTAAAAAATCCTTTACCCAACTACGAAAAAGGGAATCCTCTTCAACAAACACTAAAGGGAAAAATGTGAACTATGTCTATGATACTACCATTCTTAACATTTTTGTAGTTGATAATCAAAGTAATGTCACCAAAATCAAGAATAAACAAGACAACCTACCAGTACCAACTAATTTGGAAGTTTTTCAATTGCAAGCCATGGTGGGACATTTGACTACACCCCATTGTTTATCATTCTTAGAAAACAATGATGCATCCCTCACTCATCCACATAATGCTCCACTTCATATTGAGGTTTTAATCCATAAACATCTAGTCAAACATGTTTTAATAGATGAAGGAGTTGGTCTAAATATCTTCACATTAAAGCTTATCTAGGAATTGGGATATTCAGAAAGTGTAATAGATTTTAGTAAAAATATTACCATGAAAGAATATGATGAAGAGGAACACTCATCTAAAGGATGAATTACTTTACCAATTAGAGTTGGCCCTATGGTGAAGGGTGTGGTTTGCCAAGTCCTTGATCTACCCTTGACCTATAATATCCTCCTTGGAAGACCTTGGATTCATGAAATGCAAGCAGTATCCTCTACATACCATTAGTTTATTAAATTCCCACAAAATGGAGTTGAAATCATAGTACAAGGAGATCCTAATCCTTTCATGTATGGACATAACCTAAGCCCTAAAGTTGAAATCCCAATCTTTTGCAATCATGAAGCACCTTCTTCTCAAACATATGTTGATCCTGAATCCTTCAAAGCATCCACTTCAGTTATTGCAATATCAAATCCCAAGGTCCAAATCCATGATCTGGGATGTGGAGAATACCATTTGGATAATTTGCTCGCAAAAGATATTGCTACTATCGTTGAGAAGGGTTAGACTTCCAACAATGATGTCAAAATAGCTATAGAAGGAATGCAGAAAGATGATTGTACTTGGATTGAAACCTTTTTGGATCTTGATGATACACCTACCTTTTCCATAGCTACTTCCCCTCAAGCTTTTCATACCTATGATAACCCCCTATTTGACGAGGATATTTATGATAACCCACTCTTTGATCATGACCTCGCTGAGGATATCCCACCATCATTCTTCCATCCCATCTACCCTAGGCTAGGATATGAATCTCCTATTGTTTTATCTACCAATCCATATTTCCAAGTCAATAAGGATGTGCAAGCCTCCTTTGATGTTAACAACACCAAAAATGATAGTATCAAAGACTCCATTGATGGCATTGCCACTCCCATTTGTCCACTAAATATTTTTCTCACTTTTCCTATTTCATCCATCTCGCCTATGTCCATCCACCTTGTAGATATGGATCAACAAGTATCACCTAAAGAAAATATAAAGGAGGTAATTCAAGAATCAAAGGTAAAAGTGCCTTTTTCAAATGGAGATCCAGAATCAAAAGAAAGCATGCAAATAAAAAAAGATCTAGACAAGTCCCTTAGCCAAAATAAAAGGCTATTGGAAAAATCAAAAACAAAAAAGGATCTAGATAAGTCCCCTAGACAAAATAAAAATCTATCGGACAAATCAACAATAAAATTCAAAAGTGAAAGTAAGCAAAATTCGATCTCCAAATATGCCTCTCCCTCAAAAATCACTGGGGGAATCAATAAAAGAAGAAAATAAAAGAGAGAACTTGTTGATCTAAGGTCTCCATCCATGTTCACATATCTGTCATATCATTACACCTCCCTTGGTGATGTCTTTCAATGTGTCTTTGATGACAACCCCTTCACGTACCATAACTCATCGGTTACCCAAGCTCCATTTCGTCTAAAGCTTGATGGCCCATGTAGTGTCCACATTAGAGATCCTACCATAACATCTTTTATCTATCACATCTATCATCCTTCACACTTGCCACTCACACTACTTATTCCAATCGGGTCCTTTCATCCAACACGGTCATTCACACAGGATCGAGGCATTGTCAAGGTAGTCTATGGATCTGGAGCATATTAGTTATCTACACCTAAAGGGGACTTGTTTGAAGAACCCATCAACAACCTTCATCTCAAGAGGTTTTACACATAACTCATCCAGTGCATAGTAAAAAAGTCAAAAAAGAAAAAATAAAAATAAAAAGTCAAAAATAAAAAAAAATCAGAAAAAGTCAAAAAAATCCAAAAAAGAAAAAAGGAAAAAATACAAAAAAGAGTGAAAAATAAAAAAAATCATTACCTTGATGAAAACCTAGCAAACACGCATCTTGGTAACAACAAAAAAATCATAAAATATAAAAAAGTGCAATAAAAACAAGTAGTGATAACTTGGCAACAGGCGTTATTATTGATAGATTATCTTTTCCATCTATTGTCACATGTGTCAGTTGTCTGCTTTTCACTGTCACCATGCCTGATCATTGAAGGAACAACATGTACATATATGGGCATCGTGGTCATGTATCATCTTGGCTTGGTTATCATTGTGCATAATTTGCAATAAATGGTTGGTTTCTCATTGGGTACAAAATCCTGAACTCACTGGGGGAAACCTACTTTGAGCTTAAAACAACACACAAACAATAGTCAGACAACGTAGCAAACACAACAATCATGAAACTAAAACTCAACATTGAACATCAATCATAAATTTTAAACATCAACCATCCAAATCAACAACACGATTAGTCAAAACAAATCTAAATGGATGATACTCTTTTTGAAGCATGATTTAATCACTTTAGCATGAATGTTCAACTGTTGTATTTGTATTTTTGTTATCATTTCTCTGGAGAAAGTCAAGGATGTCATGGACTAGAGGAGCTAGGAAGGAGAATGATTTTTCTTTGTCTGTTGTCTATGAGTTAATCATTACTACTGTGTAAATTGTCACAGGATGTGCTCTACAAAGTATCATTGATGACATTCCGAATTTGTATAGGAAAAGGATTAACTCTTGTCTATTTTATGCAAGCAATACTTAGGTCATCTCGGTTCAATTATGCCGAGATGCTTGTATTAACTTGCAATATAAAAAATCAATGGAAGTTGTACTCAAGTCATCATGGTCTAATTATACCATCGATGTTTGTACTAACTTTCAACATATTAAAAGCTCAATGATGATACCAAGCACAACAAATTGGCTGACAAAATGACAACATTGCATATTTAGTTTTGCATGGTTAAGATAGATTGCATCCATATTAGTTTTGCATTTGCATTTTAGATTTCTCCAAGGTTGGAAAATTTTAAAATGATTTTATCTCTCATCAATGGATTGACTACATTTGAAATTAAAAAAAAAAGATCATTCACATAAAGTTGCATAATCATATCGTACATACATTAGGAAACCATTATCATATCATACATCCATCCATGTATTAGGTCATATATTTGCATTAGAAAAATACAAAAATAAAAAGCCTTACATTTCATTTGCATAATCACATTCATCTCATATAGCATAAAAGCATCATCCATAAAACATATAGAATCATAAACCATGCATCATCATTTCATTTTTTCATCCATACATAACCATGGCATAATCATAAAAACATCACATAACATATATAACAAAAATCAAATGCATCCATCATAAAATCATATGGACAACACGTAGATCAATAATTATCAGCTGCATCTCATATATAATCTCAAAATAAATGTCAAGTGTACAATGATATTATAAAATGTGGAGAGATACATCATCAAAAAATGGCAGAGTAATCATCATGTCTCTAACTGAAATAAATGTATACATCATCGAGTCTCAAGCACATCAAAGGTGAACATCAAAGCTATGTGATGCTCCCCCTAGACATTGCTAGCCTCACTGAACCTCCTGTTGCACCACCTGATCGCCCTGCACCTACATCTCTCGAAGGTGGCCCAATCACACCCTTACTCATGGTCCACGAATGAATGTGACCTAATCTAGCACTAACCAACTGAGCATAGCTAGGGGCACATCACTCTAGAGGAACTTCCTCATAATACCAAAGTCTGTAATACTTGGCCTCTCTAGCTGAATGTCAAACCTCCCTTAGCATGTACCCTGTGGTGGTCCCATTGGCAACTTGTTGTAACCTCTTAGCTAAGGCATCCACTTATTTTCATCTCTATCTAGTCTCATCTCTCTCTACTATCAGGGAGGTGATCTGTGTCTATTCTTGTGACTATGCCTATTCCTATATCTATGCCTGGGCCTGTGTTAGTTGTCCTTGTAAAGTCTGCACCTATGCCTATAAAGCAACTATCTGAGCATGTTGCTGATGGGAGGGAAAATGAATCTGAATCTGCTGTAGACCTATAGATACTATTAATCTCCTCCTCCAAGCCACTCTGACATCCAGTACCAGTCCAACTCCACCTACATCTCCCCCATCTCCATCCCATCCATCACCACCATCTCCCTCCTACTCATCTCCATCTCCTCCATCTCTCCTCCATCTAGGTGCATGCGGCCAACCCTCTCATCAACATCTAAGGCTAGTACAAGCTCCTTTGGGCTGGATATCCTTGAGAAAGGATGTGTAAAGAAATATTGTGCATAATCATTGGTCATCAGCAAATCTGTGATCTCTGGATGGTACTCCCAAAGTTGTGGCTGTAATCCAAAATACTCCTGACAGGCAGCATCATATGATAGGGAGGGTCTCCACTCTAGAATATCATGTCACCTCCAAGCATATAAAGCATATCCCTGGGGCATAACCTACACTCTGTCATACTATTGAAGCACCCTCATAACCAAGAATCTCTCGATCACATATGGTATTTTCCAAATTAGGTATCTAGAAGAGAAAACATAAGGCATCTCAATGTCATCCTCTGGCCACTGCTCATAGTCTAAATATGACCACCATGTGACCATCTCTAGATCATCCAACACTCGCTGCCAGTACTCCAATTTTCCTAGCTTGTGTTGGAAAACTGAACTTGTATATCCAAAGACATAGGGTCTCCCAACTAGATGATCTCTATCTACAATAGGTTGAGTGACAACTATGTGCTCCCATGCCCAAATCTGCAGTAATGTAATCCCAACTGATAGACTCACAGCTCCAAGATAGACCACCTGATGTAAATCATGGTATAAATGTGTTAGCATGTAGGATCCCCAAGCATATCTGATCCCCTATGTAATCATTCTCTCCAATATCCGGCCCCATCCAACTGGTAGTCCTTTCGAACTATTGTTGGGATATAGAAAACCTCCAATGAATCAAGTGAGAAGACATGGTAATGGTTGATACAACGCAACCATCTCCCACCATGGGATCTCATATCTGCTAATCTCGTCATCATGGAAAATCCTCCTCAGTGCATCAATCCCTCCTTGCTCTATGTGATTGTAAACCACTAGCTCACTGACAACAGGAATCCCCAAGATACAATACACATCCTCTGGCGTAACTATCATCGCACCAATGGTTAAATGAAATGTGTTGTGATCACTATGACACCTATCAGCCAAAGTAGTTAGAAGTCTCTTGTTGAACCTATACTAGGGCATATCCATCAAAGATGATAACCCACATCACGTAATGATATCTAAATTAGCCTGCACTAGCTGCGGAATCATGTCCCAGGTCTTCGGGAATTGCTCCCGAGATTGAAGAATCCTAAAATCCTCCTATAATCATAACATATCACAAATCAACATATTATTAAACAACCTATCAATCAATCTAATAAGCTTAAATGATATTTTCATCAAATCTCATAGAGCATCTATCACTGATCCTTACCTATCATGAGGTTAATCATCATCTGTCCTATCATTGATTCTCACCTATCATGAGATCAATCAATCAACATCACCAAGCATTATCAAAACATCGGCTAACATGATCATCAAACATCAAAATGAAGGAGAACAATCAAAATTTCATCAACTTGGTGTAAATGCGCTAAAACAGTGCTTTTGTGCTCTAAAAACACAAATGAGCTAGAAAATTTCATCTATGCGCTAAATCATGACCCAAATATGCTAAATTACCCAATGCGCTAGAGAAATCACTTTATGCGCTAAATCATGCCCTACATGCACTACATCTCTCTATGTGCTAAATCATTCTATCAATGTGCTACTATGTGCTATCTATGCACTAATTCTTTGAATGTGATAAAAGATCAACTAAATGCACTAAAAATCATCATCTATGCACTAATCTACCCTATGTGCTAAAACAGTAACCCAAAGCACTATATTGGACCCTAAATGAGCTAAAACATGTTAAACAAATTTCAAAACTTGAAAAATGCAGGGAAAACAACATTCAAACTTCATGAAGAGGTTTCTTCGAGTACGTATCGGAGGTCCATATGTGGTCGGGTGGTTGTGACATCAAACTCGCTTGAATCGGTGGGTTTGGAATGGGATCACCATTTTTCTCAATTTCTCTAATCAACTCAATCTCCAAAATGTAAATGAACTCAAATGATCTTCTTTTTCATCTTTTTACCTTTTTAAGGGATAATTAAGTGGGATTCAAGTGGGATTGTTTTATTTTTTTAAACTAGGGCATCAATTAATCAAATGGAAGGATCATTATTATTTATCAGGAGATAAATCATTTCAACATCATAAAATTTGAAAATCATCAGAAAATCATAAAAAATTCAAATATTTCAAAAAATTCAAAATAAAATTCTAAACATTAAAAAATTTCCCAATCTATCTCCTGAGGGGGCATATATCCATTATCACTTGAAAATCAATGTCTGAGGCATATCAAAAATTTTATTAGCACTGTCAAATCTTTCTTTGAAGTAATGTGTCACAAACACATCACTTCAAAGAGGGAAAAAATGTATACACCTAAAATTGGTCTGGAGAAAATTAATTAAATACAAGTTATTTAATTAATAAATCTTTAATTCTTCTAATTATAAATAAATCAACAAATTTATTTATATAGTTCACTTTCTTAAATTCTTCTTATTCTAAATCATTTCTTCATGTTTTAATTAAATAAAAAACTTTAATTAGTTACTTTTATTTAATTAACTCCCTCTTATTAAATTCAAATTTTAAGTTTAAATTTAGTGACATTTCTACTAACTTCTCATCTTCCACCTCATCATGTGTCTCAAGAAATTAAATATTCTTAATATTTAAATTGGCATTTATCTCAACAAATTCTAACCAATTGGAGACACTTGGCTCTTCCCTCCATTTGATTCTTCTCCACACTTGGCAATTTGTTCTACTAAAGGGAACACTCTCCTTGATTCTCTCTAACCTCTTCATCCTCCACCGTTCATCTCTCCAGATTGAATCTAGACCATTGAATCCTACCACATAGGTTGATGCCTTGGAGAAATCTATAAATATAGCCTCATTTACAACATTTCATAGGGAGAATTGAGCATAAGTACATTCTATCGAAATTTCATTAGCATTGTTATCTTAGCATATTAGCATTAGCACTTTAGCATTTGCATTTAGCATCACTTAGTTGGAATCATGGCTTTATCATTAGCTACATCTTAAATTCTATAGTTTCATCACATCATTTCATTATCAATATCATAGCATTATCACAATCTTTGCATAATCACCCACAACATATTATTTTAGAAATCAATCATGTAGAAAGGTTTATTGAATTTACAGCATCTCATTCTTCTGGTTGTCATTTGACAACTCATGTGCATACACACAATTTGAGAGCCACCATAATGACTTAAAAAATCCTTGGAGATAGAGGACAATGGGATGACATTAGAGAGTTTGTTCTTTCAATTAGATTGTTATTTGAATTCTCTAATATAATGTTTCATTGATTGTGTAGTATTTCTTGCTTTTGCACTCACATATTTTATACACAAACTAATAAAGTATGGATTCTTTTGAATGAACTCCTTGTCCTCCCATGTGGCATCTTCAACTGGAAACTTCTTCCATTGGATGAGATAATTAGTGAGTTTTCTAGTCCTTAACTTCTTTGTGCACATTTTACAAATGAATTCTAGTTCCAATATGTTTCTTCATTCTTCATCAAGCTATGGTAATATTGTCTAAGTGGGGATATTATTCCCATTTACCTTCTTCAAATGGGAAACATGAAAAAATAGATGTATATTTGTTGTTGGTGGCAACTCTAGCTTGTAGGAAACACTACCTACTTTTGCATGATTTTGTATGGGACATAATATTTAGCAGACAACTTATTGTTCTTTTTCTAGTGGTTCAATGAATTTTTCTTATAAGGCTATAATCTCAAGAAGACCTCATCCCCATATTCAAAACTTATTTATGGTGTAGGAGCATCCAATGGTGTAATGGCAATCACGCATCACCCAAAAAATATCTTATTTTCATTTTTTTTGTAGTTTCCTTAGTTGTTTTGGGGCCCATGGTGATTCATGCAGCCTTTGGGGTAGTTAGAAGTCTAAAACAACCAAAAATAGTCACCTGCTATTTTTAGTAATTTGGCCTATTTGGTTCCTATGGACATGAAAAATTCAGCCCAAGGAGTGAAAAGAGAAAGTAATATTTTTGGTGAAAGAATCATCTCAAAATCCTGTACCATTTGGGAGATACTAAATTTTCATCCCAAGGAATTTCTCTAATGAAGTTTGTAACTAAAAATTCCCTTTGTAGCCCCAAAATAGGGTGCAAAATCTTTGATCTTTTAGATTTGGTGAAAGATGGTTGTAGATCTCTTTGCAAGATTTTCAACAATATATTACAATTGAAAATATAATGGTCAAATCAAAAAGTATGACCCTGTAAAGTTATAAATATATAAATATAGAATATAAAAATTAATTAACTTCTAGAGTAGGAAATAGATGGTGGAATTTCTGGCACCAAAATGGGTTTACACCTTCCAGAATATTCTATGTCAGTTACACTTCTTGGATAAAGAGGGAGAATAAGGGTTACAAAAGAGAGCTCTAGTAGTGCATATTGTGGTTTCTGGCTTGTTGATTTTTGTAATGAGAAGGACCATATGGTTGTAGTATGTTATTTTCTAAGTATTGTAATTTCACTTCATCAAGATAATAGAAAGCAAGTGTTTCTTTCAACATTTTCTAGTTATCTTTTTTTTTAGTTGTTTGTGTATGGTTTTTTAAGGGGATTACCCTCATCAATTTCACTATGGTGTTGGTCTTCCTGCTAGCTAATTCAATTTTGTGCTATGGATAGATCCTCCTTGAGTCCTAAGAGTACCTATTGTTCATGAAGCAAGTGGTCCTCCACTTCCCAAATCTTCATGACACCTTCAATGATGATGTGATGGAAGGAGTCTAATATTCATATAGTTCCATAAGTGGAGACATATTTTATGAACTATGAAAGCAAGTATTATACCAGTGCCATATTGATAGTGGTATCAAATACCTATTGAGACAGTTTATGTATAGTGAAAGAGCATAGATATCCTTCCAAAACATTATTAAAACCCTTAATATTCCTATCATAATGATGGTGGTATGAAGAAATATGAGCCAATTGAGTACCCAAACATGATAATAATTTTTTCCAAAATTAACTAGTAAAGATAGGATCATGGTCACTATGAATAACCTTAGGTGTACCATGTAGCTTTTGTATATTTTCCAAAAAAAATTATTCCACTGTACTTGATGTAAAAGGATGTGATAATTTAATTAAATATGCATATTTAGTGAGGTGATCTACTACTCCCATGATGAAACTATTACCTTTATATTTCAGAATTCTTGTGATGAAGTCCATGGATACCTCTTCCCAACATTGACTTGGAATAACTAAGTGATGAAAGATACCTAATGATTTAATTGTCTCCCTTTATTTATTTTACAAACCAAAAATTTAACCACAAATTTTTGAACATCACCTTTAAGCCCTTCCCAAAAAATATATTTCTTTACTCAATGATTTTTCTTCAAAAATATTGAATGACCACCAATTGGATACTCATGAAGTTGTATGACAATATTGTGTTTAAGAGTGGAATTCTTGAAAATATATAATCACTCTTTATACCTAAAAGTATCTCCCTTCTAACAAAACCTATTTGAACCACTAGGATCACTCTATAATTGTTGAATAAGTTTAATTTTAGCAACACTATTCTTCCATTCTACTTTGGCTTTTACCACCCAATATTCTTGTAATATTGAAATTCCACACAACAAAGCTTCATATTTATCATCCTTCCTAGAAATTAAATTGACAACCTTTCTTATATACAATCTATAAGTCATATCCCAACATCTTAGTGACCCATTTTTTCTTCTCTTTACAAGATAATCCCTATTCAAAAAAAAATTAGGCTATCATGATCCATCTTAACTATAAGTGTCTACCCATTAGATAAGGCCTTCACTATTTTATTGCATGAAGAAAAAATATTTTAGGCTATCATGATCTATCTTAACTATAAATGTCTAATCATTAGATAAGACCTCCATTATTTTACTATATGAAGAATAACTAGCATTTCCTTCCCATAAATAGATTTGAGTTGATTCTTACCTTTTAATTTAAAACTCTCAAAAGCAATTGGCTGACCCTCTTACATGAGAATTTATCCTATACCATTTCCTAAGCATCACATTCCATAATAAAATCCTTGTGAATTATGGAATGTCAAGCATTGGAGTTGTACACATAGCCTCCTTCAATCTCTCAAATGTTGCATTAGTAAACTTGTTCCAATGAAAAGAATCTTTCTACAATAAACTTGTGAGGGGTGTTTATATATGGCCCCAATTATTCATAAATATTCTATAGTATCAAGTAAATCCCAAGAAACCCCTCAATTTGTTAATAGTTTTTGGAATAGGTCATTCCATGATAGCCTTAATTTTGTTAAGATCCACCTTTACTCCTTCATGTGAAACTATGTGTCTTAAATAATCCACCTCAATGACACTAAAATAACACTTGGATGGCTTAGCATAGAGTTGATGATCTTCGAGTAGTTATAATAATTGATCCACATGCTACAAGTGTTCTTCCCATGTCTTGATATAAATCAATATATCATCAAAAAACACTAATACGAACTTCCTCAAGAATTTATTAAAAGTAGAGTTCATCAAACTTGGAAATGTAGATGGTCTATTGGTTAGACTAAATGACATTACCAAAAACTCATAATGAGCCTCATGAATCCTAAATTATTTTCTACAAATATATTTTTCCTTAATACAAATTTTGTGATAGAATAGTCTAAGATCTAACTTTGTAACATACCTAGCTCCACTCAATTTATCTAGAAAATCTTCAATGAATGGAATAGGAAACTTATCTTTGATGGTGTAGAGGTTGATAACTCTATATTCTAGACACATGCACCAAGTCTCATCCTTATTATGCACTATTTCCATGAGCAAGGGGTACACTCTTTAGACTTGCTTGATAATTCCTGCCTCTCTTGTCAACAATCTTTCAATCTCACATTTTTTGTATATGTGGGTACTTGTAAGGCCTGATGTTAGGTGGTTGGCTCCTTGGAACTAGTTTTATGGAATGATCATTATCCCTCTTAGGAGGAAGTCCTTTAGGCATATTTCCAAAAGCCATTGAGTGACAATCAATAATTACTTGTAAATCTAGATTTGTGGGAGCATTAGATTGATAGGATTCTAATGAACGTATTTGGGCCACAAATCCATCAAATCCTTTCTTAAGAAACTTCTATATTTGATGAGAGCTTACTATTTGTGGGGACCTTTCCTTCAATCCTCTTATCTCTACTACATTTCCTTCTAATTGAAATATCATGAACAGTTCTTGGAAGTTCATCTCAATTGTTTCCAATGTAGTAAGCCATTATACTCTAAAAATAATATTTTATGCATCCATGTAGATAGCATTCATTGGGCTATCAAGGTGATAATTTCCTATTGATAACTTAATTCTATGGAATTTTCTAGAACAACTAAGAGTACCACCATCTACAATCAAGACTTGATACTCTGGAGCTAGATATATAAAATAATTTAAACGAGTAGCCAACTTTTTGTTGATGAAATTATGAGTACTACTCGAGTCAATCAACACTGTTATTTCCCACTTCTTTAAGAAACCCACTACCTTGATATTTTGTCAAGCAATAAAAATTGAAAGTGCATGAAAATAAATGATTGGTTAGGAATCATGTGATTCCTCATCTAACTCTTTTTCACCCTCTAATATTGGTTCATCCTCTTCTTCCTCACTTAGACCTTCAATATAGAATAATTCTATTTCACTACATTTATGCCCTTGACTATATTTGCTATCACAATTGAAATAGAACCATTTTTTTCTCTTGTCATTTTTTTGTGGGGTCAACCTAGTAGGTTGAGGAAGAGAAGGTTTTTAATATCACTTCTCTCTTATCACATTAACCCCTTTCTTTATAGCAATCACATACTTCTCCTCTACCCTTTGTGTTAACATAAAAGACTCTAATATAGAGTGAGGACTAAACATAAATACCTCATATTGAATGTGATCCTTGAGACCACCCAAAAATAAGTCATTCAAGTTCTCCTTGTAGGATTTAATGGTAAATCTTAACACCCCTAAGAATAGATGCTAGACCAAAATATCTTCCACAAGAGATATTGGAAAGAAAAAAATCTTTGACAATGGATTCAATATTACAAGATTGAATATGGTTGAATACACAAATTTACATGAGAGGCATTGGTTATAAAGGTAAGGTAAGAGATGGGATTAGACAAGATTGTGATATGTGTCTTGATCCTATCACATGAGACAACTAACTCATAACAACCTAGGATAAGATAAGATATAGAAATGACAACTAAGACTTGCAGAAGAAGGCTTATAACCTAAGTAAACTTAACATGTGAATATGTCCCCTAAGTCCCTAGTAAGGAAATTAACTAGGTACAAGATACTTATTCAAAACAACACCCCCCTTAAGTGTAACTTATCCCAAGAAGATTATTATGAAAACTATGCAAAGAGACTATGAAGATGAAGATGAAGACGGGTCTTAGCTACAAGACCATGTTAGGTACCCATTTTCAATTAAAATGCAATCTCTCACAAATAGAAAAAAAGAGAAAACCTAGTGGGACAAACCTCCTCTCCAAAAGAGAGAAAAGAAACAAATAAGATGATGTATGGAGGACTCAATAATACCCCCCAATTACTACATCCATCATGTATATACAATCAATAACCCCCCATAAGAGGGAAAAGGAGAGACAAGATATCCCCCCATAATGAAGAAGCTCCAATGTTGATGAAGAATGCCTGGAAATAAAAGATGACCCAATGTTTACAAGCAACACATCTTCCCTTAGGAAGAAAAAAATACATAGGATGATGAAGAAGCCATGCTATGTCGAACTAAAAGAAGGAAGGATGAAATATTAACATTCTACCTTTGAAAATTGATTAGAAGTCTCCAAGATTGAATAAGACGTAACATAACATGGTAAAAATCAACCAAGAAACATGACAAATCAAGAGAATGTAGAAAATTATGAATTTCAATATCCAAAGATAAATACGATGGGATAATAGTTGTGCTAAAAATATCATCAAAGAGGAGAGAAAACCACTAAAGTGTGTCCTCCAAATCTGTAGTATGAGAATCCACAAAAAATTTAGAAATCCCTATCAAATATTCATCCCATAAAGCAACATTTGAAAACTATGATCATCCCACTGAATAGAAGCACTACTAGATAAAAAAGTAGGAGGTGAAGGAGTAGGAAGCTCAACACTTGTCTCTAGAATACCAAGGTTTATATGACCAAACTTCTTTTCATAAACATGATTCACATTTGATGAATGAGTGTGATATTCATTCAAAGGAACATTATCATCAACTAAAGAAAAATGTGAAAATGAATAAAAATGAGATGAACACGATCAACCATTCTCATAGAATTGATATTCCTAGTCTCCAAGTGCCTTATGTAGACTCTATTAGGATTGAACTCAACTATCTTACCTTATCCACTATGAGTAATTTGATAAATAGAAAGGATATTTGATGTCAAGGAAAAAACACAAAGTACATCATCAAAAGCTCCTTCCCCCATGTCAATAGAATCCTTCCCATATTCCTTCATATATGTATTGTTACCCATAAAAATATTTGGTGAATTACAAGGCTCAAAAGAAGAGGATATATCCCTAGAAGATTCCATATTATGAGACACCCCTTAATCGAGAAGCTATCTATTAGATTAAGGACTTATAGAGGCCAAGAGTGCTTGTCCTTTCATTTTGTGTAGCCCAATAGTAGATCCTATATTCCCTAACTAAGATGATGAAGTTGCCTATTGAGATGGTGAAGAAGAAGAAGAAGACACTGATGAGTGTAACAAAATATTATTCTTTTAAAGAAGGTGTGTGAGTTCATCAATATTCTTACCATAACATCTATGCTCATCATGTACTCACCTTTTACAATATGAAAATTTTAACTTATTTTTATATGATTCCTTTTTAGAAGAGGTAGTAGACTTAGGAGTGCTATGTGAAGGTGAATATTTACCTTGCTCATTAGACTTGGGTTCCTTATTTTGCTTCTTACCTTTGCCACTTGAAATCTTTGGATCTTTTACAAGAAGAGTGTGATATTTGGAAGACTTGAATGTTCCCATGTGTGCCAAATTTTCTTGTTCCCTTGTGAATTGAGTTGAAAATTCATCAAGATAAGGCATTTTGTATGCATTACCAAGGAAATCCATTGTAGAATAATATGTAGAAACATGGAAATTGCTTGACAATTATTTTATCAATTTAAATGTCAAAATTATTGATGAAAATGAGATTCCCCCTACCCTTCTTTCATGAGGGAAATTCCCATAATTGTTAGGGGTAACATTGAATAATCAGGACCAAAGTTGGCAAGAATAGAAAGAATCAATTGTTTATCTTCTTTTGTGACCCCACTATTAGATAATTGTAGCCTAAGAGAATTGAGCTTAGAGAAGAAGTCTTTTATATTTTCAAAATTTGAAGGATTGAGACTCATAAGTTCATTATCCAACTTAAATTTCCTCATTTTATCTAGCTTACCAAAGGGACCCTCTAAGGTAGTCCAAATTTGATTAGGATATGTGTAATATGCAACATGATATTTAAGATCTAGAGAAATGGAAAAAAAAGAAGAGTACCAAGCACTTCATTCCTTCTATCAAACCATTTTCTTCTTTCTATAGCTCTTGTGAGTTCTTGATTTGTGCCAAATGTGATTCTTTGCAACTTTAAATTTAACAATAATATCTTCATTTGTGATTTCCATTCATGATAGTTATATGGAGTTAAAGGCACCACTTTTAGAAAATCCATGATGGAATTAAAAATTTAAAAAAATCCCTTCAAAATACAAGGAAATAAACCCTTTGTCACAAACAAATTGACACTTTTTATACAAATTTACAACAATATATCAGAAAGTGCCAAATCAGCTTCAAAATAAAATTATGAAATTTTGGAAACAAATATGAAAAAAGTGTATGTATAGAACTATAGTTTTCCTAAATATCTTCCTGATGCCTCAAAAAATGGGAAAATTGGAGTTCGGAGTAGGAAATCGTGACCTTAGAGGTTGAAAAGAAAGATCTGATTTCAACCTAGAAAAAATGGCTCATAAACAACAAAATTTCTACAAAACACCTACAACACTAAAAATTCAAAAAATCTGCTTTTCGACAATATTTCATTTAAAAAATGGCCTCCTAGGGTTAAAGTTATAGAAAAATGAAAAAGGCCCTATTTTAGGGCATAGGGGGAAAAATTTGAGCACTAGGGGATAAAACTTTCAGTACTAGTTTGTCAATGGGATTGACCATTGAGCAGGGAGTTTAAAAAAAATCAACCGTCGTCTTGTTGCCAACAAAGTGGTGAGTAGGAGGCACAAGGTAGTCGAGGGGTAGTGGGAAAAGTTTGCACCACTTAGGGCTTTAGCCCCTTCCTGTGGAGTGTTGTCCAAGGCTTTTAACCCCATGACCAGGGATTAGAACTTGGCAAGATAAAAATTCTTTTTTCAGCCAATGAAAATATTTGATTTTTTTTTAATAAAATAAACCCGTGTCAATAAACAATTGTACCTTAAAGTACCAACTCCACATGATTTGACAACCTAATTTGACTAGGGAACAATACAGATGTAGGGTACAAATTTTGATGCTAGATCCACAATAGAAATCATATGCAGAAGGAAGAATATTCCACCGAACCTTGCCGATCAATTAAAATATGCAAAAAAGTATATACTTTTTATTTTATTTTCTACAAAATAAAATATGATTACCTACATGCTCAGGAGGTTGTACGACTTGGGATTTTTTTTACCCCAAAAATAACTTTATTGAAAATAGGTGAATTTGCACTCAAAATTTGTTGGATTGGCCTCTTGAATGTAATGGTGATGTTGATTTGGGCCCAAAGTGCCCTAAAATTTTAGCTACCTCCAGATCTTACAACTGTTACCCTCAAAATGAAACCTTCATAGATCAAGAAAAACATAACCAAATTTGATGAAATGAAAGGAAAAACTTCTTTTTTTACACCTTGGATTCAACCATGAGGTCCTTGAAGCCCCAACATACACCTAGAAAAATCTTCACGCCAACACAAAACCATCAGATTTGGGAAGGAATCTGTAATACTAGAGCTCTGATACCATGTAGGAGTTAATGGTGACACATCAAACCCCCAGGAATAGTTGCTAGACAAAAATATCTTCCACAAGAGAGAATGACAAGAATAACTCACTATGAAAATGGATGTAATATTACAAGCTAGAATATGGTTGAATATATAAATATACATGAGAGGCCTTGCTTATAAAGGTGAGGTGAGATATAGGATTAGACAAGATTGTGACATGTTTCTTAATCCTATCACATCATAAAACTAACTCATAACAACCTAGCATAAGATAAGATCTAGAAATGAAAATTAAGACTTTTAGAAGAAAGCTTATAACCTAAGTAAAATTAGCATATGAATATGTCCCCTTAGTCCCCAATAAGAAAATTAACTAGGTACAAGATATTTGTTCACACTAACAATCCTCTATAATTGTATCCACTCTTAATTATTTATTTTGGAATTATTTAATATAATCCTTGGTTGATCCTATTTGTTGAAGTTTAGCTAGTTGTTTGAAGAAGTTTTATGTCACACTATTGTTATACTATGATTGGATGAAGGGAACATAATATACTGAGGTGGGGTGAATCAATATATTTAAAACTATTTAATTAAAAATTAATTACCATTAATAACTTCTCCAAACATGAACTTCAGAACAACAAAGTAGAAAGTATTAATTAAGAACCACAGATGCACACATTTACACAAAGAAGACCATATATATGTGGAAACCCGAAATGGGAAAAACCATTATGAGAAGAGCTTCTTGGAGCTACTATCCAAAGCTAGCCACACAAAAATAATGAGTAACTTACAATAATGAAGTAGGCACCAACCTATCAGATACATCGGTCCTCAATTATGTTTGTAGGGCACCAACCTACTAGAGACACCAATCCCCAACCTACAAATTTGATCACTAACTCAATGGGAAAGACACCAATCCTATATAATTATAGAGATATGATTTTCAGATATTTAATAATGATTACATATATTGCACTTTATTTGATCTACCTTTAGACACTCTCCTATATAGCATATGATCTTATGATAATGGAACACAATGATTGGGTTGCAACTCCCATTACATCACTTGAATATTTTGATTACATAACATTTAAACTCACACTTATATGTGGATGAATCCTATTCATAAATATATACATTCTGATACATTAAAAATGTTTCATGTTGGCCAAGAACCTCTTAACACCATCCAAAATTAGCTAGGTCGGCTAAGGGCAGACCTAAATTTAGATTGATATGAAAAGTGTAGTAGGTCGGTCTTAAGTAAATTTCATTGCCACCAATAATAGACTATTTTATGTGTTTCCTTAAGAAATGTAAAAATGGCCCTATTTCATCTTCATAGGCTTCCTCTCACTAGTGCAGACTTCCCTTTTTTGAAAAAAACACTCAGACACTATTCACAGTTAGCCAATCAACACATATAATACTTTGTTACCTATAAATTTCTCTCAGCTAAAGCTCAACCTTTGAAACTCTGGAATCTAATACAACATGAGTAACATTAATTTAGGTCCAAGCCATACGTCATAGTATTCAAATGTGGTAGAATGCAAAGAAAAAACCCATTATAGTTGTGTTGCCAAAAAGTGTATACTTTGCTTGATATGGGAATAATTGATGATAAATTGAACTTAATGAGGCCTTGATTTAGTGTTGAGAGGTGTTTATACATCCACACTAGGTCTTGAACCCTTGCAAATTAAATAAAATGTATTTATTGATGTCTTGCAAGAGTGTTGTAAGGTGTTGTAACACATCTTCACACTTTTCTAGGACTATAATGTTATAATTCACCTAAATAACCTTACCAAGACCTATTTCAAAGTTTTGTAAAGCCTTGTAATAAACTTCCACACTTTCCTAGGCTTGTCATCAATATTTTCACATTTCTTATGCTTTAAATTGCCCCTCTTTATGCACTTACAGACCTTAATTAAGTGTCTTGTTCAAGAAGAACCTGATAAACAATATTTAATACATCTTAATCTCTGACATCCATTCAAAATTTCCGAGGTGGACTAAGTCACTACCTTTGGCGACTTAGTACCATATGGCACAAAAATCAAAATTAATTCAACTTTCTTTCAGATTTTTATTCTTTAAGACCTTATGTTGGCCTGTGATGAGGTATCATCAGTTTACTAAGGCACAAGAGTGTATAAATAAGTGTTTTTCTCCTCATTTTACATCTCCTAATCTCCTACAATATCCTAACCAGTGCAAGTGCACCTTTTGAAGGAGCATGCCTCTAAGAGGAAAATTTGAGATTTTAATATGAATATAAATTTCTATGATGTAATAAGGCCTATAATAGCCATTTTAATGTTGTAGAGGTCATAGAAAGTCAATTTTAATCCTAAAATGTAAAATTGCAAAAAAAATGCCATGTGGAGGCATATGAAGAGTCAAGGTAGTTAAAGAGCTAATTGAGGTGCTTGAGGGAGTTGGAAAGTTTTGTAAGAGTGTTTAAAATATTGTGATTCATCATTGTAAGGGGTGGTTGAGGAGTTTGAGAGAAGAATTCAACATAAACTCTCTTTTCAATCAATTTATTGTGTTTTTTCTCCATTTCCAGCTACTATACAAACCATATAGTTGGTTCTTGCATCAAATTTGTGTAGAGGTCAATAGCATTATGTTCTTCCTTTACCGTTGAATTGATTTGGAGGTCTAAAATCAAGTTTGAAGGATCTGAGTGCAATCTTTCTTGAAACAGTCTAAAATAGGGGAAGTAAGGGTTTGAGGCCTAAAATGTTATAAAAGGCCATTCCACATTTCTATGTTAACTATTTCTTAGTGGAAATGGCCTATGTAGATTAGGGTAGGAATAGGGATTAGGTTTTTGTGTTGAAAAAGAGAATAGTAAGGTTTGGAAGTGCTGCCCCATGACAAAAAATAGATTTTGTGCCTTTTGAGCATAGCTAGAAAGTAAGTTTTTTTGAGAAATTGAATGAGAATAGGTTGAAACTTGTTGGGAACTATTTGATCAAGTGTATTTGAAGGTGAATTGAAGGTCTGAGTGGTTAGAGAAGGTTAGTTGTGTGAGAAAGAGTGGAAACCTAGTTGGAAAGGGTAAAAACAAGAGAGAATTGGTGAGTTTTCAAACGAAGTCTATGTAAATCAAAGGGGTAGAACAATGTAATGATGAATTAAGCTTGAGAAGGAAAAAGGAAGAGGGAAGTTTGTGAGTTGTTTGGGCATGTGATTTTCAATAATCCCTAGTCTAAATTGTGAAAATTGAGGATTTAGAGGAAATGGGTCTTAGTGAGCGAGTGAGGACCTATAGATTGGAGAATCCTATGTTTTGAAGGTAGTTTGAATACTGTTTAGGGGTATTTGTAATTTTTGGTGAGTTTAAAGATAGGTTCCTTTGCAAAAGAGGGCTAATTGGAGCTCGTTTCAGCCTAAAAGGCCAGTTTGAGTGTAGATGGTCGAAAGAGGACTAATGTGAAATTGATATATGTTTTGTGCTAGGTTAATGGGTCCCTATAAGTGTGAGTGGTTGGAGGATTTGTTACTCTAGTTGTAAGTTAAGTTCCTAAAATAGGGTTTGGACACCTACTAGGTGTATGGAGGCTTGAAAGGGTGAAAGTACAAACAGAAGCACTTGAGGCTTTGAGAGTGAGTTAGCCTTGTTTGGATGGAGAAATTAATATTTTTAGATGCCTCTTGGTGTCATGGAAAGGTTGGAAACATTGAGGGTGCATTTGAACCATTGGGTGACAAGGTTCCTTAAAGAGCCATTTTGTGTTTTTGAAGATCATTGAAGATCAAAGTGAGAAATCATGATGCAAGATGGTTGATGTCATCCCTACCTCTGCATCAGTTGGTATTAGAGAACAAAAGATTCATGAAGGAGATTGGTTGCAGTTGGAAGCTGAAGAGTCAAGTAAGAATGGCGATGGAGATCAAAGAAGCAACACAAAGGAATGCAATATTTAAGACCACTTGCAAGTGTCAAGGTAGGGTATGCATTGTGATGGTTGATTCAGGTATTTTAGACAATTTGATCTCTCAAGAAATGGTAGATAAGTTGCAATTAGAGAAGATACCCCATGAGTCACCCTATTCAGTTTCTTGGGTGAATGGAGAACATATTTTGATGGTTAAAGATCAAGCTTGGGTTGAATTCCACATAGGTGCATATAGAGACAAAATTTTGTGTGATATTCTTCCTATGAGTGTGTTCCATCTCTTGTTAGGAATGCCATGGGTGTATGATAGATTTGCTTTATATGATGGAAGAGAGAATAGTTATGAGATAAAAAAGGATGGTGTGACTTTCATTAAATTGGTTCCTTTGATGGAAAAAGATGAGAGACAAAGCAGGACAAATTTTTTTTTGATGCAAGGTAGTAGAGTGTCCATGAGACATGTGAAGAAAAAAAATGGTGAAGAGGAAGCTAATAACAAGAAGACAAGAGTTGAGGCAACAAGATGTGATGAATATGCAGGGTTGAAGAGTGAAGAGGTTAAATAGATGGAGGTGAAATCTGAAAAAGGATAGGTCAAGCATGAAGACAAGCCAAGTCAAATGGAAGGGAACAAAGAAATGATGGGACATTCAAGTATGGACAAGTTTTATTTGAGAGAGTTAGATAAAAAGCAATGGGTGATGAAGAATTTTGAAACAAAGATCTTGACAAGAGGTAGAGAAGAAAGAGATGCAAGTGGTTTTCCTAGTGTAAGGCAAGTAGAGATTGGTGAAGACACCATGAAGAAAGAAAGATGTCCATAGATTGGACAAGCATACAAAGTGCAACAACAAGAAGATAACAAGGAGAATGAAAGGAAACAAGAGTCTAATTACAAAGGAGGAGTGCATCAGATGATTGATGGAAGGCCTAAAAGAAAAGAGGTCTTAGAGAAAGGTGGATTAAGAGTTAAGAAGATGAACAAAGGAAAAAGGAAACCAGAGATTGTTGAGAGTCTTGAAAGGCTTACAATTAAAGAAATCAAGGTGGGAATGGTAATGTTTCCCTTGAAAGGGAAAGAGATCAAGGAGCAACCAAGCACTGCTAAAACAAAGGAGAATGAATCAGGAAATGCAGCGGTTAAGGAGGCAACAAGTTTGATGTTGGATCAGAAGAAGATAGATGAAGAAAGCCAAGACAAAGGGCTAGACAAAGAGAGAAAGAAAATTGAGAGTGAAAACAAGGACATGAAGAGAATGATAAGAGGAAAGAGTTGTCCAATGAAAGGAAAAAAGGTTAGAGGATCTGAGAATATAGAGATAAACATTGTGAGCCAAAGTGATTGGAAAAATAAAGAGAAAGATATTGTAGAGAAGTAGCATGAGAATGTGGTATTGAGAGAAGATGAAGATGATGGATAGTTGGAAAGAGTTAGGAAAGAGTTCCTAGAAGAGGAAAATAAAATACAAGACAAGACAAGAGTGTGGATATCATGCCAAGAGAAGTGGCAAGGGGAAGTGAAAGATTCTAAGAGTAAGTTTGCAGAGAGTTTGGTCACCATGAAAGGTGAAGATGGAAAGGAAAAGATTTTTCCAAGAGTCCCAAAGATGAAAGGGGTTGATAGTGATGAGTTGATAGAGGCTGAGAAGGAAAAGTTGATAAAATATCCAAATGACATGGAGAAGAGAGTAAGAGATGAGAGTAGGACAGTGAATAGTCCTTGGGTGACAAAATTGATGATGTGGAAGGTGTGTACTGTAGTAACAGTAGTACTAAACATGAAGGACTTGAGAAAGGTTGTGAAAGGGAGAACTGAGAGACAAAGGATGAAGGGAGTCTTGTATTGCTTCCTTCTTTTGATGAATCTAATGATAAGGACTAATCCAAGTGTTAAGATGAAAGGGGAAGGTAAGAGTGAAGTTGTTTTTGCAATAAGAAAAGAGGAAGGACATAGTAAGAGTGGGTGGATGGAGCTAAAGAAAATAAATCAGAGTATAGTGATGTTGGTCTAAGATGAAAAAGCAAGAAGAGAAGGGTTGGTGACACTAACTCATTTGATTGCAAAATCTAACAATTTTTTTTGATGAAAGCTGGATAATTAGATGTATTGTCAGGTACTAGTGATATTTAATGTGTAATTTTCAATTTTTTTTAATTTTATCCCCGATGTTCATCAAAATTTTGACGAACCTATTTTTTTGTCGAAATTGTGACAAAGAGTTTTCATCAAAATTTTGATGAACATGTGAAGTCAAAATTGAGGCCGACATAAATAAAAAGTGAGCTCAACTATTTATTGTGACAACGTTTTGCTATACTTATGAATTTTCTCTGCTTGCGAATTTTCTATACTTATGATAGTTTGTGGAGAACTAAGGACAATTTTCTTGGGAAAAATTAGAAAAAATTCAAGAAGCTATCTCCAGGTTGAGGGTAGTCATTGTCCTTTCCCAAAATTCATTTGTGAAGTCAGATTTGTACTTCCAAGTTTGAAAATAATATTTTAAAGCAACATCTCATCAGATTTCATTTTTAGACTTGTGCATTTTCAGATTTTGTTGTGCAAGTTCAATATTCTGATTTTAGGAGTCTAACGGTTGGAAATCATAACAAAATCAAAATTTAATAAGTTTTGGAATTAGAATTTTAAAGTGTTTTTTGGGGTCATTAACTTTAGACTATCTTCTCTTTTGCAGGGGTGGTTGCATGCTGAATTTTTTTGGTGTAAAATATTGGAATTATTAGATTTTGTTACCTGTCATGAATAAAAATTATTGGAGTGTGTGAGTTTGACTTTTTGAAGATCTAAGATTCAAGCTTGGTAAAGAAAAATCATACTAGATAATATTAGTCTAGAACAAAATGAAGAGACACTTGATAGATTGTGGGCTAGATTGAAAAGAAAGGGTGATGGGAAATGCTATTGTCCTTGCAATAATTGCAAGGGCTTAAAGATGAGACAAATTTTAATCACAACAGCTAAGAAACATAGTAGGCAGCATGGTCATGTTGAAGGGGGCATGATTATTGTCCATTGGTAAGTTGTTCATTATATGTTTTTATATTGATTAAATTTGTAAATGCTTATATCGTTTTAACATTTTATATATATATATAATCACTTGATCATGATCATGGTTTATTTGTCTCTATCATTATTATAAAGGAGGGGCACCCTAGGGCACATGATATGGATTATCACGGCCCAGAGAATGTGGTTTTTCAAGTGGACAAACATGGAGCTGTGAATATCGAAGATGAAGTTAATGATCCTATGGAAGAAGATGATCATGCACTAGAAAACACAGTTGAAGATGATGGTACAAATACATTGATCTATGACACATTTAGTGGCAGAGCTGATCCTGATGATCGAGATGACTTTGATGATGTTCATGATTTACCTATACTTGAGAAGGCATACGATCCCCTTTATGAAGGCTCCCAAACAACTCTTCTCTCTATTGTATTGTTGCTATTGAACTTGAAGGTTATGAATGGTTTATCAAACATAACAATCTCATGGATGTTAAGGTATGTCATATATGTCATTTTTTTCATCTATTTTAATTGTTGTTAGTTCATCACTAGTAAATAAATGATGAAATATGTACCATTAATATTCTTTATATTAACAAATTATTTTTGTTGTAGATTGATTAGTGAATTTTTGTTACCACCATCAAATATTTTACCTCACTCATACCGAGATTTATCTGGCACTATGAAAGATATCAGAATGGAGTATCAAGCAATAGATGCATGTCCCAATGATCATATTATATATCATAAACAACATGAATTTGCAACAAAATGCCTGAAATCTCATATCAGTAGATATCAAAGAGATCAACTAACAAAAAAGGTGCCTCACAAGATTCTTCGTTATATTCCCATTATTCCACGCATGCAACAATTATTTAGGTGCGAAAGCTTAGCACAATTTATGGATTACCATGCATGAAATAGAAGTGGAGATGACATTCTTTGAATGCCTGTAGATGGTTCTGAATTTAGGGACATGGAGGAAAAATGGCCATACTTTAAAGAAGAACCTCATAATCTCAGGATTTCATTGGCAGCAGACGATGTCAATCCATTTGGAGAGTTGAGATCTATTTACTCGGTGTGGCCTATTTTTGTTATCAACAATAGCATTCCTCCATGGATTTCAATAAAGAGGGAGCACATAATGTTGTCAATTATTGTTCCAGGTATTTGTTTACATCATTTTTCTTTAATGTAGTAACATCTCATTTGTCTTATTTGTTACATAATGACTTATATTTTTTTTATTCAATAGTCATGTACATTAATTTATATATTGCAGTAAAATGGTTATAATAATTATGTAATGTTTATGTTCATTCAACTAGGTAAGTACCAAGTTAAAGATATGAATGTATATATCGAGCCTCAATCGGCAATTACTAAAGAGTTATGGAATGGTGTCACTACATATGACGTCTCTAGACTACTAGGACAAAGACAATTTCAATTCCATGCAATGCTTGTATGGACAATTCATGATTCCCCAGGGCTAACACATTTTTGTGGTATGTTATAATGTTTGATTGTACTTGAACAATATTTAATTTTATGAAGTAGATATCATGCATGTTTTTTAAATAATCTATTCATTATATATAATTATAAAAATTGACATATTTAATCCAATTATATATGATCTTGTAGGTCTTAAAAAAAAAGGGAAAATTTGCATGTCCAATTTGTGGTCCAAAGATGAAATATCATCGTTCAACAAGTTTAGTAAAGTAGGTGTTTGATGAGTATAGGAACTTCCTCCACAAAAATCATAAGTATCGAACTACTGAAAAACATCTTTTCAATGGGAAAGAAGAGCCTACATCAAAACCATGAAGAATGACACCTCGCCTATGGAAGTTGGAATATAATAGAATTAATCATCAAGGTTATTCATCAGATCAAATTGTTTATCTATCATATATGATATGTTTTGAATTTATATTTTTATATTGTGTTGTGTTTGCTCATGTTGTAATTGAAAATGATTGTTGTTGTTAATTTTTTTAAACTTATATTCTTCATGAAGGTCGTCAAGGCATTAATGGCCAGCTTCCACAGGGACTGAAAAATTATCCCAAACAACTTAGTAGGTTGCCCTACTATGAGCAGCTACAAATTGTGCATTTGTTTGATACAATGCATATTGGAAAGAATATAACAAAAATGTGATGGAAAATATTGGATGGAAGACATGAAAAATAAAAAATTGTCAAAATTTGTAGTGACATTCAGGAAGCCAATCATGCAATGAAAAATGTCATTCAATTAAATAGCGATGGAGAACAAATTAATATAAGTTCCCTTCCTTGGTTATTAATAGAGAAACAAAGCAATGCTATAAAATAAGTCATACGAAAAATTCAATTTCCCACAGGATTTGCTGCAAACTTAAACAATATAATAACAAAGAAAGGTGAATTTGGGTTAGGGATGAAAATACACGATTGGCATACCTTCATTAAGGTAATTATTTTGGTATATTATATACACTTGTATAATGCATGCAATTTTTAGTGTAATATGTTTACTACTTTTGAAAAAATAATGAAAAGATCATTTTATAATTGTTGCAGTACGTTCTACCTCTATCTCTCCTAGACAACTTCGACAACAATTTCAAGCAAGTTATATATGATCTTGTAAAATACATGAGGTAAGTAGTGGTATTTGTTCAATTCGTTGTATCGATCTTATAATTGCCATTTGTTTTACTTGTTATATAATATACTGTATATTTTTATTAAATCTCATTAATATATTTGTGCCTTGAATCACTTGTAGATGGCTATCATCTAAAGAAATCCATAAAGAAGATATAAATTATTAGAAGAGAAAAATTCCTCATCTAATGTGTGAAATGCAAAAGTTTCTACCTTTGAAAATTTTCAATGCATAAGAACACTACCTCATACACCAGGTTGAGAAGATTGAATTGTGTGGAGCTGTACACACAAGGTCAATGTGGATGGTTGAGAGGCACTTGAAATTTTTGAAGGATTTGGTTAGACAAAGAGCACGTCTTGAGGGTTCTATGGTGGAGGGATATATGGTATACCAGACCATGGTGTGCATTAGTGAATATCTTCCTAAGTTTGCAGCAAAGATCCATGTAGATCACATTTGGGATCCCAACTCCATTAACAAATTCGAAGGGGAGTACCTGATGGAGAAAGGTAGATTGAGGAAAGTGAGAGGTAATTATAAGATGGCCATGGAGATTAACTGGAATACATTTTACATATGGTTTTTATGTATATTGTACTTATTTAATTATTAATCTTCAATATACATCAATTATAAATTAAGGTCGTATACCATGGTATTTAACTAATTATACGTCGTTTGTAAATTTTTATTTATTTTTATATAGTTGGCTGAGAGTGAGATGCACTTCATTTGTACATCGCAAACAATCTTGATTGGATGATGGTATGGATTGAATGATGTCATCAATCTAGTCGCACATTAACATGGGAAGGTGTGGCTTCATTGGTTAAAGAAGCTCATCGTAATGGAGATTCCAATGTTACACAAAGGGAAATTGATTTAGCATATGGTTTAAGAGATAAAAAGATATGTATAAATATATAATCACCCATACTATTTAATTATTTTCAATTATATTGATGTATATATATGTTGAGATTGTTTTATTTGCATACATTCAACAAAGAATATGTTTATCACCTGACGATATTGTAATAATTTTTACATGTTTGACATAGTGCAGGTGAAACACCACAAGGCTATGTGGTGCAATAGTCATAAATTTTGAATCAAAATGTTGGATGACATGAAGAAAACTTGTGATTCTAGTATAACTGCAGTCTTTCAGGTGACTAATGTTTCATCTAGAAGCGACATACATCCAGAAGTCTCAAAAAATTGATACTATGGGATTTTGGATGATATACTTGAGTGTGACTTTAAGTCCTTCAAATTAATTTTGTCCGTTGTCCTATGGTATAGGCTACGATTGAATGAAAATGATCTCAAGAGAACTATTATTGAACATGATAATAGATTTACCATGGTTAATACAAGGTTGATTGAGTGAGCTGGAAATGAGCCCTATGTTCTTCCAAGCCAATGTGAGCAGGTATTTTACTCAGAGGTTTTAGGTAAACCGGGTTGGTCATTTGTTGTTAGACATGATCCAAGAGCAAGGCTGGTAAAGTATAATGTGGTGGAAGAAAAAGATACCGAAGATGCAGATGATGATTAGGATCAATAGTTATTTGATGATGTCCCTGACAAAGATGTCGAAGAGGAGGAACTAGATCATGATGATGTAGGAGTTAATGTTCATGAAGATGATATATTTGTGGATTATGATGATATGACCAATCCTTACAATGTTGAATCTAGATCAAATGATACAAACAAAGAGTTGGATGAAGAAGAAGATCAATGACATTGAAATGTATGAGTTATGCGATTATATTATCTATTTGATATTAATTTCTTGATAAAATTATATTTGACTTATGTTGTTACATAATTAATTCATGATGTTTTTAATTTTTATGCCACTACATAATTAATTTAATGATGTACTTTTTAATATTTGAAAGGTCAAAAAATTAAAACATTTCAATAGTGATGTTAACAACCTTGAAATTAGTGTGTTTTATGTTTCATGTGATCATAAAAGATTAAAAAGTGAGTTGTAGAGGTGGTTGTTCAATGGTTGAGGTGTAAAGGATTTTAAAATGCATAAAGTGATCATTGTAATGGTTGTTGATGGTTGAGGATTTAAAATACAAGCTCTTGACATTTGAAAATCTATGTTTTTCTTCAAAATTCCTATATTTTTCCTGTTATGCAGTAGTGTAAGGTCACATGCAGCCATATTTTGATGTGAAATCAATTCCATTTCATGAAGATACGTGTTAGCTTTGATTTGAATCTGATTTGAGGGCTTAAGGCATTGATTTGAGTTAGAAAGCTTCATTTCTTTGCATACAACTCGATTACCCAGTTTTTGAGGGTTTTGTAGTCCAAACATGATATAAAGGGGCTCTTACACTTTTTGTGATTATTATAGCTTTTATAAGAGGTCCCATGGATACTGTTGTAATTTTAGGATGCATGAATAGGGCGTAGGATGCATAAATATATATGTATTTGTATTTTTAAATGTAAATGTAAATGCAATTACTGGATGCTCTCCTAGAACAGTAAATGCAACATATCATTAAAGAAATCTATATTTATGTATATAAATGTGTATTTCTAAATGCAAGTGTAAATTCAAAGAGCATATAGTTTTGTAGTGTTATAGACAACATATCCATACATCAATGTAATTGAAATTCTAAAGTCTTGAACACATATAATATGAAATTGATCAAACTATTAAACTACATGAGAAACAAATGAAAACAATAAATGCATATGTATGTGTATTTGTAAATATAAGTGTAAAATAAATAAGAATAATGTGGTGGAAGAAGAAGATACCAAAGAACTAGAAGATGATATAGATGATGATCAAGATCAACAATTAGTTGATGATGTCCCCAACGAAGATGTCGAAGAGGAGAAACTAGATCATGATGATGTAGGAGTTAATGTTCATGAAGATGATATCCATGTGGATGATGACATTATCAAAACTGATATCAATGATGATGATGATGATATGACCAATCTTTACAATGTCGAATCTAGATCGGATGATATAGACAAAGAGTTGGATGAAGAAGAAGATCAATGACATTGAAATGTATGAGTTATGAGATTATATTATCTATTTGATATTAATTTCTTGATAGAATTATAGTTCACTTATTTGGTTACATAATTAATTCATAATGTTTTTTTTTTTTTTTTTTTAAGACTACAGGAATTGGGTAGCATGACCCCATATAAACTATAGTGCGCTTGGTAAACTTTTTAACGTGACTGGCAGCGCTGGCGCAACACGCCCTCCGGTACCACGGGGGTGGGGGAGACTAGACCTCGTGACCAACCTCCTGCAACAAGAAAGATTTAGCCAACCGAGCTAGGGCCCCACCCCAAATCATGATGTTTTTAATTTTTATGCCATTACATAATTAATTTAATGATGTACTTTTTAATGTTTGAAAGGTCAAAAAATTAAAACATTTCAATAGTGATGTTAACAACCTTGAAATTAGTGTGTTTTATGTTTCATGTGATCATAAAAGATTAAAAGGTGAGTTGTATAGGTGGTTTTTTAGTGGTTGAGGTGTAAATTATTTTAAAAGGAATAAAGTGATCATTGTAATGGTTGTTGATGGTTGAGGATTTAAAATACAAGCTCTTGACATTCGAACATCTATGTTTTTCTTCAAAATTTCTATATTTTTCCTATTATGCAGCACTGTATGGTCACATGCAGCCTTATTTTGATGTGAAATCAATTCCATGCTATGAATATATGTTTTAGCTTTGATTTGAATCTGATTTGAGGGCTTAAGGCATTGATTTGAGTTAGAAAGCTTCATTTCTTTGCATACAGCCTGGTTACCCTATTTTTGAGGGTTTTGTAGTCCAAACATGATATAAAGGGGCTCTTACACTTTTTGTGATTACTATAGCTTGTGTAAGAGGCCCCATGGATACTATTGTAATTGTAGGATGCATGAATAGGGTGTAGGATGCATAAATATGTATGTATGTATGTATTTGTATTTTTAAATGTAAATATAAATGCAATTACTAGATGCTCTCCTAGAACAATAAATGCAACATATCATTAAATAAATATATATCTATGTATATAAATGTGTATTTCTAAATGCAAGTGTAAATGCAAAGAGCATATGGTTTTATAGTGTTATAGATACAACATATCCATAAATTAATGTAATTGAAATTCTAAAGTCTTGAACACATATAATATGAAATTGATCAAACTATTAAACTACATGAGAAATAAATGAAAATAGGAAATGTATATGTATGTGTATTTGTAAATGTAAGTGTAAAATAAATTAGAATAATGAAAATTATAAAAGAACACAAGGGGAGACCAGTGCCTTATTGGGTATATGGAGTCTAATGAATATCTACAAATGTGGATTTCAATAATGACAATAATTCAAACTGGTAGGCACATAAATTGTTTACAACTTGTGTAAATGTGCAAGTGAATAATTGAAAAAATCTTCTTGAGATAGAATGGAAATTCTAGTTATGTGATTCTTCTTATTAATCCAACTAACACTTCCCAATTTTTGTGATTGATTAAAAGATTTTAATCCCTACTTGAGAGAACCGAATAACCAGGTCACATATATATAGCAAATGTACAATGATATATTGAGTATAAACTTGTTATATCAATTTAAACAATAGAGAAGCATTAGAATGGAGACAATCAAATAACTGCATAAATTTAACAAACAACTGATACCAAAAACTTAATCCATAACTTAGATATCTTCATTTACTCCATCAAAATACATGCATCTGAGTCTCTGTATATGAAAGCATTTATCTAGAAAGCTATCTACTGAATATCTCCTAACACCTATATCTGTTGCATTACTATGGAACATATATAAATACATCAAAACTTGGAAGGGACACGTCCCTTCACAAATGTTCTATTTTACTTAACTAATTAAAACAAGAGATTAGGCTCTATTTAGCCATAGATGAAAATTTGATAAATGATCTAGATAATACTATCGTTCATGAGGATCGACATATCCTAATGCGTTCCTAGCCAATATTTCCACCTTTATCATCCTTTTGTTGTGCTCGCAGCTCTTGTCCAATGTCGAATCCTTCCCTGTAGAATTTTCTAGAATTCCCTACAGCATCAATTCACATTCTTCGATCCACTTGGCTTTCTCTTTCAACTTTTGTCCATCTTCAAGTAGTGTAGGCAGTCCCATATTCGTAACATCAACCAACCCCTTTGCATCTTCTTGCAATTCCTCATAATAGTCCATGTGTCTCTTTATAATTTGGTTACCCATACCAATGGCCATACTATTAGGAACATCTGTTTCATTTAATTCTTGGAACTTTTCTTCAATACTTCTATCAATTCTCTTGTGTTCCTGCCCTATAACATGGTTCTTTGAATATGCTCCCCATAGCTTTTTCAACCAAATCATTAAGTTGGCCTACCTTTTTCTGATTATTGTAGTGAGTGTATCATATTTACCTTGTGAATATGCAATTGACTCCTCCCAATGATCTTTTACCTGTGAGCTTTCACCATGTGTTATTAATTTAGGAGGTCCCATTGTGACTCCTAGCATGTCCTTCAAATGATCATTTTCTCTCATGATCCTTTCATTATTCATTTTGTACATTTCCTTTTCTTTTATCAACATTTGTATTTGGGCTTTATTCAGTTTTTCCACATTAATCCCAATGTTTGCAGTCACCACTTGATCTACCTCTCCAGCCTTTAGAGTCATGACATGTCCAAATTCTTTCTTAGTATCAATCACCACTGACTTTCTATGAGGTGGATACAAGGCCCATATCATGAGTGATCCTTCATCTGGGTTATATTTGGATCCAACATATATTTCTATCACCCCCTCCAGACTAAGCTTGTGTGTGGCACTATTATCCTTTAAGAAGCTATCAAAGACCAATGCAGAATTCAAATCTAGCCTTGGAAAGAGCATAACTCCAACATCCTCTAACATTTTCCTTCCTTTTTCAAGGGTCATATTAGCCATTTCTCTATCCACAGTTAATTTCAAATTATTTAGTAGCTTCTCCTCATTGCTTGGTGTAATATTATAAACTATCTCCCTTATCTCCTTGCCCTTTTGATTATACAAGAAAGTTATGAATTATGAAGAATTCACAAATTCATTGTTTGCTACAAATGACCTATATCCCATCTGTCTAGTGTCTGTATCTTGGCTCTCTTCAACACTTGGTTCTCTAGGAGGGAAGTTGTATTCTTGAGTTTTTAATCTGGAAATCCTACTAGGTAGGTCTCATGGCATATCTTCTCCAGTTTCCTCATCTCTAGAAAAAGGGAACCCTATATCTGACAACCCTTGGTTGTATTCCTCCACCACTCTCTCTACTTCCTCTGCCTCCAAATTTCTAATCATGTCATCAAACTGATAAGGCACATGATCATATCGTCCAAAGTTTATCTTTTGTTTGAAAGAATTGATATATCCCTCTAGATCAAAACCTTCTCTTGGTGGACCCTTATTCATATTTTACTACATTAATTTTTCAAGGATCAAATCATGTCATTCCTTTTCAAGCATAGTAAAATCACCAAAGCATAGAGTACTAGGCATAAATGCTTGTTTTTTGAATGAACCAAAATTCATGAAACTAGAAAAATCCATTTGTCTTATAATTTCCAAATATGCAATCCTATCTGGGACTGTTTTAGGAAAAATGAATGAATAATCCTCAAAACCAAACACCCTTACCATAGTAGCATCTTCCAAGCAATACCAGTCTCCCCAATTGTGATCAATTGGTCCATTAAATTCCTTAGGTTTGAGGAAGCATTTTATTTCATCAAACAATGAGTGCGCACAAGGATGACTGTAGAATTCTTATATTGTCTTTACAAAATATTCTTCAAAATACAGGAAACTAGAATTATCAAACCTATTATCCCAAATGGAAGTCCACAATTGAATGGGTAACAATTTTCCCTCTTTATCAAACTATGAAACCTTCAACTTTTCTGGCCAAATCCCTAGCTCTTTTCTGAAGTACAATACTAGATGCATTAAAAGAGAATAATGCCTAAGATGTAGAACAGGGGATTTATTCTTGATTTCCACCAATGCTAAGTACAGCTCCTTGGAGACAAATGAAGCATAGTCAAATAACCTAGAATTATGACATTGAATGTCAGCTACAATTACCATGGGAACAATGGACATATACTCAGGAACCTCCATACCCAACACTTGTCCTACTGAGAAATAGGTATATCTCATATAGGGCTCGAACAAGTCCACATGGAATGGAGGCCCATTGCCATTGTCAAGTGGGACAATTTTACCATCTTGTTTAATTATATGTAAGGGAAACCTCCAACCCTTGTAAGTGGTGTCCATTCTCCAAAACTCCTTTTCCAACTCTTCATTCACAATTTTCTCATTACACCACCCTTCCAACTTAAAAACCTCAAATATTGAAGCCTCTGATATGTATATGAACAGTTTCCCAGATGGTCCACATATGGCCTTAAGTTTTGAGTCATAGTGGGTGGCCAACAATTTTACCAGCTCTATATTGACAAACACATTAGGGAAAACCATTTTTCCCAAATTTAGATGCCATAGATTACAAACTAGCTCAAAATGATCTCTTCGTTGAAAGTGGAATCTAAACAATTCATAGCCTCTTATTGGGGTCCAAATATCTCCTATGTGCTTGCACTTGTCATCCAATTTATCCACTTCTACCCTCATTTGTGTGGAGCGCCTACCTTTGGACCTAGAGCCAGGCAATTGGTCAATTAAATCCTGATTCAACTTTTGTTGAGCACCCTCCGACTCAATTTCAGACTCAACTTTCTGCTTCTTACTCTTAGGGTGACTACTCTCACTTTGTTTTCTACCTTTCAACTTCACCGAGCTGGTGGCTTCCATATTACTTGCTTAAAATTGCATAAATGAAAAAGTTAAAATGCAAAGGACTTACTAGTTTTGATTGAGGTCTTTCAACTGAAACAATTCTCTGGCCCTTTATTTGTCTCCTCATTTCCTTCGTTACCAATTCACAATAATGTTCATTTTGCAATGATTTCCTTTCAATTTATGAAATTACCTTTACTCTGTGGTACCATTAATGTTTTAACTCCAGGCACGAATGTAACATATTTTTGAATTCCTTACTATCACATCAAATGAATTGGTTGACAAGACACCTTCAAACTTTGGGCGATCTATACATTGGCCCCAACCAACATTCACTAAATACTCTGCTGATTAGGGTAACACTCTACACATCTGACCAATGTTAACATTTGTCCCATATACATCACTAAGATTCACCCCGACAATCATTTTGGTTCATTTGTTTCTTCATCGGCTTGACTTTTAGTATTGCTAACACATTCAGTAGTTCCTCCAATGTTATAAATCTCCCTGATAACTTTTCTTTTGGTCTTGAATATGTTGCCAAAACTCCTGCTGATATCCTCCTGTCTATGTAACTTAGCGGGTTGGGTGAACATTCAGGATTTACACTGATGGTACATGTCTCACTGATATATTCCCAGTGCTCCTGTCAGTGAAAGAAATGATTGTCTCATCACTGAGACTTAAACGTTCGGGCCAACATATATTTTTCATGCCCAGATGACTTGTCTTGCTAATAGATTCCCTTCATCAATGAGACCATAAGCCAATCTCCCCGATATGTCTTCTTTAGTAATCCTAGCTTTGAACACGAGCGTAGGTGATCTTCGAATTTACCCACTGTCACATCAAATGTTCTATTGGAAAGACAATTCAAAATTTGGGCGATCATTTTATTCAGGCTTGATTAACATTCATTAAACATTCTTTTGGTCAGGGAGAAATTATGCCGATATCACATAATCTATCCATTTGATTTATATAAATATTGCCAAGAGTTACCCCGATGACTATCTTGATCTGTTTGTGTCTTCATTGGCAAGACATGGTGTATTGCTAAGACATTCAATAATTTACCCGATGTTATAAGTCTCCCCGATGATTATTCCTTCAATCTCATGTCGCCAAGACTCCTTCCGATACAACTCCTTGTGCTTTGATCGGTGAGACAAGAGAGGTTTCTTGCTGATGGAACTTCATTAGTGAGACCTATATGCTCGATATGAACTTTTCATTTCACCCCGATGGAACTTGTCTTGCCGACGAAAATATTTATCGGTGAGACCGTGGACTGTGTCATCCTGATGTGTATCTTCTTATGTAATTCGATTAGTGTGACATTTCTGTTCTTTTGCCAATATGATGAAAATGAGAATATAATGATTTATGAATTGGAGAGACCTGCACAAATTCTTGCCGATATGGGTTATTTGAATACTATATTTTGGAGGTTTTTCATGATATCAAATGGTCAAGAATGATGTGATCATATGTGACTATGATGGATTATACTCAAGATAAGGTTTTCTTTAGGGAATCAACGAGTGCAAAATCACTGTAAATTTTGAAAAATCACTTGTAATTTCCCTTGAAATATGTTTAATAACTCCAAAATGGGTGTCTAAAACCATCAAGGGTTTCTCTGTTGTTTTGGGAAAGTTTTGAGTTATTGGGCAGAAATTAGGTTTGCACTGTTACATGGATTCAAGGAGTCAAAGTGTGAAATATGACTTCTGTTCTTTGTCAGGCTTTGAGAGTTGTTTGGATTTTTTAAATTGGTCATTCTAAACCTGTTGGAAGCCTCTTAAAATTAGGTTGATAGGTTGGTTGAGTTGAACCTACTAGGTCTAAATTAGGTAGTTGTTATTGCTAAGGTGGATCACTCCTTTTTGCAAAGGCCATACACTTATGATTGGGTCAAGTGTTCTTTTCTTTAGAAAATTCCTATTTCCTTTTTGATAGTTTATGATTTGATTAGATGGGTTATGAAGCACTTATTTCAAACAAATATCTTTATGAAAGAAGTATATTGGCATGAAATTAAATATGATTTGTATTCCAATGTAAAAACTACAAAGAATAGAAACAATTCTTTCAACACATAAACTATTATGTAGTAGTCAATTAAAAAGAAAAAGCTTACTCTATATTAGTTAGGATACACAACTAAGAAAATGATCTAAAGTAACTTATTTATCCTAGAGGAACTAAGTATATAGTATACAAAGAAAATCAACAAACCCACAACTACCCCTATTTTGAAGGAGTTTAGTTTTCTCCCCTTCCCAATCTAGCTAATATTGTCTAATTATTTTAAAGAGATGAAGGGTCATAACACAATTTTATTCAACCCAGTAAATAGCTTGGTTAATGAAACTTGACAAAAGCAACAAAAAGATTGCTACATTTGGCATTTCATGATGAATGAAGAGTGGTGAAAATAATCTACTTATAGTTTAATAAAACACTATTTTTATAAGAATTCTTGAAATTAGAAAGATAAGTGCTACTTATAGTTTAATAAAACACTATTATAGTTTCACCAACATATACTATTGTATGCTTGCATGGATTCTTAGTTAATATATGGGGAGATAGAGATAGACGGGGAGAGAAAGATAGAGAGATAGAGATATATGGGAAGAGAAAGAGAGATGGAGATATATGGGAAGAGAAAGGAAGAGAGGTGGAGATAAAGAGTTGATGGATAGGGGGATAGGGAGGGAGAGATGGTGACAGATAGAGAGGGGGAAGGAGAGAAAGGGATATAGATAGAAAGAGATAGAGAGAGGAGTAAGAGGGAGATAAAAAGAGAAATAGAGATAGAGATATAGAGTAGGAGAGATGGAGGGAGAGATGGAGTGAATGAGAGAGAAAGGGGAGAGAGGGAGAGATAGCTCAATAGATAGAGGGGGGAAGAGGCGGGAGTGACATAGATAGTGGAAGATATAGAGAGCGACAAGGAGAGATATATCAATCACCCTCCCTATATCTCTATCTATTCATCCTTATCTCTTTATCTCTCTACCCCTCTCTATCTCTTTGTCTCCCTTTCTATTTGTATGTTTGTCATTATCTCCCTCTCTCTCTATATTTTCTTCCCTATATTTATCTTTGTCTCCTTAAGTGTGCAATGGGTGCATTGAAGAGGTCTTAAAGGAGAATTATCATATCTTTAATCAAATGGCATGCTACCTTGAGCATAACTCCCCAAGGACACATGCCATCCTTGGATTTTTGACATGAAACAACCAATCAAAATTTAGTTTCTTTCTCTCATATTAATATACATTACTATTATATTAAATATATATATTATATTAATTATATTTTGTATTATATAAAAATATACTTATTATTAATTATTAATTATAATAATTTTGTACGTATTTAATAATTTTGTTAAGGAATATAATATATAGTTATAATAAGTTGAATAATTATATTATTTATTATGTAAAATATAGCTAATATATACTTACCTATATTGTAGAATATTAAAACCTAGCTAAATGGCACCAAAATTTTCAACTTAATTAACATACTATAAAACCTAACGAAACTAGGTTGTAGATCGTCAAATTGGAGAAGTGAAAGGTCAATACCAGCGCTGAGGAAGAGTTTGGAGTAGTGAAAAAAAGGTCAATTCCAACGCCAAAGAAGAGTTTGGAGTAGTGAAAACAAGGTCAATGCCCGCACCGAGGAAGAGTTTGGAGTTAAAACAAGGTCAATACCAGCGCCGACGAAGAGTTTGGAGGAGTGAAAACAAGGTCAATATCAGCGCTGAGGAAGAGTTTGGAGGATTGAAAACAAGGTCAATACCAGCACCAAGGAAGAGTTTGGAGTTAAAATAAGGTCAATACCAGCATCGATAAAGAGTTTGGAGGAGTGAAAACAAGGACAATACCAGTACTAATGAAGAGTTTGGAGGAGTGAAAACAAGGTCAATAGTAGTGCCAAGGAAGATTTTGGAGGATTGAAAACAAGGTCAATACTAGCACCGAGGATGAGGTTGAGGGCACTCAGGGAAAACTGATGACCAAGGGGCAATGAGTACTATAAGTTTGGCACCCCCATTCTCTTTAACCTTCAATTTTCATGCCTAGTTTCCAAAGATCTTCTCGTACATTGGCACCCCCATTCTCATAAAATGGTATAAGCTAAGAGAGAAAAAATAAAATAGTTTAGTCTTTCACATTTTTATCGACCAGCCTCAGGTCTTGGAAAAACTCCCATAATCTACCCACATCTTGGTTGAGGTCTAAGATTTCATCACACATAGCCTTCATCACATAAGTCTGAAGCAATTGTAGACTTATCCCAAGTATATGCTAGGCTAAGGTAGATCTAATGAATGGAAATAGAGGCATACAATTCTTCTTTAATACCTCCACCACAAACATATGCAAGGTGTTGGTTGTTTTTATGGTAAGCAGGTTGATCTTCTAATCTACCTATGGAATTTCCAATTCCAATAAAGGGCAGCTCGAAGGACCTGGACCAACTGACAAGGATTTGAAAGACCTACACTTTGGGCTCTGCAAGACCTAGGAGAGTGATCCCTTAATGTGTTTACAACCTCTTCACCATCATCATAAACAACATTAACAACAATAGATAATCCCATTTAATAGCTCAACATAATAAGATAATATCAAATAGAATTGGTTGTTTATCAATAATATCAACTATTTGGAGCATGAGATAACTACAAAATTTCATAGTATAAGATAGTCATTGATTTGCAATTTTTTGCAAGCTCTAGGTAAAGGAAAACAAATACTGAACCATATGAATAAGTACAACTTAAATCAGTGCCATATATCCATTGGAGGAGTCAAATTTATAAGCATCTAAGGGTTTATGACAGATTTAACACAACATATAAGATCCTTCATAAAATTTCTTTACAATCTCATCAATATATATTCAAACCCAATACTACTTATCAAATCCTTATACAAAATATATCCACCTACAATCCCATTCAAGCATTTTAATTAATTCCTTTAATTAAAGCTAAAACAAGAATCATGCACACCATAATAGTGAGATGAATGAAACAACCCTTGATCATTTTATTCAAAATTTAGATATCCTTGTACAATGGAGAGACATGAGTTCAAATTAATCATATCAATTCAAATGCCAGTACTGTCATAAAACATCAAATGCCCATGAATTCAAAACCTACTACAGAATGACTCAAAACCTAAATTGTATTTTCCCTAAAACCATCAGACTTTACAATTTGCTCTACAACTTCATCTAGACTCGACCAAAAATATCTAACTTGCTAACCCATACTTTTGGCCTTGAAATTCTTCTTATAGAAAAAGAAGGATCAAACAAGCATTGGGCCAAAAAGCACACGTGTCAGCAGCCAATTGGACCACCTTGTGATATTCCAAAAATTTGTTACAACAACAATCTCCCTAGAGAATCTTCTTGTTCATCGTGCCCGCTGAGAATGGTTGATGTAGCAATAAAAAACTTCAAGAGTTTTGTGCCTCGACTGTCACCAAAAGGAAAAACTAAAATTTTTTGTAACTACAATAGCTGATTTGTCAATTGTTAGAAGCCTACTCCTTTTCACTCTTCCTCAGTTAAATATACATTTACCCATTTCTGGTATTCTTCATCATTTGTCCAATCAAAATTGATCATCTCATTCACCTTGACACTATAAGGTTTGTACTTAACTGCCACCTAATTCACTTCTCTTTCAAAAGACTCCAAGAATGGAATGGTGCTAATGATTTTGTCCATACAACTCTCCAACAAATCATAATCTGAGTTACCCTATTTTTGAGGGTTTTGTAGTCCAAACATGATATAAAGGGGCTCTTACACTTTTTGTGATTACTGTAGCTTGTGTAAGAGGCCCTATGGATACTAGTGTAATTGTAGGATGCATGAATAGGGCGTAGGATGAGAAATAAAGAAGGTATAGTTGTTGCCCTCAATAGTTTTGTGAAGAAAAGCATGTGAAATGAGAGGTTCAAGCCTAGGTTTCAACAAAATATGTATGGGATATCTAATTTTATTAATTTTTATCCATGTGCAGACCTAATGGGTTGTTTTTGAACACTGAATATAAATGATATACATACACACACATACACACACACATATATATTTGTGTGTGTGTGTGTATGTATGTATGTATGTATGTATGTATGTATGTATGTATGTATATGTATTTTTAAAATCTAAATGTAAATTCAATTACTAGATGCTCTCCTAGAACAATAAATCTATATCTATGTATATAAATGTGTATTTCTAAATGCAAGTGTAAATGCAAAGAGCATATGGTTTTGTAGTGTTATAGATACAACATATCCATAAATTATTGTAGTTGAAATTCTAAAGTCTTCAACACATATAATATGAAATCAATCAAACTATTAAACTACATGAGAAATAAATGAAAATAGTAAATGCATATGTATGTGTATTTGTAAATGTAAGTGTAAAATAAATAAGAATAATGAAAAATTATAAAAGAATACAAGGAAAGGTCTCCTGCCTTCTTGGTAGTGATAACCTCCTCCACACACAACCCTTAAAAGTTATGAATAGAGGAATATAATCTTTGAAGAACTCAAAGTTGATTCTCTTCTACCTGATGCAATCAGTCATTTTATCTTTACAAACATTTATAGTGATTACTTGAGGCACATAGAACAATTCTTCATAATAGAAGAAATCGATCATACTTTTCCAATGATGGCATTATTAGAAAACCTTAGGTTAAATGAATCATTCCTAGCTAAGTTTTTTAAATCATGTCCAACCGTATAAGAGAAGACCGCTGCTATGTGTACCTAGATACCATGGAGAAAGACTCTTTGGGATCTTTCATCAATCATCCTACCTTAAAACATACCAAAAAGTCTCCTAGCAATTAGACATAGGAAGATTTAAGATGACTTTAAAAAAATTTATTGCCAAAGCATAAACTTATGATGACTTAACCAAGCCTAGTACACACTCCCTCCCCATTAACCACTTAGACATATGGAAATTAAATGTAAATTTGCTGCTATTTTTAGTCATGTAGGTGTCCAATAAACCAGTTGGTGGTGTTTCCCTTCAAGTTTATTTACTTGAATGAAGAGAAAAAGTCCTTTGATTTCAATTAGAGAATACATTTGAGGCCTTGGTTGTGTAACTAGTGGACCATAGTTACATTTAACACTTGTTACAAAGTTTGGGAGTTAAAACATTAAGTAGATTTTATTTGTGATGGACACATTTGGATGGTAGTAACAATAACTTGCAATCTATCAAGACTTGATTACCTTATAACCTATCAAATTCTAGCGATGAAATGATAGATTTATCATAATGTCACCTTGGGATCACATCACCATGAAATAACTTCATCC
>VDFB02373365.1:213614988-213633968 GCA_007258455.2 Sequoia sempervirens
TAATCCCTACTTGAGAGAACCGAATAACCAGGTCACATATATATAGCAAATGTACAATGATATATTGAGTATAAACTTGTTATATCAATTTAAACAATAGAGAAGCATTAGAATGGAGACAATCAAATAACTGCATAAATTTAACAAACAACTGATACCAAAAACTTAATCCATAACTTAGATATCTTCATTTACTCCATCAAAATACATGCATCTGAGTCTCTGTATATGAAAGCATTTATCTAGAAAGCTATCTACTGAATATCTCCTAACACCTATATCTGTTGCATTACTATGGAACATATATAAATACATCAAAACTTGGAAGGGACACGTCCCTTCACAAATGTTCTATTTTACTTAACTAATTAAAACAAGAGATTAGGCTCTATTTAGCCATAGATGAAAATTTGATAAATGATCTAGATAATACTATCGTTCATGAGGATCGACATATCCTAATGCGTTCCTAGCCAATATTTCCACCTTTATCATCCTTTTGTTGTGCTCGCAGCTCTTGTCCAATGTCGAATCCTTCCCTGTAGAATTTTCTAGAATTCCCTACAGCATCAATTCACATTCTTCGATCCACTTGGCTTTCTCTTTCAACTTTTGTCCATCTTCAAGTAGTGTAGGCAGTCCCATATTCGTAACATCAACCAACCCCTTTGCATCTTCTTGCAATTCCTCATAATAGTCCATGTGTCTCTTTATAATTTGGTTACCCATACCAATGGCCATACTATTAGGAACATCTGTTTCATTTAATTCTTGGAACTTTTCTTCAATACTTCTATCAATTCTCTTGTGTTCCTGCCCTATAACATGGTTCTTTGAATATGCTCCCCATAGCTTTTTCAACCAAATCATTAAGTTGGCCTACCTTTTTCTGATTATTGTAGTGAGTGTATCATATTTACCTTGTGAATATGCAATTGACTCCTCCCAATGATCTTTTACCTGTGAGCTTTCACCATGTGTTATTAATTTAGGAGGTCCCATTGTGACTCCTAGCATGTCCTTCAAATGATCATTTTCTCTCATGATCCTTTCATTATTCATTTTGTACATTTCCTTTTCTTTTATCAACATTTGTATTTGGGCTTTATTCAGTTTTTCCACATTAATCCCAATGTTTGCAGTCACCACTTGATCTACCTCTCCAGCCTTTAGAGTCATGACATGTCCAAATTCTTTCTTAGTATCAATCACCACTGACTTTCTATGAGGTGGATACAAGGCCCATATCATGAGTGATCCTTCATCTGGGTTATATTTGGATCCAACATATATTTCTATCACCCCCTCCAGACTAAGCTTGTGTGTGGCACTATTATCCTTTAAGAAGCTATCAAAGACCAATGCAGAATTCAAATCTAGCCTTGGAAAGAGCATAACTCCAACATCCTCTAACATTTTCCTTCCTTTTTCAAGGGTCATATTAGCCATTTCTCTATCCACAGTTAATTTCAAATTATTTAGTAGCTTCTCCTCATTGCTTGGTGTAATATTATAAACTATCTCCCTTATCTCCTTGCCCTTTTGATTATACAAGAAAGTTATGAATTATGAAGAATTCACAAATTCATTGTTTGCTACAAATGACCTATATCCCATCTGTCTAGTGTCTGTATCTTGGCTCTCTTCAACACTTGGTTCTCTAGGAGGGAAGTTGTATTCTTGAGTTTTTAATCTGGAAATCCTACTAGGTAGGTCTCATGGCATATCTTCTCCAGTTTCCTCATCTCTAGAAAAAGGGAACCCTATATCTGACAACCCTTGGTTGTATTCCTCCACCACTCTCTCTACTTCCTCTGCCTCCAAATTTCTAATCATGTCATCAAACTGATAAGGCACATGATCATATCGTCCAAAGTTTATCTTTTGTTTGAAAGAATTGATATATCCCTCTAGATCAAAACCTTCTCTTGGTGGACCCTTATTCATATTTTACTACATTAATTTTTCAAGGATCAAATCATGTCATTCCTTTTCAAGCATAGTAAAATCACCAAAGCATAGAGTACTAGGCATAAATGCTTGTTTTTTGAATGAACCAAAATTCATGAAACTAGAAAAATCCATTTGTCTTATAATTTCCAAATATGCAATCCTATCTGGGACTGTTTTAGGAAAAATGAATGAATAATCCTCAAAACCAAACACCCTTACCATAGTAGCATCTTCCAAGCAATACCAGTCTCCCCAATTGTGATCAATTGGTCCATTAAATTCCTTAGGTTTGAGGAAGCATTTTATTTCATCAAACAATGAGTGCGCACAAGGATGACTGTAGAATTCTTATATTGTCTTTACAAAATATTCTTCAAAATACAGGAAACTAGAATTATCAAACCTATTATCCCAAATGGAAGTCCACAATTGAATGGGTAACAATTTTCCCTCTTTATCAAACTATGAAACCTTCAACTTTTCTGGCCAAATCCCTAGCTCTTTTCTGAAGTACAATACTAGATGCATTAAAAGAGAATAATGCCTAAGATGTAGAACAGGGGATTTATTCTTGATTTCCACCAATGCTAAGTACAGCTCCTTGGAGACAAATGAAGCATAGTCAAATAACCTAGAATTATGACATTGAATGTCAGCTACAATTACCATGGGAACAATGGACATATACTCAGGAACCTCCATACCCAACACTTGTCCTACTGAGAAATAGGTATATCTCATATAGGGCTCGAACAAGTCCACATGGAATGGAGGCCCATTGCCATTGTCAAGTGGGACAATTTTACCATCTTGTTTAATTATATGTAAGGGAAACCTCCAACCCTTGTAAGTGGTGTCCATTCTCCAAAACTCCTTTTCCAACTCTTCATTCACAATTTTCTCATTACACCACCCTTCCAACTTAAAAACCTCAAATATTGAAGCCTCTGATATGTATATGAACAGTTTCCCAGATGGTCCACATATGGCCTTAAGTTTTGAGTCATAGTGGGTGGCCAACAATTTTACCAGCTCTATATTGACAAACACATTAGGGAAAACCATTTTTCCCAAATTTAGATGCCATAGATTACAAACTAGCTCAAAATGATCTCTTCGTTGAAAGTGGAATCTAAACAATTCATAGCCTCTTATTGGGGTCCAAATATCTCCTATGTGCTTGCACTTGTCATCCAATTTATCCACTTCTACCCTCATTTGTGTGGAGCGCCTACCTTTGGACCTAGAGCCAGGCAATTGGTCAATTAAATCCTGATTCAACTTTTGTTGAGCACCCTCCGACTCAATTTCAGACTCAACTTTCTGCTTCTTACTCTTAGGGTGACTACTCTCACTTTGTTTTCTACCTTTCAACTTCACCGAGCTGGTGGCTTCCATATTACTTGCTTAAAATTGCATAAATGAAAAAGTTAAAATGCAAAGGACTTACTAGTTTTGATTGAGGTCTTTCAACTGAAACAATTCTCTGGCCCTTTATTTGTCTCCTCATTTCCTTCGTTACCAATTCACAATAATGTTCATTTTGCAATGATTTCCTTTCAATTTATGAAATTACCTTTACTCTGTGGTACCATTAATGTTTTAACTCCAGGCACGAATGTAACATATTTTTGAATTCCTTACTATCACATCAAATGAATTGGTTGACAAGACACCTTCAAACTTTGGGCGATCTATACATTGGCCCCAACCAACATTCACTAAATACTCTGCTGATTAGGGTAACACTCTACACATCTGACCAATGTTAACATTTGTCCCATATACATCACTAAGATTCACCCCGACAATCATTTTGGTTCATTTGTTTCTTCATCGGCTTGACTTTTAGTATTGCTAACACATTCAGTAGTTCCTCCAATGTTATAAATCTCCCTGATAACTTTTCTTTTGGTCTTGAATATGTTGCCAAAACTCCTGCTGATATCCTCCTGTCTATGTAACTTAGCGGGTTGGGTGAACATTCAGGATTTACACTGATGGTACATGTCTCACTGATATATTCCCAGTGCTCCTGTCAGTGAAAGAAATGATTGTCTCATCACTGAGACTTAAACGTTCGGGCCAACATATATTTTTCATGCCCAGATGACTTGTCTTGCTAATAGATTCCCTTCATCAATGAGACCATAAGCCAATCTCCCCGATATGTCTTCTTTAGTAATCCTAGCTTTGAACACGAGCGTAGGTGATCTTCGAATTTACCCACTGTCACATCAAATGTTCTATTGGAAAGACAATTCAAAATTTGGGCGATCATTTTATTCAGGCTTGATTAACATTCATTAAACATTCTTTTGGTCAGGGAGAAATTATGCCGATATCACATAATCTATCCATTTGATTTATATAAATATTGCCAAGAGTTACCCCGATGACTATCTTGATCTGTTTGTGTCTTCATTGGCAAGACATGGTGTATTGCTAAGACATTCAATAATTTACCCGATGTTATAAGTCTCCCCGATGATTATTCCTTCAATCTCATGTCGCCAAGACTCCTTCCGATACAACTCCTTGTGCTTTGATCGGTGAGACAAGAGAGGTTTCTTGCTGATGGAACTTCATTAGTGAGACCTATATGCTCGATATGAACTTTTCATTTCACCCCGATGGAACTTGTCTTGCCGACGAAAATATTTATCGGTGAGACCGTGGACTGTGTCATCCTGATGTGTATCTTCTTATGTAATTCGATTAGTGTGACATTTCTGTTCTTTTGCCAATATGATGAAAATGAGAATATAATGATTTATGAATTGGAGAGACCTGCACAAATTCTTGCCGATATGGGTTATTTGAATACTATATTTTGGAGGTTTTTCATGATATCAAATGGTCAAGAATGATGTGATCATATGTGACTATGATGGATTATACTCAAGATAAGGTTTTCTTTAGGGAATCAACGAGTGCAAAATCACTGTAAATTTTGAAAAATCACTTGTAATTTCCCTTGAAATATGTTTAATAACTCCAAAATGGGTGTCTAAAACCATCAAGGGTTTCTCTGTTGTTTTGGGAAAGTTTTGAGTTATTGGGCAGAAATTAGGTTTGCACTGTTACATGGATTCAAGGAGTCAAAGTGTGAAATATGACTTCTGTTCTTTGTCAGGCTTTGAGAGTTGTTTGGATTTTTTAAATTGGTCATTCTAAACCTGTTGGAAGCCTCTTAAAATTAGGTTGATAGGTTGGTTGAGTTGAACCTACTAGGTCTAAATTAGGTAGTTGTTATTGCTAAGGTGGATCACTCCTTTTTGCAAAGGCCATACACTTATGATTGGGTCAAGTGTTCTTTTCTTTAGAAAATTCCTATTTCCTTTTTGATAGTTTATGATTTGATTAGATGGGTTATGAAGCACTTATTTCAAACAAATATCTTTATGAAAGAAGTATATTGGCATGAAATTAAATATGATTTGTATTCCAATGTAAAAACTACAAAGAATAGAAACAATTCTTTCAACACATAAACTATTATGTAGTAGTCAATTAAAATAAAAAATCTTACTCTATATTAGTTAGGATACACAACTAAGAAAATGATCTAAAGTGACTTATTTATCCTAGAGGAACTAAGTATATAGTATGCAAAGAAAACCAACAAACCCACAGCTACCCCTATTTTGAAGGAGTTTAGTTTTCTCCCCTTCCCAATCTCGCTAATATTGTCTAATTATTTTAAAGAGATGAGGGGTCATAACACAACTTTATTCAACCTAGTAAATAGCATGGTTAATGAAACTTGACAAAAGCAACAAAAAAATTGCTACATTTGGCATTTCATGTTGAATGAAGAGTGGTGAAAATAATCTACTTATAGTTTAATAAAACACTATTATAGTTTTACCAACATATACTATTGTATGCTTGCATGGCTTCTTAGTTAATATATGGGGAGAGAAAGAGAAAGAGATAGAGATATATGGGAAGAGAAGAGAGAGATGGAGATATATGGGAAGAGAAAGGAAGAGAGGTGGAGATAGAGAGTTGATGGATAGGGGGGATAGGGAGGTAGAGATGGTGAGAGATAGAGAGGGGGAGATAGAGAGGGGGAGGGAGAGAAAATGATATAGATAGGTAGAGGAGAGATAGAGAAGATGAGGAGAGAGGGAGAGATAGGTTGAAGAGGAAGAGAGAGAAGAGAGGGAGATAGATAGGTAGAAGAGGGAGAGAAAGAAGAGGGGGAGAGGGAGAGAGAAGAAGATATGGGGGAGAGTGAGAGACATAGAAAGGGGGTGATATAGAGAGATAGAGGGGGATGGTGAAATAGATAGAGATATCGTGATAGAGGTAGAGAAAGATATGGATAGAAAGAGATAGAGAGAGGAGTGAGAGGGAGATAAAAAGAGAAATAGAGATAGAGATATAGAGCAGGAGAGATGGAGGGAGAGATGGAGTGAATGAGAGAGAAAGGGGGGAGAGGGAGAGATAGCTCAATAGATAGAGGGGGGAAGAGGGAGTGACATAGATAGTGGGAGATATAGAGAGATAGAGAGCGATAGGGAGAGATATATCAATCACCCTCCCTATATCTCTATCTATTCATCCTTATCTCTTTATCTCTCTACCTCTCTCTATCTCCTTGTCTCCCTTTCTATTTGTATGTTTGTCATTATCTCCCTCTCTCTCTATATTTTCTTCCCTATATTTATCTTTGTCTCCTTAAGTGTGCAATAGGTACATTGAAGAGGTCTTGAAGGAGAATTATCATATCTTTAATCAAATGGCATGCTACCTTGAGCATAACTCCCCAAGGAAACATGCCATCCTTGGATTGTTGACATGAAACAACCAATCAAAATTTAGTTTCTCTCTCTCATATTAATATTATATTAATATATACTACTATTATATTAATTATATATTATATTAATTATATTTTGTATTATATAAAAATATACTATTATTAATTATTAATTATAAATAATTTTATATGTACTTAATACCTTGTTAAAGAATATAATATATAATTATAATAAGTTGAATATATTATTTATTATAAAATATAGCTAATATATGCTTAAACTATATTGTAGAATATTAAAACCTAGCTAAATGGCACCATAATTTTCAATTTAATTAATATGCTCTAAAACCCAACAAAACTAGGCTAGCTCGTCAAATTGGAGAGGTGAAAGGTCAATACCAACGCTGAGGAAAAGTTTGGAGTAGTGAAAACAAGGTCAATGCCAGCGCTGAGGAAGAGTTTGGAGTTAAAACAAGGTCAATACCAGTGCCGATGAAGAGTTTGGAGGAGTGAAAACAAGGTCAATATTAGCGCCGAGGAAGAGCTTGGAGGAGTAAAAACAAGGTCAATACTCAAATGAGGACGCAGGTTGAGGGAACCTTCAGAAAATCGGGACGACCATGTGGACAATGAGGCACTGTGTTTGGCACCCCCATCTCTTTAACCTACAATTTTCATGCCTAGTTTCCAAAGATCTTCTCAGACATCGCACCCCCATTCTCAGAAATGGTATAAGTATAAGATAGGAAAAAATAAAATAGCTTAGTCTTTCACATTTTTATCGACCAACCTCGTAGTCTTGGAAAAACTCCCATAATCTACCCACATCTTGGTTGAGGTCTAGGATTTCATCACACATAGCCTTCATCGCATGAGTCTAAAGCAATTGTAGACTTAGCCCAAGTATATGCTAGGCTAAGTAGATCTAATGAATGGAAATAGAGGCATACAATTCTTCTTTAATACCTCCACCACAAACATATGCAAGGAAAGGTCTCCTCCCTTCTTGGTAGTGATAACCTCCTCCACACACAACCCTTAAAAATTATGAATAGAGGAATATAATCTTTGAAGAACTCAAAGTTGATTCTCTCCTACCTGATGCAATTAACCATTTTATCCTTACAAACATTTATAGTGATTACTAGAGGCACATAGACCAATTCTTCATAATAGAAGACTTTGATCATACTTTTCCAATGATGGCATTATGAGAAAACCTTAGATTAAATGAATAATTCCTAGCTAAGTTCTTTAAATCATTTCCAACAATATAAGAGAAGACCGCTACTATGTGTACTTGGATACCATGGAGAAAGACTCTTTGGGCTCTTTCATCAATCAAGGTATTGTTAAATTTTAACACCCAAAAGTGAGAATGAAGAATTTTTCCTATGATGGTAGCCATCCCATTATAGCTCTTAGAGTTGTTAGAGATATTTTTGTTTCAAAGTAGAGATATTTTAAGTTATCAAATCCTACCATTAGACATAATCAAAATGTTGTTGTTTCAAATGACTATGAGCACTAACTTTCACTATTTGAAGATGTTGAAACCTTGTCATAGAGAACTAGAACATTGATGCAACCACTCATCCTACCTTAAAACATACCAAAAGTCTCCTAGCAATTAGACATAGGAAGATTTAAGATGACTTAAAAAAAAATTATTGCCAAAGTATAAACTTATGATGACTTAACTAGGCATAGTACACACTCCCTCGCCATTAACCACTTAGACATATGGAAATTAAATGTAAATTTTCTGCTATTTTTAGTCATGTAGGTGTTCAATAAACCACTTGGTGGTGTTTCCCTTCAAGTTTATTTACTTGAATGAAGAGAAAAAGTCCTTTGATTACAATTAGAGAATACATTTGAGGCCTTGGTTGTGTAACTGGTGGACCATAGTCACATTTAACAATTGTTACAAAGTTTGGGAGTTAAAACATTAAGTAGATTTGATTTGTGATGGACACATTTGGACGGTAGTAACAATAACTTGCAATCTATCAAGACTTGATTACCTTATAACCTATGAAATTATAGCGATGAAATGATAGATTAATCATAATGTCACCTTGGGATCACATCACCATGAAATAACTTCATCCAACATCCTTATGAGTGCAAGTACCACCAAATAGGTATTTGTCATATCTCGGCCTTCCTTGTTGAGGGAAATTCAGGAAGAGAAGAGGAAAGTGAGACATGTAGTAGGTCTAAAAGAGGGAGATCAACTAGAGGTCAAAAGATTAGAAGAAAATTTTGTAAACGCGTGGATTTTTTTCTTGCTGAAGGGGGGTCATGTTCTTATGATGATGAGAGCATAGGCGATGTCGAGGTGCCCTTGAGGTACAAAAATCTATGGAAACAATGGGTACCCAAGGAACTTCCTCCAATAGATACTGATTTTTGTGTCAATGAGAGGATATATCGCATATCACCATCATCATTACATGGTTTGGGCCTATTTTGCATGGATGGCATAAAGGTCTATTACGAAAAAGTTACTAAATTGATGGAGTATGTCGGACCCTATTATAGTTACAAAGATTGGAAGCAGCTGGTTTGATATACATGAAGTATGCGTAGGTATGCACTATCAGCAAATTATATACAGCTAAAAGATAAGGATCAAAATAAAGGAGTGGCTATATACATTGAAGGAAGGCCAAAAGCATTAGGGAATGTTGTAGGGTTTATAATTTGTACATGACTTGGGTCAAAAAATAAGCAACCCAATTGTATATTTGAGTCGCCCGAGGGAAACCATATATTTGTATGTGCAATAAAATCAATAACTATAGGGGAAGAGTTGCTAATCGATTACAATTTGAATCGCTTAGTTACAAACACAATTACTATAGGGGTGGTATGTACTATGTACCATTTTACCCAACCTCCAATTAATGAATCCAATATATACCATTTTATTCTTATGCTTTTTTTTGTAAGTCTATTGGTTTCATTTCGGTAATGTTTTTTATATTTAATTTTTGTCATAGCAGGACATTGATCATACGGGGAAGTCTTCGGCCTAGAGCATAGATCACGATGCATCTTCAGGTGCTTCTACCCTACAGGTTTACCTCATTGTAATTGTACAAATTAGATATGAGAAAAATGTTTTATTATTATGTTTTTTTCATAAGTTTATTGGGTTAATTAAGATAATGTTTTTAATATTCTTGTTGCAGTCGACTTATCGGGGAAAGGCACCAGTAGTAGACGAGAGCATCCATAGGGAGGTGCAGTCAATATTATGTGATGATATCACTTATTCAATAAACCCTCTCGATATGATAAGACCCACAAAAAGTGCAATGAAAAAATCCTTAAGTTGTTATTCATAGTGCCTCAAATAGATGAGCTAAGAGAGAGGGTTAAAATATTGATTGAGAGAGCACAAAACTTGCAAGTAAGTTGTCATGAGGTCTTTAATTATAACATAAGTTCATTCATGGTTTTATATTTTGTACTCTTTTATGTCATGTGTAAATAGGGAAAAATTCTAATTTAATGTTGAAAACAACAAGTTAACTAAACCCTATCAAGCACCATGGATCACAAACTAGAATGAAAATGCAAATAAATAATGAAAATGCAAACCAATTTTCAAACTAGACTTGATTGACCTCCATGGCTCTTCTCCACTTGCATGAGAATGCAACATTTTGAAGGTTGATTGTTGGATGAATGTTGGTTGCTCAATTCAACAACATAACATTGACATGGGGATGATAGATGAATGACAATAGATAGAAATGGATGAAAGACTCAAGAATGATTTTGAATGATAGATGAATGACAATAGATAGAGTGGACCAAATTAAATAAATAAAATTTATTTAATTTAATGAGAGAAGAGGCTAATGAATAATTAAATAATTAAAATAATTATTTTTTTATAGTGGAAAGTGGACAAAAATTAAATAAATAAGAATTTATTTAATTTTAAAAAGAGGACTAGTGACGTAATTAAAATAAATAAAATTTATTTTATTAATCAAGGAGGAAAAAATATAAAAAATGAATTAATTAAATAATTAAAATTATTTAATTAATAGAAGAATTATGACTTTAGAAAATAATTAAATAATTAAAATTATTTAATTATAAAAATGGAAGGGGAAATGATGAAGAACCTAAGAGTCATAGGCCTTAGGACAATTTTTAGTGTCTACATTTTTCCCCTCTTTGAGATGATGTTTGAGATTGCGAGCTTTGTGTCGAGTAACATCATTTCAAAGAAGCTAAAGTATGGATAGAGGACAATGGATGATGATCAATAGAAAGATAGGATGATGATGCCCCCTTGAGAGGATAGGTGGGTTGGAAAAACATAGGTATGATCTCAAAATGGATAAGAGGAAAATAGATGTGGTATAGAAGAAATGTTAGTGTGGAGGATATGGATGTTAGTGGAGACAACTTTAAAGATGCATATTTTGCTAGAGAAGACTCTGCACTAATCATCATTGGGTGGTAAAATGACACAAATGGACAATAAACACCATGGTATGACATAGAACAAGGTGTGCAAGGTCATCCGCTTGCAAAATAGACAATCGCAGACAAGGAATGTCCTAGCTCATACTAAGGGCCAAGTTGCCCCAGTCTTTTTGCCAAGACAATCCACAAACAATAATCAAAGAAAAGAAAAATAGATCATGGGACATCCTTGAGGTAGCTAGTAACATGACCAAGAGATAAAACAGACCAAAAAAAATAGAAAAAATAGACAAAGATAAGACAAAATAGACCAGAAAAATCAATAGCCATTCAATGCGTTTGCCAATATTTGCTTGCCGAAGATTATTTGCATGACGGTTTGACAATTCAACAGTTTGACGGTTTGACATTTCCTAAGGTCAAGAAGGACACATCCTGAAAAGACAAATGACATTTTGACAAGGTCCAAGTCCAAGAAGGACACATCTTGAAGAGGACCAAAGAGTGACAAGATTGACATTGTTTTGGAAATTTGACTAATGTGACTAGATGATTGACTAGACTATGTTTGAGTTTAACTTAATTACTGATTGGATTATAATGTCTATTGGATCATGATTTGAATGCATAAATTTTGATGACTGTCATGCGTTTGAGTGTGACTATGTCTGACAAAAGTTGACTTCGTGTGAGAAGATTGACATTGTCTGACTTATTTGACCGATGCGACCTAATGTTTGACAAGATGTACATTGTCTGACTTATTTAACTGATGCGAGTATGTTTTCCTTATTTGACTGTTGGGATGAATGTTGACATTGTTTTTTGATTTTTGAGAGTTATTTGGATTTTTTTGTGTTTTTCGAATTTTTTAATTTTTTGGATTTTTGACATGTTATAATTTTTTTTGGATTTTTGAAATGTTTTGAAATGTCAATGGATGACAATTTAGGTAGCCTTTGTGCTAGATACCAATGACAAGGGAAAACCAAGTCTAGGTGCAAGGGTGGGTGATAGGATAAGGGATAAAAGGCTCATGATAGATGGATGGATGGAAAGAATGCATGCATCATAAGAGAGCAAGGATGTGATCTCCAAAGACTATGTCACATAGGAATAACATGCCCCATTCTAGGTACAATACTTAGGATTTTTCATGACAAAGTTTATGACAATAGGATAATGATAGGCTTGGTTTAGAAAGGATGAGGTATGTCAAGAGATACCCAGAAAACATGTTTCAACATTTTTCCCCTATGTCTTCATCAAGATCAAAAGGAGAAGGGTGGATAAGTGGGCCCAATATGATAGCTATGTATGATGGCTAAAGATGGTAGGTAGGATGGAAATGATATGACATGAAAATGATAGGTTGGATAGATGAGACATTGTGCCCCCAAGTGTAAGTGACATAGAAGATCAACCTACACATGACACCTATTTACTAGGTTTTCATCATGGTACTTATCAAGGGTGCCTGTTTACCAAGTTTTCACTGTTGGACGAAGGGATTTCTCTTTACTCCTTTTTTTTCTTTTTTACTTTTTGGATAGGAGAAAGGGAATATGGATAGGAGGGACTCAAGTGTATAGTTCCATGAAAGGTGATAGTCCCACTAGAAATGGATGTCATTGCATGGACCATGTCAAATGTGCTTATAGATGTTGGTAAGGGATGACATGAAAGGGAGATGGAGTAGGTAGATGGATTATGACATGAATTATGGAGGAAAATAATGGATTATGATGGGAAGATATAGGACTTATGCAAAAGATGAATGGGGAGGATTAGCCAAAAGCATGGACCATAGGGATGTGATGGGGAAGATATATAGGATAGTGGATGGGGGATGGAAAGATAGAGGTATGTGGATTTTTTGTGAAACAAAAGGGAACCATGACCAATGGTTGCACACATTGTGATAAACGTTGAAGCTTTTGATGTGGACAAGGTGTAGGAAGCAATGGAGATGTTTTCTTAGGAGATGGTGGATGAAGTGCTTTAGGTACCCACATAAGCTTAGTATTTTTATGACTTTTATTTGTCTTGTGGGATTTTTGTAATTTTTGAATAGAGTGGTAATTTTTGCATTTGCCTGGTAACATTTTCTTCCTTTTTGCATTCGGGTTTTTATATTTTTATGTTCTTTTTTTTCTTTGGCATTCTGGTTTTCTTTTGCATTCTGAGTAGCATAGGTTTTTGTGTTACTAATCTTAGTTTACATTGTGTGGTGGTTACATTTCGTGGGTCCAAGACTGGTGGATAAAACTCCTAACTTGTGTTTTTGCAGGTTTGAGTGTCAAAGACTCACTTCCAAACATTGTGCTTGCATTTTTTTTTGAGATTAGTACACATTTATTTTTTGTGCACATAAAACGAACATGTTTTTGTACTTTGTTTGATTATTTGCAAATGGTAGGTGATTATGCTCTCACCTTGTGAAAACTTGGTGATCAGAAAACTAGACCCATTTTATCTGTTATACACCCTTAAGACTTAGTAATTGAAGTATCCTCTCCCATTATTCTTTCAGGTGATCCTGGGTGTAAGAGAAATGGTTACTGACTCTAGAACTTGGGCCTATTCTGGTGGGGAAGAGTACTCACCCTAGGACAACTCAGACCGGTAGCACCCTGAACTCGAGGGACTTCCAGCCGGTATATAAAAGTGGATTCTTGGGGAAAGCAAAAGAATCACGCGTATGGTTCTGACGAGATGGATCCGAAAGGGGACTCTCACTGCATGGATCATGCCCTATGAATGGAATTCCCTTCATAAACACCTATTTTTTAGAGGCCAACCATTTTCAGTCGTTGCTTGGTATAGTGCAGGGTACACTATCATGCCCGAAGACACTCACTACTGATGCCCTTGAGTAGAGATAACAATTCTTGGGAAGTCACTACCCAAGAATCCAAATTTGGTGTGCCCGAATGACATTAATGAGCCATGGAGGGGAGCCAATGCCACCAAACTTCTAAGCTATCCACTCTCGAGAAGGAGAGGTGTTCTGCACCAATCCGGGGTATACCGGTGGGCTATACCAAGTATACAAAACCTTGGCCTATTGGCCTATTAGGATTGTACTTGTCTTATGTGTGCTTGCTTACACTCAAAACATTTTGCTTGTCAAGTGCTTGCTGGATTTTTTAACATTATTCACCACATTTACACTCCTGGACAAAACATTCAACATTAGACAAATCAGATTTTCTCTCAATACATCAAGAAACTCAATTTTAACAAACTATGTCACAACTGTTAAAATGCATTCATTGTTCTAAAACACATCTGAAAATACTAAGACACAATCGCACTGTTAAACCACATTTGATCCCACAAACACCACATCTGTATGCGTCGCAATGCATCTAAACCTCACAAAACCACATCCACAAAGTCTTGTCACATTTGTCAGTCCTAGAACCACATTCGCTTAAACCAAAATGCATTCGCAATACTGTGATGCATTTGAGGTCTCAAATGATGCATTTTCCTTACAAAAGAAAAAATCTTCATACAAGTCCAAACTGACTCTAAACTTTGTCAATCTTTTGTCAAACATTGTTTCCAAGGGGATTTTGTTAGAAACCAACTTTGAAATTGCTCAAAATTTTCAACCATTAGTTTTCATTCTTGACCATAGGCTTCATCCTTCAATTTTTTTAGTTGCATACATTAGGCACTAGCCTGACCCTAGGTTTTAATCCTTGCATACTTTGGATTAGGTTAATCTAAGCACAATTTGCAATGTCATTGCTTTCGAAACTAGGTTATCTTGGACTTAATCATCATTCCCTTTTTCAGTCATTGTCCCTTTTGTGAGATTTTCCAACTCAACAATCTAGTTAGGAAAACTCACTAGTCATTTTGACCTTTTTATTTTGTCATTTTCAACAAGTCCTTTAGTAACCAAAATCAAAAACAAAGACTGATCTTAGAAGTGTTTAGGAATCCTTTTCTCCAAATTGCATTCTAATTTATACCTTGGATATTTTATTCCCAAAAATTCAAAAATATTATTTATCCTAGTCGTCATTTTGAACCTAGACCTTGCCTTTATCATATTAAGTCCTTAGTCAACATTACCATCTTAGTCCTCATTCGACATTTTGGCTTTGACAACCTTGTCATCTTACATCAATCATTTCCTTAGACAAACGTCATCATCACCTAGTCATCCTAGTTGGCATTTTCTTTAGAAAACATAGTCTTGCATTGTCATCCTTGCATTTAGTTATCATTTTCATTTGAGCAATCTCATTTTATGGTGGAAACTAGACTCCAAAGATAGAAACGACAAATGGAAAATTTTGGACAACACTCCACTTCCAATGTTAACAATCCCACTTATGACCCAAATTGGACTTTTGACAACCCATTTAGTAACAATAATACCCAACCTCTTACAACCATATCATCCTCATAAAATAATCCTTTTGAACCATTCTTACGTAAGGATGAATATGAAAAAATACTTGAAGAAAACCTAGAGGTAGTTGCACAAGATCCAAAGGTGGCCTACTTTGTGGAACAAATGGTCTTATATGACAAAGATAGATATTTGGCCATACTTTTAAGTCAAGGCACTAAATTACCTCAAGGATTCGACATTGATACCTTGAGACCGACATCTCCTACCAATAACATCAACAACCCACATAACATGTCAAATAGTGGTCAAACTCCAAGCACTACGAGCAATACCTTTTTTGATGCTACCTCACAAAATGTCACAATGACCATGAATGCTACCTCAAAAATTCCAAACAACTCCAATTCAATAAACACTACATCCATTGGAGGATCACAATCTATCACAGTGCCCACAATATCCACAACACCATCACAATTGGCTGGAACCACCTTTGGCTCCTCGACAGTGTGGAAAGTTATTCCAATCCTCTCTTTACCACTATGGTAAATTCCATGGAGGCATCATCAAGCCATACAAATCCTCCATTGACAACTACATCTAGTACCATGAGTACATCGTCATCATATCCTCTCATTGGTATCTCACAAAATCCTTTGGGTGGAGGTAAATGACGTATCTTTATTCAAGGAAAACAACAATATGTTAACACGTCAACATAGTCCAATACCATCAAATCCCAAGGACAAAATACGACCATTCCCCTTGTCCAAACCCAACAATTTGGACAAGGCAATCAATACACACAGCCCATGGCATCATTGGCACATCAAAATGTTCATGGTCACCATATTCCCAAAATATTGACCCAAATGGTTGGGGGACACATCCCAGCATACTCATCCCATATTCATACTCACCAACACACCCCCAATCCAAAATTTCAATACCAACAACACGCAAATCACAACACATCACACATGTCACAACAACCCATCCCCCAACAATACACCAACATCCACACACAACAAATGGGGACCTATGGCGTACCGATCAATCCAATGCATGGGACCACAAATGACCCTATAATCAATGCCTTACAAGAAAAACTGATGGGTCTAGAGAAGACCATTGAAAACATACAGATATCTAGCAAGAAATCAGAAGTGTCATATGATCTATCTATATATCCCTTCAACATGAACTTATACATGCCACCATTTCCTCTGGGATATGTGTCACCTAATTTTACCAAGTACAGAGGAAAGACAAACCCCATCGAACATGTCCGCAAATTTGCAACCAACTATATGGATGTCACCTATGAAAAAACATACTTGATGAGACTTTTTTCTAAAAGTCTTGCAGGTCCTACCCTTGAATGGTTCTCCACTCAAAAGTATATCCAAACATGGGATGAGCTTAAACACAAATTCATAAAAAATTACGTGTACAATATTGACATGGACACCTCTATTACTAGCTTATGCAATCTCACACAAAAGGATGTTGGGGAAACATTCATCCCATTCTTTCAAAAATGGAGAAATCTAGCTAGTCGTTGCCACATCGACATACCGAAAAAGGAAAAGGTGGACATGTTCATTCAAAAAATTCTAGGACCCTTCAAATATGCATTACAAGTACATTGTTGCACAACCTTCATGGACCTAGTCGAAAAAGGTGTCTAGAGTGAGAAAGCCCTCATTGCAAAGGGAGAGCTAAGATACGGTCCTAAAAACACAAATGAAAATCCTCCCACTGACAAAATAAGTACTGGGTCAAAAATAAACATGTTACAAATGACAGTGTTGTGGATGCCAAGGCTACAAACACTATGGGTCTTGTATTGGCTCTAAAATGGGTTCAACTGCAAAACAAATCAATGATGATATCAACACCCCCTACCAATGTCCCCCCAAACAACCAAAGCAGCCAATATAATCAAGGACAATACCATCGGATGAGACAATTCCCTAGGGGTCACACATACACTCCCTTGGGTGAACCCATTGAGGAAGTCCTCAAGAAATGCCTTTAGAATGGTGTCATCACACTTCAAGAACCAAAACCATATGACCCAGGACAATTCAAACTAGCATGGTGGGACGATAATGCATTTTGCAATTATCATTGGGAAAAAGGACATAAAACTTCTACTTGTCGACAATTGAAAAATATGGTAGAAGACCTTATCGTGAATCGTATCATTGAGGTAGGTGGACCACAATTTTCCTCTAATTCAGATCATACCATTCATAAGAACCCGCTGCAAGACCATGGTTCTAATAATGCTTTCACGTTAGGTTCACCAATGTAAATAGGGAAAAATTCAGATTTAGTGTTGAAAACAACAAATTAACTAAACCCTATCAAGCACCATGAAGCACAAACTAGAATGGAAATGCAAATAAATAAAGGAAATGCAAACCAATTTTCAAACTAGACTTGATTGACCTCCATGGCTCTTCTCCACTTGCATGAGAATGCAAGATTTTGAAGGTTGATTGTTGGATGAATGTTGGTTGCTCAATTCAGCAACATAACATTGACATGGGGATGATAGATGAAAGACAATAGATAGAAATGGATGAAAGACTCGAGAATGATTTTGGCAGCATAAGGATACTTGAAGAATCAACCCCCAAATGGCTTATGAGAGAGTTTATTTGTAGGAAATGTTTGATTTGGATTGACGGTTGAGATTGGATGTCAATAAGATGTCTAAATCAATGGCCAAGATTGAAATTTGTAGTATGGACTAGGGTTAGGTCAAAATTAGGGAAATGATAACGATTAAGGGTTGAGATTTAATTATGAGATACTTCAATCAAGGGCTGAAATTAAATGATATGTCAAGAGATAAGATTTGATGTGGAAGATAAAATCGACACAAATAAAGAGGTGATAGGAGAAATTAACTAATAATAATTATTTAATTTAGGTGGTCAATGAATAATTAAATAATTAAAATAATTATTTAATTATAGAGGAATGTGACAAAGGGAATCATTTTGAATTAAATAATGATTTAATTCAAAATTCAAGTGGATCTCAAATTAAATAAATAAAATTTATTTAATTTAATGAGAGAAGAGGCTAATGAATAATTAAATAATTAAAATAATTATTTTATTATAGTGGAAAGTGGACAAAAATTAAATAAATAGGAATTTATTTAATTTTAGAAAGAAGACTTAACTAGTGACGTAATTAAATAAATAAAATTTATTTAATTAATCAAGGAGGAAAAAAGATAAAAAAATGAATTAATTAAATAATTAAAATTATTTAATTAATAGAAGAATTATGACTTTAGAAAATAATTAAATAATTAAAATTATTTAATTATGAAAAATGGAAGGGGAAATGATGAAGAACCTAAGAGTCATAGGCCTTAGGACAATTTTTAGTGTCTACATCATG
>VDFB02373365.1:213634068-213725001 GCA_007258455.2 Sequoia sempervirens
AGTTAAGTACATGACAAATCCAAGTATCACTATTGCAAGGAATGGAGTAAGAGCTAAATAAAGATACAACGACAATAAAAAATGATGGAGCTAACTTGTCAAGGGCCTATTCTTCAAAAACCTTATTAAACTCTTGTCATAGCTTAAGATATGCAATAAATGTTTGACAATGGAATTAACCTTTTGAGGATGACAATGATTAAATTGAGGTCTCCTTTTACCATGAAAAGACTGAATATTCTTTCTTTGGCCTATCATTATGATTTTTAAGTTTCCTCACTTGAGTTAAATATGATAGTCAATTGTTTATACAAAAGATGATAGAGAAAATAATCATGAAAATGAAAATATGATGGTGATCAATGACAAGGCAGTGGCACATTTGACAGTCGAAAGAGTAGAGGAATGCATACTGAACATCATGGTACAACTTATGATATAAATTAAGAGACATGGTTGATGTGCTTTGAATCCTTGCATCTAAAGGAAATTTTCTTAACATAAATACTGCTAGGGAATTTCAATGTTGCCATTGTAGTTGGCATTAAAGCTGGCACCTGTAACATTGAAAATTATCCTTATATAAGAATTCCCTCCATCTTGTTGATTGGCTTGTAACACTCTTGATGGTGGCTATATGAAATCTAATTATGATTCCTCTTCTACATTAGAGGGTTCATATCCTTGATCTTACTCTTCTGAATTATCAGAATCAAAATCACTAGCTTCCATATTCAAAAATTCCCAACCAACATCTTCAATAAATTTATCTAGATCATCAGTAATAGTCTTAAAAATTGGTTGCTAGTTCAATTTCATTCTACTTTCATAATACTTTATATCCATGGAGTTCATCCATTCCTTGATGCCATCAAGTGAAGATTGAGGAATGGTGTACATATGGAGTACATCTTGCTTGAATTATTTGAAAACAATAACCATATCAAATCCCTTTTTCCCAAGTCCTACTCTCTCAAGGTTAACAATCTCAATCTCACTAATAGTGATTACTAAGAAAGGTAATTCCACCAACTCTACCAAAAAATTTACCATAGGAACAATAAAAGCAGAGGATTTGAAAGGAACTCCATGAAAACCAAGCTCTCTAAATGGTATATAAAACTCTAGTTCAAAATATTTTAGATGAGGCTATTCCCATAGCTCTCTTACTCACTTGAAAAATCCTTGAAACTATGTATTGATTTTATTTTTCATGTTCTTCTCTTGTTGTTCTTCCTTAATTTCATTGGTGCAGGAGCACCTAGGAAGCAATAGAGAGCACACTAGGCAAAATGTGGAAGTATAGAATGATTTTATGACTTAGATGTATGCCTCAGGCATTTTTGTGGTTGGAATGATGTTTTCTAATAAGGTCATGTTGACCATGGGTGAGAAACAAAAAGTTTCTAGTCCAAAGTTTAGGAATGGAGGTTTTTGCAATTATTGACAATTTTTGCAAAAACATGCTCCTTTTGTGTTTGAGCGGCCAAGAAGGGCCCATTGGAAAAATAACTATTGGGAAAGCATATTTAAAGGTTTTTTTGACCTTTGTGCAAGGTTGAAAGTATGTTTGTATGGATTGTTTTGTTGGAAATTGAAGGAAAACAATTTTTTGAGTGAAAATTTTTGTTTTTTGGTTTGAAAGAAGGCTCTAATGGATTAAATCTAGTTTTGTGTTGTGTGTAGGATGTAGAATAAATATAGTAAATTTTTTTTGTAGCCTTTAGATATTTCTTTCAATCTTTTTCTTGTGTCTTTGTAAATATTTGGTTTCTTTGTGCTTGTTGTCCTAAAACAGGCAGTGTTGAGTAAATGGGGTGCTAGAGCACTTTTCCACCGTACAAACCATATGGCCTTTTGGAAATAGTGCCTAGACACCATGCTTGTACATATGTTAGTTGGTAGGTTTTGTTTGAGTGCAGGATTTGCTAGCAAGGTGATGCCCTAGGCGAGCCATTGCAGGTCTGGCTAGGAAAAACTTGTTGTGCAGGTCACAAATCTTGCAGGGGTGCTGAGCCATTGAGGATTTTCTTCTTGGAGGAGGTAGGGTGGTGTGTTACCTTGTTACTACATGAAGGAGGAGGCTCCATCTATCCATTTGGTGTGTAAACAAATTGGAAGTTTGCTAATTGCCAAGGGAAGGCTTAAAACCCTAGTTTTTGCTCCATTTCATGTTTGAGCTTTGTACAGACAGTGGAAGGCTGAGACCTCAAGAATATTTGAGTGTTGTCCATGTGAACCCAGAACCTTCGAAAAAGAGTGGGAAGTCCTTTTGAGATTTGTGAGTTCTAACCTATTTTGTAGGTGAAGGAGACCTAATAGGGGCTCAAGGGCTACTAGCCTTTCAAACCCTAGCTAAAGGATTGGTGAGAGTGATGGGAAGTTGAAGTCTTAGAGGTTGTTCAAACACCTTTGGAGGATAGTTTGAAGACTTTTAAGACTTATCACTACCCCTGCAAGAGTTGATGGAGTGTTGAGGAAGATTAGTCTTTAGTATAGTGTAATGGCTAAGGAAGAGTTGGGGCAATGAACCAAGGTGGACTTGGTGGTTGGAGTTTGTGATAGAAGAGGGGTTGGTCAAAAAAATGAGGGGAACCTAGTCATGAGTAGGGACCTATAGGTTATATTGGTGAAGAAAAGAACTAAGGAGTTCTTACAAGGAAAGGCCTAGAGCAAGAATCAGTGATTGATTCCTCCAACCCCTCTCCCTATCAGATTGGTATCAGAGCAAGCAAAATATTTGGGATTGATCTTGTATGTTAGAGATAGAGTCTAGTGGTTCTAGCATCATGGTGACAAATGTTGAGGTTGCCAAGAGGGTTGAAGAAATAGAGGAAGACAATAGGGTATTGAGAGAGAAGTTAGACCAACTTGAGCAAGCATTGAATGTTATGCGGTTTGATGGAAGAATAGCAAAAGAAGAAGAGATTGCAGAGGAGGATAGAATCCCTGAACCTGACCCTATATTGAAGGAGGATCCCTTCTTGAAAGCATTGATGGATTTGAGTGGAAAAACACTTGAAGGAGTACCACTGTTTAGTGGAAAGATGGAGGTTTATTTAGTTATGGATTGGATAGAGGGAATGGAAAACCATTTTGAGTGTGATGGAGTCACTGAAGCACAAAAGGTAAAGGTGGCTAAATCAAGACTAAGAGGTTCTTCCTTAACTTGGTGGAAATTCATTCAGACAGAGAGGGAGAAGGAAGGCAAGCAACCTATCTCTACTTGGAAGGGAATGGTTGCCAAGGTGAAAGAAGCATACCTACCTGAAGTCTATGAAATTCAGTTGCATAAGAGGAGACAGAGTTTGAGGCAAAGAGATAAGGATGTGGGTTCTTATACTGAGGAGTTTCAAAGACTTTGCATGAGGTCCAATGTCACAGAGGATGAAAGTATCAAGGTGGCAAGGTATCTCAACGGTTTGAAGTGGAAAATTCAAGAGGAGATGGTTCTCTTAAGCCCCAAAATAGTGCACCAATGTTATCAATTGGAATTAAAGATTGAAGAGAGGAGTAAGAGGAAGCAAGATTAGACTTCTAAGGGTAGAGGCAAAGGCAAAGATCAAAGAGATCAAAGAGGATAGTGTGGTGGCTACCAAGGTAGAGGCAATGACCAAAGAAACCAAGGAGAGTCAAAACTCACAGAGCATGGAGGTTAAACATCTACAAGAGGTGGATATAATAGGGGTAGAGGACATCAAGGAGGTTCAAACAGAGGAAGAGGAGCAGGAAGGAGCAATTCTTATTTTGCAAACATGAAGTGTTACCATTGTAATCAAATAGGTCATCCTGCTTATAGGTGCCCGGAGAAAGCATCTTCATCAAGCAATGAAAAGAGAGTGGCTTATGCACAAGAGGACACCATGAGTCCTAAGGAATATGAGGTTAGTCATATTGAATCTGAGGTAGGAGAGAATCTGATGTTCAATAGGGTTCTGATCAAATAATCGGTTAAAGAGGAACCAAAACAGAGGAGGGCTCTATTTAGAGTAAGGTGGAAGATACTTGGAAAAGTGTGCAAGGTCATAGTAGATTCAGGTTCAACAGACAATATCATATCAGAGGAGGCAGTAATGAAACTGAAATTAAAGAAGTCACCTCATACTAACCCCTACAAGGTCACTTGGCTAAACAAAGGGCAAAGTGTTTTAGTAAATGAGCAGGTAACGGTGGAGTTTTCCATTGGAGGATACAAAGATGAGCTGATTTGTGATGTATTACCCATGGATGCATGTCATCTTCTACTAGGTAGACCATGGCAATATGACAGAGGTTCCATATATGATGGGAGAGAGAATACAATCTCATTCAAGAAGGATGGGAAGACTTTTCAGTTGCAGTCACTGTCAGAAGAAGAAGAGGGACAGTTAAAGGCACCAAACATCATGTTGAGTAGTGGGAAGGAGTTCCTTAACAATCTACATCAAGGAGGTGAAGGATATGTGGTTTTAATGCAGTCAAAAGATGAAGAAGAGACTAAAAAGACAGTTATACCAGAATCAGTCCAAAAGCTACTAGAAAAGTATAAGGATATTGTCAGTGATGGTACACCTGGAACTTTGCCTCCAAAGAGAGCTATAAGTCATCAAATTGACTTCATACCTGGAGCTTCATTCCTAACAAAGCAGCATACAAGCTTAGACTAGATCAGAATCTTGAGGTAGCTAGGCAAGTGAAGGAGTTGTTGGATCAAGGCTTGATTCAAAAGAGTATTAGCCCTTGTGCAGTACCAATGGTCTTAGAAACCAAGAAAGGAGGTAAGTGGAGACTTTGCACTGACTCTAGAGCAATAAATAGGATCACAATTAGGTATAGGTTCCCTATTCCTAGAATTGAGGACTTAATGGATTGTCTTGGAGGTGCACAATACTTCACCAAGTTGGATCTCAAGAGTGGGTATCATCAGATCATAATTAAGGATGGTGATGAGTGGAAGACAACTTTTAAGATAAATGATGGGTTATATGAGTGGAGATTGATGCCATTTGGTCTCTCCAATGCCCCTAGCACATTCATGAGGCTCATGATTGAAGTGCTTAAGGACTTTATAGGGATATTTGTGGTAGTGTACCTTGATGACATCCTCATATACAACAAGACAACAGAAGAGCATTTGAAACATGTGGAGTAGGTTCTTAGCAGGTTGCAAGAAGAGAAGTTGGCAATCAATCTAGAGAAGTGTGAATTATTTAAGCAAGAGCTAGTCTATTTGGGTTTTGTAGTGTCCAAAGGATCATTGAAGATGGATCCAAGCAAAGTGGAAGCCATCCTAAACTGGCCTACACCAACCACAGGGACTGAGGTTAGAAGTTTCCATGGATTGGCTCAATTTTATAGGAAATTCATAAGGAATTTTAGTGGTATATGTGCACCAGTCTTAGATACAATCAAGGGTGGTTTAAAAACTAAGTTTGTGTGGACTCAAGAAGCTGAGAAAGGGTTTGAAAAACTAAAACAAGAGGTGGAAACTCAACCAATTCTCTTATTACCTAGCTTTGACAAGTTGTTCACTGTGGAATGTGATGCAAGTGGAGTGGTAGTAGGAGGAGTGCTTAGTCAAGAGGGCAGGCCTATATCCTTCTTTAGTGAGAAGCTCAATGAAGCAAAGAAGAAGTATTCAACCTATGACTTAGAACTTTATGCTTTGGTTTAGTCACTTAGGAAATGAAGGCATTATCTTCTACCCAAGGAGTTTGTAGTCTTTACTGACAATCAGGCACTCCGTTTTATCAACACTCAAGAGAAGTTGAGTAATAGGAATTTGAAATGGATGGAATACATATAAGCTTTTACCTTCATCGTCAAGCACAAGAAGGGACAACTAAACAAAGTGGCAGATGCATTGAGCAGGAGATTGTTGACAGTCCAAGAGATACAGATCAAGATCATTGGCATAGAGAGTTTCAATGATCTATATGGAGATGATGAAGACTTTTCAGAGGCCTATAAGGTATGTTCTAACTTTGAGAACCATTTCCATAGCCAATACTCTAAATATACTTTGCAAAATGGGTTATTGTTTAAGGGAAATCAGTTATGTGTCCCAAGAGGTTCAATGAGGGAAAATCTGATTAGGAAACATCATTCCAACCACAAAAATGCCTGAAGGCATACATCTAAGTCATAAACTCATTCTATACTTCCACATTTTTCCTAGTGTGCTCTCTATGGGGTTGGAGGAATCAATCACTGATTCCTGCTCTAGGCCTTTCCTTGTAAGACCTCCTTGGTTCTTTGCTTCACCAATCTAACCTATAGGTCCCTACTCATGACTAGGTGCCCCTAGTTTGTCTAACCAACCCCTCTTCTATCATTCATCAAGATCATACATTGACCTTCTTGCCCCTCCTAAAGTTTGGACCACATCCATTACCTCCACATAAAACTAGACATCCTTGGTCTTCATGGTTCCCACACCGTGATATGGTTATGCAAATGAAAATGAGGAAAAGTAATCATCTCCTTATCCATTGGTTGGAAGAATGCATGCTTAATGTTTTGATACATGATATCAGCTCTCTCTTCTGCTCTCATGGTTGAATATCAAAATCTAGTATGGTGGACCTCCAGAGTTCTAGTCATCTTTCTTCCTCTTCCACCAAATGTTGTCCTGATCCACATGTCTGCCAGCCTAATTGGATTTGTTTTTGAAAGCTAAAGTTTCTCCCGAGTCACCGTGTAGCTCTCTCTACCTTTCCAAACTCTTTCATTGCTCAGATCATCTTTGGGATTTAGTCATTTGTACCACATGGTTGATGTGCTTTGAATCCTTGCATCTAAGGGGTTTAAAACCTTAGGGGCCTTAGATGAGAAAAATAAGTAATGTTTTTCTTTTCTTTTTATGTGAGGACCTAGTAGTGAGATAAAAGAGGACTGTATAGAAAAATGAAAAAAGAAGACATAAAATTCATGGACCATACTATATCACCTACATGCTAGCTAACAAGGACATGAATGTAGTAGATTTAGGTATGATAAGGGTATGCAAGGTATATTTGAGGAATATATAAGAATGAAGAAGAATTCAATGGATCAAATTAGTGTCAAATGTTTTCCTAAAAAGATCTCCCACACCCTATTAGGGAATTTAATCATTTCTAAGCATTTTCCACGCGTCCTATGGGAAAGTTTGAGGAGGCTCCAATAGTTGAGAGTTTAATGAGTACTTATAACTCTTTCCATGCAATCATGATTAGTTAGATAACATATAGGGAAACTTGATGAGCTATGCAACAAATGAAGAGAATATAGGGTATTTTGACCTAGTCTTAAGCATCTCCAAGCATCTAGGAGATATTGAAGGAGTCTTGGTGATAGATGGGTCGAGGATAGAAGTTTTATTTTTTGGTTACTTTGACATTATGTAGGACATCCATAGTCTTATTCTTGGTTACGTGACATCACAAAAAATTATATAGGATGGAGTAGAATGTAGCTCTACCTTTGTCAGTTCCATGTTAAATTTTTATTATATATAGCTTGCTAGTGTAGGAATTCTAACACAAACAATCATGGTAGGACCATTCTTAAAAGATTTCAAATAATAACCTAGTGAACCCATAGTCTTATGACTATATATACACAAATCTAGATTAAACTTAGAATTCATTAACTTTAAGTTCTCTTTATTCTATATTACCTCAGTGAAAGTTTGAGAAAATCTACTCGACTCGAAGGTGTTTCCTTGAAACCTCCAACAACATCCTGTTCAACATCCAAAATCACATATTAAAATACCATTCGTAAAACAATGCTATTAACACATGTAATAAATTTATAATTGTTTACTAACTTTACATACCCCACTAATAGGTGTACTGCAAAAATAAGTAGATTGATCATGTACCGAGGGTCAACATCGTGGACCCTACAATTTTATTAAAATAATAAAACTAAATTAGTTAATCTTATGCTTCACAATCGAAATTTAATAAACTAAATTCAATGAACATGTTGAATTTTACCTAACTGTCAATACCATATGCATCATGCAGAATGTCAGCCGCCCTCTCCATCCTCGTAGATGCATATGGATCAGGCTATGTAGAAGCATATGGATCTTGCATAGCACCCTCCTGAGGGCCGGTAGGGTCATACGAACAAGTGGCTCTACAAGATCGACACACATGGCCTCGAAGGCCACCACCTGAAGACTCCCCTAGATTGCGCTGTACAATGGGGCTAGTGTGGTGGATGACACTCCGAGTCAAGGATGTGATCGCCTGCAAAGTCTCTACATCAGCACTCTCCTTTGCAACTGTAGGCATCACAATCTACTCACGAGGTGGCCTAGCGAGAGGTCATCTCCCCTATTGTGTAGGATTCGGTTGTGCATCAGGCCTATCCTGTACTGACCCCCCACCTCTCCCCTGAAACTCCCTTATATCAAAATAATTCAGGATTTGATTCAATACAAACTCACAGTATAATTTTCTAAGAAAATATTGTGGGAATTCACAGTTATTGCATGGTGGGTAATCAAAGACCATATACCATCTGTCATAAAAACGGTTCCTAATCTCTTGGTGTTGGCACCAATGAATAGGAAACCTCTTTGCATTGAGGGTGAGATTTTGATTTGTTTTAGGGTTAGTGAATAGAGAGCACAAACTGCCTTTAATAATCTTTAAATCTTTTACTTATTTATATGATAATTTTTCTACATAATATGCCCTCGATGTTTGCCTCCTATTTTGCCATCCAGATATTTGTTGGGTAATTGCATCTAAATTTTTTAACAAATCCTTCAATGAATCTGCTAGATGTATTATTTTTGTGGTTGAAGAATTTTGATCACTCAACCTACTAATAAGATCCTCAACTTCTTTTCTATTGTTTTCACTTTCACTCCTCAAATTTTCTTGAGTGCCATGAGGGTATTGAGAGAATGGTGGGGGAGGTTGATTTTGTTGTTGAGGCTGATTTTGTTGAGGCTGATTTGGTTGAGGATTTTCCTCCTCTTGTTGAGGATTTCCTACAAATTAAAAAAAAAACATTCATTTCTAAACTAAAACAAACAAAATCAATTTAAAACTAACAAATTCAAAACAAATACCAAACAATACTTACCTCTTGCATCTCTTCGTCGTCATGGTGCCATATTTGTGAAGAAATCTAATTGCTATTGATGAATTTTGAAGAAATCACCTCTCCAAGAACGCGAGCATGTAAAACAGGGTTTTTGGCCATGGGCAGAGCTAAAACACAGAAAAAACGAAATGAGAAATGATATTTGGATTCGCTTTTTTTTTGCTTTTAAAAAGCCATAACGCGAACGTGTTATAACGTGAACGCATTATAACTCGTTTGTGTTATGGCTTTTCTTTTTCTTGTTTGGCCACAAAAGTGCAACCATCTTGGTGCACTTACCCAGGGGTTGGTACAAGTGTCCATCTTGATCTTCCTGCACATACATCACATCATCTGACCCCATCATTCGTGCCTATATTGTCATCTAAAATGTCGGCAACACATACCATGCAGGCATCCATTACTGCACCCTCTAGCATTGAACACATGCCAGAACATGCTTCAGGACATGTATCTGGGGATGCAAAGGCCACTAGTACCGGTGATGTTTTAGCAACATTTCCTGGATCTTCCCATATTACTAGTATGGTAACATTGTCAGTCACATTTGTGGTGACTAAGGATTTCATTCCCATAAAGATAGAGAAGGTCCTAGGTACTTTAAAATCTTTTAATTATTATTATATATAATCCAATTGAAATTTACTTATTGATCACTCTTTTTAGACTATTGATCCCATGATCATTTTGTAGGAAATGATGTTTTTTATAAACATCTAAGTGATATTACATTGGAGCTCTTTGGGCTCACCATACGTACACGGTGGAATGCCTAAAATCAAGATTTAAAAGATGAGATCATTAACAGTTTAGTTGTGTTGTTTGGTGATAAAACATTCAACTAAACCAAGGTCCTTAAGAAAGCTGGTACCTATATAAATTATGTGAGGGACCAATATAGGTCACATTTAGAGAAGAAAAAAAAGTACAAGTGTCCCCCCATGATTCTGGAGAGGGAGTGGAAGGACGTGGTGTCAGATGGAAAGGAGAAGGCTAAAAAGAAAAAAGGAAAGAAACCACCAGGCCAAGGAAGGTATGTGATACTCTCAACAATGTAATTATATACTGATTAATCTTTCTTTTTACATAATATAACGTATTCCAAACTTTTCATAGGCTACTCGACACATCGAAGGCAACCAAGGCAAGACTAGAAAAAAATGGGCAGCACAAACTTGGCTCTGGTGGTTATATGAAATTATTCGCACGAATTATAAGTATTAATAAATGAAATATTGCATCCAAATAATAAATTGCAAACAATTTTGGTTTTATAACACCATAGAAGAAAAATTCATGATCTTAGGAAAAAATGTAGGGCTTTGAATTCAATAGAGTTCCCAAAGAAGAGGACCTAAAGATTTCCTTCTAGCAATGCTATGGAGCCATGGATGAATGCCTAAGAGTCTTGACTGGGAAAACACAATCTTCCACTGCATCCAACACGTAGGTAAATAAACTCAATAAAGTTTATTTAAAATTGAATACTTGTGCAATCTATTCAATATTAATTTCCACCATAAAGTAATTACATGCCTATTTGTTTTAAACATACAAGCAATGATAATACTGCACATGACATTGGAATGCAACTTGGTGAGGGTGGAGCACAACCTGTAGATGAAGGTCATGGTGTGCATCCCAGTACTCGATGTATTCATGTGATATACAAAACATAGTATGGATTAATACAATTAAACATCTTTAATTGCAATTGGTGTATTAATTAATGTAACCTTTCATGTTTCAACTTTAGAGCATGTAGAGCATGATCAACATGTTGAGCATGATCAGGCTAGAGAAGATCAGGAACATGATGTGGCCCCATCAGGTAAAGAGGACCACTCTAATGTTCTTTTAAACATATTTAATTGCAATTGGTGTATTAATTAATGTAGCCTTTCGTGTTTCAACTTTAGAGTATGTAGAGTGTGATCAACCTGTTGAGCATGATCAGGATAGAGAAGATCAGGAACATGATTTGGCCCCATTAGGTAAAGAGGACCACTCTAATGTTCTTTTAAACATATTTAATTTCAATTGGTGTATTAATTAATGTAACCTTTTGTGTTTCAACTGCAAATTAGGATTTAGAGGGTGTTCAACATGTTGAGCATGAGTCTATAAGAGAAGTTCAGGAACATGATGTGGACCCATCAGGAAAAGAGAACCACTCTAATGTTCTTTTAATTAATGAAATACTTGTAACAATAATAATAAAACATATTAATTTAACATTTTTTTGTTATTTCAGTAAACCCCCCCTTGCAGTGGCATCCACGTCGTGAGCACACAACCAGGAATACATTAAGATCATGAGTAGAGGGAAGAACGACTAAAGGGGGGACAAATGATTTAGAAAATGGTACTCCACTTCAGATATTTTTAGCTTTAAAAAAGAAACAAAAAAAAAGTGATTGTAATCATATCATGACAACCATATTTTTGATAATATGTAAAAACTGAAAGAATGAATGAATGTGAATATGTTAATGAATGAATGCGAATATGTTATTGAATGAATTTTATATGTTATTAATGGATGAATGAATGACTAATGTTATATGATCGGGTATGGGGAATTGAGAGTGATGTAGGGGGGAGGGGCCAAATGAGCTTCCACCGTCACGTGGTTGGCCCTATTAAGTAGATAATATTAAACTATTCTCAAAACAAAGAAAAGCTCAATAAGGTAATGCATCATTTGAAGCATCAAACCAATATGCAAAGATGAAAGAAAGTGCTAACTTTGCACTATGGTGGCAGAAAAATGATTCTTTATACCCTGAATCCATGCTCTACATCATAATTTGAAGTTGTTTCCATTCCAATGTTTTGAGTTTTGTTTGTTTGTATGGCTTTCTATGAATACCACATTATGTTGTGTGTGGATTTGGTTTCAAAGCTCTATTTCTTCTATTTTTAGTGGTGACAACTCTAAAATTTTACTTTTGTGCATAACAGGTTAGTGGAAAATTTGATAGCTCTGAAGGGTTTAGGGGCTCAATTGAAATAGATACACGAATATTTGGATCTTGTTGTTGATGGGAGGCTTCCACTTAACCATGAAATTTTGTACCATCTGTAGGTATGCAAAAATTTCTCTACTTACATTCATTCTTGATCATAAATGTTCTAAATGATATTAATGCTTCAAACTTAAGATTGGTTTCATTGTTATAATGATCAAAATGTTATACTTTTCTATAAATTCAAGCATTCTCTTGCACCCTACCCTTTTCTCTCTCCCCCCTCCTTTTAAGAATTTTCTTTGTCATAAAATATTCACATGTCTGTCTCATTTACACAAATTTATTTGAAGCTCTAGGAGTGAATAAAGATATGTAAAATATGATGGATTATGTCTAAACAACAACTTTCCATCTTATAGCTAATTAAATCCTTAATATTTGAATAGTTTAGAGCTTGAATAATGCTTGTATATGCATGTGTAGCAATAATGGAGCCTATGTGAAGATTGAAATTAATACATCACTTTGGTATTTTTCCTTAGGCAGTGAAATGATATTTTGAGTAATACAAACCTACACACACATTGATATTTTTCAGCATTGCATTGAGGAAATTGTTTTCTCTTATACCTACCCTTGGATAGACATGGAGGTATATAATATTAGTTTCTATGTTTTTTCTGTAAGTATTTAATTTCATAGAGGAAGACTAAAATATTCTTAATGCCCTATTAGGTGTGAAAGCATATAAATCACTTGCTAAAGGCACCATTTTGTATTCATCCAAAAATCGGTTTGTTCTTTTTTTAATGTTTCTTGCATGTGGCTCTAGAGATGTAGCTTGGCTCTTTCCTTTGCACTTTTCATCTATTTTGATGATTACAATAGTTTGTCCTCATAATTTTTTTATGTAGATTTGTTTGTAACCTTATTTTCTATGAATCAATTTGCAAACCAGTCACATATTAAGGACCATTTCACTAACTTGTAGTCATGCATTACTTCATATGTTGCAGGTTGTGTCTATGTGCCAATAAATCCTAATGTTTGTGAGAACTTTAATCCTACAAGTGTAACCACTCTTTCTCAAGTAAAAGTCTTGCCTTATTTTATAGTACTTTAAATGGTTAATTGAAGGTGCTTCTTTAGATCTGAGATAGTTGAACCCTAGATTAAAATATGGTATTAGATGGGTAGTATAATGATAAAACTGAGGTCCATTGAACACAAATTATGAACATAATTTACTGGACTATGAATAGTGTTAGTATTATAATTATTTCTCCTTTACCTACCTCTCCATTAATGAAAACGATAGCACATATTGGAAGTTCATTACATGTCTCATGTATGTGTTAGTATTTTAATTTTGTTTAAGTTTTTCAAGAGCTTGGTTAGGTCAAGAATATGTTCTACAAGCTTTGTTCTCTTAACACTGCTCAACATTTTCCCTACACATTTTCTCTTCAATCCAGACGTTTCTTAACTCCTTTCCTTGTTAGCCCTTGGTTGTTCTCAAGTGTAATGCTTTTTCTATGCATCTTGCAGTCTGTATGTATGATCAATCATCTCTTATGAAGCATGGATAACCTTTCATGGAATTTTTGTTGTGATTAGACAATTTCCATTGTGAGAATAATCATTTAATTTGTATGGAAGTAAGTCATTTTCATATTATTTGACTTGGTATTATAAACTTGTCTTTGTAGGATTCTCTAGGGGGGAACAACAAAACTGTGATGATAGGTAGAGTTGAACAACACCATAAATCATTTGGAGTTATCAATATATTGCTTATAGAATTCTCTATGCAAGTAAAATGGAATGTGTAATGACAATTGGTCTTGAATTCAAATCTGAATATAAGTACATTACACAAGAAGATGGTACTATTCTATGATTTAAAGAACCCCAAAATATGAAAATTAATAGGTTCCATCTCTTTACTTGCTCTTAGACACTTGTTTCACCAGTGAGACCCTTAGAATGTCTTGTTGATAACCAACAGTATTCAAAACTCATGAAGAGGTCAGATCGGTGTGACATTGGATATGTCTCGCCGACGAAAGTCATTAGCAAGACATGGACTATCAAAGTGAGTTTTCTATCCTGTGCCGATGATTGATCTCTCACTGATGGGTTGCCTATAGTGGTCATCACCAAGAGTCTCCATGATGACATGGTGTAGATCTATTTAAAACTCCTAAAGAGGTCAGATCGGTGTGACATTGGATCTGTCTTGCCAATAGATGTCATCGACAAGACATGGACTATCAGAGTGAGTTTTCTATCTTGTGCCGATGATTGATCTCTCATTGATGGCTTGGATTCAGTGGTCATCACCAAGAGTCTCCATGATGACATGGTGTAGGTCTATTTAAAACTCCCATAGAGGTCAGATCGGTGTGACATTGGATTTTTCTTGCCGATGAAAGCCATCGAAAAGACATGGACTATCGGAGTGAGTTTTCTATCCTGTGGTGATGATTGATCTCTCACCGATGGGTTGGCTTCCGTCGACATTGCTAGGAGTCTCTACAATCACATGGTGTAGGTATATTTAAAACTCCTAAAGAGGTCAGATCGGTGTGACATTGGATCTATCTTGCCGACAAAATTCATCGGTAAGAAATGGACTATCATAGTGAGTTTTATATCCTGTGTCAATGATTGATCTCTCATCGATGGGTTGGCTTCAGTGGTCATCACCAAGAGTCTCCATGATCACATGGTGTAGGTCTATTTAAAACTCCTGCAGAGGTCAGATTAGTGTGACATTGGATCTATCTTGTTGACAGAAGTCATCGGCAAGACATGGACTATCAGAGTGAGTTTTCTATCCTATGCTGATGATTGATCTCTCACCGATGGGTTAGCTTCGGTGGTAATCACCAAGAGTCTCCGTGATGGTACATTTGAACGAATATTTTTTTTTAAAAAAATTGCATTGTTTCATCGCAATTTCGACAAAGGAAATTGATGAATCACCAAAAAGGTCTGACAAAGTTGCTATAGTTGCGATGAAAGCTTCCTCGTAACTACTTGCCCATTTTTTTGAGATGGCGATGAACTTCTGGTGTTGTTTCGACGCTTTGAAAGAGGCATTGCAATTTATTTTTGGTTATAATTCGTTGGTGGATACACGAAGTTGTCATCGATATTTTGATGAACAACAGAGCCATTTTATGATGTCAACGACCGATGAATTTGGGTCGTTATTTTGACGTTTAATTCTTCATTTGAATTTCGATGAAAAATTGGTGATGAAAACTGTTTCTTGGTGGAAATGGCCTATGTAGATTAGGGTAGGTGTAGCGATCAAGTTTTTGTGTTGAAAAAGAGAATAGTAAGGTCTAGAAGCACTACCCCATGACAAAAAACAAATTTTGTGCCTTTTCACCAAGGCTAGAAAGTAAGTTTTTTTGAGAAATTGAATGAGAACAGGTTGAAATTTGTTGGGAACTATTTTATCAAGTGTATTTGAAGGTGACTTGAAGGTTTGAGTGGTTAGAGAAGGTCAGTTGTGTGAGAAAGAGTGAAACCCTAGTTGGAAAGGGTAAAAATAAGAGAGAATTGGTGAGTTTTAAACAAAAGTGTATGTAAATCAGAGGGGTAGCACAATGTAATGATGAATTAAGCTTGAGAAGTCAAAAATAAGAGGGATTGAAGTGGTTTTGGGTTTATGAGTGGTTTGGGCATGTGATTTTCAATAATTCCTAGTCTAAATTATGAAAAGTGAGGGTTTAGAGGAAATGGGTCTTAGTGAGCAAGTGAGGACCTATAGATTGGATAATCTTGTGTTTTAAAGGTATTTTGAAGACTTTTTGGAGGTATTTGGAATTTTTGGTGAGTTTAAAGATAGGTTCCTTTGCAAAAGAAGTTTAATTGGCGCTCGTTTTAGCCTAAAAGGCCAGTTTGAGTGTAGATGGTCCAAAGAGGACTAATGTGAAATTGAGATATGTTTTGTGACAATTTAATGGGTCCCTATAAGTGTGATTGGTTGGAGGATTTGTTACTATGGTTGTAAGTTAAGTTCCTAAAATAGAACTTGGACACCTATTAGGTGTATGGAGGCTTGAAAGGGTGAAAGTACAAACAGAAGAACTTGAGGCTTTGAGAGTGAGTTAGACTTGTTTGGATGGAGAATTTAATCTTGCTAGATGCCTCTTGGTGTCTTGGAAAAGGTTGGAAACATTGATGGCACATTTGAGCCATTGGGTGACAAGGTTCCTTAAAGATTCATTTTATGTTTTTGAAGATCATTGAAGTTCAAAGTGAGAAATCATTTTACAAGATGGTTGATGTCATCCCTATCTATGCATCAATTGGTATCATAGCACAAAATATTCCTAAAGGAGATTGGTTGTAGTTTGAAGCTGAAGAGTCAAGTCAAAATGGTGATGGAGATTAAAGAAGCAGCACAAAGGAATGCAATATTTAAGACCACCTGCAAGTATCAAGGTAAGGTATGCATTGTGATGGTTGATTCATGTAGTTTAGACAATTTGATCTCTCAAGAAATGGTAGATAAGTTTCAATTAGAGAAGATACCCCATGAGTCACCCTATTCAGTTTCTTGGGTGAATGGTGAACATGTTTTAATGGTTAAAGAGCAAGCTTGGGTTGAATTCCACATATGTGCATATAGAGACAAAATTTTGTGTGATATTGTGCATATGAGTGTGTGCCATCTCTTGTTAGGAATTCAATGGGTGTGTGATATATTAGATTTATATGATGGAGGAGAGAATAGTTATGTGATCAAAAAGGATGGTGTGACTTTCATTTTGGTTCTTTTGATGGAAAAAGATAAGAGACAATGCAAGTCAAAAATAATTTTGATGCAAGGTAGTAGAGTGTCTATGAGACGTGAAGAAAAAAAATGGTGAAGAGGCAACTAATAACAATAAGACAAGAGTTGAAGTAGCAAGATCTGATGAAGATGCAGGGTTGTAGAGTGAAGAGGTTAAAGAGATGGATGTGAAATCTGAAAAAGGACAGGTCAAGCATGAAGACAAGCTAAATCAGAAGGTAAGGAACAAAGAAATGATGGGACAATCAAGTATGGACAAGTTTTATTTGAGAGAGTTAGATACAAAGCAATGGGTGATGAAGAATTTTGAAACAAAGACTCTTACAAGAGGTAGAGAAGAAAGAGATGCAAGTGGTTTGCCTAGTGTAAGGAAAGTAGAGACTGGTGAAGACACCATGAAGAAAGGAAGATGTCCACAGATTGGACAAGCACACCAAGTGCAACAACAAGAGGATAAAAAGGAGAATGGAAGGCAATAGGAGCCTAATTACAAAGGAAATAGATTGCCTCAAATGATTGATGGAAGGGATAAAAGAAAAGAGGTCTTAGATAAAGGAGGATTAAGAGTTGATAAAATGAACAAAGGCAAGGGAAACTAAAGATTGTTGAGATCCTTGAAAGGCTTGTAACAAGTGAAGAAATCAAGGTGGGAATGGTAATGTGTCCCTTGAAAGGGAAAGAGATCAAGGAGCAACCGAGCACTGCTAAAATAAAGGAGAATGAATAAGGAAATGTAGAGGTTAAGGAGGTAGCGAGTTTGATGATGGATCAGAAGAAGATGGATGAAGAAAGGCAAGAAAAAGGGATAGACAAAGAGAGAAAGATAGTTCAGAGTGAAAGAAAGGACATGGAGAGCATGATGAGAGGAAAGAGCTATCCAATGAAAGGAAAAGAGGCCATAGGATATGAGAATATAGAGATAAACATTGTGAGCCAAAGTGATTGGAAAAAGCACGAGAAAGATGTTGTAGAGAAGCAACATGTGAATGTGGGATTGAGAGAAGATGAAGATGATGGATAGTTGGAAAGAGTTAGGACAGAGTTCCTAGAAGAGGAAAATTAGATATAAGAAAAGAAAAGAGTGTGGACAACATGCCAAGAGAAGTGGCAAGGGTAAGTGAAATATTTTGAGAGTAAGTTTGCAGAGAGTGTGATCACCATGAAAGGTTAATATGGAAAGGAAAAGAGTTTTCCAGGATTCCCAAAGATGAAAGGGCTAATAGTGATGAGTTGACAGAGGCTGAGAAGGAAAAGTTGGTAAAATATCCAAACGAGAGGGAGAAGAGAGTAAGAGATGAGAGTAGGACAGTGAATAGTCCTAGGGTGACAAAGTTGATGATATGAAAGGTGTGTACTATAGTATTAGTAGTACTAAACATGAAGGACCTGAGAAAGGTTGTGAAAGGTAGAATTGAGAGACAAAGGATGAAGGGAGTCTTGTATTTCTTTCTTATTTTGATGACTCTAATAATAAGAACTAGCCAAGTGTTTGTTGGAAAAACAAAGATAGAGAACTAAGAGGGGGGGTGAATCAACTGTTACAAAAATTTAAACTTTTCAAACTTATCTTAACTTTATCCTTAGATCTGATGAATAATAAAATAACTACAAGCAATTAACACATCAAAGAGACAAAGAACACCAATACTTTTTATGTGGAAACCCTGTTAGGGGAAAAACCATGGTGGATGTTAGTCCACAAGATTATACTATGTTAAAAGTACAATGAGAAATAATGAGGGGAATGTACATGCATTTAGGCACACTACCTAGAGCTCACTGCTCAAATACAAAAGGGGCTCACTACCCAACAGAATAGGATTAAAAATCCAGAGGGTATGAACTAAGAAAATAGATTTTGCACAAGCTTGATTACAATTCCAATTAAGCTCAACACTTCTTCACACTTCACACAATCTTCTTCACACTCTTCTCTCCAATCGAATGATATTCACACATAAACACATAGGAGCATACAAAGCACACTCTTCACCGATGAAACAATCACACTTATAAATCTGCTACATGAGATTTCATCACAAAATAATTGACCAAGAAAATAGAACATATTTGCAATGTTGGCCCAAATTTACAAATAAAATTTTAATGTGAATCCACCAAGGGTGGCCACAACATAGTGGAGACCAAAATTAACATTCCAACACAAAAAATACTAGAGTTACTTTCACCACGAATATCCACAACATGCTACCACCAACATGTTGGCTAGGAACATGAAAAACAAACATGCACAAGAAAAGATATTCAATCACAAGCTCATCGGTCAATGTGGATGTACTAAAAAAATAGAGAATGATCTAGAGACATTTGAAAGCACCAAGAAACAATAGAGAAACATCTACAAAAAATGAGATCAACATAATCACACAATCTTTATTTAGGAACACTGATAGAGACCACAAAAACAATGTCATACCACAACACACTCAAAACTTCATGCAGATGTCTAAAAGTTATGGTAGATGATCTATATATACTCAATAATAAACCCTTTAATCCACACCAACTAATATTCAACGTATAGAACAAGACACCTTCATGACCTGCATAGTTCCACTGGGAACCTAGAACACTTTCTTTTACAATTTTCTCAATATCCTCGACATATACAACATCTAGTACACCAAATGCTAATAGTGTTCACATCAATGAAAACCAAATATCAGCAACACATCCACAACATCCAAGAATCTCCCCCTTTGGCATTGATGGCAACACATGATGTGAAAAATACCATCAACCCAACACACTAACTTCTTCTGCACTTCTCCTCTTGGAAGGATTTTTCACATTACACTTCTCCCCTTTTGACATTAATGGAAAAGGTAACAGTGACCTTTCCATATACATGCTTTGAACCACATATCTTCACATCTTACTACTCCCCCTAAGTAGTAGGCACAAAAACATAATTCTGGATCAGAATATAGCAATGAAGTTTATGGATTGATGTAAGAAAATGCATCTATTAGTTCTTATTAGGAGGGGTGATTACCCCTAGCATTCCTCTGAGATACTCAAAATTATCCTTAAGAAATGGATTCGTAAATATATCTGCAATCTGCTCTTTGGTAGGCACATACTCCAGTCTAACTTCTTTCTCATTCACTTTCTCCCTCAAGAAATGAAACTTGATTGATATATGTTTAGTCTTAGAGTGTAGCACCAGATTCCTTGAGATATTTATTGCACTTGAGTTGTCACAGTATATGGAAATAGGCTCTTCATATATCACTCTAATATCTCTCAGCATCTATTTCATCCATATCATTTGAGTACAATTATTGGCAGCAACAATGTATTCTGCTTCAACAGTAGATAGAGAAATTGAGTTTTTCTTTTTACTTAACCAAGATACCAGCTTCTTCCCTAGGAAGAAAGCACCACCACTAGTACTTTTCCTATCATCTACATCACCATCCCAATCTGCATCATTATATGCATAAAAAGTGAGATCATCATCCTTTGGATACCAAAGTCCAAATTCAACTGTTCCTTTTTTATATCTAAAAATTCTCTTGATAGTAGTTACATGTGATTCTTTTGAACTAGCTTGAAATATAGAAACCATACATACAACATTCATAATTTCTAGTCTATTCTACGTCAAGTAGAGTAATCCACCAATCATTGACCTATATCTGGTTTGATTTTCCTTAGGAGAGTCATCATTATGTGTCAACTTACATCTGGTCACCATGGGGGTACCGGCAGGTTTGGAGTCATCCATTCCAAACTTCTTCAATAGATCTCTCACATATTTGGACTGAGATATGAAGATCCCCTTGTCCAACTATGTAACTTGCAATCCTAGAAAGAACTTCATTTCTCTAGTCATACTCATCTCAAATTCACTCTTCAATTCATCAACAAACTTCATACATAGATTATTGTCTCCTCCAAAAATGATGTCATCAACAAAAATTCTATAATTAACTCCTTATCATTATCTAATTTGAAGTATAAGTTGCTGAGTAGTACCTTTAGTGAGTCCAAGCTTTAGTAGTTATTTTTCCAATCTAGCATACCAGGCTCTAGGGGATTGCTTAAGTCCATACAAAGCTTTCTTCAATCTACGAACCATATCTCCCTTGTCTGTTAGTTGAAATCCATTCGGCTGTTCAATGTACACTTCTTCTAGTTCTCCATTCAAAAATGTAGACTTTACATCCATTTGATGGACTTTATAGTTCTTGTGTGCAGCATAAGCAAGAAATAATCTAATAGATTCAATCCTAGCGACAGGGGGCAAAGGTTTCTTCAAAATCAACATCTTCCATTTGAGAATACCCTTTACATAACAGTCTTGCTTTATTCTAGACCACTCCACCTTCTTCATTTAGCTTGTTTCTAAATACCCATTTAGTACCAATCACATTTTTGTCTTTAGGCATCAGAACTAGTAGCCATGTGTCATTCTTTTCAATATGTGTCAACTCTTCCTTCATAGCTTCCAACCAGTGTTCATCTTGATAGGCTTCAATGACACTTTTAGGTTCAATATTTGAGATCACAAAACATTCTTCTATAATTTTTCTTCTATTTTTCACTCCTTTACTCTTATCTCCTATGCTTTGATTTTCAGAATGATTGAGCTTTACATACCTTGTAGTTTTGGGACATTCTTGATCTTCTGACTCTTCTGATATTTCTTCTACACTTGCACTTGTCTATGCCTCATGATTGACTTGATTTACTAGAAAAAATTGAGGTTGCTTTAGGAAAACATATGGAATAATCCTAAGTAGATTGTATGTCTGAGTATTCCTCCCTTGGGTTGTAATGTCTTCGTCTGAATCATAACTACAATTTCTGGATGATTTGACAGTCTTCATCAACTCTGAAATTTGCACTCTCAACCATCTTTCTTAGTCTTTTTTTATAGCATCGGTAGGCCTTTCTTTTAGTGGAGTAACCTAGGAAGATTCCTTCATCACTTCTTGCATCAAATTTTCCTATATAATCATCTCTCCTGATATATCACTTGCTTCCAAAGATCTTAAAATACTTAATAATGAGCTTGTGACCAAACCATAACTCATAAGGAGTCTTACCAGAATTACCATTAACATTTACTTGGTTCAAAGTATACACAACAGTGCTTACCACTTCACTCTAGTACATCTGAGACACATTTCCTTCCATCATCATTGTTCTGGCAACATCCAAAATTGTTCTATTCTTTCTCTCTACAACTCCATTCTGTTGAGGGGTTCGGGGAGCAGATAACTGTCTTTTAATTCCATGCTCTTCACAATAAGAGTTGAACTCTTTGGAAATGAACTCACCACCTCTGTCAGATCTCAGGCACTTAATTTTTAGACCTTTCTCATTTTCTACCATAGCCTTGAAACTTTTGAACTTCTCCAATGCTTCACATTTTTCTCTTAAAAATGAAACCCAAATCATTCTCGAGTAACCATCAATAACCAACATAAAATACCTTTCTCCATGAATACTTCTAACTCTAGAGGGACCACAAAGGTCAGTATGTAGCAGCTCAAGAAAATTATTTGAATGAAACTGTTTGCTCTGGAAAGAGACTCTAGTTTGTTTACCCATCTGAAATTTCCTTGCAGATTATATTAGCAGGCTTCACTAACCTACGCAGATCACTTACTGCTTGAGTAGAACTTATCTTGATAATGTTTTCAAATTTTACATGACAAAACCTCCTATGCCACAACCAACTTTCATCTACTTGAGCAATAAAACAACTCCCACAAGTAGTTTTCAGATGAGAAATATTACCTTTTGTTTGTTTTCCTATTGCCATCATATTCCTGAAACTTCCACATATCTTGCATATTCCATCTTTGAACCATATCCCTTGTGAACCATCTATCCAACACTCAAAAAGTTGTGCTTCAAGCCTTCAACATAGAGGACATCATCAATGTTATCCTTACCACCAAGGCATATAGATCCTATACCATGAATCACACCAGCATTGTTATCTCCAAATCTTACAACCCCACCATCATAATTCTCTAGACTCACAAATTTTATTTTATCACCAGTCAAATGATGTGAGCATCCACTATCAATGAACCACTCATATTTTCCTTCAACTTGGGCTGCAATAGCTTTTTCATCTTTAGTAGATTCAGTAACCACAGGATTATCTTCAACGGTAGCAATGAAAGCCCATTCATCTTCATTTCCATTATCTTTATCAAACTCATCATCAATCACTACTTCTTCAACAAAGTAGCATCTCTTTTGGAATCTAGACATTTTAGGCTCAGATCTAGGAACTCTTTTAGGAAATATTGATGCAAAATGACCTATTTTACTACATGAAAAAAATTTAATAGGCAATACACTTCATACTTACCTTTTCCTCTCCCTTCTTGCTTTGCAATCAATGCTTCCAATTCTTCTACCTCTCTTTATTTATCTACAAGTTGTTTCATTTCTTCATCATACTTGGATATCTTTCTACAACTTTCTGTCAGACTATATCTTTTCCTGTTACTTCCAGATATAGTAGCCTTGAATGAAGATTTAGTCTTTAGTGTAGATTCACCAAATTCACTTATTTCAAAAGCAACAATCTTCCTAATCAATGTGTCTTTTGTCATCTTGTTTACTAATTTGAACTCTTCAATAGCATGAACCTTCATTTTTTAGGAGGGAGGCAAGGATCTGTGTACTTTAGCCACAATTTCATGCTCATCCATAGAACCACCAACACATTTAATACCCATCACAATTTCATTTACTCTCTGCATAAAAGAAGCAATATTTTCTTCTTCACCCATTTTCAAATTCTCATATTTTCCTTTCAAGCTCTGTAGCTTAGCCATCTTCACCTGTGCATCCCCTTCATACAAAGTTTCCAATTTCGTCCAAATCTCATGAGTTGTCTGCAGACCCATCACATTAGCCATCTCTGAATCTATCAGAGCACTCACCAAAGCTTCAATAGCCCTAATGTTACTTTCAACATCTTTGATCTCATCACAAGTTGAGGGACCATTCTGAGGAATATTATATGGATCTCTTGTAATCTTCCAGAAAGCTTCACCAATAAACCTTAAGTGACATTGCATCCTAACTTTCCACATTGAATAGTTAGTGCCATCAAATCTCAGACTATCCTTTGTGAATGTTTCCATCCTGGATCACCTCAAGCTTTTAAACTTCTTCAGAGGAACCTACTTTGATACCAATTGTTGGAAAAATAAAGATAGACAACTAAGAGGGGGGGTGGTGAATCAGTTACAAAAATTTAAACTTTTCAAACTTATCTTAACTTTAATATCAGATATGATGAATAAGAAATTAACCACAAGCAATTAACACATCATAGAGACAAATAGCAACAATATTTTTTACATGGAAACCCTATTAGGGGAAAAACCACAGTGGATATTAGTCCACAAGACTATACTCTATTAAGAGTATAATGAGAAATAATGAGGGGAATGTGCGTGCATTCAAGCACACTGCCTAGAGCTCACTGCTCACATACAAAGGGGAAAATTTCCCCATAGAATAGGATTAAAAATCCAAAGAGTATGAACTGTGAAAATAGCTTTTGTACAAGCCTGATTACAGTTCCAATTAAACTCAACACTTCTTCACACTTCGCACAATCTTCTTCACACTCTGCTCTGCAATCAAATGATATTTTCACATACACACATAGGAGCATATGAAGCACACTCTTCACTGATGAAACAATCACACTTATATATTTGCTACATGATATTTCATCACAACTTAGTCCGCTAAGAAAATAGAACATATTTACAATGTTGGCCCGAATTTACAAATAAACTTTTAATCTGAATCCACCAAGGTTGGCCCCAACATAGTGGAGAGCCAAATTAACATCTCCAACACAAAAATACTTTATTTACTTTCACCACAAAGATCCACAACACACTACCACCAACATTTCGGCTAGGAACATGAAAAATGAGCATGCACAAGAAAATATATTCAATCATGAGCTCATCAGTTAATGTGGATGTACTAAAAAGATAAAGAATGATCTAGAGACATCTTAAAGCAGTAGGAAACAATAGAGAAACATCTGCAACAACTGAGATCAACATAATCATACAATCTTCATTCAGGAACACTGACAAAGACCACATAAACACTGTCAGACCACAACATAATAAAAAATTCATGCAAACCTTTGAAACTTATAGTAGATGATCTAGATATACTCAACAATAAACCCTTTAATCCACACCAAATAATCTTCAACGTATAGAACAAGACACCTTCATGACCTGCATAGTTCCACTGGGAACCTAGAACACTTTCTTTTACAATTTTCTCAATATCCTCAACATATACAACCTCTAGTACACCAAATTCTAATAGTGTTGACATCAATGAAAACCACATATCAGCAACACATCCACAACATCCAACAATCTCCCCCTTTTACATTGATGGAAAAACATGATGTGAAAAATACCATCAACCTAACACACTAACTTCTTCTGCACTTCTCCTCTTGGAAGGATTTTTCACATTACACTTCTCTCCCTTTGACATCAATGGAAAAGGTAAAAATGACCTTTCCATATACACGCTCTGAACCACATATTTGCACATCTGACTACTCTCCCTGAGTAGTAGCCATAGAAACATCAATCTGGATCAAAATATAGCAATGAAGTTCACGGATTGATGCAAGAAAATGCATCTTTTAGTTCTTATCAGGAGGGGTGATTACCCCTAGCATTCCTCTGAGATACTCAAAAGTATCCTTTGCAAATGGCTTAGTAAATATATCTACAATTTTTTCTTTGGTAGGCACATACTCCAGTCTAAATTCTTTCTCATTCACTTTCTCCCTCAAGAAATGAGACTTGATTGATATATGTTTAGTCTTAGAGTGTAGCACCAAATTCCTTGAGATATTTATTACACTTGAGTTGTCATAGTATATGGAAATAGGCTCTTCATATATCACCTCAATATCTCTCAACATCTGTTTCATCCATATCACTTGAGTACAATTATTGGTAGCAGCAATGTATTATGCTTCAGTAGTAGATAGAGAAATTGAGTTTTTCTTTTTACTTAACCAGGATACCAGCTTCTTCCCCAAGAAGAAAGCACCACCACTAGTACTTTTCATGTCATCTACATCACTAGCCCAATCCGCATCAATATATGCACACAAAGTGAGATCATCATCCTTTGGATACCAAAGTCCAAAGTCAACTGTTCCTTTTAGATATCTGAAAATTCTCTTGACAGTAGTTACATGTGATTCTTTGGGATCAGCTTGAAATCTAGCAACTATACATACAACATTCATAATTTTTGGTCTAGTTTGAGTCATCATTCTATGTCAACTTACATTTGGTCAGCATGGGGGTACCAATAGGTTTGGAATCAACCATTCCAAACTTCTTTAGTAGTTCTCTCACATATTTGGACTGAGATATGAAGATCCCCTTGTCCAACTATGTAACTTGCAATCCTAGAAAGAACTTCATTTCTCCAAACATACTCATCTCAAATTCACTCTTCATTTCATCAGCAAACATCATACATAGATTATCATCTCCTCCAAAAATGACTCCATCAACAAAAACTTCTATAATTAACTCCTTATCATTATCTAATTTGAAGTATAATTTTCTATCAACAATACCTTTAGTGAATCCAATCTTCAGTAGGTATTTGTCCTATCTAGCATAGCAGGCTCTAGGGGCTTACTTATGTCCATACAAAGATTTCTTCAATCTGGAAACCATATCTCCCTTGTCTGTTAGCTAAAATCCATTTGGTTGTTCAATGTACACTTCTTCTTCTAGTTCTCCATTTAGAAATGCAGAATTTACATCCATTTGATAGACTTTATAGTTCTTGTGTGCAACATAAGCAATAAATAGTCTAACAGCTTCAATCCTAGTGACAGGGGCAAAGGTTTCTTCAAAATCAACACCTTCCATTTGAGAATACCCTTTACATACCAGTCTTGCTTTATTCCAGACCACTTCACCTTCTTTGTTTAGCTTGCTTCTAAATACCCATTTAGTACCAATCACATTTTTTTCTTTAGGCTTCAGAACCAGTAGCCATGTGTTATTCTTTTCAATTTGTGTTAGCTCTTCCTTGATAGCTTTTAACCAATGTTCATCTTGACAGGCTTCAGTGACATTTTTAGGTTCAATCTTTGAGATCAGACAATATTCTTCTACAATTTTTCTTCTAGTTTGCATTCATTTACTCTTATCTCCTATGATTTGATTTTTTAAAATGATTCAACTTTACATACCTCTGAGTTTTGGGACATTCTTGAACTTCCGACTCTTCTGATCTTTCTTCTATAGTTGCACTTGTCTATGCCTCTTGATTGACTTGATTTAGAAGAACAAATTGAGGTTGCTTCTCTGGAACATATGGAATAATCTGAAGTAGATTATGTGTCTGCATATTCTTCCCTTGGGTTGTAATGTCTTTGTCTAAATCATAACTACAATGTCTGGATGATTTGACAAAGTCTTCATCAACTCTGACATTTTCACTCTCAACCATGTTTCTTAGTTTTTTGTTATAGAACCGGTAGGCCTTTCTTTTAGTGGAGTAACTTAGGAAGATTCCTTCATCACTTCTTGCATCAAATTTTCCTATATCATCATCTCTCCTAGTATAACACTTTCTTCCAAAGATCTTAAAATACTTAATAGTAGGCTTGTGACCAAACCATAACTCATAAGGAGTCTTCCTAGAATTACCATTAACATTTATCTAGTTCAAAGTATACAGAACAGTGCTTATTGCTTCACTTCAGTACATCTAAGACACATTTCCTTCCATCATCATTGTTCTGGCAGCATCCAAAATTGTTCTATTCTTTCTCTCTACAACGCCATTCTATTGAGGGGTTCAGGGAGTAGATAACTGTCTTTTAATTCCATGCTCTTCACAATAAGAGTTGAACTCCTTGGAAATGAACTCACCATCTCTGTTAGATCTCAGGCACTTGATTTTTAGACCTTTCTCAATTTCTTCCATAGCGTTGAGACTTTTGAACTTCTCCAATGCTTCACATTTTTCTCTTAAAAAGGAAACCCAAATCATTCTAGAGTAATCATCAATAACCAACTTAAAATACCTTTCTGCATGAATAATTCTGACTCTAGAGGGACCACAAGTTCAATATGTAGCAGCTCCAACAAATTATTTGAATGAAACTATTTTCTCTAGAAAGAGACTCTAGTTTGTTTACCCATCTAACATTCCATGCAGATTATATTAGCAGGCTTCAGTAACCTAGGAAGATCTCTTACTGCTTGAGTAGAACTTATCTTGATAATGTTGTCAAAGTTTACATGATAGAACCTCTTATGCCACAACCAACTTTCATCTACTTGAACAATTAAACAACTCCCACCTGCAGTGTTTAGATGAAAAATATTACCTTTTGCTTGTTTTCCTGTTGCAATCATATTCCTGAAACTTCCATGTATCTTACATCTTCCATCTTTGAACTGAAGATCATATCCCTTGTGAACCATCTATCCAACACTCAACAAGTTGTGCTTCAAGCCTTCAACATAGAGGAAATCATTAGTGTTATCCTTACCACCAAGGAAAATAGATCCTCTGCCATGAATCAAATGAACATTGTTATCTCCAAATATTACAACCCCACCGTCATACTTCTCCAGACTCAAAAATTTGCTTTTATCATCGGGCATATGATGTGAGCATCCACTATCAATGACCCACTCATCTTTTCCTTCAACTTGGGCTGTAAGAGATTTTTCAATTTTAGTAGATTCAGTAGCCATATGATTATCTTCAATGGTAGCAATGAAATCCCATTCATCTTCATTTCCATTATCTTTATCAAACTCATCATCAGTCACCGCTTCTTCAAAAAATTAGCATCTCTTTTGGAATCTAGAATTTTTAGGCTTAGATCCAGGAACTCTTTTAGGACATCCTGATGCAAAATGACCTATTTTACTGCATGAAAAACATTTAATAGGAAATACATCTTCATACTTAACTTTTCCTCTCCCTTCTTGCTTTGCAATCAATGCTTCCAATTCTTCTACCTCTTTCTTTATCTACAAGTTGTTTCAGCTCTTCATCATACTTGGATATCTTTCTGGAACTTTCTCCTAGACTATATCTTTTCCTGTTACTTTGGGATACAGTAGCCTTGAATGTAGATTCAGTCTTCAGTGTAGATTCACCAAATTCACTTATTTCAAAAGCAAGAAGCTTCCTGATCAACATGTCTCTTGTCATCTTGTTTACTAGTATGAACTCTTCAATAGCATGAACCTTCATTTTGCAGGAGGGAGGCAAGGATCTAAGTACTTTAGCCATAATTTCATCCTTATCCATAGAACTACTGACACATTTAATACACATCACTATTTCATTTACTCTCTACATAAAAGAAGTGATATTTTCATCTTCACCCATCTTCAAATTCTTATAATTTCCTTTCAAGCTCTGTAGCTTAGCCATCTTCACTTGTGCGTCTCCTTGATACAAAGTTTCTAGTTTCATCCAAATCTCATGAGCTTTCTGCAGACCCATCACATTAGCCATCTCTGAATCTGTCAGAGAACTCACTAAAGCTTTAATATCCCTAACATTATTTTCAACATCTTTGATCTTATCACAGGAGTTGAGGGACCATTTTGAGGAATAGTATATGGATCTCTTGTAATCTTCCAGAAAGCTTCACCAATACACCTTAAGTGACATTGCATTCTAACTTTCCACATTGAATAGTTAGTGCCATCAAATCTTAGGCTGTCCTTCTTGAATGTTGCCATCCCGGATCACCTCAAGCTTTTAAACTTCTTCAGAGGAACCTTCTTTGATACCAATTGTTGGCAAAACAAAGACTGAAAACTAAGAGGGGGGAGATGAATCAGTTGTTATAGCAATTTAAACTTTTCAAACTTATCTTAACTTTAATCTCAAATTTGATGAATAAGCAATTAACACATCAGAGAGATAAAGAACACAAATAATTTTTACATGGAAACCCTGTTAGGGGAAAAACCACGTGGATGTTAGTCCACAAGATTATACTCTGTTAAAATTATAATGAGAAATAATGAGGGGAATGCAAATGCATTCAGGCACACTGCCTAGAGCTCACTGCTCAAATACAAGAGGGGCTCACTGCCCAATAGAATAGGATTAAAAATCCAAAGGGTATGAACTGAGAAAATAGCTTCTAGAAAAGCCTGATTACAGTTCCAATTAAGCTCAACACTTCTTCACGTTTTGCATAATCTTCTTCACACTTTGCTCTACAATCGAATTGTATTCGCACATACTCACATAGGAGCATATGAAGCACACTCTTCACTGATGAAACAATCTCAGCTATATATCCGCTACATGAGATTTCATCACAACATAGTCAGCCAAGGAAATAAAACATATTTGCAATGTTGGCCCAAATTTACAAATAAAATTTTAATGCGAATCCACCAAGGTCAGACACAACATAGTGGAGACCAAAATTGACATCTCAAACACAAAAATACTTTAGTTACTTTCACCACGAAGATCCATAACACACTACCACCAACATGTCATCCAAGAACATGAAATAAGAACATGCACAAGAAAATATCTTCAATCACGAGCTCATCAGTCAATGTGGACATACTAAAAATATAGAGAATGATCTAGAGACATCTAATAGCACCAAGAAACAATAAAGAAACATTAGTAACAACTGAGATCAACAAAATCACAAAATATTCATTCAAGAAGACTGAGAGAGACCACAAAAACACTGTCAGACCTCTGAAACTTCTAGTAGATGATCTAGATATACTCAACAATAGCCCCTTTAATCCACACCAACTAATCTTCAACGTATAGAATAAGACACCTTCATGACTTGCACAGTTCCATTGGGAACCTAGAACACTTTCTTTTACAATTTTCTCAATATCCTCAACATATACAACCTCCAGTACACAAAATGCTAATAGTGTTGACATCAATGAAAACTAAATACTAGCAACACATACATAGCATCCAACAGTGCTAAGATGAAAGGGGAAGGTTAGATTCAAGGTTGTCTTGCAATAAGCAAAGAGGAAGGACATAGTAAGAGTGGGTGGATGGAGCTGAAGAAAATAAATCAGAGTGTAGTGATGTTGGTCTAAGATGAAAAAGCAAGAAGAGAAGTGTTGGTGAGCAGAAACAAGTGCAAGCCTAAAGTCAAGATGATGACATTGCAAGCACAAGATGGATCATCAAAGGATGAAGATCATGAATTCCAAGAGACTTGGAAGGAAATTGTGGTTGGGTAAATGGTGTAGGTACGCCTTTTAAAGGAGCATGCCTCTAAGAGAAAAAAATGATATTTTAATATGAATATGCATTTATATGATGTAATAAGCCCTATAATAGCCATTTTAATGTTGTAGAGGTCCTAGGAAGTCAATTTTAATCCTAAAATGTAAAATTTCAAAAAAAATGCCATGTGGAGGCATATGAAGAGTTAAGGTAGTTAAAGAGTCAGTTTAGGAACTTGAGGGAGTTGGAAAGTTTTGTAAAAATGTTTAAAATGTTGTTATTTATCATTTTAAGGGGTGGTTGAAGAGTTTGGGTGAAGAATTCAATAGAAACATTATGTTTTCAATCAATTTACTATGTTTTTCTCCATTTCCAACCACTATATAGCCCAAATAGTTGTTTCTTGTATCAAATTTATGTAGAGGTCAATAGTATTATGTTCTTCCTTTACCTTTGAATTGATTTGGAGGTCTAAAATCAAGTTTGAAGCATCTGAGTGCAATCTTTCTTGAAACGGTCTAAAACAGGGGAAGTAAGGGTTTGAGGCCTAAAATGTTATAAAAGGCCATTCCACCTTTTTCTGTTAACTCTTTCTTGGTGAAAATGGCCTATGTAGATTAGGGTAGGTGTAGGGATCAGGTTTTTGTGTTGAAAAAGAGTATATTAGGGTCTGGAAGCACTGCCCCATGACAAAAGAATAGATTTTGTGCCTTTTGAGCAAGGCTAGAAAGTAATTTTTTTTGAAAAATTGAATGAGAACATGTTGAAACTTATTGGGAATTTTTTGATCAAGTGTATTTGAAGGTCAATTGAAGGTTTGACTGGTTAGAGAAGGTCAGTTGTGTGAGAAAGAGTGAAACCCTAGTTGGAAAGGGTAGAAACAAGAGAGAATTGGTGATTTTTTAAAGGAAGTGTATGTAAATCAAAGGGGAAACATAATGCAATGATGAATTAAGCTTGATTAGGAAAAAAGAAGAGGGATTGAAGTGGTTTTAGGTTTGTGAGTGGTCCGGGCATGTGATTTTCAATAAGCCATAGTCTAAATTGTGAAAAGTGAGGGTTTAGAGGAAATGGGTCTTAGTGAGCAAGTGAGGACCTATAGATGGATAATCCTATGTGTTGAAGGTAGTTTGAAGTGTTTTTGGAGGTATTTGGAATTTTTGGTGAGTTTAAAGATAGGTTCCTTTGCAAAAGAGGGATAATTGGAGCACATTTCAACCTAAAAGGCCAGTTTGAGTGCAGATGGTCCAAAGGGGACTAATGTGAAATTGAGATCTATTTTTTGCTAGGTTAATAGGTCCCTATACAGGTGATTTATTGGATGAATTGTTATTTTGGTTGTAAGTTAAGTTCCTAAAACAGGGTTTGGAGACCTACTAGGTGTATGGAGGCTTGAAAGGGTGAAAGTACAAATAGAAGCACTTGAGGCTTTGAGAGTGAGTTAGCCTTGTGTGGATGGAGAAATTAATCTTTTTAGATGCCTCTTGGTGTCTTGGAAAAGGTTGGAAACATTGAGGTTGCATTTGAGCCATTGGGTGACAAGGTTCCTTAAAGAGTCATTTTGTGTTTTTAAAGATCATTGAAGATCAAAGTGAGAAATCATGATACAAGATGGTTGATTTCATCCATGTCTCTACATCACTAACTCATCTTAAGTCATAACTCATTATCATTCATCACTCATCATGTTCTCAAGTCAAGCAAGCTAGGGTTTTATCATTGCAAGTCGTCAAGATATCTCCCAAGGGAATTCAAAGGAAGAATATTCATGTTTTGCTATAGAAAATAAAGATCAAACATCATGGAAAGTATCTAACTCCATTTTTTCATGCTTCATCACATTCTTTCTTCATTTGGTTTAATTACCTAAAAAGGGGTTTGACCAAGGCAAACCCCCATGCCCTAACAATCAATATTTTCTCCTTCTTGTCTTGTGTATTTGCAGATTAGGAACTTTAAGGGTTTAAAGATCATTGAAGAAAAGGTTGAAGAATTATTTAAGAAATCTCTTTGTTGATCTATCCAATTTATTAACAAAAAGTTACCTTCAGGCCCAAAAATCAGAGTTTCAGAAGTGGACACCCGTGGAAAACCAGAGTGCAGACCTAGGGCTTCTGTTTCCACTTCTGAAGTTTCAAGAATTCAGAAGTGGACTAAGTTGCTACTAGTGGCAACTTAGTCCCACTAAACCCCTTTTTTAGAAATTTTTGTAGATTTGGATACCCATTTGGCTGAAATGAACTTTAGTGTAGTTTTCCAGAATTTTTCCAAAAGTGGACTAGGTCGCCCCACCTGGCACAAATGTCCCATTAGGCTTAAAAATCAAAATTTCCAAAATTCCAGAGTTGCTTCAAATTTGCAACACACTTCGAGGTGCATACCTTTTATCTTACAACTTTTTATTTGGTTTTATTTGCATTTCTAGGCCATTTAGTTCATGTTTTCATATCACAATGTGTTTTCTAGAACTTTGTATTTCTTAGGGTTTACATTAATAATAATCTTTCCTTTTTAGTTTATTTCACTTATGAAATTACATTTAGACACATTTCATCCCTCATTACATTAATTTTGAGTGTAGAATTTAGCATTTTGGCCCATCTCTCTCCTTTTAGGTGAAAACCCCTAAAAGAGTTAGAGAGCATTAAGGTGCCAAAATCATTGTTTACATTTTGGTGAACCTAACTTTTGAATACTTTTATTTTCTTATTTGGAGTCCTTCATCATAGATCTAGCTTGCATTGACTTTTCATGCTAGGTTTCAAGTTTTTTTTTTTCATGAAAAGTGCATGTAGGTTGCATTTTTGGCATCTAAAATCATTGGAATTTTCTAAACTTTTCCACTTTCATCTTAGATCTACATCATCCCACATCAAACACATCAAAAACTATTGAAAATTCCTAAAATTTTTACAAAAAAACCTAATTGGGACTAATTCGCCACCCTGGGCGACTTAGTCCCAATCCTAATTTTTCACTGTCTCATACATCATAAACCTCATTTTTATGCTTCCTAAGCCTTCTAGTATCATATACTATAAGTCTGGAAAGTTTTGAGATCATTTTTTTTATGCATCTAGGTCAAAAACATCATTTATGCATAGTCATTTTTGAAATCATTTCAATTACAAACATTTTTGCATCTTAAATCATTGAAAATCTTTGAAAATTTGTATTTGCATCTTAGGACTGCCTTATATAGTACAAAGACCACCAAAATCCATCAAATTTTTTTGAAAAATCTCAAAAAAATCCCTACTAGGACTAAGTTGCCACCTTGGGCGACTTAGTCCCTGTTCACCCCTGAAACTGCCTTTTACAAAGCTGAAAACCTTATTTTTAAGCTTTTGTTTGGTGCCATTTCCTATCTATATCAATTGGCTGAGTTTTTGTAACATGCATTTCATTACATCTAGCCTAAATTATCTGATTTCATGCATTGTTTAATTTCAAATTTTCATTTCCCACATTTCATATTTTAGGTTGTTGAATAAGGTAATCAGCAAATTACTTGTTTTACATCTGAAAATTGCATTTGAAAATTTCATTTTAAGTCATTGCATTGCACTTTTCCACGATAACATGTTTTCTTTCAAGAGATGTGGTTTTTATTTGGTTAAAAATGGATTGCATAAATACAACATCCCTTCTTATGAATTCAATTTTGATTACAATGATGAGGTCATTTAGAAACATGTTCAAATTATTGACACAATCCTTAATATTACATTGCCCATTGGTGAGAATGGTAGTGTAGGGAGAAGGATGCAGCTCCCCACACCTAACCAAACAAATATGATTTGATGATGATTTAACTAAGCATATGGAGAAGGATGCATCTACACATACTTAGCTAAACAAGATGATTTTGATGTTTTGATTCAAGGATTTTGATTTGTTTCAAGGATTTTTTTGATTCATGGATTTGCCAAAAAGTCTAGCATGAAGGATGATTTCAAGATTTTCAAGAGTTGGTGAGATGATCTTGGTTTGATATTTGAAAGATGGATGAAGTTTTTATTTTGATCCTATGTGTACCTAAAAATACTCTTGCTTACAAGACCTTAGTTTTGAAGAACATGCTTTACTCTAAACAAGGTGTTCAAATTCTCAAAAAAGATTTGGACTTTGACAATAATAGAACGAGTAAAAATTGGGATTGTTTCTTGAAGCTCTTCTGTAAAAGTTGAAAAGCAATCTTTGTCTGAATTCATAGAGCGTTGAGAGATGCTTTTGATGATCTTTTGAACAAAGAGATTTTGACTTTGGTTTTCGGATTTTGATCTTGCATGAAATCATTCGAGACAAATGTGTGAGGTTCAATTTTTCTTAGCTTTTCTTAGTGACTTCTTTTTACCAAAAACAATTCTTGATTAGGTCTTTGAACTAGATGTCTAATGTCTTAATTTCTTCTCATTCCACAAAGTATATTATGTGAAACTTCAATGAAATCAAGGAAAAAGTTACCTATTGTTGACTTTAGCAAGATAATTGAGTTATAAGTCCAATTGTTTAGAAACCTCTAGAGATAGAATCCCTAGGGCAAGCAATAACACTTGAATTTTGTCAAAGATATTTGCTTCCTAAAGGGTTTGAAATTTTATGACAATGTTGAATGTTTGTTTTCCCAATGTTTATGATCAAGAAAATTTTTTTGTTTCTAAAAACATGTACAACCCTATGGATATGAAAGACTATATTTGTTGAATCCCCACTTGGACAAGTCTAGCTATGCCTACTTTTCGTGAATGGTTAGATTCTTGACCACACAGGCTCCCCCTTATAGTGCACTTGCTTCTCAGGTCAGCCAAGCATTAGTACCCATGAATCTCCCATGACATACTTTCCATTTCTAATAAAACCCTTAAAAGTGTGGGGTGGCTTCAGAATGACCATTCTTGCACCCAAAAATAGATCAAGGATATTGGCCTTTTCTAAACAAGGGTTTTAATGCGGGCATTCCATTCATGGGGGGCCATCCATGTTTCAAGAGACCATTGCTGCCCTTCTCATCAGAATAATCCTCATGATACTTTCCTTTCAACAAGTACCCACACTTATATACCAGTTGGAAGTTTCTTGGTTTTAGTGTGTTGCTAGTTGAGTCATTCCCTTGGGTGATTAATTTTTCTCACAAGCCAGACCCTCTAAGATAAACAAAGCGAGCAAACATATCCATAGTTTTATCAATATTTGTTGAGAAACAGAAAGAGAACACACACAATATGTTTCACTCACACTCGTAAGATTTGTTCAATTTTTAAACCCAAATTGAAATGTGTAGGCAATCACTTTACCCAACTTAAGACCACCAAAAAATCCTTTTGATTCTCAAGATCACCATGAGACATGAGAGAAGCACATACATCTTTTTGATGGTATTATTTTGGGTAAATGATTACAATACAAAGAAGCGCATGTTCATTTTATCCTTTCAAAGCAAGAGTGACTTCTTTTTTAAGCACCAAACCGAAGTGTGAAATCTTGATTATTTAATTGTTAACCTTTAAACAAAATGTAGTGGATTTGTCTAATGTTCTTTTTAAGCCCTTTGTAGCCAAAATTGAAAACTTTTATATTGTTCTTTTTAGAGTCTAAAAGAAATTTAGTGTGTCCTAAGAGCATGAACGATAACAAATCCTTAAGAGAGATTATGAGCTCTCCAAGTGTTAAGAAAACACTAAAGTGTTGAAAAAAACTTGATGTAATGAGAGAATGATGTCACAATGCCACTTTCAACCTCATTTTATTCCTTCAACTTGATTAGAACAACCTACAAAAATTGATTAGAACTGCAAAATAGAGGTTAGAAAAACTAGTTAGCAACCTAAAATAGCCAAAATAGTAAAGTACATGTTGAAATTGAGTTATCTTGAACTTTTTACTTCACTCTAGCAATGCAGTCTGCATAGGCGGCACAATTTGAGGAAATCAATAGTGTTGTATAGAGCCACTAGGTCTACAAGCGGTGCTCTACAACAAACTAGAGAGTGTGATTGCAGTGGAGTTTTGCTCAGCGACGTTGTTTGGAGTTTGAGAATTTCAGCGACCAAAAATTGACCCAGCGGCAGAGTTAAGAAATTTGAATTATGGGCAAGAAAGATAGAGCAGCACAGTTGGTAGTTTGAAGCATCATTGTATGGCACTACTGGACTGGTAGCAATGTTGTATGGTGCCGCTGGACTGATAGCAGCACAATTCCTTGTAGACACCAAAAGATAGAGAAAAACATGGAATTTTGTTAAAAAATGTGATTAGAACTTGATATTTTCCCTCCTTCTAGCGCCAAATGTAGAACCCCAATCCTAGACTTGCACAAATACAAGAAATAAACACAATATTAGGTCATATGCAAGTTAGTATCAAGATTCCCCATGAAATCCATTTAAATTGCAAAGAACAAGAAATGAGATGAAGAACATAAGCAAATATAAACAAAAGCTATCAAATCCTATTCAATGTAAATCAAACTCTTGATCCCATGGGGGAATTGGTGCCAATTTGATGTGGAAATTGGCCCTTTCCCAACTCGTATGATGCAATGTTGATGAGTGTTCCACTTTGGTGAAGATTCAATTGAGCTCCATGATGAAAACTCTACATAACCTAGCTAAGATCTTGATAAAATGGATGAAAATAGAGATGTTTGAGGATGAAATTGAGTATCGTAGACTTGATCAAATTGTGGATGATCAAAATGAGGAGAGAAGCCTCTTATTTATAGAAAAACAAGATGGAGGAATGAGCAAAATGGAGCAATGTGGGATCATTCAACATCCAATGGGAAAGTGTCACTTGTCAAGATGTGAATTGAGGAAGCTTGAGCACATTTGATGAATGTGCACAATAAATAGAATTAGGTGGAATTTGAAAATAGTGAAATGACATGCAAGAGGGAAAAATAATGAATTAAATGCCACTTGGCTCAATGCACAAGGACATGTAAGAGGGAATGAATTTCTTGTTGGAAGGACAAATCCACTTGGAGGAATATTCCCCTAAAGATGCCAAGTTGAAAGAAAATAGGGATTTAATAAATCCATTAAATGTATTTTCATGTGCAAGTGGAAAAATCTAGAGAAATTTGGAGATTAGGATTAAATTAATCAAGGTTTAATTAATTTAATGAGGGATTATATGATGTGACTATTTGATTTAGATTTATGGGTTGATTTAAATCAAAAGATGAGAATGTGATTTAGATTTAATTAAATAAAGGATTTGATTTTTTTAATTAAAGAAGATGACGTTAGATTAAATAAAATAGAGATTTAATTTATTTAATTTAATAAGATGACTTTAGAGATTTAATCAAATAAAATGAATTATTTAATTAAATAGAGACATAGGGCTAATTAAATCAAATTGATTAATTTAATAAAAAAGAGAATGACTTAATCATATAAATAATGATTTATTTAATTAAGGGATAAAGAGTGACGACAAGCTTAAGAAAGTGATTCAGGTTTAAATGATGTTAGTAAATCGGGATCAAGTTTGTAATGTCAATCAGTACATTTTACATGTCTACAAAAGTAGTACTAAATTTATTTTTCTTTATCCACATGCTCAGCCATCTCATGATGAAGAAGATTTTGTATGGCCACAAGTTGGTGAAGAGGCTGAGGAAGTTAATTCTATGGCACAACTTATGATGTTAGGTAGAAGCTCTTTCATGCAACTTCAAGATGAGGATGAAGTGTTGGCTAATCTCATTCAGAACCATTATGAAGTGGAGGAAGCATCATCTTCTACTTTGGTTGGGACACTTTTTCTTGCTCTTCTTGTAGATATTCCTCCTACAAATGATCTTCCTGCAACAATAGGAATGTTCTGGTAGATATTCTTTCTATAGACGATCTTCCTACAGCAATAGTATTTTTCCATACATTGTTTCCGTATGAACTAAGGGTACCATGTATTAATGAAACAGCCATGATAGAGTTAAATACACAAGTCCAGGTGTCAGAGGGAAAATATCTAAATGTTAATAGTAAATTGAATGAAGAGCAACAACTATTATTGAAAAACCTATTAAAGGCCCATCAACATGCATTTGCATGGGATTATCATGATATGAAGGGACTGGACCCTAAACTTTGTACCCACATAATTTATATTAGAGATGATTGCACTCCAGTAAGACAACCACAAAGAAGGATTAACCCTGCACTACAAGAAATTGTGAAAGGAGAACTACAAAAATCACTAGATGTTGGATTTATCTACCCCATTTCAGATAGTCAGTGGGTGTCTCCATTAGTGATTGTTCCCAAGAAAGGAGGGAAATGGTGAGTTTTTCTTGATTATAGGGAACTTAATGTTTCCACCAAGAAGGATCACTTTCCTTTACCCTTTATTGATCAAGTTTTGGATACACTTGTAGGAAAGCAATACTTCTCTTTTCTAGATGGATTTAGTGGCTACAACCATATCCAAATTGCACCAGAAGACCAGGAGAAGACCAAATCTATGTGTCCATGGGGGACCTATGCCTATTTGGTACTCCCATTTGGCTTGTGCAATGCACCTACAACTTTCTAGAGGGCAGTCATTAGCATATTCTCAGACATTTCTCATGATTGTATGGAGATTTATATGGATGACTTCACCACTTATGGTGCTGATTTTAATCAAGCATTGGAAAATCTCAAGAGAGTCCTATAGAGATGTGAAGACCAAAACATGTCCTTAAATAGTGAAAAGTGCTTCATGATGATGCAAGAGGGTGTAGTTCTTGGCCACTACATCTCCCACAAGGGAATTCAAGTAAATTCTGCAAAAATTGAGGTAATCACAAATTTTCCTACACTTGCAAAATAGAAGGATGTTAGGAGTTTCTTGGGTTATGTAGGATATTATATGTGATTCATCAAGGATTTCAGAAAGGTAGCAACACCATTGTATTCCCTTCTCACTAAAGATGTTGAATTTCAATGGACTAAAGCTTGTGACAAGGCATTTCCTGACTTGAAGGCAGCTTTGACTCATGCTCCTGTACTCAAGGGACCCAATTGGGAGCTTCCTTTCCACATCCACACTGATGCATCAGATTATGCCATAGGAGCAGTCTTAGGATAGAAAGAGGGAGTTGAAAATTTTATTTACTTTGTCAACAAAAATTTGCAAGGAGCTTAATTCAATTATACAGTGACAGAGAAAGAGATGCTGGCAGTAATCTATGCAAGTTGAAAAAATTCAGACATTACATAACAAGCTACAAAATCTTTGTGCACACCGATCATGCAACCATTAGGTATCTCATGAATAAACTTTTGATCATAGGTAGATTGGCAAGATTCTTATTGTTGATGTAGGAGTTTGATATAACTATTATGGATAAGCCAGGGAAGGCCAATGTTGTTGCAGATTTTATTTCAAGGCTAACTACATTAGAAGAGAATCAGCCCATGGATGACTCTTTTCCTGATAAGCATCTATTCTCTCTCAGTGTAAAAATACCTCGGTATGCTAACATATCCAATTACTTGGTTACAGGTAGAATTCCTTCTCACTTCTCCCAAAAAGAGAAAAGGCTACTCATTGAAAAATATTTTCCTTTCTCTTGGATTGCTAGATGTTTGTTTTATACTGGACCTGACCATGTCATGAGAAGATGTGTGAGAGAAGATGAGACATATGAAATTTTGCATGCATGTCACAATGAACCATGTGGAGGACACTTTGCAGCCAAGAGGACAACAATGAAGGTTTTGAACATAGGATATTACTGGCCAACACTCCACAGGGATGCAGGAAGGTATACTAGAAAATGTGATAGATGTCAAAGAATGGGTAGACCAACCAATTTTGTTGAAATGCCACTTTTCCCTCAGTTAATAATCACACCCTTTGACAAGTGAGGATTGGATTTTGTGGGACCAATTGACCCTCCATCAAATGGTAAGTCTTATATATTGGTATGCATGGATTATGTAACAAAATGGGTAGAAGTTAAGGCTATGAAGCATGCAAGAGATAACAAGGTTGCAAAGTTTCTTTATGAGGATATTTTCACAAGATATGGATTCCCAAGAGAAATAGTGACTGATCAAGGGCCACAATTCACATCAACTCTTGTTGCAGCACTAGTGAATGAGTACAATATAAGGCACTGAAAGTCTACTCCTTATCACCCCCAGGCTAATGGAAAAGTTGAGGTGACCAATAGAGAGATTGAAGCCATTATGACTAAAACAATAGCTATCCATAGGAAAGATTGGAAAAAAATATTACCAGAAGCTATTTGGGCCTATAAGAAAACTTGGAAAAAAACTACAGGCTTCACCCAATTTGAGTTGTTGTATGGAAAGACAACTATGATGCCAATTGAATTTGAACATAAGACTTTGCGAACTGTAGTAGATTTGGGGATGGATATTTCTAAAGCATAGAGAGAAAGAATCATGCAACTAAATTCTTTGGATGAGATAAGAAGAGCAGCCCTGCAACATACAAAAGTAGTACAATATCCGAGAATCAAGTGGCATGCCAAATTTATCAAGGACAAGAAGTTCAAACCAGAAGATTGGGCCTTGCTCTATGATTCAAGATACCGGGACAATGCAGGAAAATTGCAGACAAGGTGGTTATGACCATACAAAGTTGTTGAGGTCTTTTCTAATGGAGTTGTTCAACTCACCACCATTGACCCTATCAATTTCAAATTACTTGTTAATGGTCATCACCTTAGATTATACCATAAGCTAGCTTCTAAAGAAGAGTTCCTACAACAATTCACTCAGCATTCAGCACCTGAGCTTCTTGGAGCCAAAGGCGATGGACCTAGTATCCCTCCTTTAGCCTAATTGAGGTACATACTTTTCATAATAAAGAATTTTACTTACATGGAATTCCATTTCTTTGTCATCCACCCATCCACCCATCCATCACCACCTTTCTCTCTCTTCCATCACTTCATTCCACCTCACCTCATTCCACTTCATCTTCATTTATTGCTCAATTTATTCTCCAACAAGGCAAGAATTACTTCATCAGTGATCTTTGCAACAAATCTTCCACACATTTAGGTATGTGTCCATTAATTGCTATCTTTAATCATCTTTTAAGTGTGTTCATTTAATCATTGTATGTTAGTATAGGTACTCACATAAATGCCATCATTACCTGTCAATCACCACTCCCATCTCACATGTGTGGACACATGTCCAAATTTAGGTTTGGGGGAGGGGAACAAAAAAGATGCAAGGACTTTGTGAATTTATTTTCCACGTGTCAAATCATATTAGGCTACGTCAGTAAATTCAAAAATGAGTTGATTTGAAATCTAAGTGGAAGAACAGCTTGCATATGTGAAGTGACAATAGGTGTAGCTACCATTTCTTCCTATCATAATTTCCCTTTATCACTCCTTTTCTTGCCATTATTTCCTTGTTGTAATCTTGAGTTGCAAGCAAAAAGGTAAAACAAAAGAAAGGAAATTCAGTCGACACTAGCACTAGAAATTTAACAGGTTGGTACTAAAATTCAGTAGACACTGTGGGGAAGTGCATTTGATTTTCAAAAGGGAATTACAGGAAAAGAAGTTACAGAGTATTTGTTCAATTGCAGACAATGGGAGTTGGGTTAATTCGAAATGAACCCATGGTTCATGATATTTTACTGCAGGATGCACAATGCCTAGCAGAATTTTAAAACTGTGGATGGATAGATTACTTTTTGAAGTTGGATGGCTTTGATGAAGGAATTTCCCTCGAATTTTCCTAGACGTTTTCAGAAGGAAAATCCATAGTAAAAGGGTTAGAAGTTGTGGAAAAAGAGGAAACAATTGCAGAGGTTACAAGGTCACCTACTGATGGTGAAAATTACCCTGCTTCTAGAGACGCCAGGTCAGCCAGGGCTGAATTCATAGAGCTAAATGACCCCCCATTGAGCATAGACAAACAAGGTGCAAAGAGAATGTCTCTACCCAAGTCATGGAAGCAAATAGTTGTGTATGTTATCAAATACATCACTTGTGAGGGTCACCAGTCAAACTTGCATTCTACCCACTTCAAGCTTTTGAATCACATGAGGCATGGAAGGAGGATGAATATGCCCAACGTGTTGTACAATATTCTTTCAATCATGGTGGCCGAGAACCAAAAAGGTAGGGATAATGTTGTTTCCCACCATTGCTTGATTAAATTGCTAGTTGAAAAATCTCTACATGATGTATTTGGGATGACTTGGGAAGAGTTTATAAATGTTGATCAAATTAGACCTGAGTGCTTGCAACCTAGGGATTTACCTTAGTCACGTAGGTCTAGTAGGAGAGTAAGCATGGTTGAAGCCATTCCTAGTGCTTCAACTTCTGGTGTTGGCTCTAGTGTGAATCCTCCTGTAGTAGAAGATGCTATAGAAATTAGTTCTTTTGAAACAGAGTACTCAGAAAAAGAAAGCTCCTCCTCAGATTTTGATGATGAAGTTCCACTTGAAACCCCCATGAAAACTAGGGCACAATAAAGAGAGGTAGAAATGAGAAAAGGGAAGGCTAAAACATAGCCTGTAGAAAAAAAAGTGCCAAGTTTAAAGAAGAGGAAGGTTGATACTATTCATCCTGTAGCCAAAGGAAAATGTGAGAGACATCCCAGTAAATCAAGACCAACTGGACCTGTGATTGGTACACATCTATAGGAAAGCCCTAAACCTAGTGAGACCTGACATGAGGACCCTAAAGCTCCAATGGATCAGGAGAATGTTGAAGAAGAATAACACATATTTAAGAGAGCAACAAACATAACACTAGTCGATCTTGTTAACATTACAGAAGAATTGGAAGAGAATAAGGACTTCATGTAGCATGAGCAAGAGGTCCTACAACATGATTTCCTATAGCAATAGCCAAAACTAGAGTAGGAGTTCCTATAGCCACAATAAGAACAAGAGTCCCTACAAAAAAGGGAAGAAGAAACAACACCCTTGCAAACAGAGATAACTGGACAACCTAAGTCCATGCAAATAGTGCCATATGAGGAGTTGCATCAACAAAAAGATTAGAAGGCATTCATAATCCTCTTAGTTTTATATTACATACAACAATTTTGAATTTATGGAAAGAGATACAAAGAAGGGAGGGAGAATGGAAAAAGGAGAAAAGGAAATTGAAGGAGGAAATTCAAAAGAAGGATGAAGAGATTGAGGATAAAGATGCATAAACTGCCACCCTGAAGCAGAGGGTAGATGATATGGCAGCTTTGGCACCAAAGATTCTGGAATGTAGAGATCATCTGAGGGTCTATGCTTTGCTCCTGAAAGAGAAGTATCTCTCTTTTAAGATGTCAAGACTTGCCTTAGGTTTGAATCCTTCTATTGATACCCTTATGGAATTTTTCAATGCTTATAGGTTTGCCTCACCTGAAATGAAGAATTTTCTATGTGAATTTTATTTACATAATTATGTTGTCACAAAAGACCATGATTGGAATCTATTGTTGTATGTTGGGGATGTTCAATTGAGAGCATTCATGTCTTGGGTGAAAAATGAGATTAGTTGGGGACAACAACATGGTGCTTATAAACAATTAGAGTCTGATATCCCTTTGCTTGTTAGAGTTGAATCAAGCAACCCAAAGGATATTTACAGAGAATGGCATAGAATGCTACTCAGACCAAGTTATGGCAATAGGATTATGCCTTGGATTGAGGTAGTTTACACTAAGTATGAGGTAAATAAAATAGAAAAGGAGGAAACCATGAGCATATTTTTATCACAAAGATGGAATAGTTTGATTGATGAGCTGAAACAGGCTAAGCCTCAGTCCATCCACAATTATGCTACAACATTAAAAATAATTGAGAGGCATATTCAAATTGGGAGAACTTAAGGACAGTCTTGGCTTCCCCTAAATTTTTAGCCACCCATGCTCATATGGCCCATGCCAAATTTCATATTCTACCAGTATGACATTACTAGAAAGAGGCAGAGATAGAATAGGTTTGATAGATTGGGAGGATTCTATTGGGACATTGACTCACGAACTATAGCCACTGATGTTGGACAACTCTCAGTTGCAAATTTTAGATCTTTGACCAAGTAGAAGAACAACTCTTCCCTTGCTGGAGGACCAACAAAATGTTAGATTGGGGGGAGTGATGAGCCTAGTTCTTGGTCTAGTTTTGGGTAGAATCTATAGTCTATTTTCTCATAGATGTCATGGACTTTAATGATTAAGTGTTGGTATTGGCATAATGTTTCCCTCAAACCATTGACATTTGATATTACCCCATCTCTGCAAGCTTTAATGATATTTGGCATAATATGTGGGTTATCTATATTAATTTTTCATATGTTTAATGAATGTTTCTTAGAGTGGTTATAGATGTGCAGTTATTATGCATACTAACCTTGACATGTAGATTTAATATGCCAAGTTGAGGAAGACACCGCCAGCTGGGCATGCACCATAATGTCCAGCTGAGGAATCGCTCCAAGTCAAAGACAACCGATAGCAAAGATTCTTCATGCAATTGAATGTAATTGCCTTGTAGTGGAACTTAATGATCAATCATGCATGGGTGTTACTGTTGTGCTGGATTTGCACTTGACTTGCATGTTTGACCAAATTTCATGCATGCGTAACCGCCATTGCTCCACTTTCCCCTATTTCCCCTAAATGGCATCCTCCTAGTCATGGAGTTGACTGCCTTGTTTAGTTGTAGTATAAATAATGATTTGATGCTCCTTCTTCAAAAAAAGGTTGCATGATTTGACATTGTACTCTCATTCTCCAGTTTCAATAATATAGATACATTACTCTTTGTATGTATGATTTACAGTGAATAAAATAAAGTTTTGAGTTCAAGCATCTGATTTCTTACTAGTTTAGAGGATACTTATCCAAGGGGGTCCACTTGGTGAGTAATATGTCTTAGTTTTTTTTTAGTACTTAGAAATATGGCATCGACTATTCCTGCAGCCACTAGAATTCTATTATGTGACTGTTCCTCCAGCCAAAGCAGACAGAGTAGTCTCATATTTGTCACTCAAATTTTCATTCTTGCTCTACATTTCAGCTTAGCATAGTTGTTGGTTGATGTTCAACATTTTCTTTATTTCCTTTTAAGCAATTTACTTCTAGTATTGTGTTTCTTAGTTGTAGAATGCAATGGCTACTTGAGCCCCTAGTGCACATACTGTGCTGACCCATTTCAAGTTCACATCCCTAGGTTGACAAGTTAAATGCACCTTCATGATTATTGAATAGCTATTTAGGTTAGATGTCCAATCTCTAAATCATGGTTGTAAAGGATTAGTTATGAAATCATTGTAGGAGGCCAACACCTGCTCTGATACCAATTGTTAGCATTACAAGGGTAGAAAACTAAGAGGGAGGGGTGAATTAGTTTTCATAGAAATTCAAAACTTATCCAACTTATTAACCTTATTCTTAGATCTGATTATTAAACATGAAAACATAAATTATCAACACATCATAAACACACATAACACCAAGATTTTTTTACGTGGAAACCCTATTCAGGGAAAAACCATAGTGGAGGTCAGTCCACAAGATTATACCCTATTAAAAGTATAATGAAAATGAAATATAGGGAATGCACATGCATTAAGGCACACTACCAAGAGCTCATTCCTCAATTACAAAGGAAGACACAATGTCTTACAAAGAGATTTGGATTACAACCATCTAGATTTTGAATTGAGAAAATAGCATCTGCTAATGCCTGATTATAGTTCCAATTAAGCACATGAACACTTCTCCACTCTTCTTCACTTTTCTTCACAATCTGCTTTTCCTTTGAATGATTTAAAACATTATTCATGCACACACACATTCAATGTCCCTTTTCAACACTTAGATTCGAATAAAAAATCACTCTTATATATCCACAACAAGAAATTTAATTGTTACAAGTTGGCCACAAAGAAATAAGAAAATCAATATAAACTGTCGACCCAAAACATTAAAGATTATCAATTTGAATCAACCAAATTCAGCCACAACTTAGTGAGGACCCAAATAAACATCTCCAACATGAAAAAACTTCAATTAATTTCTCCTCGAAGATCCACAACATGCTACAAACACTATGTCGGCCAAGAACAAGAAAAACATAAACACACAAGAGAAAATCTCGGATCATGAGCACAATGATCAATGCAGACGTGCAACAAAAATAGAGCATTATCTAGAAACATCCACAAGAATCATGAATCCCAAGAGAAGCATCTGCAACAACTGAACTAACTGAAATAACATCATCTTCAATCAGGAACACCAACTAAAGAAACATAAAACTATCAGAATGAAAATTTTCATAACTTGATCAAATCTTTATGCAGATCTCTGAAACCTGACATGGATAAACTAGATACACTCAACAAAAATCCCTTTAGTCCACAACCTCTAATCATCAATGTACAAAAATAAGCACCAGTATGTTGGCTACACTAAAATTCACTTCACCACTCACAACCTACAACTCATTTATTACAATTTTCTCAATATCCTCAACATATACATCTCCAAATATATTTATGCTAATAGTGTTGACATCAATGACAACCACATATCAGCAACACAACCACAACATCCAAAAATTTCACCAAGATTTTTCATATCACCTTCATCCAACACTGAATGAACTTCACCTAGATTGAAAGAGTCAGATCTAGGAAGAGACTTTTCTTCCTTCTCCTTCTCTTCTGAGTGGTGTAGGTGCACCCAAGCAAGGATATTCCTCCAAGAGGCAACTTCAAATTTTTGAGTTAAAAAATGTTGATCTCATGTTGTAAGAGGGCCTATAAGACCATAATAAGCTTGTTTTAGGTCATATTTGGTCATTTTAGGGTCATTAAGCATATAAAGTAAAAGATACAAAATATTGACAAAAGTTGTCAAGCAATATTTTAAAAATGCAATAAATTGAAAAGGGAGGAAGGTGAAGAGTCAAGCAGTTGAAAAGGTGGTTGTAGGAATTATTATTTTTTATTTAAGGCATTTTTAACCTTCAGACACTTCGAGGAATATTGGAGGTAGATATATGAAGAAGAATTTTAATGAAATTCTCAATTTTCTATTTTCTTTATGTAATTTCTATGTTTCAGGCCATTGTACGGCCATGATTCATGTATAAAACCCTTCCTCCTCCATGGTACATGAGATCCCTATGAATATACTTGATTTTACAATTGGTTTCATAAAAAACCATTCAATAATTGTGGAAGTTATTGAAGTTTTTCTCCAAGTGGGTTAAACCCTTAATTAGGGCAAGTAGTGAGACATTTAAAATTTTGTTTCTTCCTTTCTATATGGTGGAACTATCTAATTTTTGGTATGTAAGCTTATTTTGACATATTATTTCATGTTCCAAAGATTAAGACTGAAATATAAAGGTTATCAATGGAAACGATGATGCCCTAGGTCTATTTTTGGGGAAAAATATGAAAAATTGCTTGTGTACAGTCAAAAATATGAGTTTTGATGATGAAAAAGGTATTCTACTTGGGTAAAGTTGGTTGAAAAATATTTTTGAATGTATTGTGATCCCTTTTTAGACAAGATTTGAAGAGTTTATAAAGGCTAGAGCCTATTTTCTATTACTATCCTAATAATTATAGAGTTATGACAATGGACTATGAAGATTTTGAGTTTTGATGATGTGAAAAAGGTGTTCCATTGGTTGAAAATGATTTTTATAGGTTTTATTAGTGTATTTGAAACCATTTCCTATCAAGGTTTTTTGGATTAAGATACCTTGTGTGCATTTTGTTAATTGATCTTGCATGACATTTATATTTTGGTGTGGAAATGGAGGGTTTTGAATAGTTTATTGAAATATCAGGAAGAAAGATTTGGGAATGATCTTGATTTTTTTAGACATTTTTGTGCATGTTGGTGCCATTGGTGATGGAATTTGGGCTTGGAAATGTGAATTTGTATATTTGTGGGGTCTAAATAGGCCTAGTTGTGGATTATGATAGTCCGCCTTTGAAAATTCTTAAGTTAGAATTGTTTATGTTGGAGGAAGGGTTTGGGATAGTATTATGAATGTTGTCTAAGGTGTTTTGTGGAATCAATCCATGGTTTTGAGTTGTATTCTCAATTTGGTTGCTAGAAATCAAGAGTTTGTGAAGGGAAAATGAGTCTTAATTGCAAGGACAGCAAGAATTGATTCAATTTTTGATTAGTTGAGTTGGGTTATTGAATTGTGAATCCTCTATCATTGCATAATTGAGATAGCAATGAATTCCTCTATGTTAATTTTCATCCTTTTAGGTTCTGAAGGGGAACCATCAATGAAAACATCTAACTCCTTATCAAAGGAGGAACCCTCCTCAAAATAACTAGACACTATCACACTAGACCATAGATTCTTCTGCAAGGATGAGAAATAGACTTTGCATGTACTTGATTTATCTTCCAACCATTCAAGATAATTGTAGACTTGATTTCCAATAGGGATGCTAGACTTCCACTTAACATTCTCCTTTGATGGTAGTGAACTCAAAAAGTAAAATACTAAGCATATGAGTAGAAACCCAAACTGGAAAGGATAACTCTCAACCAAAGATATTCTAAAATTCTCAATTAAGTTTTATGTAATGAGGTTACACAAGTCAAACTACTTATTTTCCTTCACCATCTTATGTGCAAGATACACAACAATAGCTGAAGTAGAACCTTCATGATTTCTAAAATAGATTTTGTAAGTGATACCATAAGCAACATACCTTACTGCAGGATCGACAATGGTATTTATGAGTAGAGATTGAGGGCCTATGTCGATGCTATTAAGTTCCTCCACATCTTTGTATTTCATGATTTTGTAGAAAACTAGGGAAATTCTCCCCATAAATCCATACCTAGAACACTTACATTCTGCAATTCATCATTCTTCAACCCTAGTTCCATTTCCTTCATCTTCCAATGATAAAATTTGTCCAACTTTACTCCCTTCATCCTTAGTGGAATACCACCAATAATTTCTTTATCAAAGGATTCCATAATCACGCTTAGCTTCTTCAAATTTTTATCATGCCACAAAACTTCTTCTTCTTCTTTGCAAAATGTGAGAAAAGTTTCAAAACTCCACCTTTTAACCTTAATTGCTCAAGATGAACTTTCTGCCAAAAAATTACATCAATGATGCCATCAATTGTACTTCTCTTCTTAGTTAGCTAGATTAAGCTTCATCATATATCACCAACCAGATCAAACTTAGTCATGTCAAAAACACATGAACATTACTTTAGAGAGGGGGAACCAATAGGATGTGCATAGAAACACTCCCCTTGAGCCAGGGTGGTTGGCTCAATTTTCGGAAGAGCTTGTACCGAGATCTTGTACCACAAAAGAGTTATCCAAACTCATTTCCTTTTTCTTCTACACCATGATGGTATTCTTCTTAGATTCACTTGATTTTGCAACCTTCTTTTTGTTTTCAATCTTTTTCAAAGAAAAATATCTACATGTGTTAGCATAATGTCCAGGTTGACTACACTTGTAACATCTTTGTCTTGACTTAATTGAGTGAACCCTAGATCTGCACTGATTATCTTTGTGACCATGACCATGACACAAATAGAAATTACCATAAAAGAGATTGTTCATCTATTCCTTCTGGCTAGATTAGATAATTGAATTTTGAAACTAATTGCTTTGTGACCAAACTTGTGACAGTTAAAGCATTGAGTACTTGGTTCCTTCTTGCTTCTACACTCTACAACCTTGTGTCCAAAATTTTTGCATAGAAAACAATAGCCATTAAATGATAAGTACCTTTGAGCATTTGGTTTCTTGATCAATGGTCTTTTAGGTGTTCTATAGTTTCGGACCTTGCTTGTTACACCAGATCTCACTTTAGCTTCAACTACTTTGTCTTCACCCTTAATGCTCAGATTTGAGTTTTCACTGGTGAATCCAAGTCCTCCCTTATCCTTGTGACATTTTTGTATGGATAGGAGTTGATCTAGAATTATGCTACTTTCACATACTCTTGCTTCTATTTTTATCCTTAACTCTTGATCTAACTTCTCATTTTCTTCTAATTTTTGTTTGATGGTATCCTTAAGATTTTCTTCAGTCTTCTTCCATTCTTGCATTTTCTATTTCATAGTATCTTTGATATTTTCTTCAATATTCTTGCATTCATCCAATTGCTACTTTAAATCCACAATGCTTTCCTTTGACTCCTTTAATTCTTGGCTGACTTCTCTGTGTCTTACTTTCAATTTCCAAATTTTCTCCCTTAGCTTTGAGATATAAGCATTTTCTTTCTTAAGGTTTTCTTTCAATTCTTCATTTTTAGATTTCATGCTTTCCATATCATCTAACATTATCTTCAATTCTTCCTTGAAGTGATAATCTCCTGCCATCTATTCAAATTGCCAAGATCTCCCTCAAGCGGTTAAGCTCTATCTCCAAGGGGTCAAGCTCTGATACCAATTATTGAACATTTTGGATAACTGAGAGGGGGGGTGAATAAGTTATCATAAAAAAAAATATTCTCTTTAATTAATCCAAAGCAGGCTTATATCAATTAGAAAATAGTTAAACAAATATGAACATGAAAGCACACAACAACACCAGACACAATAAACACCAAAATTTACATAGGAGAATGCTAATTCTCAATTATAAAACACCGGTTAAGGTGATTTTTACAAAGGGCTCACTACCAAGTTTCTCACTATAGGTAAGGCTCATTGTCAGGTGGGTTCACTACCTAATTAATATTAAAACAAAATAGTCTCACTAAAAAAAAGTGAATTGATGAAATTGCATCTACATATGCATGAATATAGTTTTGGTTAAGATAAAAATATCTATCTGTAGTAGATCCAGTCAAGAATCTTCTACCCACCTTCCTCACACAACCTTTGCAAATCATATTACTTCTTTCTTCACACCCTTTTATCTACTCACACACACCATACTCCACTCTACTAATTTCATTGAACAAAAACAACTTTTACTTATACCATTCCATTCCTCCATAACTCCTCAGTCAGCCAGACACAATGTCTTCATAGTATTCTAAGTTGACCAAACATAATTTGAATTTATATCACTACAAAACATGTCGGCATTAAGAACAACCTTGAAATATTCAATAAGGTCTTTCACGCTAGTGCTATACCCAAAAGATAGGTCACACATAAATATCTTCTTACCACATTACCAAGGAACCCATAAATAGGTCATACATAAGATAGCTTCATTACATAACATAATTATCAAAATATAGAAAAATTTGAACTACATGAAATATATTCCAGAGCTGATGGGAATGCCACAACCAAGACCAAATCTTGATTATCATCAATTTCAATATCAACCAGAGAAACACAATATACCAAAACTTGTAACATGCTACATGAATGTCCAGATAGAAAGGTTACCTAGAGTAAGCTTTGAGCACAACAACCAAAATCAAAAGATTAAACTTCATTATTATGCATTAACTATCTTCCACAGATGTCCCAAAAAGAAGTACTTCCATATCTAAATCAAAGATAACGTCCACACTACACAACATCAAAGCATACGATAGGATAGATCATTTCTGTATATTATTTGGAGCTCAACCTTCTGAATCTAGGTTTTGACATCAATGAAAAAAATCCTAAATCATCTCAACAACTTCTCAACACCTTTTTCATTGATGGTAACACATGATGTGAAAAACCATCAAAGACACAATAGATCTATACCATACCAATTTCATTTTCTCTTCTCTCCCCCTAAATAACTTATCCTTTATGTATTGTTCTCTCCCACCATCACTTCTCATGAATCTCTTCCTCCCTTATTCTTTTTCTCATGCTTCTCTCTCCCCTTGTGTTTATGAATTTTCCACATGATTCTCTCCCCCCTTTGACATCAATGGCAAAGGACATAATGTTTGTATTTTTTATTCTTTTCCTATGGAATTAATCAACCTATTTACAATTTATCTGCAACACCTTTCCTTTATTGCTCTGAATACCCCCTTAGGAGAACACACCAACCTATGCCACATCAGCTACCACTACCTACTCCCCCTAAGAGGTAGCCACCAACATCAATCTAGAACAAAAAATGAATCTTGAAATCCACTAGACTGATGCATCTCCTTATGCATCTAGTCCAAAGAAAGAGGGGCCATTATCCCCGACCTCTCTCGGAGATACTCAAAAGTATCCTTAGGAAGAGCCTTAGTGAATATATCAGCAATATGATCCTTTGTAGGAGCATACTCAAGCTTCACTTCATTCTCCATAATATTATCTCTTAGAAAGTGATATCTAATTGAAATATGTTTTTTCCTTGAATGCATCACTAGATTCTTTGAAATGTTTATTGCACTTGTATTGTCACAAAATATAGAAATAGGATCATCATACACCACTCTGATATCCCTCAATTTTTTCCTCATCCACAACACCTGTGTGCAACAAGATACTTCTGTAATGTACTCAGCCTCTATAGTAGATAAAAAAATTGAATCTTGTTTCTTACTTAGCCATGATACCAATCTACATCCAAGAAATAATGTATCACCACTTATAATTTTTCTATCATCCATACAAATATCCCAATCTACATTTGTGTAAGCACTCAAAGTGAAATTAGTATCATTTGGATATTATAAGCCATGATTTAGAGTTCCCTTAAATTATTTGAATATCCTCTTTACTGTTGCAACATGTGACTCTCTAGGATCTTCTTGAAATCTAGCCACAAGAGAAACTACATGCATGATATCTGATCTAGTAGCAATTAGATATACCAGTCCACCAATTATTGATCTATACTTTCTCTAATCAGCCTTAGGGGATTCATCATTGTTGCTCAGCTTGCAACCATTAACCATAGGAGTACATATCAGTTTAGAGTCTTCCATTCTAAACTTCTTCAACATCTCTTTGAAATACTTTGATTGTGAAATGAATATACCTTTTTCTATTTTATTGATTTGTATCCCAAGGAAGGAATTCATCTCCCCAAACATAGACATTTCAAACTCTTTTTGCATCTCTTCTACAAACTTCTTGCACATAGCTTCATTACCTCCAAAAATTGTCATTAACATACACAACTACAATCAATATTTGTTGTTTTTCAACTTTAAAGTAAATATTACTATCTATGGTACCTTTATTGAATCCTTGTTGCATCAAATACTTATCCAACCTTGCATACCAAGCTCTAGGAGATTGCTTCAATCCATACAATGTCTTCTTCAATATGTAGACCATATTAGGTTTATCTGATAACTGAAATCCTTTTGGTTGTTCCATGTATACTTCTTCCATTTCTCTATTTATGAAATTAGACTTCACATCCATCTAATAAAATTTGAAATCCTTATGTGCTTCAAAATCCAAAAATATCCTAATAGCTTCCATTATTGCCATTGGGGAAAATGTCTCTTCAAAATCTATTCCTTTAACTTGTGAATTTCCCTTAAACACAAGCCTTTCTTAATTCCTAATTACTTCTCCATTCTCATTTAGTTTGTTTCAAAACATCCACTTAGATCCAATTATGTTTTTGTTTGTAGGTCTTGGGACAAGTTCCCAAGTTTGATTTTTCTCAATTTATAGTAGTTCTTCTTCCATAGCCTTCATCCAATGTTCATCTTTACATGCCTCAATCTCTTCTTAGGTTCAACTTAATAAAGTGGACACAAATTTACCTCTTCTTCAATAGTTTCCTTCTTATCAGTACACCTTCACTTTTTTGTCCAATGATCTATTCTTCAAAATGATTTCTCTGCACATATTTAGAGGTTATAGGAGTCTTATTTGAAGCTTCTTCCTCTTCTTCAAATTGTACTTCATTTTAATTTTCTCTACAAGTAGGTTCATCTAATTCATATTTATCTATCACCACTAAGTTTCAAAAATATTAATCAACCTTAACACTTGTACTTGTAGACATGTAAAAATGATCTAACATATGTCACACATCTTGAATGCCATTTTTCATTATCATTAATCTAATTGCATTTTACATCATTTTCATCACTAAACCCTATTTTCCTCTATTGATTGAATAATCTTAAATTATTTAATTAATTCACTATATTGTCACTTAATCTAACTTTATTCCTTTCGATTAATTAAATAAACACAAATTATTTAATTATGTCGCTAATATACCCTATTCTCCTAAATCAATTAAATTATTAACATTAATAATTTAATTAAATCACTTTCCCCTTCTCTAAACCTAGATAATTAAATTAATTATTTGACATCATTCAACATAGTCAACAAATAAATAGAACTCTATTTGTTAAAGTCAAACATGACTTGCACACTTAACTCAAAATATTAATTAATTATTCAATTAATTAATTATCCTCACCCCTTTTGTGATTGAGAAAATCATTACCATTGATTTATCACTCTAATTAGCTAACTAGCCCATCTATTTCCTAACTAAGTCATCTATTCTTTAATCCCACTAACCACTCAACTTGATTTCTTCAATCCCACATATTATGCGATCTAATTCCTCTAATTATGCAATTAAAATCCTTAATTAAATCAATCATAGAGGCTAACTAAGCAATCTATTTCCTCTCAATGGTTCTCAACAATTGATCATGATTTTTCACTATTGCATCTCGATCGTTCATCTCAAAACAAGAAATATATATAAAACAATCTTCTACCTTCTCACAAATCATCTAGAAATTACATAGCGAAACATTGAGCATTTTATTTTTGAGCATATTAACAATTGTTACCCTCTTTTTCTAGATCACCATTATCAATGCACATTGAAGCTTTTGCAACAAAAACAATGGAGGCTTTGTATTGAATTGAGCAATTTTACATCCAAACATCAATACAAACAAAACTCAAACATGAGATGGTATAGTTGTGTTTTGTGAATTCATCGTTTCTTGCTTATGTTAGTTTATTTGGTTGAATTCATTACTTTACAATTCATTTCATGAGTATGGGTTTGGAATTTAATCTTCTTTTGAATTGATTTAGTTTAATTCATTTGCTTGTTTTCCTTATACTATTTTTCCCCCTTACATTAGTTGGCACACCTAGTGGGACCCAGGTCCTTAACGCTAATATTTAAATGAGTTTGTTTGAGAAGTTACAAGTTCCAGAATGTTGATGTTCTTTTTTGAAATTCTTTTGATAATTTTCACAGAAAATTTCCATAAGTTTCACGTGGTTTTTTTTACGTTCTTACAACGGTTGCACTTTTTTCAACTACTATTATACTAAAAAAGCACACTATTTACTTTTTTAACCGCTATTATCTTGTAGGTTTCTAATACAGTTATTTTGACAGGGATTCTATTGTCTCTAATATATCTGCAGATGTAATTTTTTAGATCTCTATTGTTTAACTTGGTCATTGTTGTTCCAAACAAAAATTCTACTACTATACTTAAGATTGCCGCTATTGTCCTATTTTTCATTCTGTTTCATTTTGTAGGCTTTTGTTCTAATTTTTTATTGTCATAACCCTAACAAGTGACTACTTATTGCGATGGGAGATTCTAACATTGTTGGTGCAACCCTTGTAGGATTATGGAACATGTTTTCATGAAAAAAACTAAAGGTTTGATTGTAGGGTTGGCAAATGGTCTAAGGCCATTTCAATTTTAAAATCTTTCATAGTTAAGACACGTTTCAATTAGTGCTCTTAAAACTAAACCCACAACTCTCACATTTCAATTGGTGTTTAAGACTAAACCTACAACTTTCACATTTCAATTGGTGCTTAAAAATTGAACAAAGAAAATTTTATAGTTTGCTTTGGTGTTTAAAAATTAAACCTACAACTCTCATATTTTAATTGGTGCTTAAAAATGAAAAAGGAAAATCTCATATTTCACTTTGGTGCTTAATAATTAAACAAGACAACTCACACATTTCAATTGTTGATCCTAAAATTAAATTTTTTTCATTTCGACATTGTTGAAAGTGAACATAGTTTCATTTGTTGACCCTTTAAGATGAACAACATGATTATAAACATTTTATTTGGTGTTATAAAATTAAACAAATCAATTTTTATTTGCACATTGATATATCTTTTTTGAAGTCAAATTCTTTGAAATTTGTGTACTTAAAAATCGAATTGGTATCTTTTCACACTTGAAAATTTGGGCTTAAAAAGAAACTACTATGAATTGTATACCATGTTCACTATTGTTGACAAACTAAGTGTGTATCCTCTCCCCTCACATCTTTTGATGATCTAGGGTGACAAAAAGCACTTTGGGTTTCACAATCATTTATTTTCAGCATCACCTTTAGATCGGGCCTACCTTGACATACATCTCCCACTCGAGAACTCAAGGTGACTCAAAGTAGTATTTCCCTTAGGCCACTATATAAATTGGTCAAGGTTAAAAACCAAGATCTAACTAGTGATTGCTTGGTTGACAGTGTTGTTTAGAATGGGGAGGTACCTTTGGGTATATAGGGCCCCTAGTAGGAGTGGTTAAATCTTTAAGTAGCTTGTTGGATGTTAGACATGAGTTGAGTCCCTTGAACAATGACTAAGAACTTTATAGTATAAATCCACCCTTTGCTTGAGATATTCCACTTGGCCACACAGTTTAGTACAAGAGATGTGCACCATACTATGAAGAACTTTACTCACCATATGAACTCATTTAAATTGAGATAGAAATATTTGGCATGTATAAGTTACTTGTATCTTGATACTTTTAACTTTCCAAGGAGATGGTGATTAGGTCATCATTCCATTCCTAGAGTCCCCTATCTATTCATTCTCAAAAGACTCAAGTGTGTACACTCGAAAGGGTGTCCCTACCTTATTTCAAAGGAGCTTACAAGTTGTGGGCCTAAAAGTGTTTCCATTGAACAATTTTATCTTAGGGATAATGATTTAGATCAGGGGTAATCAAACCCAAAACAACCTTAAACAAGTGTTTTTGTTCATCAAAAAAGTGAGTTTTCCTTCACAAACCCTCATTCTTGCTTATAACCTTTCAAAAAGGAAAATTGGACATATCTTTTGACTTAGACTTCATCTAAAAAATAGGAGACCCATTTAGGATACCCATTTGGCCATTATTACACATATCCAAAAATAAGGTAGGGTTTCTTTGTATAGAAGGGCTCAAAATTTGACTGTCCTACTTCTAAGAGTGTGTTTTTTGGACCATCTACACCCAAATACAAGGAAACTTTCATTAGTAACTTCATCAAAATGGAAAAATATGAAATATCCTCTAAAGGGTTTTTATATACCCTCAAAAAAAAACTTTTCACATATTTTTAGAGATTTTTGATGGAAGGAAGAAAATATATGGAATTTTTTTGTTCTCTAGAAACCCTAGGGCAGATTTAGACCTGTTGTTACAAAAAATTCTATAACTTTCTCTAAAGTTAATTAATTTTAAACAAACCAAAATAAAATAAAATCTAACTCAAATTATCTTTCCAACCATACCATGTTCAGTTCATAATTTTTTTTTACAGATCTATACCACATGAAAGAAGAGGACTATTACAGGAAAAATGCACATAAAATTTGCTCCAAATTAATTCCAATTTTCATTCCCATATTTTCCAACCTTCCCAACCTTTGGATTCATATTTACATTTATTTAGTATTTTCCAAGAATTTTAAAACTACCAACCACCCACAACTAAATTCCTAATCAAAGTTGTAACCTTAATGCACCTTTGACAACTTTCACAATGACTATTTTTTTTACATCATTTGTATTATGACTCCAAAACATTCTAAAATGGTATAAATTGATTCCAAATGATCATTAATAGTCCAAAATGACCTTATTTACATCAAACAACACAAAAAAATATAAAAAAACCAAATTTGAGCATGAGGGTGCTCTTGCACCACACTCCCAAGGGAAAGAAAAACTCAAGTCCACTTGAGTGTAGGGATTATTTTTCTTCCTAGTCTTCCAATTCTTTTGCACTATTTCCTTGATTTATTCTTGGATTTGTATTTGTGTCTTCCACTTTTTTTCTCTAGGTTTTCTTCTCAACTCCTTCTCTTCTTTCTTCCTTGCAAGATATTCCTCTTTTGGCATCTTCCTCTGAACCTGATCTCTTTCAAGAGCATGCTTCTCAATTAGTTGTATCTCCTTGTCTAACAAACCTACACATACATAGTCTGATGAAATATTAAAAATAAAATATTGATACCTTAAGGTCTCCTCTTTGTCTTCTTTCACCAAAAACTCCACTTCAACACCCAAGAAATCCTCCACGTGTGCTACATTTGTATAAAAATCTTCATACATTGTATGCACTTCTCCTTCATTAGACTCTTTTCCATCTTCATTTTCATCTGCTACACCTATAAACACATAATTGTGCATTTTTTGCACACACACCTTGCTAAAAGTAGGGACCCTCTTTTTCTTGGTTTTGTTTGTTTGCTTGATTTAGGGTTTTTTCATTTTCCCCTTAAGGGATAGGTTCCTCGGTTTTGGTTTTGCTTTACCCAAGATTTCAATTTCTTATCTGAACTCAAGGTGATTTCCTTTTTGGGAAACATCATGATCATAGTCTGGCTCTTAGAAGTCTACCTCAATTCAAAATTTCAACTTGAGGAAAAATTGGCTAAGTCGGTGAGAAGCCCAGAAAATTTAAGCTCCCTCAAATTACTCGAAGTATGGTCCTCCCAGAGATTCCACCTCCCCTCAGATTTTCCAAGTCCGTGGTGCCTTCATTTTCCCAAGCTTTTCAAATGTCTTGTCAAACATTTATGGTGTGTGCTAGTGGGTTTTTAATGTGAAATGGATGTATATAATTGAAACTCATGATGCATTTCTTGCCATTTTATCATTGCATACATTTGAAACTCAGAGGATTTGCTCCCATCCCATGATTTGTCAATTGCTAGGGTGAAGGTAGTGATTCTTGAGTGGTTGCTGCAAAATTTGAAAGCTTTCATCGGATTCCTTCTTCTTGTGCACCATTCCAAGGTAGGTCATCTTTCATCTCCATGGTGACTTTAATGAATTTTGGGCTTGATGGTTGGGTTATTGTAGAATATATGTTGATCATTGCATGAGAGGTTTTAAGTGATTTCATTTTATGCTTCATTATCACTACTTAGGGTTTCTCATTGTTTCAAAGGTGCATGCGATGGATTCTAGTTACTGCATTGATTTGAATGGGATACTAGGGCTTGGTAAATTCTTCAAGATTTTCCCTTTTGATTGTGCTTTCTCATTGAAATTAGGATCTTAGGGTGTTGCTCTATGTTGAAACTCAACTTAGAAACCCTAGTTTCTCAAATGCCCTAGTTTCAAGCTATAAATTTGATGAAAAAAATGAATAATGATTTAGAGATTGTTGTGTGAAGTGTTAGGTTTAAACCAACATGAGGAGTCAACATGAATTCAATTGGGTAAAATGATTATGATTCATCTTTTTAACACAAGACGAGTTCAACACTTAGCAAATTTTCAAGCCAGAATGAATCACCAGATATTCTAAGGTAGCTTGGATTTTCTGAGCCTTAATCTACTTGAAGAATCTGGCTCCCCTTGAATCTCTCAAATCCTTTGCAACCTCAAAATCCTAAAACCAAGAGTATGAGAAAAATTGATTGCAATTTCATTTTCAACAAAGAGGGAATCCCACACTCAGTAAAATTTTGAGTTTGAATCACTGTTGGAAATTTTGAGGTAGCTCAGATTTTTTGAACCTTAATCCACCTGGAGAATCTGACCTCCCTCGAAACCTCTAAATCCCTCGATCTTGTGAATCTACGGTGCATGTGATAAGTTGAACTTTTAGGTATATGGTTTGGAACATGATCTCAAATAAATAATGACAACAATGCATAAGCTTTATTATGTCAAGACCTCCATAAAACTCCTTAGGATCCATTGATTGAGAGTAAAGTTACACATTTGGTGAACCATCAGAGAATTTGGCCAAGCTCAAAATTCTCAATCTCCAATCTGGTCGAAGAATCTACCTTAGGGTGGAATTTCTGAGATTTCTTTAATGATTCCAAATTCCAAGTTTTGATAATAAATGAGCTTGCAAATGAGGTAATGTGATATTCATTAATGAAATTTTGTTTCACATGAGCAATTTTCATGTTTAAATATGAGATTCATTTGTATGCTTTTTGGATAATCTAACAATGGAATCTCATTAAGTGGGTAGTCTACTTTACATTTCAATTTGGGTTCATATTATCATTATTATTTCCATTTAGTGGTATTATTTTGGCATATATTGATAAATCTCACTGAATGAATGGCATGTATTGTTGAGTTATGTTGTTATGTGCATATGGGTGATTATGGTTTTCTCTAACAGATGTAGGTAGAGTTGAGCCTTGACAAGACATGTAAATCAAAATTTGTTGCAATACAAGAAGAGGTGAAAAAGAGAGTTGGGAGAATGAAGTATGATTTCAAGGGTATATGGCCAGAATCCAAGATCTCTTCTAGCCAGGATAAGATTGCAGATACAAATATGGAGCATGTGGATTATAATGACTTTCAACAAAGTATGTTTGGAAATGCACCCACCAAACTAGCACATATCCTTACTTACATTGGCCTAGCCCAAGTACCAGGGTTCCCACCCACACAATTGTGCCCTAAATTGGTTTTAGAATGTGGAAGTCACTATGATTCTGACAAGAGGATCATAGTTAGACCTCAAGGTAGAGTCATGGATAATCTCACTAAGGAATCCATAACAGAAGTGTTTAACATTTCCTCACATCACAAACTCATTGAGGAGATAAATATTGGGGAGGAAATAAAGTTCTATGATGAAGATACCAATAGAGCCTTGGACATAATGAACAACTCCTATATATTGAAGCCTAAACCAAATTATTCCAAAGTGCCTAAGCAGTTACATAGAAGTGATTTCAAGCTTGAGTACAATGGTACCATAACCCTCTTGGGCAGAGTAATGGGGATGGAAGAGGCTCACCTTTTTCACACTTGGATGTTTTATCCCATCACACAGATCATGGGTGGAAAGCATTACCATTGGGCTAGGATCATAAGCAATAACTTGGATGTGCAACTAAGGAGTGTGTAGGATACTAATAGGTTCATAATGACCTCCTACCTTGTATATATGTTAGCAATAAAAAATAGGTACAAAGGTCTTAATTACAAAGGAACCTTGGGAAAAGATAAGATATGTGATATCTACCCATAATTACAATAGAAAAAAACAAACTACGAGAGAGCCAATGATGCATTCTTTATGTATATTCCTAGGTTACTGCAAGATGCCCTCCATATTAGAATTTATTTTGATGCAATGGACCTAATTAGACAATATGGGAAATGTTTTACTCAATTCCAAAGATTCACATATATCAGGATACGAGGGTCTCATGTTGTCCCTACCAGATTGCCAAGATACCCAACCAACAAACTCATACTATTGGAGTTAACAAAGCAGATGGTATCATTCGAGGCAATCCTACAAAAGACTTGCATAAGAAAGGGTTAGGGACAAAATTCCCATTGATAATTGGAATGCTAGAGGCATGCCCCTCAATCCAAAGTGCTCAATATTCTAAGAAGGATATGGCACAATTTGAGCTATATTCCCACACTAACAAGGATAACTTTGATCCTAATGGAAAAGCTCAAAATTAAGCTAACAGACAATTCAGGCACAAGGATCATATTGAGGATTATTGGGGTAATTTTGTGGTGAGTTTGAAGTTATCAGGAGAAGGTTCTCCAAGCTACCCCTTAATTTGATAAGGCTCTATAGGGTAATAGAGGTACCAGACCAAATTAAAGATGATGAGTTAGATCTAATTTAGCACCATGATTATGAGTCTTACAAGAATAAACCTCTACCTCCAGTGAACTGGTCAAAAGAAGAAGTGATAGACCTAGACCAAGTAACATAACTAGTAAGGAAATATTCAAGGCTTTGGGTCAAACACAAGGTGCTGGAACTAGAAGAAGAGGCTACTAAGTTCACCTATGACCTAATGGGGGATCTAGAATTCCAATCTGAAGAGGAAGAAAAAGTTGATAAAGATGGCATCACAAAGCCTCATGATGAAGATGGTCAAGAGGAAGAAAGACCTCTTACAATGAAGAGAAGAACCAGGAGTAAAACACAAGCCAAACATTTTGAGAAACAGTTGTTAGAAACTCAAGGGCAGACAACTGAGAGGGGGAGGTGAATCAATTGTCACTGAATTTAAAACTTTATTCAACTTATTAACCTTATTCTTAGATCTAATCATTAATCATGAAAGCATAAATGAAAAACACATTAGAATCACACATAACACCAAGATTTTTAATGTGGAAACCCTGTTAGGGGAAAAACCATAGTGGAGATCAGTCCACAAGATTATACCCTATTAAAAGTATAAGGAATTATGAATGGAGAATGTACATGCATTCAGGCACACTGCCTAGAGCTCATTGCTCAAATAAAAAATAGGATTACTACCCAAAGGAAGGCACACTATCTTATAGAAAGGTTCTAATTAAATCCATCAGACTTTGAATTGAGAATAGTAGCATCTGCTAATGCCTAGTTATAGTTCTGGTTAAACACATGAACACTTCTTCACTCTTCTTCTCTCTCTACTCTGACTTTAAATGATCTAAACTTTATTTGCACACAAGAATCTTACACTTCACACACACATGCCTTCAAATGATAAAACAATAGCTCTTATACATCCGTAACAAGAAATTACATCGCTATAAGTCAGCTCCAAATAAATAATAAAATGAATATAAATAGTCAGCCCAAATCAATAAAGATTATTCATGCAAATCAACCAAGGTTGGTAACAACATAGTGAAGACCAAAAATAACATCCTCAAACATGAACCACTTCAATTAATTACTCCTTGAAGATCCACAAAATGCTTCAACACCTTGTCGGCCAAGAACATGAAAAACATGAAAATGCAAGAGAAAATCTTTGATCACAAGCACAATGATCAATGCGGATGTGAAACATAGATAGAGAAAAAAATAGAAACATCCAAAAGTAGCATGAAACATCAGAGAAGCATCCACAAAAACTAAACTTATTGGAATCACATGATCTTCATTCAGGAGCACAAACTAAAGTAACAAAAAAACTGTTAGAATACAAATCTTCATGCAGATCTCTAAAACTTGACATGGATAAACTAGATATACTCAAAAAGAAACCCTTTAGTCCACAACCTCTAAAAATCAATGTAATTATCACACCAATAGAAATAACTTCACTTTAGCACTAACAACCTGTAGCACTTCTTATTACAATTTTCTCAATATCCTTGACATAAACAACTTCTAATGTAACAATGCTAATAGTGTTGACATCAATGAAAAATACATATCAACAACACAACACAACATCCAACAATCTCCCCCTTTAGCATTGATGGCAACACATGATGTGAAAAATACCATCAAAACAACTACGCTTACTCCCCCTTAGGTTCTGACTCTTCTTTCCTCAACTCTTCTCCCCACAAATATTTATCACATTGCTCTTCTCCCCCTTTGAAATCACTGGCAATTATTTCTTCTATGCAAGCTCTAAACCACATATTTGAACACTTAAACTTCTAAACATCTGACTACTCCCCCTGAGTAGCAGGCACCACAACATCAATCTAGATCAAAATATGATCATGAAATGCATGGATTGATGCAAATCAATGCATCCTTAGTTCTAATTAGGAGGGGTAATCACCCCTAACTTCCCTCTAAGATACTCAAAAGTATCCTTAGGCAATGGCTTGGTAAATATGTCTACAATCTGCTCCTTAGTAGGCACATACTCCAATCTAACTTCCTTTTTCACTTACTTTCTCTCTCAAAAAGTGAAACTTCATAGATATATGCTTGGTTTTGGAATGAAGCAACAAATTCTTGGAAATGTTAATAGCACTTGAGTTATCATAGAATATAGCAATAGGCTCATCGTACACAACTCTGATATCCTTCAACATCTGTTTCATCCATAGTACTTGAGTACAATTATTACTAACAACAATGTATTCTACCTCTATAGTAGATAGAGAAATAGCATTCTACTTTTTGCTTAACCATGAAATCAACTTCTTTCCTAAGAAAAATGCTCCACCACTAGTACTTTTCCTGTCATTCATAGCTCCTTCACAATCAGCATCAATAAAGGCACTCAAAGTAAGATCATCATCTTTAGGATACCATAAACCAAAATCAACTATCCCCTTCAAGTATCTGAAAATCCTCTTCACAATAGTCACATGAGATTCTTTAGGATCAGCTTGAAATCTAGCAACAATACATACAACATTCATGATATTTGTAGACACATAAAAATGACCTAGACCCGCAAACCACATTTTTCTATGTCTTATCATATTTTGTCTATAATCCAAATTCAACTATTAATTAAATAATTCTTAATTATTTAATTAATTCAGATCTTTTATTCCTCCTGACTATTTAAATAAATAAATTTTATTTATTTATTTAAATACGTCACTAATTGTCTAATGTCTTTCTATAATTAAATAAATTCTTAAATTTATTTAATTATCTTGGTCCATTATTTTCCTTCTGATTATTTAAATAAATAAACTTTATTTATTTATTTAAATACATCTTTAATTCTTTATGTCCTCTTATAATTAAATAAATTCCTATAATTTATTTAATTATTATCCACCTTATCCATTTCCTCCATAATTAAATAATTACTATTAGTTATTTAATTATCTCCTTGGCTTTTTCTAATTTTAAATAAAATCATTTATTTAAAATTGACCCACTTTCTAATTTTCTATCACATGACTCCACCTTTTTGAATTAAATTAATTTTTAATTCAAAATAACAACTTTGCTCTATAAATCGAATAATTTCTAATATTATTTTATTTTCTAACTCTTTCTTTTTCCACGCCAATCTTATCTCTTTGTCATATGTAATCTTGTCCCTTGATTTGATTTTCTTAAATCAAATATGAGCCATTCATCTTTTCTGATTGAACCCTAACCCTACTTGCTAATTTTCTTATTAAATCTTGTCCATTCACTCTAGGGAATTTTCTCATTCTCAATCTTGGTCGTCCATCCAAAATTGCATTTTCTATAAAATGCTAATTTTTCTCTCATTTAATCTCATGTCATCTTGTCATCTCATACTCTTGAATTCTTGTCATTTTTTCATAGGCATATTCACATTTCATTTGGAATATTTAGTCATAGATTATAGTTGCATGCTTACATAGTAGTGCATCTTCATATCAAATCCTTCAATGTTTGCTTAGGGCTTGTCAAAGACATTAATTTTCTCACATAAGATATGAGGGCAATATCATATTCCTGGCAAGTTAAAAAGGTGTAATGGAGGTTAGCCATGGAGAATGAAGATATTGGGTGAGATCTATCCTTTTTTTTTGTTTATTTTCCTTTTCACTTCATTACTTTCTTTGGGTTTTTGTTTATATGATATAATCACGCTAACTTGAGAATTTCCCATTGATACAATATCAAGCCTAGTTTGAGTCAAATAAAGCAATCCTCCAATCATTGATTTGTATCTAGTTTTATTTTCCTTCAGAGAATCATCATCAGTGTTCAACTTGCATCCGGTCTCCATAGGTGTACCAACTAGATTTGAATCTTCCATACCAAATTTCTTCAACAATTCTTTGACATAATTGGACTGAGATATAAAGATCCCTTTATCTAACTGAGTAATTTGCAATCCCAAGAATAATTTCATCTCTCCAATCATTGACATCTCAAACTCATTTTGCATCTCATTAGAAAACTTCATACACAAGTTAACATCTCCTCCAAATATGATATCATCAACAAAAACTTGCACAATTAAATCTTTATCATCATTCTTGAAATTCATATTACTATCAGTAGTACCTTTGTTAAATCCAAGCTTCACCAAGTACTTATCCAAGCTAGCATACCATGCTCTAGGGGCTTGTTTGAGTCCATACAATGCTTTCTTCAATAAGCAAGCCATATCTCCCTAATCAGTCAATTGGAGTCCATCAGGTTGTTCAACATACACTTCTTCCAAATTTCCATTTAGAAAAGTAGACTTGACATCCATTTGATAAAATTTGTAGTCTTTGTAAGCAACATAAGCAAGAAACAATCTCATAGCTTCAATTCTAGCAGTAGGGGCAAAAGGTTTCTTCAGAATTAATACCTTCCATCTATGAATATCCCTTACATACCAGTCTTGCTTTTTTTCTAACCACTTCACCTTGTTCATTTAGTTTGTTTCTAAAGACCCATTTAGTTCCAATTAAATTCTTATCCTTAGGTCTGGGAACAAGAATCCATGTATCATTATTTTCAATTTACTGTAGTTCCTCTTTCATTACTTCAACCCAATGTTCATCTTTGCATGCTTCATTCACATTGTTAGGCTCAGTCTTTGAAATCAAACAATATTCTTCTGCAATCTTTCTCCTAGTCTAGACACCTTTGTTCTTATCACCAATAATTTGATCTTTTGAATGATTCAACCTTACATACCTTGGAGTCTTCTTAAAATGTTCTTCAAATTCAAGCTCTTCTGATCTCTCTTCTATTCTTCCACCAATTTCTCCTTCCTCTTGATCTTCTTGATTCACTAGAACGATTTGGACTTGTCTTGAAGTCTGACCTTTGTATGTACTATCATTCTGATCATTAGAATCATATCCATAGGTTCTGGTTAGTGTACCAAATACTTCATCAACCTTAACATTTTCACTCTACACCATTTTCTTCAATCTCTTATTGTAACACCGGTAGGCCTAACTTTTAGTAGCATAACCCAAAAAAAATCCTTCATCACTCCTAGCATCAAACTTTCCTATATCTTCATCTCTTTTGATATAACACTTGCTTCCACAGATCTTGAAATATCTAGCAGTAGGTTTTTGACCAATCCATAGATCAAAAGGAGTCTTACTAGTATCACCTTTGATTTGTACCTGATTAAGTGTGTACACAATAGTACTCACAACTTCTCTCCAATAGATATGAGGTACATTTCCTTCCAACATCATGGTTCTAGCAACATCTATAACTATTATGTTCTTCCTTTCCACAACTCCATTTTGTTGAGGGGTTTGCGGTGCAAATAACTCTCTTTATTCCATGTTTTTCACAAAAAGAATTAAACTCACCGAAAGTGAATTCACCACCTCTATCTGATCTCAGACATTTAATCTCTAGACCTATCTTTATCTCAACCATAGACTTTTCCATAGCTTCAAATTTCTCCCTTAATAAAGTAGCGCACATCATCCTTGAATATTCATAAATAAGCAACATGAAGTACCTATATCCTTGTAAACTTCTAGTTCTAGCAGGACCACACAAATCAATATGCACAAGATCCAACAATCCATTTGAATTTTTCATATCTAATTAGTAGATTTCATCAGCTTAGGAAGATCTCTCATGGCCTTAGTCAAACTTATCTTGACAATATTATCAAAGTTAACATGACACATTCTCCTATGCCACAACCATATTTCATCAATTTGAGCAATCAAACAACTTTTACTAGCAGCACTCAGGTGGAAAATATTACCTTTTGTTTTTGTACCTGATGCAATCACATTTCCAGAATTTCCCAATATTTTACACTTACCATCCATAAACTGAAGATTGTATCCCTTATTAGCCATCTATCCAACACTTAAAAGATTATGCTTCAAACCTTCAACATACAAGACATAATTAGTATTATGCTTACCATCAAGAGAAATGCATCCTCTTCCATGGATCACACTAGTTGTATTATCACCAAATCTCACAACACCACCATCATACTTTTCCAAATTCACAAACTTACTTTTATCTCCTAACATATTCAATGAGAACAACCACTTTCAATTACCCATTCATCTTTCTTTTCAACTCGAGCAACTAGGGATTTCTCCACATTTGTACAACTAGCAAATTTAGTAGACACGTGATTCTTTTCCTTGATAGCAATAAACAAAAAATCATCTTCAATTGCATTTCCTTTGTCGGATTCATCATCTGTCACACCTTCATCAGCAACATAGTAACACTTCTTTTGGAATTTAGGCTTGTTAAATTTTGGATTGGAAACTCTCTCAGGACACCTTGATGCAAAATGACCTATCTTATTGCAAGAGAAACATTTAATAAGAAACTTTCCTTTATACTTACCTTGTCCTCTGGCTTCTCTTTTCACGATCAATGCTTCAAGTTCTTCAAGCTCTCTTTCTTCTTCATCAATCTATCTCATTTCATCCTCATACTTGAATGTCTTTCTAGATGAAATTTCATCTAGATCATATCTCTATCTATCTCTTCTGGAAGTAGTGGCCTTGAATGTAGATTCAACCTTAGGAAGTGCATCACCAAATTCACTCAACTCAAAAGCAGTAAGCTTACCAATCAACATATCTCTGGTAACATTTGTTACAATCTGAATTTCTTCAATAGAACTAGCCTTGACTTTGTAAGAATTAGGCAAGGATCTAAGCACTTTAGCAACAATTTCTTGTTCATCTATCTGTCCACCAGCACATCTGACACCACACACAAGTTCATTCACTCTTTGCATGAAAGTAGTAACATTTTCATCATCACCCATTTTCAACTTTTCATATTTCCCTTTCAAACTTTGTAGCTTGGAAATCTTCACATTAGCATCACCTTCATACAAGGTTTCCAAAATTTTCTATATCTTGTAAGTGGTCTTCAGATCCATCACATTTGTCATCTCAGTATCAGTCATAGCACTCAACAATGCCTCCTTAGCTATGATATTATACTTAGCATAAGTACTATTCAGTGGAATAACATATCTATTGCTTGTAATGCTCTAGTAGGGTTCACCAATGCATCTTAGATGGCACTCCATTCAAGTCTTCCATAAAGAATAATTTGTTCCATCAAATCTAGGACTATCCTTCTTATTAGTGGCCATCCCAGATTACCTCAAGCTGTTAAAATTATTCCAAGGAACCACAAGCTCTGATACCAATTGTTGGCAACTCAATGACAAACAACTAAGAGGGGGGATGAATCAGTTGTCACCAAATTTCAAAATTTATTCAACTTATTAACCTTATTCTTAGATTTGATCATTAATCATGAAAGCATAAATGGACAACACATCATAATCACACATAACACCAAGATTTTTTACATGGAAACCCTGTTAGGGGAAAAACCACGGTGGAGATCAGTCCACAATATTATACCCTATTAAAATTATAAGGAATTATGAATGGGGAATGCACATGCATTCAGGCACATTTCCTAGAGCTCACTGCTCAAATACAAAATAGGCTTACTTCCCAAAGGAAGACACACTATCCTATAGAAAGGTTCTAATTAAATCCATCAGACTTTGAACTGAGAAAAGTAGCATCTACTAATTCCTCGTTACAGTTCCGGTTAAGCACATGAAAACTTCTTCACTCTTCTTCACTCTTCTTCTCTCTCTTCTCTGCCTTCAAATGATCTGAAATTTATTCACACACAAGACTCTTACACTTCATACACACATGCCTTCAAATGATAAAAAAATCACTCTTATATATTCGCAACAAGAAATTTCATCGCTATAAGTCAACTCCAAAGAAATAATAAAATGAATATAAATAGTTGGCCCAAATCAATAAAGATTATTCATGCGAATCAACCAAGGTCAGTCACAACATAGTAAAGACTGAAAATAACATCCTCATACATGAACCACTTCAATTAATTACTCCTCAAAGATCCACAACATGTTTCAACACCTTGTCGGCTAAGAACATGAAAAACATGAACACACAAGAGAAAATATCAGATCATGAGCACAACGATCAATGTGGATGTGTAACACAGATAGAGCATGAACTAGAAACATCCAAAAGCATCATGAAACATCATAGAAGCATTTGCAGCAATTGAAATTACTGGAATCACATGATCTTCATTCAAGAACACAAATTGAAGTAACAGAAAAACTGTTAGAATACAAATCTTGATAACTCGATCAAATCTTCACGCGGATCTCTGAAACTTGACATGGATAAACTAGATATACTAAAAAAAAAACCATTTAGTCCACAACCTCTGAACACCAATGTACTGATCACACCAACAAAAATAACTCCACTTCACCACTAATAACCTGTAGCACTTCTTATTACAATTTTCTCAATATCCTCAACATATATAGCTTCTAATGCAACAATGCTAATAGTGTTGACATAAATGAAAACCACATATTAGCAACAAAACACAACATCCAACAAAAATATCTTAAGAAAAATAAGGCCTTTAAGGTTGGCACTACAATTGAAGAAGGAGAAACTTCACATCTAGTTAAGAAAAGGAAGTTGGTCACAGAGGGTCAAAAGGTAGCCAAGGCTAGAAAGGCCAACATTGCCACTAATGTAGCTACTTTAGCCAAGGTTGGGGATGTAGATATTTCAGGGGAGAAGCCTCAAGTTTATGTTACGATAAATTATCCTAAGCAAAAAAATTCCCCAATAATAGAAGTAAAGACTATTGAAAAGGAGGTGCAGATTGAAGAGGCACCTATAGATGATAGTGCAAAGAGAGCAGCTACAAGAAGTAATTCCCCTCCACCTTCTCCTCTTCACAATACACTAATCCCAAAGGAGGAAATTAATGAGGAAGGAAACATATCAAATGACCTTGGGCAACATGAGTCTAAATATGAAGAGATCTCTACTCCTAGAAGTGGGGAATGGAAAAAGTTCATGGAGGAAATTAGGAAATCAACCTCTGGAGCTCAGAGCAAGAATGCTGAATTTGAAGTGACTCAAGAGATGCCAACCAAATCTCTAGAGAAGGAAATGGTAAATGAGCAAGGAGATCAGAAAGAAGTAGAAAAGAATGCAAAATAAATTGGTGATAGTCCAACCCAGGACAAGGTTGAACAAGAAGATCCTTCCATTGACATAGAGATAGAACATCCTATTGTTCCAAATTGGCTAGAAAAGAGGCTTAGAAAAAAGCCAATTATAGTCCAAGAAGAGACTCCCAATTGGGATAAGTTCTTAGAACAATGGGGACAACCTAAGGAAAGGAAAAGAGCCAAAATTGTCTCTAAGTTCGCAAGGGATGAACTCAATAACAAAGTTGTTCATGTAGTTGTTCTTGTAGAGAATAAATACAAATATGAAGTAAGGCCCACAAATTATAAGGTATGAACAATCAATCTGGGTCCCTCTACTAGGGAGTAAGAGAAAGAATAGTTCTAGAAATCATCTCAGACTATTTTGAGAAGGTTAGACAAGAAAATTGAGGAGAAAGAGAAGTTACAAAGGAAATTCAATGATGTGTATAAATATGTTGAGCATTTGATGAAACCTTTGTAAATATCTAGAAATGAAGGCTCTTCAATTCTATAGGGATTACTACCAAAGGAGGTTGTCTTAGAAATTGAAAAGTTGAAGTCCTCAGTTTACAACACTCAGGAATGGCTACATGATGTCAGCAGAAGAGGTGATGAATCCATTGAATATATTTTTAACATCCATTCCAAAGTTGTTGAATTCTTAGTAGATACCTCTCAATTTTCTGCTGACTATAACAAGACTAGTGAATCTATTATGGGGGAGTTAAAGAAAATTTTGTAGGTACCTAAAGAGGAATGAGCTCAAATGCAGATCTTTACTTCTAATGATATTAGTAAAGTGATGGAGTGGCTAGAAGTGTGGAACTACAAGAAAGAACATCTCTCCAAGGCACTAAAGAAAATAATGAAGCTGGAAGGAAAAATGAAAGAAATATATGATAACTGTATCACCTTTCTGGAAATTATGACTGGGAGGAGAAAATTTGGGTAGAAAAATATGAACATCAGTTGATTGTAGGCATGGTGGTATGAAATTTATGCTCCATCTGATAGTGCTTCCATTTCCAAGGATCATTTGGAGGATGCAACTATCTATGTTTCTAATTTGGACAAGTATCATGAATTGCAAGTTGAGTGGAATAAGATGATGCCTAAATATGTTGATGAGTTAAAAACTCATAAGTCAAGAATCAAATTTATTCTTACTCCAGATCCATTTAACATGGGATAAATATTAGAAAAGTTCAAAGAACTCTCTAGAAAATTGGAAGGCAATAAGGAAGGAGAAAACATATAGCTTGGAATGACCTAGGGAATGGTGCTAGTCACATGACTCTACAACCAGGAGTGGTGACCTAGAACTTTGTGCCAATGAAGGGATATTTCTAGAAATTTCTAGGATGACCTAGGACCTATTTGAAAACATGAAAATGTAATTTTATTTTATTGAAAAATATCTAGGCCGACCTCATTTTGTAACCCTAATTCTAGGCTGACCTAGGGTTATTTTTCTATAAATTGGGGCCTCAACTTAATTTGTGAGGGTTAGACATAGTTGAGATAGTTAGAGTTGATAAAAGAGTTAGAATTTTCTAAGATATAGTGGTGTGACATTGTGAACACATGAATTGTTGCAAATTTGGGTGAATTCAATACAATTAAAGACGTTATGCTTTGGTGCTCTTTCTTGTGTTATTCACTTCTACATGGTTCTTGTTTTTTCCAAATCTTTAAATATTGCTTTGAAACTATTGTTGCATGTTATATTTTAGGTTTAGATGTGATGCAATTGTGTTGATAATCCAATATTTGAAGTGTTTGAGCAATCCTTGGTCCATACTTTTAGCTGCTTGTTGATTGCAAGTTGTGTAAATTTATCATGGGCCTATATATTGTGTGCTAAGTTCAATTATAGGTTTTTATTCATTTCAGTTATAAAATAAGGTCGATTCATGTGAATACTCCATGATCTAAAAATATTTATCCCTTAGAAGATTGCACTATTTCTATAAGATTGTAGGTTTAATCTAGGTTTAGTAGGAATTGGTTTTGAAGGATTGGTTCACTTTGAATGTTTAATTATTTGTACAATTGGTCTTAGATGTAGAAATATCTCTCAACCCTTTATATTTTTCTTTGGTCTTGACATTGTGAACACATGAATTGTTACAAATTTGGGTGAATTCAATATAATTAAAGACATTATGCTTTGGTGCTCTTTCTTGTGTTATTCACTTCTGCATGGTTCTTGTTTTTTCCAGATCTTTAAATATTGCTTTGAAACTATTGTTGCATGTTATATTTTAGGTTTAGATGTGATGCAATTGTGTTGATAATCCAATATTTGAAATGTTTGAGCAATCATTGGTCCATACTTTTGTAAGGAAAATTAGATGCAGAAACAATTCTCCTAACGTCAATACCATAGGAAAGAATGCAGATGTACTTTTAAAATTTTCAATTACAGTCCAATTAAGATGCACTATGAAACAGATGATAGAAACAGAGTATTTGAAAATCACACAAGAACACCAGATATATGTGGAAAAACCCTTACGGGAGAAAAACCCACCACACCAAGAGAAATCACTTTGTATTATAGTAATGAAGATTACATACAAATGACAGACTTATCTTTTTGGTGTTTGTTTACAGCAACATTCACCATGAACAATCTTGTATAGGAACCTTTTAAGTTATAGTCATTACAAAACAAAATACATCTACTGATCATACAACAATCTATCGAATCAACCTTTGAACCAACCAACCGATAACAAACTGCAATCACTAAGTATATCCCTGTTGTTCCATGTCTGTCAAGCTTCCTCACAGAACCGTCACAATGAACTATCTCCCAACGGTTCCAATTTAGCTCCTCCTATTGGTCCACAAGACTCCACATAGGACAGTCAATCAGTCAACAGAATTCACACTGTGTTGGCATCTTGGTGAGACACTCACAGTGTCTCACCAATGCCACATAACCTTCATATTGATGTCACCAAGAGTCACTGTTATTGCCAAGACATCCTATCGAGCTTTCAGTGTTACACCAAAACACCAAGCAGTTGCCCAGACTTATCGATTTCACCAGGAGATCATAGCGAGTCACCAAAGGTTATACCGAAGTCACAAGTCATACCAAGATCCAAAGAATAGTCGGCAAGACTTACATCTTTCACCGAGAGAACATACAAAACTCCAAGACTTACCCCGAAGTGTTCATCCATCACCAAGAGTTATATCAAAGATCCCTTATCATCGACGAGACTTACATAGTTCACTGTGACTTCTTCTCGAGATCATTAGGGTTACCCTAATAGCCATCGACTATCAGTAAGACATCCTTCAGTTGTTAAGATGTTTCTCCAAAACCCTTTGTGTTACACTGATGAACAACATTTGAACCTCCGTCCATGAGACCTTTGCACATCAGTAAGACTTCTTACTGATAGACTATAAGCTATGCCGAAGACCACAACATGTAACATACTGTCGGTGAGACTCTAACACTTCACTGGGACTTCTCACCGAGCTGCTATAAGCTATCTCGAAGGCCGTGGTTGCATTGAGTCTCCCCGATACACAATTGAATGGCCTATTAGCCAAAGATCTCCCCGAGTGCTAAGAGGTCATATTGAACACTCCTTGTCACAGCGATAACTCCAAGTGAAAGCATTCAGCAAGACAGAAACTCAGTCACAGTGACCTATACAAAACATTATGCTACCAATCTGGTAGTCGGCTAGACATAATAGATGTCATACCGACTTTGCTCCAATGGAGGTTTCAGCTTGTATTGATTGAGGCATAATTCCAACAACTTTTAGCTTCTTGCTAATTGCAAGTTGCTTTGTAAAGTTAGCTTGGGACTATATCTTGTGTGTTGAGTTCAATTATGGGTATTAATTCATTTCAATTATAAAATAAGGTTGATTTGTGTGAATGCTCCATGATCTAAAAATCTTGATCCCTTAGAAGATTGCACTATTTCTATAAGATTGCAGGTTTAATCAGGGTTTAGTAGGAATTGGTTTTGAAGGATTGGTCCACTTTGAATGTTTAATTGTTTGCACAATTGGTCTTAGATGTTAGTTTTAGAAATCTCTCTCAACCCTTTATCTTTTGTTATTTCTTTTAAATCTGAATTAGTTTAGGATTACAAAAGCATCAACATATTGCAAGATTTGATGAATTTGAAGCTTTCAATATTTTTTTTGTAAGGCCCCTTGTGATTACTAGCATTTTCACATTATCACTGAGTTGTTTATGCATTGTCAAGACCTAACATTAGAGACCTTGGGGTTATCTCTTGAGACTTGTTGATAAAGATTTACCTTTCAAGAGAGATAGGATATTATATTCTGTCTAAGTTTATGATGTGCAGAAAACGCCATCAACAATACTCATAGAAAGGATTAGTTTCAAAAACACAAGATTTTATTGTATCTTTAGATGCTTATAATCTCCTTCCTTTCAAAATATCCTGCAACTCATCCATTCTTGTTGTTGTCCTTTTTTTCCTTCTTCTCCTCTAAATGATCTTCTTGATAGGCCTTTTATCCTCTTTCTTATTGGTAAATGCCAACCTTTTTCTTGGTTTTCTCTCTCAAGCAACTGTTGCATCTCAGGTTCCATTATTTTTTCCATTTCTTCCAAGGTGTACCTCAAATCTATGATCTCTTGCTCAACATTTTTTTTTTCTTCTTATTTTTCTTCTTTATCTAAATTCTCTCTTTTATCATCACTCGTTTCTTGTTTGATAACTTCTTACTCTATAAGTCTCCACAAAAAAATATTCTCAACATTTACATTCTTCTTTCTTAATCAAGTCTCTTTCACTTTTCTTCTTCTTTTCTTTGTGATACCTCACCTAAGTTTCCTCATTTCTTCACTACCTAGTCTTTTGGCATCTAGATTCTTGTTTCAACCTATAAAAAGACAATACATACAATCCAAAAACTTATCTTTCCTAGATATTTAGGCTCTGATACCAATTTTATGTATATCATGGATACTAAAATCCAAAACAACCTTAAAAAGTGCATTTGTTCATCAAAAAATGGGTTTTCCTTAATAAACCCTTATTCTTGCTTGTAAACTTTCAAAAAGGAAAATTAGGAATATCTTTTGAATCAGACCTGATATATAGAAAATGAGACCCATTTAGAATACCCATTTGGTCATTCTTACACATATCCAAAAATAAGGTAGGGTTGCTTTGTATGAAAGGGCTCAAAATTTGACTGTCCTACTTCTAAGAGGGTTTTTTTTTACTATCTACACCCAAATGCAAGGAAACTTTCATTAGTAACTTCATCAAAATGGAAAAATGTGAAATATATTCTAAAGGGTTTTTGTATACCCTAAAAAAAAAATTTTAACCAATTTTTAGAGATTTTTGGAGGGAATAAAAGATATGGAATTTTCTTGTTCTCTAGAAACCCTAGGGCAGATTCAAATGCGTTGTTACAAAAAATGCTATAACTTTCTCTAAACTTAATAAATTTTAACTAAACCAAAACCAAATGAAAGTTAACTTAATTATATTTCCATCCATACCATTTTTAGGTCATAAAAATTCTTTACAAATCTGTACCACATGAAAGAACAAGACTATTACAGGAAAAATGCACAAAAAATTGCTCCAAATTGATTCCAATTTTAATTCCCATCTTTTCCAACCTTCCCAACCTTGGGATTCATGTTTACAACATGTATTTATGATTTTCCAAGAATTTTCCAACTACCAACCACCCACAACTAATTTCCTAATCAAATTTGTAACCTTAATGCACTTTTGACAACTTTCACAATGACAACTTTTACAATTTTGATAATTTTTTTGACATGATTTGTATTATGACTCTAAAACATTCTAAAATGGTGTAGAATGACTCTAAATGATCATTAATAGTCTAAAATGACCATATTTACATCAAACAACAAAAAACAAGACAAAAAACAAAATTTGAGCATGAGGGTGCTCCTACACCAGATAATATTTCTTGATATGGTTTGATGTTGTTACTAGTTTAAACATGGGTTGATTTGTGCCCCTTATCATCAAAAGATTACGATCAATTTTTTACAATTCTGATTGATGTGATTTATCACTTGCCAAATATCAAACACAATTATATCAACCAAAACATCAAAATTGCAAACTTGTCCAAATTGTTGTTAAACGAAAACTAGAAAATTTGGAAACAGAGCTACTATTGACATTTTTGTCACTTCTATCCTGAAATTTGCTACTTCTATCCTAAGTTTTGGCTGCTTTTGTCTTAATTTTAAGCCACTACTAACCTAAAGGTTACTGATTTTGATGAAACTATTTCTATTGTCTTTATTGTTTCACTAATAAGAGAAATTGAAATAGAGACCACTTTTGAGAAACCTGTTGTAGTTGTCCTAAAAAATCAACCACTATTATCATAAATAGGGCCAGTTCTGTCAGAATTACCACTATTTTTTTTTTTGTTACCATTCAAAACTAGAAATAAAGACTGTTATTTCTCAAAGTTTGACTGATGTCCTAACTTCCAACCACTACCATTCTAAAGATATCCGCTATTGTCCTATTTTCTAGTGCAAATCATAAATTGATCCAAAACTAGTTAATCATCCATCTTTTGAAAACAAAAATAGTAAGACCTACAAATAATTCATATCATCAACTTTCCATATCCATTTACAAATTAAAAAAATCAACCTATTTTTAGGATTCAAATCAAACACAACTTGGATTATTTCCTTGCTCCCAATTTCTAAGATATTAACATTTTCTTGCAACCTCAAGGCTAGTTCAAGTAGATCATCAACATAGCCTCTAGAAAAATAGAGTAAAATATTGGTCCAAGTTTTCTACACTTTGAGTCCCAAAATTAGCATCATCTCAAAATATCCACTAAACATCATTGATACTTTAAGGTCTTGAGTATCAAAATCCATAGCAAACCATCAACACCTTTGTCCAAAAGGTTTCTTTTACATAATATCCATTCATAATTCTTTTTAAATAGAAAATACCAAAAAAAAACACCATTTCATTTCATAATTAGTTATCACAAAACTCCCAAGGGTCTTGAACTTGTTTATGACAACCACAAGATCCCAACACAAGAGAAATATGGAAGCAACCAAAGGTAGTTCAAGTGCACCTATGAAAAACACCACTAATGAGGAAACCAAACCATGGGGTTATAAACCAAGTGACCTTACAAATCCTCAAAGAGAACCCATTTTTAAATCAAACCAAGATCATCCACCTAGTTAGGTAGAAATACTTCTTAGACATCAAGAAGGAATTGATAGACAACACCAAACTCATGATTCTCAAACTTAAACCATAGAAGAAGATGATAGTGATGAGGAACTTACTGAGGAAAGACTCTTAGAACACTTCCAAAATCCTAAGATGCAAAATGTCATGGAAAAAATGCTTGGGATAAATGCAAACAAGTATTTCCTCACACTCACAAAAAGTGGTTCCAAACTGTAATAGCCTGATTAGAATATTTTGCAAATACAAAATAAATTTTCAAATCAGGTATCTTTAAAATTACAACAAACAACACCACACTATGTTTAAATAATGAAAAACTATTAAGGAAAGTTTACTCACTTACATAGTTATGAAAATTCATCAATTTTTTGCTGATAACATCATCCAACAACAATACATGGTGCAACTATTGTTCAAAACTCAAGAGAAATTTCAAACCAAAAGCTACTACTAAAAACCCAAATCACACATCCAGCTCCAAAATTCAAGATGTTATTTTGGATAGAAAAATACATTAAGGAATTCTTTGAAAATAAAATATATTTGTTATTAATAACAACAACACCAATTGATAACCCAAAACCCTTAGATTTCCAAACTGCACCAAACAGTGAAATCAAGTACAATAAAACTTCAACTATAATCTTAAAATTCATCATAAATAATTGTGCCAATGGAAAAAGAATAAATTTTTTATTATATTAAAATTTTAATACACTATTTTTCTGTTCATCATAGTAGCAAATAACAACCCAAAACCCCACTGCAATTTGCACAATGAGAAAGGGAAAACAAACCCACAAATTGCAACAAAAACACTATATCTTCTATTACAAAATTATCAAAAATCTAAATAGAGTCTGGGCAGCATAAATACATGAATAAAATCTAATAAAAAAACTACCAAACTAATAACAGAAACAATATAAAACTATGCCAAAATATGAGCACTCCAAAACACAAATCCTGCCAAACAACTCAACCAAAAATCCACATAAAAGTCATCTTTTAACACCAATGTAATTCCTATGTGAAGTCATGCATGTAGACCCCTTGATCCACTATCCTTGAGTCCAAATCTCCTTGGTTTTTGAGCCTTAGATATTATTCCCACAATGGTTTATCAACCTTTATAGGTAGACAAAACGCCCAACCAAAATCTGCAACATTAATCACCCAAAATGAAGCCCAAATTCATGTTTTATTTGAAAAATCATCAATTTCCAAGTTAGGGACCCAAAAATCAAGACCAAGGAGAGATTCTCTTTTGCATGCAGTGCATGTAACCTCTGGTGCCAAGTGTAAAAGAAAAAATCAAGTGCACTCGAATGAAATAATAAAATATTTCCATTTCTTGCACTACTTCATAAGCCAATAAAAATCCATTTTTTCTTTTTCCAAAAAGAAACACCCAAATTGGCTCAATTAAATATTCATACAAATTTGATAATTAAAATTCAAAATTTCCTTAATTAATTCACCTTGAGAAAATAACTTTCCTGATTTCGCTGTAGGACCTAACTTGCTATTTTTGGAAACTTGACTTACTAAAAATAGCAATTTCTTATTTTTAGAAATTTCAAGAAAAGGGACATTACAAGTCCTCCCTTCTAAAAACCTCTTTTCCTCAAGCAATTGCAGAAAAGATGCTCCAAAATCATGATACCCAAAATAACCAAACATTGCATTCTACAAAACATATTGTGATCATGTACATGTGAATCGTTGTACTTTCCTCTCAAGCATCTTGATAATTTCTTTAAGAATGTACCTATGCTTTGTAATTTCATGGATATTAATTTCAATGTACAACCTCTTACTTCACAGTACCATATTTTTTTATATTTCTCTTTCCATTTCTTGCAATCAATAACCTCCTCCTTTCAACTCCTTCTGAGAGTTGTGTATGTGCACCATCACTAAGAAAACTATACAAACACATAAAAAAAAATTATGAAGCCTAGAGGATGGTTACGACAAAAAAAAATCATCCATAATAGTGGATACCAATCTCAAAAACAATTTTCTTCATTACCTTGAAATTATGGAGACACTACCTGTAGGATATATCACAAACTGTTACAAATCTTGCCTCTATTTGAAGGATGCTTGATACAAATTTAGGATCTTATTTGGAATAGTAATGGCACATATGAAGAACAAAAAATTTCATTACATAACAACATTCCAAACTTAAGAAAAATATGAATATTGTTATTGCAACACAAAGGCCCTTCTTATGGAAGACTGTGCACTTTCTAAATCCTTCCATAAGTACAATATGATCTTCATATATATATATATATATATATATATATATATATATATATATATATATATATATATATATATTTATATTTATATTTACACTGCAGGAATCAAGTAGCACGACCCCATATAAATTGTAGTGCACCTGGTAAAATTTTTAATGTGACCAACGGCACTAGCACGACACGCCCTTCGGTACCATGGGGGTGGGGGAGACTAGACCTCGTGACCAACCTCCTGCAACAGGAAACAATCTTCATATATAATTTTGAACATGAATGTAGAAAATAATTTTATGACATGTTCAACCATGTTAGAGAACTTACTGACATGCTTGATAGCTGCCACCTTTAGGCACTTCCAAAACAACCTCCCATTGCAATACAAATAGTGTCCTAGATTTCTAGCTACAAGGTCATTGACAATAGGCAACTTGGATTTAAAACTTCTAAAACATTTGTTGATGTAATGGGTCTAATTTTTTTTTTCTATTAGGACTATCATAATATCCATTGCATCTTCTATCACATCCATTATATATTTTGGAAACAAATATGAACTATTCACCTCTACATTTTTGAGATATATTTCATGAAAATACATAATTAAAGATCCAAACTTTACCTCAATCAGAGAGAAGATATTTTCAGCCTCTTGGATTGGTCAATAGGATTCAAAATATATAAGAGTAATAATACAATAGAAAAATTCATTCCATGGTACTCTAAATGACCAAGAGATAAATAGTAACAATTTTTATTGGAAGATAATAAACCCCTGAAAATCCTTTGGCATTTCCATTGAAAATGTTAGTGGCCAAAAAATAAGAAACCATGATGCAAATACCATGTCCTCTATGGAAGGAATAAAAATACTAATAATCATTCATTATGAAAAACGTATCTATCACCATCCTTTAAAATGCCCATTTTTGTAGCTCATGAAACCCATAATACCAAAAAAAAAGAAATCCTCCATCCAAAGTACTCCTTCACATGACTACCAAGAGTTAACTGATGTTTGAATATGTTCAAATAAATACTAATTTTAAACCTTTTATCATACTTTACCAAGCTATGCTCTGAAACTTTGAACTTCATGTAATCAAGTTCCTCAAATTTCCATCTTTGCATTGAGATCCAATTAATTTTCTTTCATGTAGCACTATAGACTATACTAGATCTGTGTAAGAAAGTTGAATTATTAACTTCATGTAGATAATTAGTTACCTTTCCATCTTCCCACTCGTCTTGAGAAATCCCTTTGAGGATTCTTTGCACACCAAAAACATGAGTCAAGAGTGTGATGTCAATCTCCCAAAAATATGTCTTATTAGAGGACTCTTATTGTTGATATGCATCAATATATCTATTCAAATTTTCCAAATCATCTTGCCAACCCTTATTGGAAGTCAAAATATTATCATCACCAATGAAAAAAAAAATTCTCACCCATTTCTCCATGAATTGCAAAATCAAATTGTAAGGTAAGATCTTTTACTTCACATGCTTCCTACAAATGGATGACTGAGAGTAGCATATTACCAAATAAAAATAGATGAGAAATTTAGAGTGTTTTAAGCCAATACCATGTTATATTGTCCACTCTAAAGATGAACCTAGAATCATATATTTGTAAACTCCCTTTTGCTGATTTAGAAGTAGTGAATTGGTGAATAGAGATCTATGATGTCCATTAAAGGAAATCAAAACTTGCATACTCTTAATCAACAAATAATTTTTTTCCCACGTAAATTATCCTATATTACCATACTCTTCTACACATTAATGTGAGAAATTAGAAATTTAAACAAAAAAACATGAGTTGATAACCTCCATAAAACTGTCAAATGCAACAAGTATTGCATTCCAGTGCATACATCAAGAATATGGATCCTTGATAAGTATGAAAGGTCTATCACCCAAAAATATTTCAACCTCAAAAACAGTGCAGCTCCTAGACCCTTAATATAGAATTATTTACCCTTGTTCAAATTTATAATCAACCCTTTATCTATCCATGCACATAGAATGGATGTTTTGTTTGTGACTATGGTATCAAACCCATCAATTATATGGAAAAGGAACCAGAGTCCCATGCCACCATGCATCAATAATTCAAAACTATAGAAGACTAATATGTATCATATATGGATAGAGTATCACTTGGATCCCATATACAAATATAATCTTGACTTGGGATCAATGGACTCATATTCTCTATGTTGCGAATCACATCCTTTTTCTTATCTTCCTCTTTAGAACATTTTCCAAAATGATAGAAATCTTGTAGAGCCATAGTAGGATAAATCAAATCATACCTTGGGCTGCAATAAACATGTTCATACATATTTCCCATTAGATGTATGGTTAAAACAACCTCAATACCTTCATTCTTGTGACTCCAAACTTCCAACTTACGACTATCCAAAGCAATCATTTTGTCTTTACTTCTGGAATCACCAAGCTCTTCTACTAAAATTTATGAAAGGATTTTTTCATCTTCTTGTTCTATCTTTTCTAGAAAATTATTTTTCCCATCTTGATCTTCAACAATGTTAGACTGAAATATATGATTATCATGATTTGAAAGGATATTTTCAGCCAAGAGATTTTTACCTCCAATATGATGGATGCAATCTTTTTGTTTGTCATCCTTGTTTGGATCAAAGATGTTCTGAATCTCAACTTTTATCTGCTCTTCTAGTTCAACTCTTTGCTCCTTGATCTCTTCCTTGATGACTTCTGAATTTAATTGTTCCTCTTTCTCTAGTTCTTCCTCCTCTCTATCCCATATGAAGAACTCATAAAAAGATTCTTTAGTCCTTAAATCTTCAAAAAAACTCTCAAAATCCTCAAAGAATTTGATGATCATCTTATCTTAGGGTATATCTCTTCCTTTTACTTCTAAATACTCAAGAAATGTAAGATACTTTTTTTCATCTCTTCTTAGAAATATGTAATCTTTATACCATTTGGGTCCTTTTTTGCATTATCTAACTATATCATTCTCCCACTCTTAAAAAATGACTCAAAGAAACCCATGATTCACATAAATCATCCAATAACTTAATTTACCCTATAGAATGAAAAGATCACAGCTTTGATACCATTGTAATATCTCGATTAAATTATTTTGTAAATACTAAATAAATCATCAAATCAAGTATCTTTTAAATTGCACCAAACAACATCACACTGTGTTTAAATGATGAACTATTGAGAAAAGTTTATTCATTGAAATAATTATGAAAATTCATCAATTTTCTATTGATAACATCATCTAATAACAATGCACAACTATTGTGCAAAACTCAAGAGAAATTAGAAACCAAAAGCTATTACTAAAAACCCAAATCACACATCCAACTCTAAACTTCAAGATGTTATTCTAGATAGAAAAATACATTAAGGAATGCTTTAAAAATATATTTTATTTTTTTTATAATAGCAACACCAATTGATAACCCAAATGCAATCAAATTCTTAGATTTCCAAACTGCATCAAATAGTGAAATCGGGCACAATAAAACTTCAACTATAATCTTAAATTTCATCATAAATCATTGTGCCAATGGAAAAATCACAACTTGGTGCTGATATTAAAATTTTAATACACTATTTTTATGTTCATAATAGTAACAAACAACAACCCAAAACCTTGCTACAATTTGCACAATGAGAAAGGGAAAACAAACCCACAAATTTCAACCAAAACACTATATCTTCTATTAAAAACTCATTAGCACTCTAAATAGAGTCTAGGAAACATAAATTAATGAATAAAATCTGATAAAACAACTACCAAATTGATAACAACAGCAATATAAAACTATTCCAAAATATGAGCACTCCAAAACACAAACCCTGCCAAACAACTCAACCAAAAATCTACATAAAAGCCATCTTTCAGCACCAATGCAACTCCTGTGTGAAGTCATGCATGTATACCCTTAGAAAAACTATACTTGAGTCCAAATCTCCATGGTTTTCTAGCTTTAGAGATTATTCCCACAATGTTTTATCATCCTTTGTAGGTAGAGCAAACACCTAGCCAAAATTTGCAACATGAATCCCCCAAAATCAAGCTCAAATTCATGTTTTATTGAAAAATATTCAATTTCCAAGTTAGGGACCAAAAAATCACAACCAAGGAGAGATTACCTTTTGCACATAGTGCATGTAACCTTCAGTGCCAAGTGTAAAAGAAAAAATCAAGTCCACCCGAGTGAAATAATAAAATATTTCTATTTCATGTACTACTTCATAAGCCAGTAAAAATACATTTTGTCTTTTTCCAAAAAGCCACACCCAAATTGGCTCAATTAAATATTTCATAAAAAATTGATACTTTAAAATTATCTTAATTAATTCACCTTGAGAAAACAACTTTCTCGATTTCGATGCAGGACCTGACTTGCTATTTTTGTAAACCTGGCTTACTAAAAATAGTAATTTTCTATTTTTAGAAATTTCAAGAAAAGTGACATTACACAAACTACCCATAGACTTCAATGTGGGAATGTTAAAATATCCAATATTATTCTACTAATATATCAAATAGTAGTTATAAAATTACAAAAACTAACGATGAACCCCCACATACCATCCTTATTTTCACAAAACATTGACCAACCTAAAACACAACCTATGGATAATCCATTGTTTAGGCCATCATCCCAAATTGAGCAGGCAATGGTAGCACAATTGTATCAAGGAAACATAACCCAAAGCATACCACAACACAACATTATGTAAAACATGGGAAACCTTTTAGTGGATCAACAAGGTAGAAACCCATCATAAGGGAAATACATGGCACAACATACATCCTATACTGACCCTTCGAACAACACACAATATTAACAAGGGAAATTTCAAAAAAAATCCCCCACAACAATAAGGTGTACGATAATTGAACTATCAAGGTACCCTTCAACAATATTCACAACAAGAAGGTGTACCATCAATGAAATACCAAGGTACATGTCACATAAAACTTGATGCAGTCAAGACCAGGGAACCTTATTAGGCCACCCAATCTTACAGCCTATTCAATCCAACTTCTCAAACTCTAAATTTTTGCACATTCGTTTAATTAAAACCATAGATAAATCCACTAAAACAACATTTAAAAACTCATGTAGACAACAACAATATTTATGCAAGTCATCTATCTCATATTTATTCTTCAAAGCTACTGGCAACCTACAAGCAAGAAACCCAAAATCTTCATTAACATAAATCCATGAATGAATATTTTAAATCTGCTACAAATTTCTTCATTACCAAAAAAAGCCATGCAAATACATACATTTAAACCTCCACATAATCTTCATCTGCTTATAGCAAAACCATCTATAGACAAGATTAAGAACAAATATGTGAAATTTCACCACAAACCCATCACTTTTTGTCCTTCACTTCTCCTTGATTATCACTAATCTTTTAAAAATCAAACATGGGTTTTGTGCGTCTCATTCTCAACTTTCCAGATCATTTTGAAAATATTGATTTCGTTACCGTATGAGAAATATATGTCCAATTTATTGAAACTAGATCTCACAGCCACGACCCAGACAATCTCCTTCCCCAAATTGCCAGTCAAACCTCTACCTCCTCCATTTTGGCATGGTAATTCATGTAAATGGCCTCTTTAATTTTTTTGCTAGGAAAATTCAAAAAAATTCCTTAAATTACCATCCAATTCATCATCTAGCAACTCCACTCCCTAGACACAAGCATCATGGAAAATAATTTATTTTGAAATCATTTAATTATTTGTGGGAGTTACAGAAAAAAAAATACATTTCTCTGTGTAATGTGAAATTACACAAAATGACTTCACATTTCATTTGAATTTGAAGCCAAAAAAAGTGTAAAAAGAAGGGGCCTTTTCAAGGTTGTTGAAGGAGAGTTAATTCATGCCTGCAAGATAAAAACAAACCAAAAATTGAAAAAGAAAAAAATAAATAAAAGACTTTTTTTTTGTTGTGCAGGATAGCTCGTGCACTCGGATGCTCCTGCATCAAACACCTAGGGTAAGAAGAAATGTTTCATGAGTTGAAACTGCATGAACCTTTGAAAACCATGTTTCTTTAAACCATTTGTTCTTTATCCTTTTTCTTCTTCGTCTTCTCAAATCTTCCATCCTGTCACACTTCCTTCCATTCACTTTCTCTTTCTTCCCTGTTCAAATTTTATTCAGCCGCCATATTTCACCATGCACCATTCAGTTTTATCATTCTCAACACTGCACTTATTGTACAGTCGGCAATAAAAAATTCATAGAAATCAATGAATTCCATTTGCATTTCTTCCTTATCTTTTCTTCCTTCATCCTCTTCTTCTGCTATGTGAATAAAATTCATTATACCTTGATGTTTTTTAGCTTGAAACCTGTTATTTCTGCTCTTATTCATCTTTCCCATTTCTCTTTCTTTCACCATTTCATCACAATATAAATCAGCTTTGACATCAACATCACTAAATTTTGCAAAATCATCAAATACCCTTATTTTTTCATCTTTCCCTACTACTGTATCATCCATTTCAGTATCCTCATATCTATTCATATTAACCATGTTATTATCATGTGTATCAATTTCATTTTTATCATCAAATAACTCTAAAAATTGAAACTTTACCTCTTTGTCAACTATAGCTCTTGTTTCATTTTCTATCAAAGCTATCCACTCCTTTTCAATCATTGCAATTTGGACTAGTAAATTATCTTCTTCTTCATTTGTTGTTGCTCCTTCAATTTTATCATGTTTGTTCCTTTCTATGTTTTCTTCTTCAAATTGGTGTCCCAAACTTTTCATTGTTTCAATGTCCTTCATTGAACAAAGCTTTGCTACAACACCACTTTTGTTTACCTCTATAAATTTATTTTTACTTACTACATCCATACTATCCTTTTCATTCATTTTCACACACAAAAATTCATATATCTCTTTAACATCAAATTTTCTTTCAAAAATATCATAAACATGACTATTTACCTGTGTATTTTCTCGTTTCTCTACTGCTGCCCCAATGTTTTCTTCTTGAATTTGTACTACAATCTTGTTGTTCTCTTCTTCTACCTTCTCACTTGCACTCAATGGTGTAATTTTATTCATTATATCTATATCTTTCTTTGGACCAATCATTGCCCCAAATTCACAATAACCATATTCATTTATCTTTTCTTCATGCAAATCAATATTTACTTTGCAAAACTCAAAAGAAGGAGATAATACCTTTGTTTTTGCTGTTGCAACCTTTTTTCCTGTGTATGCAATTTCATTTTTATTTTCTTTTATATCATCAAGAAGGTGCACATCTGTTGCTACCTCTTTCTTTCTCCATTCTTTCCTTGTTCCTTTCTTCTTTCCTATCTTTCATTTGCATTTGTGTGGGTTGCTCCCACATGATTTTCTCTGATTTTCTCTCCATACTCTTTCTACCATAGGGCTATTACACTACACTTCAATATTCTCATTTTTGTTGTCCTCTTTTCCAAACCTCTATTTTTCCTCTTTCTTCTCTTTGCTTTCCTCTATTACAACTTCTTCTCCTTCATTTCCTGCACACAAATCATTATTTGCAAACTCATTATGAAACAAACAATGTAATTTAACTTTATCTATTTTTTATTTTCTTCAACTATAGCTTTTTTTAATTCCAAAACTTTCCTCAAGGGCATCCAATATCACTTCTATCTTTCTCAACTCTTCAAAGAGCTTCTCTTCTCTCACTTTTTCCCAATACTCTTCCCAAAATAACATTCTCAGAGGTATTCTAATGACCCATATTTTCTTCTTCTTCAAAGCCATTTTTAGAGACTCACAAGTCCCTATGTAGTTACAATTCATCCTTGCAACAATCTCTCTTGCTTCAAGGTATCAACCCTCTATAGTAATAAGTCCTCCCTACAACAAAATCACTCTTACTTATCCTCTACTCAATAGATTGTTTCTGGAAGACACACCTCTCTCTTGTGCACCTTCTACCCAACCTTAACCTCTATTGGAGGATAGTAGTCATAGATCCTCTTCCATACTTGCAACAAAAAAACATTCTCACAACTCTCTCTCTCACAACTTCACCCCTTCACTCTTCAACACTCTTCACCCACAGGTCCTGGTGCATACTTTACACTCTTAAGATCTAGCTCTGATACCATTTGATGCAGTCAAGACCAGGGGACCTTATCAGGCCACCCAATCTTGCAGCCTACTCAATCCAGCTTCTCAAAATCTAAATTTTTGCACATTCATTTAATTAAAACAATAGAGAAATCCACTGAAATAACATTCAAAAACTCATGTAGGCAACAACAATATTTATGCAAGTCATCTATCTCATATTTATTCTTCAAAGCTATTGGAAAGCTACAGGCAAGAAACCCAAAATATTCATTAACATAAATCCATGAATGAATATTTTAAATATGCTGTAAATCTCTTCATTACCAGAAAAACTCATGAAAAGACATACATTTAAATCTCCACATAATCTCCATCTGCTACAAAAATCATCTATAGGCAAGATTAAGAACAAATATGCGAAATTCCACCACAAACCCATCACTTTCTATCCTTCATTGCTCCCTAATTATCACAAATATTTTAAAAATATAACTTAGGTTTAGTGTGCCTCATTCTCATCTTTCTGGATCATTTTGAAAATCTTGATTTTATTATTGTATGAGAAAGTTATGCCCCATTTACTGAAATAGGGTCTCACAGTCATGACCTAGACAATCTCCTTCTTCCCCAAATTTCTAGTTAAATCTCTACCTCCTCCATTCTAGCATGGTAATTCATACAAATGGCCTCTTTAATGTTTTTTCTAGGTAAATTCAAACCTTTTCTCTACTCCCTAGACACCAACATCATGGAAAATATTTTATTCTAAAATCATTTAATTCTTTGTGGGAGTTACAAAAAGAATAATAATAAAAAAATACATTTCTCTGTGTAATGTGAAATTACACCAAATGCCTTCACATTTCATCTAAATTTGGAGCCAAAAAAAGTGTAGAAAGAAGGGGCCTTTTCAAGGTTGTTGAAGGAGAGTTAATTCATGTTTGCAAGATAAAAACAAACCAAAAATTGAAAAAGACAAAATTAAATAAAAGATTTTTTTTTAGTTGTGCAGGATAGCCCTTGCACCCTATTGAACAAGAGTTTGGTGTTCTAGTGACACAATGGAAACAGACTTGAGGTTGTGTGACCTTGTGAAAATGAAGTTGAATTTTCAGAGAAGGTTGACTCCCTCTTCTAAACTAAGTGCAAATGTGTTGGTCTAACCCAACACATGAAACCTTATCACTACTCTAATCCAACAAATCACAGAGGAAAAGGGATAGAAGAAGAACATGAAATGAAAGGGAGGTGATGCACCAAGATAGAACGTGTTTCTTACTACCTCTAAATAGCATAAT
>VDFB02373365.1:213725101-213743778 GCA_007258455.2 Sequoia sempervirens
AAAATGAGAGAAAAATTGTCATTTTATAGAAAATGCAATTTTGCACGGACAGATGAGATGAGAGATTGAGAAAATGCCCTAGAATCAATGGTTAAGATTCAAAATGGCAACTCTCAATTAGGTTAGGGAAACATGCCCAAATGTGTGAATAAGATTTAATTAAATAAATTAAATCAAAGATAAATGTGACAGTTGAGATGAAATTAGCAAAAATCAGAAGATAAGAAGATGGGATTTTAGAAAATTAGTAATTTTAGAAATTACTTGATTTGTAGAAGAATATTCCCATTTTGAATTAAATTAATTCAAAATATGGATTTTGTGAGATAATGAGTAATTGATTTTTGAAATTAATTACTAAAAGAAGAATCAGTTAACTATGTGAGACATTTTTAAATAAATTGTTTTATTTAAAAATAAAGTAGTGTCACATACAACAATTAAATAATTAAAATAATTATTTAATTTAGAAGAAGTGGTTAATTAATTAAATAAATTAACAAATCTATTTAATTAAAAGAGAGGATTTAGGAATTAGTGACATATTAAATAAATATATTAAAATATATTTATTTGATAATCAGGAGGACATTAATGACAGATACTAATTAAATAAAATGAGAACTTTATTTAATTACAAGTTGACTTTAGACAATTAGTGACACATTAAATAAATATGATTTATTTATTTAATAATCAGGAAGAATAGAAGACCCTAAATTAATTAAATAATTGTGAATTATTTAATTAATAGTTGAAGATGGGTTAGGAACATAATTGAAGTGTCATAATTATGCTAAGACGAAAAGTTGTAAAATAGTGCTCGCAGGCCTCGGTCATTTTTAGGTGTCTCTGGGTCCTATACCTGCACATGGAAACAAACAATGTTAGATTAAAACAATATATTTTTATGGTGTTTCCTCCTTGGCTTCTATCACACTTCTTGGTCTTAAAAACTTCAGTTGTTTCAATCTATCACTAGCAACATTCTATATTATTGTTGATGATTCATATAGGAATGTTCATAATCAGAGCTCTAACAACTTTTAACATCTCTTGTAGGTCTACCAGGAGCTCGAGGACAAAGGATGGTGCACCATTCCAGAATCAACTAAATACAACAGGAAATGATGATTATGTTCCCTCTTATGTGTCTTTCTTTTCTTTAATCTTTAGTAGTGTAGAATGATCTTTTTGATACATTGTCTCAGCTACTCCCATGGCTTGTGTGGTACACTTGGTTCTTATTATCCAATGAATACAATTACAATTTTTTTGAAATACTTGTACAATTATGTACTTTTCCTTTTGCAAAAACAATGTTCAAAAAACTATGAATGAATATCAGAATGAAAACATCTCCTTTTACATTCCATGCAATACTTAATGGTGCAATTAATAACAAGCAACTAAACACATTGCATTTTAAAATACCACAATAAACTCAAACACTTGCAATGGTTAAACATTTGCAGAGGTAAAATTAGAATTCTTCACCTTGAAATGAACCTTGAATAAACCTACTTTGTCAAATTGATCTTTAGTGAAAATTTGATAATAGAAACAACAAAAGACATGACAACCATTGCATGCCAAAAGTCTGATTTTGTTGCAACTTGTTTCCAAGAAGAAATTGAAATAGAGAGACAACTTGAATAATTCAGTTCTTCATCCAAAGTGTCTAAAAAATTTGAGGTATGTGTTGATCAAGTGTGCATCAATACAAGTAATTATGATATTTGTTGGTTTTTTGTTGTCCCTGAATGTAGCAATGTTGAATATGAGGTCTTCATTCAAGATGAACATGTGAATTTTGGCATTAGGGATAATGTGACTAAGTTAGAATGTTTCACATGGAACGAACACATTGAAAATTCCACCATTGAGCAACCACACATTTTCTTGGAGAGTGATGCTCGTGTTGCTCAATTTGATAGTATGCCTAAGCTTCAAAGTTTTTGTTTTGAGGTGCATGAGGAAGGTCTTTTTTGTGCAAATAAAAAATTAGATTTGGAATTTTATACATCACCATGTGAGGTGGAAATATTCTCCTTTTTTTTTAGCTCATGCATTGAGGAGGTCACCAATCATGACATTGGCCCATCCTTTTGTGAGGTGAGTTCTCTTCCCTCTACAAAAGGTTTTTTCTTGGATGTTGACTTGCCTTCAAAAATTTTCACCCTTGTTGTTGTATGTTCAACTAAGATACCCATGTTAGATGAATCTAACACTTGCATCATATGGTTCCCTTGCAATGGAAAAATTTATGGTGAAGCGATCCTTCACCTTGCAGACATTTTGTGCATTCCCATGCATGTTGGCAGTATTTTTCAATGGTTGCAGTTGGGTGATATCTACAAATATTGTTTGAGGAAGATCAACTCCTTCAAAAGGTTAATCTTTGATAGAGGCAAGCTTCCATTCTTTTATTTTTGTTAGCTTAGTGTTTATATTGCAAATACTTTCTTTCCATGAAGTGTGTTTGCACACCCTACATTCTCCTTAAGGGAATGTATGCTCTTAGCTTTCACGCTTTCCTCCAAGTGTAGCTACATATGTTTTTTTTTTCTTTGAGGAGTCCCAACTATTGAAGTTTTACCCTCATGACTTCATTCCCAATGGACTGATAAGGCCTCTAGATTCCATGATTAGTAGGAAACCATCCCGCAAAAGTCACCATTAATGTTGAAATTTCATGCCCCCTTAGATGACCCATCACTAATATCCAATCTAAGAGATTCCCCATGGGCCATTTTGCATGTTTTCTCCTTGAAGTTTCCTAAAAATTGGCTAAGTCCCAAAATTTTAGGTTTTTGGGTTGTCTCTTACCCACTTCATGCCTTCTCCATTACTCCCTTCCTTCCCATTTTTTTTATGTCTTTTAGCCTTTGGCCTTTAGCCTTACCCTTTACCTCTTCCATCCCTCTCCTCTTCCATTTTTTCCTTTCTCCTTTCGACTTTTAGTCTTCCCTCTTCCCTCATCTCTCTCCTCTTCCCTCTTTCTCCTTTCGGGTATCTACCTTCACCTTTACCTCTTCTCTCTTACCTTCTTTACTTTGCAAGGTAAGGTTTCCTCCCAAGGTATGACCTTCGAAGACTCATCCTTTTCATTTTCTTCATAAGCCCTTTCCCCAAAGGTTTCTTTGAATTCGACTAAGTGTCGAATGCTTTGGATTTCAAGGGTAAGTCTTCCCCTTTACCTATAATTTTCAGAGGTAAGCCTTCCTCCCAACTTTTGACCTCTGATGTTCTGAGGTCCAACCCCTAACATTTATTTCTTCTTCATGTTCTCCTCCTCCCTTCTTCTAAGGCATGTGGTAAGTGGTAAGGCCGATGCCCAAATTCCATCCATCCAATCCTTGATGCCCAACAAAAGCACTTTTAGGGCTTCGGGCCATTTTTTTCATGCTTGTAAAGGTGTTTTTTTGGGCCTGATGCCCTGACCTTCTTGTGCTTTGACATTTTTTTGGGTCAGAGTTTTTAGGCTCGATTTGACGTTTGAGCACCTAGATCTGATTCCTGAGCTTCAAGGACATTTATGGTACCCCTCACCTTCTGCAAGTGGATTTCATGGGCACCCATGCCCATTTATTACTCTTTTTTTACTTTCAAGGTGGATCTATTCCCTAATCAAGATTTTCATGGATGGCTTAGATCTTGCACACATAGGCCTTTTTGCTAACCCTGGTTAAGGTTAGGGTTTGATCTATGTTTCTAAGTTATGCCTGATCTATAAAGGAAAGAAATGTATTCATTTTTAGGGTTGTTCTTCCTTTGACTTCTCTAGGGTTTTTCTATTACAGAAACTACATTCTTTGCATTCTACCATTGTACAAATTGCTTCTAAGCTTTTATGTTAATAAAATTTAACTATTATCACTATTATTTCTGCATGTTTGAGTAAAAATATTTGACCTTCATATATGAATGTGTGTTTTAGTTGTTTATTGATGTATTATGCTATTTAGAGGTAGTAAGAAACACGTTCTATCTTGGTGCATCACCTCCCTTTCATTTCATGTTCTTCTTCTATCCCTTTTCCTCTGTGATTTGTTGGATTAGAGTAGTGATAAGGTTTCATGTGTTGGGTTAGACCAACACATTTGCACTTAGTTTAGAAGAGGGAGTCAACCTTCTCTGAAAATTCAACTTCATTTTCACAAGGTCACACAACCTCAAGTCTGTTTCCATTGTGTCACTAGAACACCAAACTCTTGTTCAATAGGGTGCAAGGGCTATCCTGCACAACTAAAAAAAAATCTTTTATTTAATTTTGTCTTTTTCAATTTTTGGTTTGTTTTTATCTTGCAAACATGAATTAACTCTCCTTCAACAACCTTGAAAAGGCCCCTTCTTTCTACACTTTTTTTGGCTCCAAATTTAGATGAAATGTGAAGGCATTTGGTGTAATTTCACATTACACAGAGAAATGTATTTTTTTATTATTATTCTTTTTGTAACTCCCACAAAGAATTAAATGATTTTAGAATAAAATATTTTCCATGATGTTGGTGTCTAGGGAGTAGAGAAAAGGTTTGAATTTACCTAGAAAAAACATTAAAGAGGCCATTTGTATGAATTACCATGCTAGAATGGAGGAGGTAGAGATTTAACTAGAAATTTGGGGAAGAAGGAGATTGTCTAGGTCATGACTGTGAGACCCTATTTCAGTAAATGGGGCATAACTTTCTCATACAATAATAAAATCAAGATTTTCAAAATGATCCAGAAAGATGAGAATGAGGCACACTAAACCTAAGTTATATTTTTAAAATATTTGTGATAATTAGGGAGCAATGAAGGATAGAAAGTGATGGGTTTGTGGTGGAATTTCGCATATTTGTTCTTAATCTTGCCTATAGATGATTTTTGTAGCAGATGGAGATTATGTGGAGATTTAAATGTATGTCTTTTCATGAGTTTTTCTGGTAATGAAGAGATTTACAGCATATTTAAAATATTCATTCATGGATTTATGTTAATGAATATTTTGGGTTTCTTGCCTGTAGCTTTCCAATAGCTTTGAAGAATAAATATGAGATAGATGACTTGCATAAATATTGTTGTTGCCTACATGAGTTTTTGAATGTTATTTCAGTGGATTTCTCTATTGTTTTAATTAAATGAATGTGCAAAAATTTAGATTTTGAGAAGCTGGATTGAGTAGGCTGCAAGATTGGGTGGCCTGATAAGGTCCCCTGGTCTTGACTGCATCAAATGGTATCAGAGCTAGATCTTAAGAGTGTAAAGTATGCACCAGGACCTGTGGGTGAAGAGTGTTGAAGAGTGAAGGGGTGAAGTTGTGAGAGAGAGAGTTGTGAGAATGTTTTTTTGTTGCAAGTATGGAAGAGGATCTATGACTACTATCCTCCAATAGAGGTTAAGGTTGGGTAGAAGGTGCACAAGAGAGAGGTGTGTCTTCCAGAAACAATCTATTGAGTAGAGGATAAGTAAGAGTGATTTTGTTGTAGGGAGGACTTATTACTATAGAGGGTTGATACCTTGAAGCAAGAGAGATTGTTGCAAGGATGAATTGTAACTACATAGGGACTTGTGAGTCTCTAAAAATGGCTTTGAAGAAGAAGAAAATATGGGTCATTAGAATACCTCTGAGAATGTTATTTTGGGAAGAGTATTGGGAAAAAGTGAGAGAAGAGAAGCTCTTTGAAGAGTTGAGAAAGATAGAAGTGATATTGGATGCCCTTGAGGAAAGTTTTGGAATTAAAAAAAGCTATAGTTGAAGAAAATAAAAAATAGATAAAGTTAAATTACATTGTTTGTTTCATAATGAGTTTGCAAATAATGATTTGTGTGCAGGAAATGAAGGAGAAGAAGTTGTAATAGAGGAAAGCAAAGAGAAGAAAGAGGAAAAATAGAGGTTTGGAAAAGAGGACAACAAAAATGAGAATATTGAAGTGTAGTGTAATAGCCCTATGGTAGAAAGAGTATGGAGAGAAAATCATGTGGGAGCAACCCACACAAATGCAAATGAAAGATAGGAAAGAAGAAAGGAACAAGGAAAGAATGGAGAAAGAAAGAGGTAGCAACAGATGTGCACCTTCTTGATGATATAAAAGAAAATAAAAATGAAATTGCATACACAGGAAAAAAGGTTGCAACAGCAAAAACAAAGGTATTATCTCCTTCTTTTGAGTTTTGCAAAGTAAATATTGATTTGCATGAAGAAAAGATAAATGAATATGGTTATTGTGAATTTGGGGCAATGATTGGTCCAAAGAAAGATATAGATATAATGAATAAAATTACACCATTGAGTGCAAGTGAGAAGGTAGAAGAAGAGAACAACAAGATTGTAGTACAAATTCAAGAAGAAAACATTGGGGCAGCAGTAGAGAAACGAGAAAATACACAGGTAAATAGTCATGTTTATGATATTTTTGAAAGAAAATTTGATGTTAAAGAGATATATGAATTTTTGTGTGTGAAAATGAATGAAAAGGATAGTATGGATGTAGTAAGTAAAAATAAATTTATAGAGGTAAACAAAAGTGGTGTTGTAGCAAAGCTTTGTTCAATGAAGGACATTGAAACAATGAAAAGTTTGGGACACCAATTTGAAGAAGAAAACATAGAAAGGAACAAACATGATAAAATTGAAGGAGCAACAACAAATGAAGAAGAAGATAATTTACTAGTCCAAATTGCAATGATTGAAAAGGAGTGGATAGCTTTGATAGAAAATGAAACAAGAGCTATAGTTGACAAAGAGGTAAAGTTTCAATTTTTAGAGTTATTTGATGATAAAAATGAAATTGATACACATGATAATAACATGGTTAATATGAATAGATATGAGGATACTGAAATGGATGATACAGTAGTAGGGAAAGATGAAAAAATAAGGGTATTTGATGATTTTGCAAAATTTAGTGATGTTGATGTCAAAGCTGATTTATATTGTGATGAAATGGTGAAAGAAAGAGAAATGGGAAAGATGAATAAGAGCAGAAATAACAGGTTTCAAGCTAAAAAACATCAAGGTATAATGAATTTTATTCACATAGCAGAAGAAGAGGATGAAGGAAGAAAAGATAAGGAAGAAATGCAAATGGAATTCATTGATTTCTATGAATTTTTTTATTGTTGATTTGTATACAAGTGTTGAGAATGATAAAATTGAATGGAAATATGAAATATGGTGTAGTCAAATAAATTTAATGAGGGGAAGAAAAAGAGGAAGGATGAAGGAAGGATGAGATATGAAGATTTAGAGTAAGACGAAGAAGAAGAAACATGTTGATAAAGAACAAATATGGTTGAAGAAGAAACACAGGATTTTCAAATGTTCATGAGTTTCAACTCATGAAACATTTCTTCTTACCCTAGGTGTTTGATGCAGGAGCATCCGAGTGCACGAGCTATCCTGCACAACAAAAAAAAAGTCTTTTATTTATTTTTTTCTTTTTCAATTTTTGGTTTGTTTTTATCTTGCAGGCATGAATTAACTCTCCTTCAACAACCTTGAAAAGGCCCCTTCTTTTTACACTTTTTTTGGCTTCAAATTCAAATGAAATGTGAAGTCATTTTGTGTAATTTCACATTACACAGAGAAATGTATTTTTTTTTCTGTAACTCCCACAAATAATTAAATGATTTCAAAATAAATTATTTTCCATGATGCTTGTGTCTAGGGAGTGGAGTTGCTAGATGATGAATTGGATGGTAATTTAAGGAATTTTTTTGAATTTTCCTAGCAAAAAAATTAAAGAGGCCATTTACATGAATTACCATGCCAAAATGGAGGAGGTAGAGGTTTGACTGGCAATTTGGGGAAGGAGATTGTCTGGGTCGTGGCTGTGAGATCTAGTTTCAATAAATTGGACATATATTTCTCATACGGTAACGAAATCAATATTTTCAAAATGATCTGGAAAGTTGAGAATGAGACGCACAAAACCCATGTTTGATTTTTAAAAGATTAGTGATAATCAAGGAGAAGTGAAGGACAAAAAGTGATGGGTTTGTGGTGAAATTTCACATATTTGTTCTTAATCTTGTCTATAGATGGTTTTGCTATAAGCAGATGAAGATTATGTGGAGGTTTAAATGTATGTATTTGCATGGCTTTTTTTGGTAATGAAGAAATTTGTAGCAGATTTAAAATATTCATTCATGGATTTATGTTAATGAAGATTTTGGGTTTCTTGCTTGTAGGTTGCCAGTAGCTTTGAAGAATAAATATGAGATAGATGACTTGCATAAATATTGTTGTTGTCTACATGAGTTTTTAAATGTTGTTTTAGTGGATTTATCTATGGTTTTAATTAAACGAATGTGCAAAAATTTAGAGTTTGAGAAGTTGGATTGAATAGGCTGTAAGATTGGGTGGCCTAATAAGGTTCCCTGGTCTTGACTGCATCAAGTTTTATGTGACATGTACCTTGGTATTTCATTGATGGTACACCTTCTTGTTGTGAATATTGTTGAAGGGTACCTTGATAGTTCAATTATCGTACACCTTATTGTTGTGGGGGATTTTTTTTGAAATTTCCCTTGTTAATATTGTGTGTTGTTCGAAGGGTCAGTATAGGATGTATGTTGTGCCATGTATTTCCCTTATGATGGGTTTCTACCTTGTTGATCCACTAAAAGGTTTCCCATGTTTTACATAATGTTGTGTTGTGGTATGCTTTGGGTTATGTTTCCTTGATACAATTGTGCTACCATTGCTTGCTCAATTTGGGATGATGGCCTAAACAATGGGTTATCCATAGGTTGTGTTTTAGGTTGGTCAATGTTTTGTGAAAACAAGGATGGTATGTGGGGGTTCATCGTTGGTTTTTGTACTTTTCTAACTACTGTTTGATATCTTAGTGAAATAATACTAGAATATTTTAACATTCCCACATTGAATTTTATGGGTAGTTTTTGTAATGTCCCTTTTCTTGAAATTTCTAAAAATAGAAAATTACTATTTTTAGTAAGCTAGGGTTACAAAAATAGCAAGTCAGGTCCTACATCGAAATTAGGAAAGTTGTTTTCTCAAGACGAATTAATTAAGATAATTTTGAAGTATCAATTTTTTATGAAATATTTAATTGAGCCAATTTGGGTGTGGCTTTTTGGAATAAGACAAAATGTATTTTTATTGGCTTATGAAGTAGTACATGAAATAGAAATATTTTATTATTTCACTCGGGTGGACTTGATTTTTTCTTTTACACTTGGCACCGAAGGTTACATGCACTATATGAAAAAGGGAATCTCTCCTTGGTTGTGATTTTTTGGTCCCTAACTTGGAAATTGAATATTTTTCAATAAAACATGAATTTGAGCTTGATTTTGGGGGATTCATGTTGCAAATTTTGGTTGGGTGTTTACTCTACCTGCAAAGGATGATAAAAAATTGTGGGAATAATCTCTAAGGCTAGAAATCCAAGGAGATTTGGACTCAAGGATAGTGTTTCTAATGGTCTACATGAGTGACGACACACATGAGTTGCATTGGTGTTGAAAGATGGCTTTTATGTAGATTTTTGGTTGAGTTGTTTGGTAGGGTTTGTGTTTTAGAGTGCTCAGATTTTGGCATAGTTTTATATTGCTGTTGTTATCAATTTGGTAGCTTTTTTATCAAATTTTATTCATTAATTTATGTTTCCTAGACTCTATTTAGAGTTCTAATGATTTTTTAATAGAAGATATAGTGTTTTGGTTGCAATTTGTGGGTTTGTTTTCCCTTTCTCATTGTGCAAATTGTAGCAAGGTTTTGGGTTGTTGTTTGTTACTATTATGAACATAAAAATAGTGTATTAAAATTTTAATATTAGTGTAAAGTTGTTCTTTTTCCATTGTCACAATGATTTATGATGAATTTTAAGATTTTAACTAAAGTTTCATTGTGCCCGATTTCACTATTTGATGCAGTTTGGAAATCTAAGAATTTGATTGCATTTGGGTTATCAATTGGTGTTGCTATTATAAACAAAAAATATCTTTTATTTTTAAATAATTCCTTAATGTATTTTTCTATCTAGAATAACATCTTGAAGTTTAGAGTTGGATGTATGATTTGGGTTTTCAGCAATAGCTTTTGGTTTGTAATTTCTCTTGATTTTTGCACAACAGTTGTGCATTGTTGTTGGATGATGTTATCAATAGAAAATTGATGAATTTTCATAATTATTTCAATGAATAAACTTTTCTCAATAGTTCTTCATCATTTAAACATAGTGTGGTGTTGTTTGGTGCAATTTAAAAGATACTTGATTTGATAATTTATTTAGTGTTTACAAAATAATTTAATTGAGATATTACAATGGTATCAGAGCTGTGATCTTGTCATTTTGTAGGGTAAATTAAGTTATTGGATGATTTATGTGAATCATGGGTTTCTTTGAGTCATTTTTTAAGTGGGAGAATGATATAGTTAGATAATGCAAAAAAGGACCCAAATGGTATAAAGATTACATATTTCTAAGAAGAGATGAAAAGAAGTCTCTTACATTTCTTGAGTATTTAGAAGTAAAAGGAAGAGATATACCCTCAGATAAGATGATAATCAAATTATTTTTTGAGGGGTTTGAGAGTTTTTTTGAAGATTTCAAGACTAAAGAATCTTTTTATGAGTTCTTCATATGGGATAGAGAGGAGGAAGAACTAGAGAAAGAGGGACAATTAAATTCATAAGTCATCAAGGAAGAGATCAAGGAGCAAAGAGTTGAACTAGAAGAACAGATAAAAGTTGAGATTCAGAACATCTTTGATCCAAACAAGGATGACGTAGAAAAATATTGCATCCATCATATTGGAGGTAAAAATCTCTTAGTTGAAAATATCCTTTCAAATCATGATAATCATATATTTCAGTCTAACATTGTTGAAGATCAAGATGGGAAAAATAATTTTCTAGAAAAGATAGAACAAGGAGATGAAAAAATCCTTTCATAAATTTTAGTAGAAGAGCTTGGTGATTCCAGAAGTGAAGATAAAATGATTACTTTGGATAGTCGTAACCTAGAATTTTGGAGTCACAAGAATGAAGGTATTGAGGTTGTTTTAACCATACCTCTAATGGGAAATATGTATGAACATGTTTATTGCAGCCCAAGGTATGATTTGATTTATCCTACTATGGCTCTACAAGATTTCTATCATTTTGGAAAATGTTCTAAAGAGGAAGATAAGAACAAGGATGTGATTTGCAACATAGAGAATATGAGTCCATTGATCCCAAGTCAAGATTATATTTGTATATGTGATCCGGGTGATAGTCTATCTATATATGATACATATTAGTCTTCTATAGTTTTGACTTATTCATGCATGATGGCATGGGACTCTGGTTCCTTTTCCATATAATTGATGGGTTTGATACCATAGTCAAAAACAAAATATCCATTCTATGTACATGGATAGATAAAGGGTTGATTATAAATTTGAACAAGGGTAAAGACTTCTATATTAAGGGTCTAGGAGCTGTAATGTTTTTGAGTTTGAAATATTTTTGGGTGATAGACCTTTCATACTTATCAAGGATCCATATTCTTGACATGCACTGGAATGCAATACTTGTTGCATTTGACAGTTTTATGGAGGTAATCAACTCATTTTTTGTTGTTTAAATTTCTAATTTCTCACATCAATGTGTATAAGAGTATGGTAATATAGGAGAATTTAAGTGGGAAAAGAATTGTTTGTTGATTAAGAGTATGCAAGTTCTTATTTCCTTTAATGGACATCATAGATCTCTATTCACCAATTCACTACTTCTAAATCAGGAAAAGGGAGTTTCCAAATATATGATTCTAGGTTAATCTTTAGAGTGTACAATATAACATGGTATTGGATTAAAACACTCTAAATTTTTCATCTATTTTTATTTGGTAATATGCTACTCCCAGTCATCCATTTGTAGGAAGCATGTGAAGTAAGAGATCTTACCTTACAATTTGATTTTTCAATTCATGGAGAATTGGGTGAGAAATTTTGTTTTCATTGGTGATGATAATATTTTGAGTTCCAATAAGGGTTGGCAAGATGATTTGGAAAATTTGAATAGATATATTGATGCATATCAACAATAAGAGTCCTCTAATAAGACATATTTTTGGGAGATTGACATCACACTCTTGACTCATGTTTTTGATGCGCAAAGAATCCTCAAAGGGATTTCTCAAGAGTGGGAAGATGGAAACGTAACTAATTCTCTACATGAAGCTAATAATTCAACTTTCTCACACAGATCTAGTATAGTCTATAGTGCTACATGAAAGAAAATTAATTGGATCTCAATGCAAAGATGGAAATTTGAGGAACTTTATTACATGAAGTTCAAATTTTTAGAGGATAGCTTGGTAAAGTATGATAAAAGGTTTAAAATTAGTATTTCTTTGAACATATTAAAACATCAGTCAACTCTTGGTAGTCATGTGAAGGAGTACTTTGGATGGAGGATTTCTTTGTTTTGGTATTATGGGTTTCATGAGCTACAAAAATGGGTATTTCAAAGGATGGTGATAGATGAGTTTTTTAGAATGAATGATTATTAGTATTTTTATTCCTTCCATAGAGGACATGGTATTTGCATCATGGTTTCTTATTTTTTGGCCACTAACATTTTCAATGGAAATGTGAAGAATGTTAAGTTTATGCCAAAGGATTTTCAGGGGTTTATTATCTTCCAATAAAAAATGTTATTATTTATCTCTTGGTTATTTAGAGTACCATGGAATGAATTTTTCTTCTGTATTATTACTCTTATATATTTTGGATCCTATAGACCAATCCAAGAGGCTGAAAATATCTTCTCTCTAATTGAGGTAAAGTTTGGATCTTTAATTATGTATTGTCATGAAATATATCTCAAAAATGTAGAGGTGAATAGTTCATATTTGTTTCCAAAATATATAATGGATGTGATAGAAGATGCAATGGATATTATGATAGTCCTAATAGCAAAAAAAAATAGACCCATTACATCAACAAATGTTTTAGAAGCTTTAAATCCAAGTTTCCTATTGTCAGTAAGTTATCTAACATGGTTGAACATGGTTGAACATGTCATTAAATTATTTTCTACTTTCATGTTCAAAATTATATATGAAGATCATATTGTGCTTATGGAAGGATTTAGAAAGTGCATAATCTTCCATAAGAAGGGCCTTTGTGTTGCAAAAACAATATTCAGATTTTGCTTAAGTTTGGAATGTTGTTATGTGATGAAAATTTTTGTCCTTCATATGTGCCATTACTATTCCAAATAAGATCCTAAATTTGTATCAAGCATATTTCAAATGGAGGCAAGATTTGTAACAGTTTGTGATATATCCTACAGGAAGTGTCTCCATGATTTCAAGGTAATGAAAATTGTTTTTGAGATTGGTATCCACTATTATGGGTGATTTTTTTTTGTCGTAACCATCCTCTAGGCTTCATAAAACAAATTTATGTCTTTGATAATGGTTGCAAGATATTTTTGTATAGTTTTCTTAGTGATGGTGCACATACACAACTCTCAGAAGGAGTTGAAAGGAGGAGGTTATTGATTGCAAAAATGGAAGGAGAAATATAAAAAAAATATGGAACTATGAAGTAAGAGGCTGTACATTGAAATTAATATCCATGAAATTACAAATCATAGGTACATTCTTAAAGAAATTATCGAGATTCTTGAGAGGAAAGTACAACGATTCACATGTACAGGATCACAATATGTTTTGCAGAATGCAATGTTTGGTTATTTTGGGTATCATGATTTTGGAGAATCTTTGCTGCAATTGCTTGAGGACAAGAAGTTTTTAGAAGGGAGGACTTTTAATGTCCCTTTTCTTGAAATTTCTAAAAATAAGAAATTGTTATTTTTAGTAAGTCAGGTTTCCAAAAATAGCAAGTTAGGTCCTATAGCGAAATCAAGAAAGTTATTTTATCAAGGTGAATTAATTAAGGAAATTTTGAAGTTTAATTATAAAATTTGTATGAAATATTTAATTGAGCCAATTTGGGTGTTTCTTTTTGGAAAAAGACAAAATGGATTTTTATTGGCTTATGAAGTAGTGCAAGAAATGGAAATATTTTATTATTTCACTCGAGTGCACTTGATTTTTTCTTTTACACTTGGAACCAGAGGTTACATGCACTACATGCAAAAGAGAATCTCTCCTTGGTCTTGATTTTTGGGTCCCTAACTTGGAAATTGATGATTTTTCAAATAAAACATGAATTTGGGCTTCATTTTGGGGGATTCTTGTTGTAGATTTTGGTTGGGCGTTTTCTCTACCTACAAAGGTTGATAAACCATTGTGGGAATAATATCTAAGGTTGGAAAATCAAGGAGATTTGGACTCAAGGATAGTGAATTAAAGGGTCTACAGGAATGACTTCACATAGTAATTACATTGGTGTTAAGAGATGACTTTTATGTGGATTTTTGGTTGAGTTGTTTGGCAGGGTTTGTGTTTTGGAGTGCTCGTATTTTGGCATAGTTTTAGATTGTTGTTGTTATCAGTTTGGTAGTTTTTTTATTAGAGTTTATTCATTTATTTATGCTGCCTAGAATCTATTTAGATTGTTGATAATCTTTTAATAGAAGATATGGTGTTTTTGTTGCAATTTGTGGGTTTATTTTCCCTTTCTCATTGTGCAAATTGTAGTAGGGTTTTGGGTTGTCATTTTCTACTGTGATGAATAGAAAAATAGTGTATTAAAATTTTAACATAATAAAAAAAATATTATTTTTCCATTGGCACAATTATTTATGGTGAATTTTAAGATTATAGTTGAAGTTTCATTGTACTCGATTTCACTATTTGGTGCAGTTTGGAAATCTAAGGGTTTTGGGTTATCAATTGGTGTTGTTGTTATTAACAAAAAATATATTTTATTTTAAAAGAATTCCTTAATATATTTTTCTATCTAGAATAACATCTTGAATTTTGGAGTTGGATGTGTGATTTGGGTTTTTAGTAGTAGCTTTTGGTTTGCAATTTCTCTTGACTTTTGAACAATAGTTGCACCATGCACTGTTGTTGGATGATGTTATCAGCAGAAAATTGATGAATTTTCATAACTATGTCAGTGAGTAAACTTTCCTTAATATTTTTTCATTAGTTAAACATAGTGTGGTGTTGTTTGTTGTAATTTAAAAGATACTCGATTTGAAAATTTATTTTGTATTTGCAAAATATTTTAATCGGGCTATTACAATTTGGAACCACTTTTTGTGAGTGCGAGGAAATATTGGTTTGCATTTATCCCAAAAAAAAATTCCATGATTTTTTGCATCTTAGGATTTTGGAAGTATTCTAAGAGTCTTTCCTCAGTAAGTTCCTCATCACTATCATCTTCTTCTACGATTTAAGTTTGAGAATCATGAGTTTGGTGTTGTCTATCAATTCCTTCTTGATGTCTAAGAAGTATTTCTACCTAACTAGGTGGATGATCTTGGTTTGATTTAAAAATGGGTTCTCTTTGAGGATTTGTAAGGTCACTTGGTTTATAACCCCATGGTTTGGTATCCTCATTAGTGGTGTTTGTCATAGGTGCACTTGAACTACCTTTGGTTGCTTCCATCTTTCTCTTGTGTTGGGATCTTGTGGTTGTCATAAACAAGTTCAAGACCCTTGGGAGTTTTGTGATCACTAATTATGAAATGAAATGGTGTTTTGTTTTTGGTATTTTCTATTTAAAAAGAATTATGAATGGATATGATGTAAAAGAAACCTTTTGGACAAAGGTGTTGATGGTTTGCTATGGATTTTGATACTCAAAACCCTAAAGTATCAATGATGTTTAGTGGATGTTTTGAGATGATGTTAATTTTGGGACTCAAAGTGTAGAAAACTTAGACCGATAATTTACTCTATTTTTCTAGGGGCTATGTTGATGATCTACTTGAACTACCCTTGAGGTTGCAAGGAAATTTTAATATCTTAGAAATTGGGAGCAAACAAATAATCCAAGTTGTGTTTGATTTGAATCCTAAAAATAGGTTGATTTTTTAATTTGTATATGGATATGGAAAGTTGATGATATGAATTATTTGCAGGTCTTACTATTTTTGTTTTCAAAAGATAGATGATTAACTAGTTTTGGATCAATTTATGATTTTCACCAGAAAATAGGACAATAGCGGATATCTTTAGAATGGTAGTGGTTGGAAGTTAGGACAACATCAATCAAACTTTGAGAAATAGTGGTCTTTATTTCCAATTTTGAATGGTAACAGAAAAAACAATAGTGGTAATTCTAACAGAACTGGCCCTATTTATGATAATAGTGGTTGATTTTTTAGGACAACTATGACAGGTTTCTCAAAAGTGGTCTCTATTTCAATTTCCCTGATTAGTGAAACAGTAAAGACAATAGCAGAAGTTTCATCAAAAGTAGTAACCTTTAGGCTAGTAGTGGCTGAAACTTAAGACAAAAGAAGCCAAAACTTAGGAGAGAAGTAGCAAAGTTCAAGATAGAAGTGACAAAAATGCCAATAGCGGCCTTGTTTCCAAATTTTCTAGTTTTCGTTTAACAATTTGGATAAGTTTGCAATTTTGATGTTTTGGTTGATCTAATTGTGTTTGATATTTGGCAAGTGATAAATCACATCAATCAAAACTGTATAAAATTGATCGTAATCTTTTGATGATAAGGGGCACAAATCAACCCATGTTTAAACTAGTAGCAACATCAAACCATATCAAGAAATATTATCTGATGCAGGAGCACCCTCATGCTCAAATTTGGTTTTTTGTCTTTTTTTTATTGTTTGATGTAAATATGGTCATTTTAGACCATTAATGATCATTTGGAGTCATTCTAGACCATTTTAGAATGTTTTAGAGTCATAATACAAATGATGTCAAAAAAATTGTCAAAATTGTAAAAGTTGTTATTGTGAAAGTTGTCAAAAGTGCATTAAGGTTACAAATTTGATTAGGAAATTAGTTGTGGGTGGTTGGTAGTTGTAAAATTCTTTTAAAATCATAAATACATGTTGTAAACATGAATCCCAAGGTTGGGAAGGTTGGAAAAGATGAGAATGAAAATTGGAATCAATTTGGAGTAAATTTTTTGTGCATTTTTCCTGTAACAGTCTTGTTCTTTCATGTGGTACAAATTTGTAAAGAATTTGTATGACCTGAACATGGTATGGATGGAAAGATAATTAAGTTAACTTTCATTTGGTTTTGGTTTAGTTAAAATTCATTAAGTTTAGAGAAAGTTATAACATTATTTGTAATAGTAGGTTTGAATCTTCCCTAGGGTTTCTAGAGAACAAGAAAATTCCATATCTTTTCTTCCCTCCAAAAATCTCTAAAAATTGGTTAAAAGTTTTTTTTTAGGGTATAGAAAAACCCTTTAGAGGATATTTCACAGTTTTCTATTTTGATGAAGTTACTAATGAAAGTTTCCTTGCATTTGGGTGTAGATAGTAAAAAAAAAAAACCCTCTTAGAAGTAGGACAGTCAAATTTTGATCCCTTCTATACAAAGAAACCCTACCTTATTTTTGGATATGTGTAGGAATGGCCAAATGGGTATCCTAAATGGGTCTCCTTTTTTGTATATGAGGTTTGAGTCAAAAGATATGCCTAATTTTCCTTTTTGAAAGGTTACAAACAAAAATGAGGGTTTGTTAAGGAAAACCCATTTTTTGATGAACAAAAGAACTTTTTTAAGGTTTTTTTGGGTTTGATTACCCATGATATACATAAAATTGGTATCAGAGTCTGAATATCTAGGAAAGATAATTTTTTGGATTGTATGTATTGTCTTTTTATAGGTTGAACAAGAATCTAGATGCCAAAAGACTAGGTAGTGAAAAAATGAGGAAACTTAGGTGAGGTATCACAAAGAAAAGAAGCAAGGTGAAAGAGACTTGATTAAGAAAGGAGAATGTAAATGTTGAGAAGATTTTTTTGTAGAGACTTATAGAGTAAGAAGGTATCAAGCAAGAAACAAGTGATGATAAAAGAGAGAAGTCAGATGAAGAAGAAAAATAAGAAGAAAAAACAAATAAATGTTGAGCAAGAGATCATAGATTTGAGGTACACCTTGGAAGAAATGGAAAAAATAATGGAACTTGAGATGCAACAGTTGCTTGAGAGAAAAAACCAAGAAAAAGGTTGGCATTTACCAATAAGAAAGGGGATAAAGTGGTCTATCAAGAAGATCATTCAAAGGAGAAGAAGGAAAAAAATGACAACAACAAGAATGGATGAGTTGTAGGATATTTTGAAAGGAAGGAGATTAGAAGCATCTAAAGAGACAAGAAAATATTGTATTTTTGAAACTAATCCTTTCTATGAGTATTGTTGATGGTGTTTTTTGCACAGCATAAACTCAGACAAAATATAGTATCCTATCTCTCTTGAAAGGTAAATCTCTATTAGAAAGTCTCAAGAGATAACCCCAAGGTCTCTAATGTCAAGTCTTGACAATGCAAAAACAACTCAGTGATAATGTGAAAATGATAGTAATCACAAGGGGCCTTACAAAACAAATACTGAAAGCTTCAAATTCATAAAATCTTGTAATATGTTGATGCTTTTGTAATCCTAAAATAATTCAGATTTAAAAAAAAAAAGCAAAAGATAAAAGGTTGAGAGATATTTCTAAAACTAACATCTAAGACCAATTGTGCAAACAATTAAACATTAAAAGTGGACCAATCCTTCAAAACCAATTCCTACTAAACCTAGATTAAACCTGCAATCTTATAGAAAT
>VDFB02373365.1:213743878-213759772 GCA_007258455.2 Sequoia sempervirens
TTCAAACTGTTGCCCCAAACTTTTCATTGTTTCAATGTCCTTCATTGAACCAAGCTTATCTACAACTTCACTTCTTTTTACCTCTTTAACTTCATTGTTACTTACTACATCAATACTATCCTTTTCATTGATTTTCACACACACAAATTCATATATCTCTTTGACATCAAATTTTCTTTCAAAAATATCATAAACATGACTATTTACCTGTGGGTTTTCTTGTTTCTCTATTGCTGCTCCACCTTTTTCTTCTTGAATTTCTACTACAATCTTGTTATTCTCTTCTTCTACCTCCTCCCTTGCACTCAATGGTGTCATTTTATTCATTATATCTATATCTTTCTCAAGACCAGTCGTTGCCCCAACTTCACAATCACCATATTCATTTATCTTTTCTTCATGCAAATCAATATTTACTTTGCAAAACTCAAAAGAAGGAGATAATACCTTTGTTTTTGCTGCTGCAACCTCTTTTCCTGTGTATGCAATTTCATTTTTATTTTCTTTTATATCATCAACAAGCTGCACATCTAATACTACCTCTTTCTTTCTCCATTTTTTCCTTGTGCCTTTCTTCTTTCTTTGCTTTCTTTCATTTGCATTTGTGTGGGCTGCTCCCACATGACTTTCTCTCCATACTCTTTCTACCATGGGGCTGCTACACTGCACTTCAACATTCTCATTTTCGTTGTCCACTTTGTCAAACCTTTGCTTTTCCTCTATCTTCTCTTTGTTGTCCTCTATTACAACTTATTTTCCTTCTTCATTTCCCGCACACAAATCATTATTTGCAAACTCATTATGAAACAAACAATGTAATTTAACCTCATCTATTTTCTGAATTTCTTCAACTATAACTTTCTTTTTTCTTCTGAAGCTTTCCTCAAGGGCATCCAATCTCACTTCTATCTTTCTCAACTCTTCAAATAGCTTCTTTTCTCTCACTTTTTCCCAACACTCTTCCCAAAATAGCATTCTCACATGTCTTCTAATGATTCATCTTTTCTTCTTCTTCAAATCCATTTTTAGAGACTCACAAGACCCTCTACAGTTACAAGTCCTTGCAACAATCTCTCTCGCTTCAGGGTATCAACCCTCTACAATCACAGGTCCTCCCTGCAACAAACTCACTCTTGTTTTCCTCTACCCAATAGATAGTTTCTGGAAGACACAACTCTCTCCCATGCACCTTTTACCCAACCTTAACCTCTACTGGAGGATAGTAGTTACAGATCCTCTTTCATCATACGTGCAACAAACAAACATTCTCACAACTCTCTCTCTCACACACAACTTCACCGCTTCACTCTTCAACACTCTTCACCTGTAGGTCCTGGTGCATACTCTGCACTCTTGAAATCTTCTAGCTCTTATACCATTTAATGCAATCACGACCAGGGAACCTTATCACGCCACCCAATCTTGCAGCCTATTCAATTCAACTTCTCAAACTCTAATTTTTTTCACATTCATTTAATTAAAACCATAGAGAAATCCACTAAAATAACATTCAAAAACTCATGTAGACAACAAGAAGATTTATGCAAGTCATATATCTCATATTTATTCTTCAAAGCTACTGGCAAACTACAGGAAGAAACCCAAACTCTTCATTAACATAAATCCATGAATAAATATTTTAAATTTGCAAATTTCTTCATTACCAGCAAAAATCATGAAAATACATACATTTAAACCTCCACATAATCTCCATCTGCTACAAAAATCATCTATAGGCAAGATTAAGAACAAATATGTGAATTTCCACCACAAACTCGTCACTTTATGTCTGTCACTGCTCCCTAATTATCGTGAATCTTTTAAAACACCAACATGGGTTTTGTGCGCCTCGTTCTCAACTTCTGGATCATTTTGAAAATCTTGATTTTGTTACCGTATGAGAAAGTTATGCCCAATTTATTGAAACTGGGTCTCACAGCCACGACCCAGTCAAACCTCTACCTCCATTCTGGCATGGTAATTCATGCAAATGACCTCTTTAATATTTTTGTTAGGAAAATTCAAACTTTTTCCAAAAATTACCATCCAACTCATCATCTAGCAACTCCACTCCCCAGACACCAGCATCATGGAAAATATTTTATTATGAAATCATTTAATTCCTTTGTGGACATAAAAAAAACATTTCATATGTAATTTGAAATTACACCAAATGCCTTCACATTTCATCTGAATTTGGAGCCAAAAAAAGTGTAGAAAGAAGGGGCCTTTTCAAGGTTGTTGAAGGAGAGTTAATTCATGCTTGCAAGATAAAAACAAACCAAAAATTGAAAAAGACAAATTTTTTTATTTTTATTTTTTGGTTGTGCAGGATAGCCCCTGCACCCTATTGAACAATATTTTGGTGTTCTAATGACACAATGGAAAAAAACTCGAGGTTGTGTGACCTTGTGCAAATGAAGTTGAATTTTCAAAGAAGGTTGGATTCCTCTTCTAAACTAAGTGCAAATGTGTTGGTCTAACCCAACACATGAAACCTTATCACTACTCTAATCCAACAAATCACAGAGGAAAAGGGATAGAAGAAGAACATGAAATGAAAGGGAGGTGATGCACCAGGATAGAAATTTGTTTCTTACTTCCTCTAAATAGCATAATACATCAATAAACAACTAAAACACACATTCATATATGAAGGTCAAAGATTTTTACTCAAAAATGCATAAATAATAGTGATAATAGTTAAATTTTATTAACATAAAAGCTTAGAAGAAATTTGTACAATGGTAGAATGCAAAGAATGTAGTTTCTGCAATAAAAAAACCCTAGAGAAGTCAAATGAAGAACAACCCTAAAAATGAATACATTTTTTGCCTTTATTAATCAGGCATAACTTAGAATCATAGATCAAACCCTAACCTTAACTAGGGTTAGCAAAAAGGCCTATGTGTGCAAGATCTAAGCCATCCATGAAAATATCGATTAGGGCATAGATCCACCTTGAAAGTCAAAAAAGAGTAATAAATGGGCATGGGCACCCATGAAATCCACTTGCAGAAGGTGAGGGGTGCCACAAATGCCATCCTTGAAGATCAAGAATCAGATCTAGGTGCTCAAAAGTCAAATCGAGCCTAAATAATGTCACCCAAAACAATGTCTAAGCATAGGAAGGTCGGGGCATTGGGCCCAAAAAAACACCTTTACAAGCATGAAAAAAATGGCTCGAAGCCCTAAAAGTGTTTTTGTTGGGCATCAATGATTGGATAGATGGGAGTTGGGCATTGGCCTTACCACTTAACACATGCCTTAGAAGAAGGGAGGAGGAGAACATAAAGAAGAAATAAATCTTAGGGGTTGGACCTCAGACCATCAGAGGTCAAAATTTGGGAGGAAGGCTGACCTCTAAAAATTATAGGTAAAGGGGAAGACTTATCCTCGAAATCCAAAGCATTCAACACTTAGTCCAATTCAAAGAAACATTTGGGGGAAGGGCTTATGAAGAAAATGAAAAGGATGAGTCTTCAGAGGTCATACCTTGGGAGGAAACCTTACCTTGCGAAGTAAAGAAGGTAAGAGAGAAGAGGTAAAGGTGAAGGTAGATACCCAAAAGGAGAAAGAGGGAAGAGGGAAGACTGAAAGCCGAAAGGAGAAAGGAAAAAATGGAAGAGGAGAGGGATGGAAGAGGTAAAGGGTAAGGCTAAAGGCCGAAGGCTAAAAGACTTTGAAAAAATGGGAAGGAAGGGAGCAATGGAGAAGGCATGAAGTGGGTAAGAGACAACCCAAAAACCTAAAATTCTAGGACTTAGCCAATTTTTAGGAAACTTCAAGGAGAAAACATGCAAGATGGCCCATGGGGAATCTCTTAGATTGGATATTAGTGATGGGTCATCTAAGGGGGCATGAAATTTCAACATTAATGGTGACTTTTGCAGGATGGTTTCCTACTAATCATGGAATCCAAAGGCCTTATTAGTCCATTGGGAATGAAGTCAAGAGGGTAAAAATTCAACAGTTGGGACTCCTCAAAGAAAAGAAAAAACATGTGTTGCTACACTTGGAGGAAAGTGTGAAAGCTAAGAGCATACATTCCCTTAAGGAGAATGTAGGGTGTGCAAACACACTGCATGGAAAGAAAGTATTTATAATATACACACTAAGCTAACAAAAAGAAAAGAATGGAAGCTTGCCTCTATCAAATATTAACCTTTTGAAGGAGTTGATCTTCCTCAAACCCTATTTGCAAATATCACCCAACTGCAACCATTGAAAACTACTGCCAACATGCATGGGAATGCACAAAATGTCTGCAAGGTGAAGGATCGCTTCACCATAAATTTTTCCATTGTAAGGGAACCATATGATGCAAGTGTTAGATTCATCTAACACTGGTATCTTAGTTGAACTCACAATAGCAAGGGTGAAACTTTTTGAAGGAAAGTCAACATCCAAGAAAAAACCTTTTGTAGAGGGAAGAGAATTCGCCTCACAAAAGGATGGGCCAATGTCATCATTGGTGACCTCCTCAATGCATGAGCTAAAACAAAAGGAGAATGTTTCCACCTCACATGGTGATGTATAAAATTCCAAATATAATTTTTTATTTGCACAAAAAAGACCTTCCTCATGCACCTCACAACAAAAACTTTGAAGCTTAGGCATACTATCAAATAGAGCAACAGGAGCATCACTCTCCAAGAAAATGTGTGGTTGCTCAATGGTGAAATTTTCAATGTGTTGGTTCCATGTGAAACATTCTAACTCAGTCACATTATCCCTAATTCCAAAAGTCACATGTTCATCTTTAATGAAGACCTCATATTCAACATTACTACATTTAGGGACAACAAAAAACCAACAAACATTATAATTACTTGTATTGATGCACACTTCATCAACACATACCTCATATTTTTGAGACACTTTGGATGAAGAACTGAATTATTCAAGTTGTCTCTCTATTTAATTTCTTCTTGGCAACAAGTTCCAATAAAATCAGACTTTTGGTATGCAATGGTTGTCATGTCCTTTGTTGTTTCTATTATCAATTTTTCACTAAAGCTCAATTTGACAAAGCAGGTTTATTCAAGATTCATTTCAAGGTGAAGAATTCCAATTTTACCTCTATAGATGTTTAACCATTGCAAGTGTTTGAGTTTATTGTGGTATTTTAAAATGCAATGTGTTTACTTGCTTGTTATTAATTGCAACATTAAGTATTGTGTGGAATGTAAAAGGAGATGTTTTCATTCTGATATTCATTCACAGTGTTTTGAACATTATTTTTGCAAAAGGAAAAGTACAAAATTGTACAAGTATTTCACAAATGTTGCAATTGTATTGATTGGATAATAAGAACCAATTTTACCACACAAGCCGTGGGAGTAGCTGAGACAATGTATCAAAAGGATCATTCTACACTACTAAAGATTAAAGAAAAGAAAGACACATAAGAGGGAACATAATCATCATTGCCTATTGTATTTAGTTGATTCTGGAATGGTGCACCATCCTTTGTCCCCAAGCTCCTGGTAGACCTGCAAGAGATGTTAAAATTTGTTAGAGCTCTGATTATGAACATTCCTATATGAATCATCAACAATAATATAGAATGTTGCTAGTGATAGATTGAAACAACTGAAGTTTTCAAGAGCAAGAAGCGTGATAGAAGCCAAGGAGGAAACACCATAATAATATATTGTTTTAATCTAACATTTTTTGTTTCCATGTGCACATATAGGACAAGTCATGTTATTAATCCAATTTGAATATCATAAAGCATGTGGTGTAAAATGGGCTCCCAAAAGGGTTGAGACTCAGCATGCTATTCCCTAAGAATTCAAAGAGGGATTGAGAAATAAATAGATTTAAAACTACCCAAAGAGAGACATCCATCAAATGCATACATCATAAGTGCCATGAGAACTCAAGCAAGTGATCACCTAGTACAGTCAAGTCAAGTGCAATGAAATGAAAATCATAGGTGATCCATTGCTCAAATGAATCGTAATCAAGTGCATGATCCCGTAACGTGATAATGAAAATGCATACATAGTGCCTTGTTTGAAAATCATCAATTACAGCTGAAGCAAATGGAAAAGCTCTAGAACATCATAATAAAGTCCTATTTAAAAATATTCTATGAAAGGGTATCTTTCACATCATCATGTTGTTGTTTAGGAGATAAAAATGCATGAAGAGTAGAGAAGAGAGATGGGCTCCATTAGTAACAAAGTGAAAAGTTGTTGTAGATGAGATACTTAAGGTAGAAAACAAATGCAAAGATGGTATGATGAACTAAATGCAAGGCATCAAGTGTTGGGGAATAAATGCAATATAAAGAAACATTGTTTCATGGACATATTTGTAGAATGTAAGTTTACTTTAGTATTATGGTGCCTTGTTGCATTCTTTTGTGTTCTCATAAAGCATAAAAGTGAGGTGGGAAAAGTGAAAATGTGTGTGTTTTGAAGCATTCAAATGCATTGGAATCATGACAAGTGGATACAAATGAAACACTGAAAACATCACTAAAGTGAGTAAAGAATATAATCAAATCTATTACATCACATTGTCTCATGTTATAAAGCTAAAGGAGTGTCTTCAAAATGTCAAATTTCTGCCCAAAGTATAGCTTGGGACAATATTTTAAATGAAAGAAAATATTGCAGTATGAAGTGAGTTTGCATCAAAGTTTCCAATGCTACAACATGAAGGAAATCACATACATTGTTCCATTTAAATGAAAAGTTGGAAATACATCTTTTGGAGCATTCAAGTGCATCAAATGAATGATAAAGAATAACAAAATACCCTATAGGAGTATCATGGTGGCTAAGTGTAAGCTTTGTGTGGAGCAAATGGACTTGTTGTGAAATGCACTAAAGCAAGCAATGTAGAGAAACAATGAAATGCAGAGCAAATATACATCTTGAAAGAAAAGCATTCTAGAAATGAACAAATGCAATGGAACAATGGAGCCATTCCAAGCTTTATAGTTATGAATTTCAAATACAGAAAAGAAGAAGTAATTCGAGTTCATTCCAGCATAGAGGAAAACCCTAGTTTAATGCCTTCATGCCTGTGGCCTTGAGAGGCCAATTTTTTTCTTTTAGGAGCCATAATACACATTTAGGGGTTTCAAAATAAAAAATGCAATACAAAGGAAGGTGTCAAGGGTTCGATCCCTAATAAGATGCATTCAAAATAGTGAAAATGAAGCTACAAGCCTGTGGTCAAGAGGGGTTTTAAAAACCCATTAAATGAAGACTTCCATTCAAAATGGTTTGCTTTTAACAATGGAATCATTCACACTACATGGATCGAGCCCAAAATAAGTTTTTCCATTGTACAAAATTGGAGGAGATACACAGTGGTCATGGCCTGTGTGAATGGCTGGGTGACGAAATCTACAGAAGTTCATATTTTTTACAAGGGAGAAGCTTAATAAAGCTTTGTATTGAGATAAAAATACAGTGGAAAGAAAACAATAGAAGCTTACCCTCATTTTTCTATGGAGGAGCTCAATAAAAACCCACAGCTAGAGCTTCAAAAATGCTCCAAGAAATGTCTCCATGGTTGGCCATGAGAATGGAAAAAAACAAAAGGAATGCATAAAAATACAATAGCAGTCATGGCCTTGAAGGCCTTGTTCTCATTAAATGGAGCCCCAAAAGTTGCATTAAAATGTATACAAAGACTTACCACAGAATGGAGGATCGAATGCATAAAAAAATTGATGGAGAAGAGCTTGAATGGTGGCTTCAAAGCCAAACCCTAAATCTCCCAATGGCAGTGCACATGCAAAGCTTCATCCTTCACCAAGAGGTCAATAAAGTGATAGTTGAAATGAGTGTTTGGAAGCCCTTTTTGGTGTTAGGGTTTTCACCCTATTATTGCCCTATGTGATTTTTATCACATACATTTTATTTTTCATTGTCTTGCCAACATTGCCTAGGCCAAATTAAGAGTATGTTTTTTCTTTGATTTTTATAGAAAATCAAACAATAGATCACGCATATGGCCCCTTATTAGGGTAGCCTCATTTTATCCCTTCACATGCCTTAGAGAAAAATCCATGCCAAATTCCCTTGAAGGCCAAATGATGACTTTAAGTCATCTATTTTTCTGCCAAAATGGAGAAATAATAAATGATGGGCATATATTTTTATGAATTTTTTTATAAAAATCAAATGTAAAGGAGAGCATTATGTAATGTTTGATTTTTTGCAAAGATTAAATGCAAAAAATAAAAAATGGTTTGAGATAGGAAAGAGAAAATCAGATGAAGGGAGGGGACTTTCTATTTTGCTTTGTAAAATTCCAATACTATAAAACATTAATTAGACAATAGTTCTATAAATTGCTTAATTAAATGTTATTTAAATGCAGTTAAAATATGCACTTGAGTCAACGTCGAAACTTTCTATTTTCAGTGGAGTTCTTGGGTGGATTTGAAGATGAAGAGGCAAATTGAAGTTGCTATTTCCAATTTCCAACTGTTTGTACCTGATTTTGAGGCCTTTTTGGATCAGCCTTTGGGTGATGAGAAGTTTCCATCTTTTTTATGGTTATTGGAGTTGTTTTGGAGGCTGATTTTCAAGCTTTTTGAGGGAGCTCAAGAATGTAGAAGGAGTTTCCTTTTGGAGAGATAACAACCTAATTTTTACTATTTTTGGCACTACAGGTCACAACATGGCTATAAATCTTAGAAAACTTGATTTTCTTAAGGTTTAAAATTTTTCAGTTTCTTGCTCTCTTAGCCAGTTTGAGAGCTTTGTAAACTCATTTTGTATCATATTTCGATGTCTTATTCCTTCACTTGCAATAAAGCATAAAATTTCTCATTTTCCCTTTCTTGTCATGGGCTCACAGTAATAGTGTGATTTTGTTATGATTCAAACTATCAAATCCTTCTTTCTCCTATTGTTGTGGGTTATTGTCAAGGTCTGGAATAAGTTCAGGTTGCACATTGTATTCAATTTTCAAGAGTCTTTATGTAAAAAACTAATGAAATGATTCCATTGTGGTGAATTGTGAAATTTAATTATTGTGAAGGAAGTGTTGTGAGCTAAGTTTCATCAAAATCTCAACATTTAGCTTATCATCTTAAGTTGTAGGTGTTAATTTTTAGTTTTCTTCCTACTCCCTTTTCCCCTGAAGGTGCTTAGATTAGGTGATTAGTTAGAAGGGAACCAACCCAATTTGAAGATTCACTCTCCCCAATTGGTTTACCCACAAACCAAAGAGTGTTTCCATGTTGCGACAGGATAGACAAGTGCAACTTTCCTAGAGGGTGCAATCATGATCGCCAATAGTTTTTAGAACACCTGGTGGGACTCTAAGAGTCTTATTTTTAGATTTTTTCAAGATTTTAAATTGTTTTTCAGTATATGCAACAATATTTTCTACCCATAAAGGTCTCAAAAAGTATGCATGGTGACTCCTAATTTTGGTTTGATTGAAGATTTGGTGTAGAAAGCTTATGAGAAGAATCCAAACCAGATCAATCCCAATCGCATTTGAGTACTTGAAGTTTTCCCCATTGAGAAGGAGAGGCAGAAGTCCAAGGAGAAATTTTGATCCAACAAGAAGAACTAAAACCACTCCTCTGGAGATTAGTCTCATAATCTCTATAACAAGAAGCACAACTCCAGTGTCTCAAACACCGCTAATGGCAAGACAATTTTCCTTTGCACCATTCAATAGAGGCAACCCATTACTATTGGTGAGGCACAATGATATTCCAATGGCTACTTTGAAAGGGTTGCCATCATTGGTGAGGATCAGACTACCCCTATCGAGCACATCCGAGATGTGTCCATACTTTGCTCGGTACACAATATAACAGAGGAGAACATGGCCCTAAGATTACTAGCTACCTCACTAAAAGGAAAAGCTATATAATGGTTCAGGGGGCTACCAGCTAATTCAATAGACATTTGGGACCAACTTGGTGATGGTCTACATAGGCAATTTGTAGACAAGTCAGACAACCTCTCTTTATTAGAGTAGATGAGCACCATCAAGCATGCTCCACATCAACACTTGACTGATTTTAATTACCATTTTCAGTGAACCTAGGATAGAACTCCCCCGATTGTCAAACTCTCACTCGAGCACATCTTTCTTTTTTATCTAAAAGTCCTAAACCCTGATATTTCAGTGATGATTCAACCAATGGGGGGTTTTACTTTTCCTAGTGCTTATGAAATTGCCATAAGGGTTGAAAAATGTCTTATTCAAGTGGGTGAGATTGCTCCTAGACTACCCATTCCTATATTTCCTAAGATTTAGTCACCCGTTAATATGCCACCTATAGCCTCTATACCTATTGTACCGACAATAGGTTATTAGGCTACTAACCAGGAGAAATGTCATCCCTAAGAAAAATAGAGGGATTCAAGAGACTAAAAGTATGTTGCAATCTCTAGGAAAGACCTTCAACAATGAATTTGTAAGCCTTAAAAAATAGTTTGGTCAAGAACAATTATCGAACCTAGCCTCTTTTCAGCCAAATAAACAAAATAGAGGACCCTTTCCAAATAATTATCAAAAGAGAAATCTTAACCCCATGCCTTTCAAACTTTATGATCCTAATATTCATGGCCCTTCGAGAGAGCTTGTACCTCAAAACAACTTGGCCCAAGAGCAAGAGTGGTGTTACCCTTGTAATAAACCTCACAATTAGGCTGAATGCATGAACAAAATGGAAAATTAGGCTCTTATTGTGCAGAGTAGTTATGCTGGTCAAGAAAATTTATCAAATGGAGATGTTGAGCAGTGAGGAAATTTTGAAATGGCTTTGATGAATTGGTAGATTGCTGATTTTTGTAGAATTAATCATTATCAAGGTCTAAACCAGCAAATTTCATCTATTGCAATAAACACAAGGGAAAAAAGAAGAGTAATGGATGTTGACTAGCAAGCTATAAGTGTAGAACAACGAGCTGTAAACTTAGAGCAACAAGTTGTAAGAGGTCAAAATCAGGCCATTCCATCACAAAGTGTCCCAGTAATGCACCCAAAGATGCATATTCTATAGAGAGAACAACAAAGAGCAATTGATAAGGTTGCATTTGTTGGTCTACAGAAGGTAAGCCATGTATCTTTCAATGTAGTAGAGCATTTAAAGAAGGTTGCAATTACCATATCCATTATGGATGCACTTCATATCCCTGGACAAAAGGAGTTGTTGCAAAATGCTTTGTTTGAGTTTTCATCTTTAGATGTTTCAAATGCAAAAAGGAATAGGATGGTTCTTGCTAATAGCTCAAAGATAAGGAAAGGACAGAAAAATAGAGAAGTAAAACCTCCACCATTTTACTTGAGTCTCATAATTGGGAACAAACTCGTCCACAACTACATGATAGACTCTATAGCTAGTAGCTTTATGATGCCAAAGAGTGTAGCTGATAAATTGGGCTTAGCTTATGAACCTATGGCTAAAGGTGTAGTACAATTGGATGGTTTTGTTGTACAAATAGTAGAAGTTATTAAATATTGAGCCCTCACACTTCATGCTGGCCCAAAAATTTTTATCCCACAAGACATTCATGTAATTGAATTTAAAGCTAAAGAAAATCAATTGCTAGAGGATTTTGATTTCTCTATTGAAAATTGTGAAGATGCAACCATGGTTGAGTCCCAGCTTCCAACTGAATGGTCAGAAGGGTTACCTAAGTTTGATGTTGAAGTTAAAAGGAGTATGGCCATGATGGAGTGAATGGCTACTAGTGAATTGACATATTATGAGAAGTACTTTGACAAGATATTCTCTTTGAAAGCTGATGTTTGGTTAAACGAGGAGCTGAACAATAACGTGGTGAAATAATTCTATGGAGCAAGGTTCAAAGAGTTTATTGTTGGGGAATTTTTCCTCAAATGGGATGAGAAAAAGAGTAAGCCAGGGAGGCATACTAAATTTGATGCAATCTGGGAAGGCCCATTTTTCATAATAGAATGTGAGGAGCGGAACTCATTCTAGCTCTCTAAGTTGAATGGAGAAATGCTACCAATCCTAGTTAATGGGATTCATTTCAAACATTTCATCTAAAATTTGAAGTTCTACCTTTATATTATAGTAGATTCATTGTTGCTAATAAGTGCTTTTGAAGAATGTTTTCTTTCAGTTTTCATTCATAAGTGTTGTTGCACATGGTTTTTTGGCCACTAGGGCTTGGTGTTCTACTTTTTTTTGGTTTTGTTTGGGTTTTTTGCTGTTGTTGGAGGAGTTTTCGATTTCTAATTCTTGAATTTATATGTTCTAAAAGAGTAGATGTGACTCCATGCCCAATTGATTTGCATAAGGCAATTGGCCTGATGCTTAGTAGGAAAGAATCTAGCAGAGGTCGCCAAAAGTCTTATCAAATTTTCACTACAACTCAATTTGACAGAGCTGGATTACTCAAAATTCATTTTAAGGCGAAGAATTCCAATTTTACCTCTGCAGATGTTTAACCATTGCAAGTGTTTGAGTTTATTGTGGGATTTTAAAATGCAATGTATTTAGTTTTTTTTTATCAATTGCAACATTATTTATTGCATGGAATGTAAAAGGAAATGCTTTCATTCTGATATTCATTCATAGTGTTTTGAACATTGTTTTTGCAAAAGGAAAAGTACAAAATTGAACAAGTATTTCACATATGTTGTAATTGTATTCATTGGATAATAAGAACCAAGTGTCCCACAAAAGTCATGGGAGTAGCTAAGAGAGTGTATCAAAAGGAACATTCTACGCCACTGCAGATTAAAGAAAATAAAGAAACATAAGAAGGAACATAATCATCATTGCTTATTGTCTTTAGTTGATTCTGGAATGGTGCACCATCCTTTGTCCTTGAGGTCCTGGTAGACCTGCAAGAGATGTTAAAAACTGTTAGAGCTCTGATTATGAACATTCCTATATTAATCATCAACAATAATGTAGAATGCTACTAGTGATACATTGAAACAACTGAAGTTTTCAAGAGCAAGAAGTGTGACAGAAGCCAAGGAGGAAACATCATAATAATATATTTTTTTAATCTAACATTGTTTGTTTCCATGTGTAGGTATAGAACAAGTCATGTTGTTGATCTAGTTTGAATATCATAAGGCATGTGGTGTAAAATGGGCTCCCACAAGGGTTGAGACCCGACATGCTATCCCTTAAGAATTTAAAGAGGGATTGAGACAAAAATAGATTCAAAACTTCCCAAAGAGAGACATCCATCAAATGAATACATCATAGGTTCCATGAGGACTCAAGCAAGTGATCACCTAGGACAGTTGGGTCAAGTGCAATGAAATGAAAATCATAGGTGATACATTTCTCAAGTGAACCGTAATCAAGTGCATGATCTCATAATGTGATAGTGAATAGGCATACATAGTGCCTTGTTTGAAAATCATCAATTACAACTGAAGCAGATGGAAAAGCTCTAGAACATCATAATCAAGTGCTTCTATTTCAAAATATTTGATGTAAGGGTAGCTTTCACATCATCATGTTGCTATTTCTGAGATAAAAATGCATGAAGAGTACAAAATAGAGGTGGGATCCATTAGTAATAGAGTGAAAAGTGGCTCTAGATAAGGTACTAGAGGCAAAAAACAAATGCAAAGATGGCATGATGAACTAAATGCAAGGCATCAAGTGTTGGGGAATAAACGCAATATAAAACAACACTATTTCATGGAGGTAATTTGTAGAATGTAAGTTTACTTTAGTATTATGGTTCCTTGTTGCATGATTTTGTGTTCTCACAAAGCATAAAAGTGAGGTGGGAAAGGTGAAAATGTGTGTGTTTTGAAGCATTCAAATGCATGGGAATCATGACAAGTGGCTACAAATGAAACACTGAAAACATCATTGAAGTGAGTAAAGCATAGAATAAAATCTGTTACATCACATTGTCTCATGTTATAAAGCTAAAGGAGTGTCTTCAAAATGTCAAATTTCTGCTCAAAGTATACCTTGGGACAATATTATAAGCAAAAGAAAATATTGCAGAGTGAAGTGAGTTTGCTTCAAAGTTTCCAATGCTACAACTTGAGGGAAATCACATACATTGCTCCATTTAAATGAAAAGTTGGAAATACATCTTCTAGAGCATTCAAGTGCATCAAATGAATGATAATGACTAACAAAGTACCCTACAGGAGTATCATGGTGGCTAAGTGTAAGATTTGTGTTGAGCAAATGGACTTGTTATTGTGAAATGTACTAAAGCAAGCAATGCAAAGAAACAATGAAATGCAGAGTGAATATACATCCTGAAAGTAAAGCATTATGGAAATGAACAAATGTAGTGAAACAATGGATCCATTTTGAGCTTTAGAGTTATGAATTTCAAATACAAAAAAGAAGAAGTAATTCGAGTTCATTCCAACATAGAGGAAAACCCATGTTTAATGCCCTCATGCCTGTGACCTTGAGAGGCCAAATTATTTCTTTCAGGAGCCATAATATGCATTTAGGGGCTTCAAAATCAAAAGTGAAATACAAAGGAAGGTTTCAAGGGTTCAAGCCCTAATAAGATGCATTCAAAATAGTGAAAATGAAGCTATAGGTCCACAACCAACAGGGGTTTTGAAAACCCATTAAATGAAGACTTCCATTCAAAATGGTTTTCTTTTAACAATGGCATCATTCACACTACATGGGTTGAGCCCAGAATAAGTTTTTCCATTCTACAAAAGTGGAGGAGATACATAGTGGCCATGGCCTATGTGAATGGTTGGGTTAAGAAATCTACAAAAGTTCATAATTTTTACAAGGGAGAAGCTTAATAAAGCTTTGTATTGAGATAAAAATATAGTGGAAAGAAAACAATAGAAGGTTACCCTCATTTTTCTATGGAGGAGCTCAATGAAAACCCGCACCCAGAGCTTAAAAAATACTCCAAGTAATGTCTCCATGGCCGGCCATGAGAATGGCAAAAAACAACACAGAAAAAACAAAAGGAATGCATCAAAATACAATAATAGTTGGGGCCTTGAAGGCCTTGTTCTCATTAAATGGAGCCCCAAAAGTTGCATGAAAATGTATACAAAGAATTACCACATAATGGAGGATCAAATTCATCAAAAAATCAATGGAGAATAGCTTGAATGGTGGCTTCAAAGCCAAATCCTAAATCTCTGCATGGCGGCGGACAGGCTGAGCTTCATCCTTCACTAAGAGCCCAATAAAGTGATAGTCGAAATGACTATTTAGAAGCACTTTTTGGTGTTAGGGTTTTCACCCTATTATCGACATGTGTGATTTTTATCACACATTTTATTTTTCAATGCCTTGCCAACATTGCCTAGGCTGAATTAAGCCTATGCTTTTTCTTTGGATTTTATAGAAAATCAAAGCATAGATCATGCATATGGCCCCTTATTAGGGTAGCCTCATTTTCTCCCTTCACATGCCTTAGAGAAAAATCCATGCCAATTGCCCTTGAAAGCCAAATTATGACTTTAGGTCATCTATTTTTTCTACCAAAATGGGGAAATAATAAACGATGGGCATATATTTTTATAATTTTTTTTATAAAAATCAAATGTAAAGGAGAAATCATGTAATGCTTGATTTTTTGCAAAGATTAAATGCAAAAAATCAAATCGATTTGAGATAGGAAAGATAAAATCAGATGAATGGAGGGGACTTTCGAATTTTTTTTGTAAAACTACAAGATTGTAAAACATTAATTGGGAAATATTTCTATAAAATTGCTTAAATCAAATCTTATTTAAAGTATAGTTATAATGTGTACACTTGATCAACATGGAAACTTTCTATTTTTCGATTAAGGTTCTTGGGTGGATTTGAAGATGAAGAGGAAAACTTAAGTTTCCATTTCCAGTTTCTAGCTGTTTGTACCTAATTTTGAGGCCTTTTTGGATAATCCTTTGGGTGATGAGAAGTTTCCATCTTTTTGATGCTTTTTGGAGTTGTTTTGGAGG
>VDFB02373365.1:213759872-213810676 GCA_007258455.2 Sequoia sempervirens
TAGGGAGCAATGCAATCACTACTAAAGAGCATTTAAGGAGTTTCAACATCTTCATCCAAGACATAGATGTTCCATATGAAGATTTACACATGAAATTGTTTATGATGTCACTTCTTGAAGATGCTAGGGATTGGTTTAACAGCTTGCAAGCATACTCAATCAATTCTCAAGTATTCCAAGATTAATTATTTAAACAGTATGGGAATCTAAATGCACCAGATGTAGCTCTTCATGAGTTAATGCGAATCCAAAAAAAATAGAATGATTCAATTTATGATTTCAACCAAAGATTCAACAAGTTGCAGACTAAGGTACCTCCTGGATCAAGGCTGCCAGATTCTGTAACTTTGAGTGTTTATTTGAATGCATTTGATCCTAAAACAGGGTATGAATTGAGGAATAGATTCCCAAGAGATTTGGCTGAAGCTCAGAAGATAGCATTAACAATTGAAAACAATAGAAAGGTTGTTGGTATAGTCAATAAAAGAGATAACCTGAGGCCTCCTTAGCAAAGCAACAATTATTAGTACAGACATGAGAACACATACAAAAATGAAAGGTCAAGGTTGCATTATATGCCTTATAATATAGATTGGAAGGATGGAAAACCTATAACAGCTAGGCCTAGAAACAAAGAGACTCTTGATCCATTGAACGAGAAGGGAACTTACATGGTGAGTAATAATTACTTCTGTGAAGTTTGGGATAAACCACATTCTCTAGAATATTGTGTTGTAGCTCAAAGGATGCAAGAGGAGGGAATGTTGATGGAAAATAATGGAGAGGATCACAAGGTTTATTTGACTTCAAATTATTTTTACCATGCTGAGGAAGGATACTCATCTTTAGAGGATGAAGGTTATGAATATGATGTTTCAAATCAAAAATATAATGTCCATATGGCCAAACATGAGGTCTTTTCTGACTCTGAAGAAGCTTATACAGAGCCACATTCTATTGAGGCACCTGCTCCATGCAGTATGAGGAGACTCACCAAAGAAGAGATAGAGAGATTGACTATTGCTACAGTTGAGGAATCAAGGAGTAAATATTGGTTGAGAAACAAAATAATAAATGAGAAGGAAGGCGTTCCTAGGGGAATCTTTATGAAAGATCAGAAGGTGACTCAAGGAATTGTGAAGAAATCAAAAAATAAACAACATGATAAAAGTGAACAGAAGCCTATCCAAAAAGAGGAAGTGCAGGGATTACACAAAGAGATACAAAAGCCTGATCAGCCTAGTAAAAAAGAAAAGGAACAAAACAAAGGAGAAATGCCAGAACAAAAGAAAATTGTTAAGGTGGAGGGCTCTTCTTTTGATTTCACTCAGACATTATCCCAGGTAAAAATGTCTATCCCACTACTTGAAATGATGAAAATAAAAGAATATAGAGATACTGTTGTTCAATTGATAACAAATGGGAATGAAAACAAAGTAGTTGTTAAAGCAGTCAATAAATAGGAAAAGATAAATAATTCAGAAATCTGCTTGAGTGATGTATTAACAACTCCCTCTCAAGTGGATCATTTTTTCACTACATTGCTTATAAAAAACAAACTACTGAGAAATTGCATGATAGACTCTGGTGCTACTATAAATATCATGCCAGTAGGAGTTATGAAGTAGCTTGGCATGTGGGTTGATACATGTGAAGGGAAATGCTATGCAATGGATAACAAACCTGTTCCTGTGGTAGGCATTATGAGAGGAGTTGAAGTCAAGCTGGTTACTTATCTACATGTGGCTTATAATATAGATATTATAGTGATTGATACTCCTCCGTAGTTTGGTATGCTTCTTTCAAGACAATGGACAACAACAGTTGGAGGAAATGTTCAATTTGATCTGTCTTATGCTATAATTCTAGTGAATGGTTAGGAGGTCAAATTGTATAGGGAGCCAAGAATGAACCAACTTGTTGACTGTGTACCTCAAGATCAGATCAACTATTTTTTTGATGTTGATCTTGGAAGTTTTAAGATTGGATCAGCCCTGCCAGAATTAACCAATAGTGATCCAATTGAAAAGCATGTGGCACAAAGCTGCAATGAAGTATGGAAGATGTATTTTGATGGAGCATGCAACCAAGAAGGTAATTGTGTTGGGATTGTTTTTGTTTCACCTAAATGTATTACATTTAAATATTCATTTTTGTTAGCATTTGAATGTACAAACAATGTGGTGGAATATGAAGCTTTATTGATAGGTCTGAACATAGCTGTGAAACATAAGATTAAGTTGCTGGTTGTTTCACAAATTAAATCCAAGTATGCAGCAAAGCACAAAAGATTAAAGAAATATAGGAATGCTGCATGGGACACAATTGAATTATTTAATGCCTTCTCAATTGGATTGATAGGTCAAAGAATATAATGGCTGATTTCTTAGCAAATGTGGCACTCAAAAGAGATGATATCACATTGGTTGGGGTTTCACAGATTGAGTTCAAGATAATACTTGTTGTTCCTAATAATATTTATAGTTGGCAAGTCTTCAATGATGATACTAATCTTTTGAAATTCCTCAATTGTATAGATCAATATGAAGCCCAGGAAATCAACTTCAATGCTTTTTGTTGAGGAAGTGGATGGGAAGCAAACAGTGTTTGGAAAGGAGATCTTCCAGCTCAAAACAAATAAGCTTCCTAAGGGCTTAGTGGCATTGGAGTGACTATATGATGGAAATGATCGGTCTCTCATGAAGCAGACACCAGTCAGAAGAGAAGATATTGAAGAAGTTAATTTGAGGACTAAAATAGCACCAAGAAAGGTGTACATAGGAAAGAAGATAAGCCCTACAATTAGAAGAATGCTGATAGATTTGCTGAGAAAGTATAAAAATGTCTTTGCTTGGTCTTATGAAGATATAAAAGCATACAGGGAGGATTTATTTTAGTACGAAATACCATTGAAGCTTGATGCCAAACCATTCAGGCAGAAGCAAAGACCCATAAACCCAACATTGGAGCCTAAAATGCAAGAAGAGTTGACAAATCTCAGAGATGGAGGAATTATCAAACCAATCAGGCACTCAACATGGGTCTCAAATTTGGTCCCTGTGAGGAAGAAAAATGGAGACATCAAATTATGTGTGGACTTCAGAAATTTGAATATGGCATCTCTCAAGGACAATTATCCTCTACCCAATATGGAGGCTATATTGCACAAGGTGACAGGCTGTGAACTATTGTCAATGATGGATGGGTTTTCAGGATACAACCAAGTCAAGGTCAAAGAATCTAAGTAATATAAGACAACATTCACAACTCCTTAGGGAATGTATGTATACATAAGAATTCCATTTGGACTCACTAATGCAGGAGCTACTTTCCAAAGAGCTATGGATGTGTCATTTGCAGATTTAATCAATGCTATCATGGTGGTATACCAGGATGACCTGACTACTTATTCGAAGAAGGCTAAAGATCATGTGCAACATCTGGAAAAGGTATTTATAAAATCTTTAGAATATGGTATCAGGTTAAATCCTAAGAAGTGTCATTTTGCAGTCACTGAGGGTAAGCTCTTGGGACATATTGTTTCAAAAGAGGGAGTTAGAATAGATCCTGAGAGGGTTGAGGCCATTGATAAAATTCATGTCCCTAAAATTGTTAAGGCTATACAATCATTCTTTGGAAAGATTAATTTTGTTAGGAGGTTTGTTTCTAACTGTAATGCCAAGAAAGTGCACAAGAAACAAATTAGAAGCAAACATACAATACTAAATCTAAAATGCAAATCTAATGTTAAGCAACAAAGAACAAAGGAAAGTAAAACGTAAACAAACTGAAACAATCTCACCAATTTCAAATGTATTTCCATGATTCATCTCGATTTCCCTTCTCCATTTTGTTGTTGTAGTATAATTTCCCTTAGATTTTTTGTAAGTTCGTGCAAGTATAGCCTAAGATAGTGATTAGCAAAACATCGAAGATTCAAGATATGTGCTAGCAAGATTTGAAAAGATATTTCAATTTCGAGAGAGATTGGAATGAAGAATGACAGATCAATTTATAGAAAATTGATTATTCGAATGACAGGCCAAGATTGAAAGATCAACAGACAGTTGAGATTGACTGATTGGACATGCATTCTGATAACTATCAGTAGTGACATGAGTGATACAAATTAGAAATAGAATTAAGGATTAAATAAATGATTTAATCTTCAGTTTAGTATTTGAAAATAGAAGAAATATCTTTGCATTCCAAAGATAAAGATTGATTAAAGCAACTCTTGTTTGAATGCACGCACAAGATTTAATTAATTAAATAAGAATATTTAATTAATCCGCATGTACACGCAAATAAGTTAGAACTGGACGATTGAATGATTTGACGAAGAGATTACTCAAGAACACCACTCAGACATTAAATCAAGAGTTAACTAAATGATTAAAATAGATGTCGAGTCGAGTAAAAGTGAATACTTAGATAACTCACACAATTATATAAAGTATAGAGGAATGCATTAAAATAGAATTTATGAATTAAATAATTCATTTAATTCAAGATTTGATATTTGAAGAATAATTAAATAAATAAGATTTATTTAATTAAGTGATGAAGGGATTTAAATGAATAATTAAATAAATAAAGAATTTATTTAATTATAGTTGAAGTATGATAAAGAGTAAATTAAATAAGAATTTATTTAATTTGACAAGAAGAATAAGGTTAATTAGCAACATAATTAAATAAAAAGCCATTTAATTAATCGATAGAATAAAGAAATGTGAATTAATTAAATAATTAAGATTATTTAATTAATAGAAGAAATGAAGACTATAAAGAATAATTAAATAATTGACATTATTTAATCATGACCATGAAGAATATGAATTATGAAGAATATTGAAGTTGCAGGCCCAAACCAGATTTCGGTGTCTGTATTTGCCCCTCTTTGATACAATGTCATTTCAACGTTGTGTCAAAGAAAATCAATAAGAAATATGCCTTGGTAATGCTCCAGTGTAAAATAGGTGAAGGTATGCCTCCTCGGGAAAATTGACAAATTTTTGAAAAAGTTCAAAAAAATTTGGAAATGATCCCAATTAGTCCATTTGATGGCCAAAAATGCAGTGGAGTTTGCAAAATTGAGGTTGGAAATGTCAGGGACAGGTACAAGCTAATCAAAATGGGAAGTTAACATGGCTAGTAGGACAGAAATTCCACCTAAGCCCTAGGTATATATAGGAATAGGGGTAAAAACCAATTCATTTTCACCCACTTAGCCCTAGAATTGAAAATTTGCTCTGCACCCACAGCGAGGATGTCGCTTGTTTCACACACTCATCATCGCACCTACAAGATCCGGACCTTCCAGAGGCCAGCCGACGTGAACCCCCCGGTATGTACCTCAAACTTGGCTTTTGAAAATTTTCATTTGCACGTGTTTTTATGCATTTAATGTTAGTTTTAGATATGCGTCATTTTAATAAATCATCGCATTTGTGTGCGCGAACGATGCATCTATCTATGGAAAGCCACATTTGCAATTTCACGTTAGCCATTTTGCATAGCTAGTCTGCGGTTCAATGCATTTGTAAATTTATGAACCACATTTGACATTTTACATCGCATTTGCATTTAGAATAGCTGCATGTGTTTATTTTGAAACACATTTGAATAATTTGCAATGCAACATTTATTTTTCAACGCATTTGTAAATTTAGTGTAACGCATGTGATATAATTAGCTGCATTTGTTTAATAACAACGCATTTGAATTTTATGCACCGCATATGTTAAAAAGTGACACATGCGAAAAATAATGACGCATGTGCAAAATAACGACGCATTTGAATTTTATTTAGTATAGTTAGTTTGCACTAGAATAGGTGATTGAGGCTGACATGAGGCATGTATAATACCATTGCAGGTTGTGCTAGACACGATATATACACGGGAGTCGAGACCGATGACGTTTTGATTCAGGGATATTCTATGGCTAGCAGAGCGATGGATCCTATGGCACCTGGGTCTACTGCACGTGATAGACATGCCCCAAATTTGGGTGAATCGGGGATTATTGACAGCTTTGTGTGAGTGGTGGCACTCGGAGACATCGTCTTTCCACCTACCAACTGGAGAGGCGACTGTTACCTTAGAGGATGTCTATAGGATCCTCAGACTTCCTATTAGAGGCACACGAGTGACATATGATACCTAGAGAGGTGTAGCCGAGATGTGCAGATATTACCCACATGCTGACATTAGGTAGTTAGGATTTGATGATTATGAGATTAGGTGGCATGTGTTGGCTCAAAGGTATAGATAGCTAGACTTTCTATTGTGTACATTGATAGGCGGGTTAGTACTTCTTGACCACTGAGGTCATGGTTTTCCCATGGGGTGGGGGGAGATGCTAGTAGGCATGCTCAAGCATTGAGTGGTATATGCTTGGGGTTCATGTGTGCTTGGGATGTTATACTTTCACTTGCATGATATTGCCTACCGAGAGGCACAGTCAATGAGTTGTGGTACCATGCTCCTGATGGTATGGGCGTGGGAGCACATTGCCATTTTTTAGCCACCTGCGATAGTTGATCTTCCACATGGAGCTCCTTACGCCTTCCGTTATGTGGGGGAAAATACTTAGCACCACATAGGAGATAATGGTTATTTAAGACATGCCATAGACACTATGGAGTAGTTTACATGGAGACCATACTTGGGTTGTGATGAGTGGTCAGACGAGGATGACCATTTGTCATTTTGCCGATAGACATAGTTCTTAGTTGGGAAGATAGTGTCACATGTCCACATCATAGAGCATCAGTTGCCAGATCGTGTCCTGCGGCAGTTTGGAGAGGTGCAGGATGTGCCTAGAGGATGGGTAGAGTTTGCGAGATACTCGCAAGAGGTCCCACTATGGGGTCCAGAGATTCTAGTGGCCATAGCAGAGGTAGACATTGATGCACTACCGACACTTTAATGGGGATGGAGGGATGGTCCAGTAGATCCAGGGATGATAGAGGAGTATGATCAGTGGTGGGTCGTACACAGATCGATTCCACTGACAGATCTAGAGCAGCCAACCCTGGTAGAGTGGTGAGGGATAGGTCCACGAGGTAGGCACGACAGAGGTAGAGTTTGGGGAGGAAGAGGAGGCCATGGTGATGGAAGATATGATGGCTAAGGTGGACAGCATGGAGGGAGGAGAGGGAGATGTGGTCGGAGGGGATGAGGGCCACCATTGTCACCAATCCATGAGGAGGGACAAGGAGAGGAGGATGTGGCCATGCCAGACATTGGGAGAGGAGGGGAGGAGGTGGATACTGCGATAGGAAGTGAGGAGGTGTAGCCTACAGAGGTAGCTATTCTAAACATCCCAGTAGAGGAGGAGATAGGTACCGGGGAGGCAGGCAGAGAGGAGGCAGAGATTGATGCCTTGGGTTTGTTGGGTGCCTACCAGGAGGATGATGAGGGAGATGATGATCACGAGAAAGAGATTTAGGATCAAATCCTAGAGGAGTTAGATGAGGAGGAGGATGGGAGAGTGAGGGATAGATAGGATGAGACAGATGTAGTGGATCCAGACGCAGATACATTGCATGCTTAGGTTGCATCCTTAGACGAGCATATGAGAGTTCTGATGGCCTAGAAGGATGCATATCAGATGGAGAGGGACAGAGTGGTGATGGAGAGAGATTAGGCCATAGCTCGGTGACAGGAGATAGAGCAGAGATTCTCAAAGCTTAGAGCCTTATGTACTAGGTCATCAGTTGTCTTTGCCAGAGAGCTAGTCAAAGCTGGGGAGAGAGAGAGATATTATCAGGATCTGTATGAGGTAGAGGTTCTGCCAGAGAGACGAGCTCCCAGTTTCTCAGAGACACACAATAGCAAGTCCCATACCAGGACCCATAGTAGGACAATTAGCACAAAGGGGGTGGAGTAGCCACAGAGAGCAGGTCCGTATGATAGACCTCCCTCAGCTCACAGGTCATCGGGTTCCCATCATCATTCCTCCACACACTCTAGGCATGATAGCAGTGGCAGTTCAGGATAGGGATATTTCTTGAGATGCATCGAGACATTGTATTATGATCTTATAGCCTGCGGGCTTCCATGTATTATTGATACATTATGACATTGTGATGTGACACTGTTGAGCGATATATCTATATATATGATTTTGGTGGTGATTCTCATGATATGCATTTCTATGTATTGATTATGCAATGTTTATTTATACATGTGATGTTTATATGATATGCCTATGTGATGGATGATCATATTTATTTTATGATGTTTATGCAGCTAATGAGATAATGTTGATTCTATATGATGTATGTGATTTATAAATTATGAGATGCAGTATGATGTTATATGTATAATGCTGGCTACATGTGATGCTTATACCAATGCAATGTGATGCATGTATTTACAGTTGCTTTGTACATGGAATGCTTATGATATGTATTATTTGATGATGAATGTCTATTATGCCATGATGATCTAGATATGAAATATGCCTATATGTATGTATTTTTCTAACATGTACATTGATGCAGGATGATGTATAATGTTTTGTGTCATAGGACTCCATCATAATGCGAGAAAGAAGAACTGTTAGTGTGGAAAGAAAGATTGAGAAAGAACGAAAGATAGGAGATAGATGCTAGTATTAGCAATCTTTGATATTTCGCTATATCACAAAAGGTATTTTCACTTTATCATCATCGGGCAGGACTAATACAAATGGAGAAAAACACCATGATATGACATAAATCAAGGTGTGCAAGGTGATCCACTTGCTAATAACAGACAGTCGCAGACAAGGATTGTCATTAACTCATACTAAGGGCACAAGTTGCCCCAGTCTTTTTGTCAGGACAAACCATAGACAACAAACAAAGTAAAAGACAGGTCATGAGACGTCATTGCTCCTCTAAATCCTTCATGGGACATCCTTGAGGAAACTGGTAACATGACTCAAAATCAAATTTAAAAGACAGTCAACAAACAATAGTCAAATAAAATAGAATTCTGATACATCGTTGCTTCTCTAAATCCTTCATGGGACATCCTTGAGAAAGCTAGTAACCTAATTCCCATCATAAAGTCAACTGAAAAGATAAGATAAATAAGTCAAAAAGTCAAAAATCCAGTAAAATATTTGCCAAAACTTGATTTGTTTGTTTGATTTGTTTTGATTGATAACAGGATTGATTGACAGAGCCTGATTTTAGGAGATACACATACCAGATAAGACTGTGAGATTGGTTTCGATGTTATGACTATCTATATAAGGCATGGGAAAGCATGGTTTCAGAAAGACATGTATCGTATAAGACGTTGAGTCAGATAGCACTGATGTGATAACCTGTGTAAGGCTATGTTTGATTGTTTGACCTTGTTGATTATGCAGGAAAGACTCATCCTGTATAAGACATAGATTGTTTTGCTGATATTAGTATTCAGGAAGGACTCATCCTGAACAAGATACAGGTTGATTTCCATGATGATGATGTCTTTTTCCAAGAAGGACACATCCTATAGTAGACATTTGTTGATCTGTTTTGATTGTTTTGTTTGGCAAGTTGTTTGATTTGACTTAGAGACATTGCTGACTTGTTCACCAGATTGATGCATGACTTGAGACGATGCATTGACAATTGACTGTGTGTGATGACAAAACCCTAAAGGGTTGACCTAGTGCGGCCTCAGGGGCTCATCGATTGATGGCCTTGCCTACATTGTACACGCAGAGACCTTGTAGTTCAACTTGACTTGACTGACAAGACTGACTACAAACAAAAGACGTGTGTGAAAATGAACGTGACGAACCCTAATGGACTGACCTAGTGCAGTCTCGAGGGCTCATCAATTGATTGCCTTGCCTACGTTATATACACAGAGACCTCGTAGTTCAACATGACCAATGACCTTGTCATATAGACATATGGATTAAATTATGAATTTATACAGACAAACCTAAACGGACTGACCTAATGCCTCAGGGACAAATTGGCAGATGGCCTTGCCTACATCCAGTCGTAGAGGCAACGTAGTTTGACAAATGAAAAAGACTAACAAGTGCGACTGCCTTTGACTCTGTTTTTGGATTTTCGAACTATTTTGATTTTTTTGTCTTTTTGAAGTTTTCTGATGTTTTTGTGTTTTCTCAGGTCATTTTGCGAGGTTCATGGATTTTCCATGGTTTTACGTCTTCAACACAACCAATGTGAGAACCAATATGACACATGTCAAGTGTTTGCCCCCAGTCGAGCATGAGACCAATTGACTATGAATAGGGTAAAATGGGGGATATGAAATGCACTTGATGTCAATCGTTCCAAGTTATGGGAAAGACTACCACTTATTATGAAATGGTATATACAATTGATGGGTTATGAAAGATAAGGGATATGTATAGAGATAGGTGGTACGTAGAGGGATAAGGGATATGTACAAGGGAGTGGACTATGTACAGGGCCGTGGATTATATACAATGATAAGGACTATGTACAATGATAAGGACTATGATTAGAATAATAGTAGACAAAGGAGCAGAGTTAACTACACATGGCACCTGTTTGCCAGGTTTTCAACATGGTACCTATCCAAAGCACCACCGAAGTGGTTTTCACTATTGGATGAATGATTTGTCTTTACTATTTTCTAGATTATCTAATTTTTTGGTGTTAGCAAGACTCCTGTTTGCCAGGTTTTCACCTTGATAATGATTTTTTGTGATTTTATAATTTTTTTGTATTTTTGCTAATTAAGACAAAGGCTCTCAGAAGCTATGCGTAGAACTTATTCATATGCATACTATTGATTGGTGAGGACAATGGTTCCCCTTTAGGGGTAGAGAGTTGGTATGCTCCTGATCCAAAAGCTTCTGTAACAACATAAGGTCCTAACCAATTTGGTTCAAACTTTCCTGGTTTTTCTCTTTCTGCTTGATTCTTTGGGTTCTCCATTAAAACTAGGTCACCAATGTCAAAGTTTTTGTTCAATACCTTCTTGTTATAGCTATGATGAAGGTGATTCTGATATGCTTGAAGATGGTCTAGTTCCTTCTGTCTTTGCTCATCCAAGAATTCTAGCTCATGGAGTCTCAATACTTGGTAATCTTCATCATCAATATGGCCTTTCAGGGATACCCTTAGGGAAGGAATTTCGACCTCAATAGGCAGAATAGCTTCATAACCAAATACAAGTGAATATGGAGTAGCACCAGTTGGAGTATGGATACTTGTGCGATAAGCCCATAAGGTAGGGTTAAGCTATAAATGCCAGTCACGACCAGGATCATTGACAGTCTTCTTGAGGATTTCTAATGATGGTCTTGTTAGATGCCTCTGCTTGGCCATTACCTTGTGGGTAATATGGAGTGGAAAAGTGATGTTGGATATAAAATTCATCACACAGGTGGTAGAATTCTTGGTTTTTAAATGGGCAGCCATTATCAATGATTATGGACTGAGGGACACCATATCGACAGATGATATAGTTCAGGGTAAACCTAGAAATCTGCATGCCGGTAATATATGTCATAGGAATGGCTTCAATCCACTTCGTAAAATACTCAGTGGTAGTGATAATGAATTTGTGTCCGTTAGATGATGTGGGGTGGATCTTACCTATGAGGTTGAGTCCCCATTGGGAAAAGGGCCATGATGATGTTATAGGATAGAGCTCCTGTGCTGGCACATGTATCAAGTCTCCATGAACTTGGTATTGGCAGCATTTCGTTACAAAGACATATGAGTCTTTTTCCATAGTAGGCCAGTAATAATCCAGTCTCATAATCTTTTTGGCTAAGGTAGGACCGCTAGAATGGGAACTACATATACCCTCATGCACCCCATGCAAGGTTGCTTGTGCTTCATTAGAATCAAGACATCTCAGTAGGGTATTATCAAAGGCACGTCTATATAGGGTGTCTCCAATGATGGTGTATTTGGTTGACTTGCGAAGGAATGTCCTATGTTGGTTATTTGATAGGCCAGTGGGTATGACTTCGGTATGAAGGTAATCATAGATTTCTTTGTACCATGGGGAATCAAGACCAACAATGTCACACACCATTTCAGAATCTGGGATATCGTAGGCTGGGACCAAAAGTTGTTCTACCAAGAACTCAAACTTAGGCGCGTTGTTAGGAATGTCAAGAAGTGATGAAATTGTAGCCATAGCGTCTACTGCCCTGTTTAAAATATGAGGTATTTGATGAAATTCGACTTTGTCAAAGTACTCCTTAAAGCTATCAGCCATGCGCTTGTAGGGAGCAAGCTTCTCATCCTTAGTCTCATAATCATCATTTACCTATTTGATTACTAGTTGAGAATCCCCATATACTTGTAAAATCTTAATTTTCCACTTGACTACCATACGTAACCCTATCACTAGAGCTTCATACTCTGCCATGCTATTAGTGCATGGAAATGCAATCTTGAATGACTTAGGGATGGAATCACCCTATGGTGTGATAAACAGTATACCAATCCCCGAACCATGATTTGTATGTGAGCCATCAAAGTACAATTTCCATGTTATGTTTGTGTCAATTGTGAATATGAACTCATCAGGAAATTTTGCAACTAATGGGTGATCTGCCTGTATGTGTGCGTTAGTTAATTGGTCAGCAATGACCTGTCCTTTAATAGTCTTTCTTTCTACATACTGGATATCATACTCACTAAGTATCATAACCCATTTAGCCAGTCACCCTGTTAATGCTGCCTTGTTGAGAAGATATTTCAGAGGGTCTATTTTAGCAATCAACATTGTTTGATGGTTTAGCATATAGTTCCTCAATTTTTGAGTAGCAAATAGTACTGCAAGATAGGCACGTTCAATAGTACTATAGTTGAGCTCATAACCTACCAAAGTCTGACTGATATAATAGACTGCCCTTTCATGACCTTCATCATCATTCTGTGCAAGCAATGCTCTGAGTGATGAATGGGTTGTCGTAATATAAAGAATCAATGGTCTTCCTTCAACAGGTGGCATTAAGATAGGTGGTGTGAGTAAATATTCTTTAATTAGTTGAAAATCCTCTTCACACCTAGCTGTCCATGCAAAGGGTACTCCTTTCTTAAGTAGATGTTGAAAAGGATGTGTCTTATCTGCTAACTGCACTATAAATCTTCTGATAGATTGCAACCTTCCCTATAATGTCCTTAGTTGACTAAGATTAGTAGGTGGAGGCATGTCCATGATTGCTTTTACCTTAGCTGGATCCACTTCAATGCCTTGTCTAGAAATGATATAACCTAACAACTTTCCCGACTTGACTCCAAACACACATTTCTTTGGATTGAGTCTCACTTTATATTTCTCCAGCCTCTGAAAGATCTTGTCTAAAACCTGTAAATGTTCTACCCTTGTCTTGGATTTTACAATAAGGTCATCGACATAATCCTCCATAAGAGTGTGTACTAGATCATGAAAGATAGTAGTCATGGCACATTGATAGGTTGCTCCAACATTTTTGAGTCTTAAGGGCATAACATTCCATCAATAGGTTCCCCAAGGACAAGTGAAAGCTATCTTAGGTTGGTCTTCAGTTACAATTCTGATCTGGTTATATCCTGAAAATCTATCCATAAGGGACAACATCTCATATCCTGTTGTCATGTCAACTATCATGTCTATGTTAGGCAAAGGGAAGTCATCCTTAGGACAAGCTTTGTTGATGTCTCTAAAATTAGTGTAGATGTGGATGCCCCCAATTGGTTTAGTGACTGGTACAAGATTGGAAATCCAATTTGCATAGTTGATAGATCTGATGAAACCAACGTCTAAGAGTTTCTTGAGTTTTTCCTTGACCAATAAAGCAATCTGTGGGTGCATTTTTCTCAATTTTTGTTTCACTGTTTTGGCACCTGGTCATAAGGGAAAATGATGCAGAACAAGTTCAAGATCCAACCCCAGCATGTTAGCATATGACCAAGCAAAATTTATCTATCTCTGTGCAAAGAAGTTATGGAACTCTGGCTGCTCTTCTGTAGTCAATGACGCTGCAAAATAAACTAGTCGAGGATTCTCTTTGGTACCTATGTTGACTTCTATTGATTCTTCAACGAGCATGGGTGACCTTTCCTATGCAATGGGGAGAATGTTCAAACCTCCATCCTTAGGTGCCTCAAATGGGTTTTCACCTTCGGATGCATCCTTTCTTTTTACTTTTTCATTGTCTAAAGGTGCCTTTTAGTTTCACCTAAAGACTCATCCTTTTTATCTTGTTTATTCTTTTTCTCATTTTTGCGACTGGAGGGTTGAATAGATTCCCCAAAATATGCTTTCTTGTCCAAGTCAATAGTAAAACCAGCCTTATGATCACCATTTGGTATGCCTTCTCGTAATCCCAGGAACTCAGCAATTGCTTCGTCGTTCTCAAAAATGTCTAAGATGGGTGTGTCTTGTTGGTCCCAATCAATGAGTTGGGGATAGACTAAGGGCATGTCATCGTCAGAGTTATCAAAGTTTAATGGGGTCAAGGTAAGGATTGAATTATTCACGTGGTTACAAAAGTCTTGTACCAGGTCCTTTTTGCTCTTAGGTTTGGGTCTAGGTGGATGGATAGGTGGGCCTAATGCCAAGGTTTGACTATCGGAAACAGGTGGCTCAGGTTGCCAAGAGGTAGGATCAAGTGATTCCCAATAGTAGTGTTTAAACCACTCCTCCTTTGTCATTTTCTTTGGTGGACAGGAATTCAAGGGATTGGGTGAGGAACTTAGCATCAAGTCAAGTTCTCCAAATAACTTGTCAAGGTCCATGGAAGAAGTAGAGGATAAGGAATCACACTCATAATCGTTAGAGTCGGGGGAGTCACAATGATATTGGTCCACTGGTTCGTGAGATGTCTTAATATATTTTGAAGCACTTACTTCCTCAAGTAAGGGTAATGGGGTATTAGGAACGCTAATATGAATTGGTTGAAACCCTAGCCCTACTCCTTTTGGCCACTGAGAAACAAATATTGGTTCAAGCCTCCCATCTTGGTGTAAGCCTAAACCACTATGTCGATCATATCCTTTGATTTGCATGATTTTGAAACCCTTTCCATATATATTTGTAGGAATATGAGCAAGAGGGGTTCCTCATCATCTTCTTTATACAGCCAGGAAGTGACATCTTCTGTATCTACAGCCTCTTTGCTTAATTCACCCCATTTATTAAAAGTTGTTGTGGGAGGAATGTGTATAGTGACCATAGATTGTCTCCTATCTGATGTAGGTAAACCGTATGACTTAGGAGGAATTAAATGGCTAACACAATAAGAAGTTTTCATGTAATACTCTCCACAACCCTTGTCTTGGATCTCAACCCTAGGAGTGGTAGGAACTAAGGGTGAAATAGATGTTCAAGTGAGTGTGGCTGGATCAACATAGGAGGATGAATTGGACGATGAGGCCTCTTGGTTTACTGGCACTTGGCGTTGGGGGATCTCCTTTAGATTGGTGCAATAGTGGAAAGGATCTGGATCACCATCTATAGTTATTTATGTGCCATTGTAAGGGAATTTAAGACATGATGATACGTGGAAGGGACTACCTTCATGGCATGAATCCATGGTCTACCTAGTAGAAGGTTATAAGGGAGGGTGAGATCCAAGACCTGGAACTTTGTCTCCATCACCACAGGACCAATTTTGATAGGAAGTGTTACGACTCCCTTTGATTTTCCTTCCTCATAATCATAAGCTTTAATGATAATACTTTTGGTTGTTTCTACGCATGCTTCTAAGATACCTAAAGCCTTAATTAGTTTTAAAGTGCACGGATTTAACCCTGCTCCTCCGTCTACCAAAACTCGTCTAACTTTGGTGTCATCAACAAGAACTTCTAGATGTAAAGGGTCATTATGGTTCATCTTTTCAGTTGCATAATCTTGTTTAGAAAATGTGGCATGGTGATTATTGGTCAAGTAGCCCACCATTTCCTAGAAATGATTGACATCAAGATCATTAGGGACCATGGTGTTCTGTAAAGCCTTATCAAGGATAGATCGATGCTCAGGGGAAATACGCAACAATTCCAAGATTGAGATTTGGGTTGGGGTCTTCCCCAACTGGTCAAGAAGGTTATATTATAACTTGGAAGGTTGGGGTGTTTGCTACGATGGAGGGCCTTGGATGAGTATTGTTCTTAGTACTCGAAATGGGGACAGTTCCTTTCCCATGGTCATGTAGTGGGTCAGAAAATACTTGATGATCAGTGTTCGATGACTTTTGTTTTTGTCCACTAACTTCAATAATTCTCCTTTTGATAAGATCTTGTATGATATTCTTCAGTTGTCGACAGTTTTGTAGGTTATGTCCCTTAGTTCTATGATAATCACAAAAAGCGTTGTCATCCCACCAAGCTGGTTTAAATTGTCCTAGATCGTATTGTCTTGGTTCCTGCAGTTGTATGAGATTATGTTGTAACAGTTGTTTGAACACCGACTCAATGGATTCCCCTAAGGGAGTGAACTCACGTTTTTGAAATCTTCTTGGTTGTGGACGTTGAGTATTTTGGACCATGTTAGGAGGTTGATTGACATCATTAAGTGTGTTGGAAAAAGTATGAGGTCCTTGTAATGTGAGGAGGGGTCCTGCTTGTAGCATTTTAGCATCAACCACCCCATCATTGGTGACATTTTTGTTGTGAGACCAGAATCTATTTATGTCAGTGGGGGTGTTTTGTACGATCAGGTTTCTATTGGATATTGATGTCTTGAGTTCACCCTTTTCAATGAGATCCTTCTCTATTATAACCCCTTTTTCCACTAGTTCCAAGAAAGATGTACAACAATGTACCCTTAAGTTACTCCTGAGTTTTGCATGAAGGTTCTCTTGAAACATTGTAAATTTTTGTTTTTTGGGTATCTCGACAGGACACCTACTAGCTGTAGTTTTCCATCTCTAGAAGAAAGCAATGAATGTTTCCCCTTCTTCTTGCGTTGTGTGACACAAGGTTGCTATATTTATCTCGTGATCTATATTGAAGGAGAATTGCTCCACAAATTTCTCAACCAGTTCACCCCAAGATCTAATGCCAGAATCTACACCCGAAAACCATTCTAGTGCAATTCCTACAAGACTTCTTGGAAATAGCCTCATAAGATACGTGGGGTCATAAGCGACATCTATGCATATGGTAGAAAATTCCCTTATATGTTCTATTGGATTTCGTTTTCCATTGTACTTAGGGAGATTCGGTATGACATATCCATGAGGGAAAGGGGTCATGTATAATGATCTATCAAAGGGGAATGGGCATATGTCGTTTGTTGAAAATGATTTCTTGGTTGACACGGACATGTTATCCATTTGTGTTTGTAATGCATGCATTTGTGTTTGTAAGACGTCAACTTGGGTCAAAGATGTGCTAGGGGGATTATGCGGATCCATGTATGTGTTCTGAAATCCAAAGTCTCGTGATGGGTTTTGATTGAATGTTGGCATCTGAGGTGGATTTGGATTTAGAATGTTGGTAAATGTGTTCTGGTCTGGAATCTGCATAAATTGGTGTTGACCTGGGATCCATGTAAACGGATTATGAGTACCACTTTGGGAAAAGGGGTTCTGATTGGGAATTTGTGTAAATGATTGGTGTCCACCGATTTGAGAGAATGGATTCTAAGTACTAGTTTATGAAAGTAGATTCTAACTCAAAAACTGCGTGAATGGATTCTGATTGCCATATTGGAAGGAGGGAATGCCCCCTGTTTGTGTAATCCATGGTATAGTACTAGTGACTGGAGCACTAGGTATGGCCGTCGACTATGGTATGGTGCTCGTGATACTAGCGTTAGGTATGACCATTGACTGTGAACTTGTGACACTGACATAAGGTGTAGAGGCTGAGGTTTTAGGCCTTTTGCTCCCAACAAGAGGATCGAAGGGAGTGGATGATGAAGCCCCTATAGTGAAAGTAAATCCTGATGTCATGCTAGATGTACCAAATGGGGATGTATGAACTATCGTACTCTGTGTAGGTGTGCTAGATGGCATAGTTGTGATGAATTGAGGTATAGTAGTACTAGCAGTTGTGGTATTTGTCCCTTGTGTAGGTTGAGTTTGTAAGGTACTGATATCAAATCCTAGAGGTAAGGTAGTGTCTTCAGCTAGCAATTTGGCTAAGTATCATTGTCAATCATTTGCTAGGTACTCATCTATGAAAGAGGCAAAATCAGGGTCCTATGCAGCAGCCTCTATGTCCTCTACTGCAATATGTCCTTGAGTGTTTCTAGTGGTGAATTTGTCTAATAAATACTTATGAGGTCTTGAAGAAAATGGATTGATGAATTCATTTGGGTTCGACATGTTTTCTCTCTCTCTTCTCTTAGACCTAGTTTCAACCATGTAAGACAAGCTCAATATGCAGGAAATGCAAAACTATATCTATGAATAGTATGACCCTAGTCTATGTTTTTTGGATTTTCCTATGCAAAATAGGGAATGTTCTAGGATGACACTAGCCTAAGATCTAAAGATGCAAGGTCTAAGCAAGGTTCTAAAATAATCAATTCTATAAACCTTAAGATGAAGGGACCAAATACCTAAAGTCTAACCAAGGTGTCAATTTAGTTTAAGTCAAGGAACCAATGTAGGACGAGGATCAAAGACAAGTTGAGTTTCCTATCTAGACTGATGAGCTAGGAGGACTCTATGTAGGACAAAGGATATACTGATAAAACTAGGTTCAATGACAAATTTCATTGACACTATGACTTTTCTAGAGTGTAGATGGTGAACTAGTCCTAAAGTTTGTAAAAGTGACCTTTCTAGAAGTTTAATGCAAGGTAATATGTATTCTAAGATGAAACTAAACTCTGAATTAAGACAACTATAGTAATGAGTAAATGAACCTAAAGGATGCAAAATTGAGCAAATTGTTTCAGGTTTCTGTTCAAGGACTGTTTGTGTAAAGATAATTGAAACTAGTATAATCATGTTGACTGGACAGTGACTATGAATTTTGGTTTTTTGATAATCAGACAGATGCGTCGCGGGATTTCACAGATGCGGTTCAAGTTAACAGTTGTGGTTTTCTAGTGATCAATTGCATTTCTTTGGTAAAGTTCAATGGTGACTCTGACAAATGCGGTTAACCTTCTAACATATGCGACTCGTAATGACAATTGTGACTTAGAATATAATGCATGCAATTTTTTCAAAGCAATTGTGAGCTAAACTGGCAGACGCGACTCTACTCTAGACAGATGCGACTGAAACTTATAGATGCAACTCAAAGCTAAACAGATGCGACTCATAATAATAGATGCGACTCGAAGTTAAATAGATGTGACTCCTAATAATAGATGTGACTCAAGATTTAACAAATGCGACTCTAAAAATCAATTGTGACCTTCTAGTGAATAGTTGTGACTCTCTGTGTATTTTGAGTGATGAGATTAAAATTGACTCCGTTTTCTATGATCAAATTCTGGCAATCAAAGACAATCATAAGACAAAGTGTTTTCAGTTTTGATTTTGGACTCAAAGAATGTTTAAGTTGATAACAGACAAGCACATCCTAATAGGCCAAAGGCCTATGGTTTGTATACTTGGTATAGCCCACCGAAAATACCCCAGATTGGTGATAAACACCTTTCCTTCTTGAGAGCGGATAGCTTAGAAATTTGGTGGCATTGGCTCCCCTCCATAGCTCATTAACATCTTTTGAGCACACCAATTTTGAATTCTTTGGGTAACAACCTCCCAAGAACTGTTATCTCTACTCAAGGGGATCAGTAGTGAGTCTCTTCAGGCATGATACTGTACCCTACACTATACCAAGCAACGACCACAAATAGGTTGGTCTCTAAAATAAAAGGTATTTAGTACGGGCATTCTATTTGTGGGGCATGATACATATGGTGAGAGTCCCCTTTCAAATCCATCTTGTCGGAACCATACTCGTGATTCTTGGGTTTTCCCCTAGAACCCACTTTTATATACTAGCTGGAAGTCCCTTAGGTTCAGGGTGCTACTGGTCTAAGTCATCCTGGGGTGAGTACTTTTTCCCACCAGAATAGGCCCAAGTTCTAGAGTTGGTAACCATTTCTCTTACACTCAGGATCTCACGGATGCACAAGGGGAGAGGATACTTCGATGTACCAAGTCGTGAGGGTAACCAAACTTGTGCTTTTGCACCAAAAATAGTAGACACTTGTTAATTTTAAACCAAACGAAAGATTTTCTATGCTACCAAACAATCTGTTTCAAAATTAACTAGGGTCTTCTACAAGCGTCTTGCAGAAAAACTCGTTAGTAGTTTTCAATATTGTCTACGTCAATCATCCTGCAAAAGCTTGTTAACTCCAAAAGGCCACACATTGAAAATTAGATATTAGTAACACACAAATCAATTGAAAATTTCAGATTTCTGAAAATAGAAATAAAGGTTTACTAGTCAATTGCGTCACTGTGTTACTAGTCAGATGCGTTGATATTTTCTTCAATAGCGGCTCGGTATTCACCAGTCAATTGCGGTTCAGGAATTTTCAGATGCGTCGTAGATTTTTAGATGTGTCATTTCTTCTGTCAGATGCAGTTCAAGAAGTCAATTGTGTCACTTCATCAAACTGATGCGTCGTTCCGTACGAAAAACCTGCCAAAAAAAAATTCTACGGATTCGCGAAGATGGTGTCTTCACGCTGGGTTCACCAAATGTAACACCAAGAAAGTCCACAAGAAATAGATTAGAAGCAAACATGTAATACTAAATCTAAAATGCAAATCTAATGTTAAGCAACAAAGAACAAAGGAAAGTAAAATGTAAACAAACTGAAAAAATCTCACCAATTTCAAACGTATTTCCATGATTCATCTCGATTGCCCTTCTCCATTTTACTGTTGTAGTATAATTTCCCTCAAATTTCTCATAATTTCATGCAAGTATAGTCTAAGATAGTGATTAGAAAAACATCGAAGATTCAAGATATGTGCTCGCAAGATTTGAAAAGAGATTTCAATTTCGAGAGAGAAAGGAATGAAGAATGATAGATCAATTTATATAAAATTGATTATTCAAACGACAGGCCAAGATCAAAAGATCAACAGATAGTTGAGATTGACTGATTGGACATGCATTCTGATAACTGTCAGTAGTGACATGAGTGATACAAATTAGAAATAGAATTAAAGATTAAATAAATGATTTAATCTTCAGTTTGGTATTCGAAAACAGAAGAAATATCTTTGCATGCCAAAGATAAAGATTGATTAAAGCAACTCTTATTCGAATGCATGCACAAGATTTAATTAATTAAATAGGAATATTTAATTAATCCGCATGTACACACAAATAAGTTAGAACTGGACGATTGAATGATTTGATGAAGATATTACTTGAGAACGCCACTCAAACATTAAATCAAGAGTTAACTGAATGATTAAAATAGATGTCGAGTTGAGTAAAAGTGAATACTTAGATAACTCACACAATTATCTAAAGTATAGAGGAATGCATTAAAATAGAATTTATGAATTAAATAATTCATTTAATTCAAGATTTAATATTTGAAGAATAATTAAATAAATAAGATTTATTTAATTAAGTGATGAAGGGATTTAAATGAATAATTAAATAAATAAAGAATTTTTTTAATTATAGTTGAAGTATGATAAAGAGTAAATTAAATAAGAATTTATTTAATTTGACAAGAAGAATAAGGTTAATTAGTAACATATAAATAAAAAGCGCTTTATTTAATTAATCGATAGAATAAAGAAATGTGAATTAAAAATTAAGATTATTTAATTAATAGAAGAAATGAAGACTATAGAGAATAATTAAATAATTGACATTATTTAATCATGACCATGAAGAATACGAATTATGAAGAATATTGAAGTCACAGGCCCAAACCAGATTTCGATGTCTACACTAACTTTGCTGAGATCATTAAGCCCATATCAAAAATGTTGAAGAAAGGACAGAAAATGGAATGGACTGCAGAAGCCTTAGAAGCTTGTGTATCTATCAAAAGGGCCATAAAGGAAGCTCCTGTCCTTAAATCTTCAGACTTTACGAAGCCTTTTCATATATTTTCATTTGCTTCAATGCATACTATTGTTGCTATTATGTTACAAAAGAATGAGGATGGTCATGAACAGCCTGTGTCTTTCTTCAGAAAGTCATTACAAGGGTCTGAATTGAAATATGACATAATGGAAAAACAGGCATTTGCATTAGTAAAAGCTACAAAAGCTTTCAGACCATATCTTGTTGGAGCAAAGGTGATTTCTTATGTCCCTCATGTAGCTATCAAAGATATTCTGATACAGTCTGAAGTAACAGGAAAAAGATGCAAATGGATTAACAAGATCCAAGAATTTGACATGGAGATACAAATTACCAAATTAGTAAGAGGTCAAGGCTTGGCTAGGTTGATGGCAGAATTAAATTTTGAAGAAAATCAAGTTTGTAATGTAGATGAAGAGATTGGAGTTGCAAGCATTGAGCATACTCGGTATATTGATATCATGCATTATCTTAAATACATGAAGTGTCCAGATGGATTGAGTGACAGCCAAAAGAGAACTTTGAAGTTGCAAGCATCAAAATGTATTTTCATGGATGGAGATCTGTTTTGGAAGAACAAGGATGGTATAGTGTTATTATGTCTGGATGAGTCACAGGCTAAACATGTCCTAAGTGAAATGCATGAAGGATTTTGTGGAGGACATTATTCAACAAAAACAACTACACACAAAATCCTCAGGGAAGGTTACTACTGGCCTAGAGTTTTTAATGATTCTTTTACACATGTAAGAAAGTGTGAAGCCTGCCAGAGGTTTTTTGGAAAATTGAAGTATCAAGGAGCTTTGCCACTTCGACTGTTGCAAGCTGATGCCCCTTTTCATCAATGGGGAATTGATTTCATTGGAGAGATATAGGAAAAATCAAGTGGGGAATACAAGTGGATATTGGTTGCCACTGATTATTTTACTAAGTGGGTGGAGGCAATCCCAACTAAATAGGCTATAAGCAAAGTGGTGACAAATTTCTTGATGGACAACATTATCACTAGATTTGGTACACCACTGAGGTTAATCATAGACAATGGAATGTGTTTCAGATCAGATGAGTTTAGATGCTTCTGTGACACATATGGCATTACTATTTCTTATGCAGCTCCTTACCATCCACAAGCTAATGGTCAAGCTGAATCTAGTAATAAGAGTCTTTTGAAGATGATAAGGAGGATGTTGAGTCAAAACAAGAAAGATTGGGATTCAAAATTAAGGCTGGTAGTATGGGCTGATAGGATTACTGTGAAGAAAGCAATTGGAAAATCCCCATTTGAGCTGGTATATGGAATGCAAGCTAGGATGCCTTGCAGAATTTGTTGCCAGTCTACAAGTTTGTCCTTTAGGAAGATTTGGATGTTCCCAAACCCATGGAAGAAAGAATGGAGCAACTAGCTAAACTTGATGAAATATGGAGAAGTGCCCAAAGTCAAAACATGAAGTTACAGACATAGATGAAGTATCTATTTGACAAGAAGGAAAAGGATAGAAAATTTGAGAATGACTTGGTGTTGATGTGGAATGCAATGTGTTAGGAGAAGGGAAAACATGGTAAATTTGAAGCTTTGTGGCTGGGACCTTTTGTTGTTGTTGGAAAGAAGGGTGTAGACTCATATTATCTACAAAATATGGTTGGTGAAGATCAGGAATTGCCTGTTCATGGGCAATTCTTGAAACAATTTTTCTCTTGAGCAACATAGAGGATTAAGGGTTTCCAGTGCATGGACAACTCTTGTTTATCCTCTTTAAAATTATTTTCCATGCACAGTAGTTTAGGATTCTAGTTCATCTCCTTTTTTCTTTCTCTTTCCTTTCTTTCCATTTTGTTCACTACTCTTCATTTTGTGTATGGTCTACTCACACAAAGATTTGGATCCTTGTAATGATCTCACTATCATCCATCCCTAGATGGAGCCACTATTGGAACTATAAAAATTTGATGTTTTTACATGTTGTTCATTCTCATAATTTTCTAGATTGGTCTCACTTTGTGTGCAATTTTTCCCTCTTCATGACATTTTGCTTTCTTTTTTCCCTATTGCCCCTTTGAATCCTTCGAGTTATGCATTTTTCATATTGTGGTCCATATCGACATAGGTCTATCTAGGTATCCCCGACCTATGTTGCTTGTCTATTTGCTCCAGGTTATTAGCATGACATTCGTGTTGTTTTGGCGACCGAGGGTGAACTTTTCAGCATAAGATCTTTCGTCAGTATTGGTCTCGGCGAGTGACCTTTGGTCTTGCCGACACTACACATTGGGCTTTTATCAAGTTTCTTTTGGCAAGAGGTCTTCTTGTGTTGTAATATCACAACAAAACTCCGTTGTCTTGCCGACCGATGAGACGGGTGAACTTTTCGGCATAGGTTCTGGGCTTCGGTGAAATGTCATATCGCTCTCGTGGTGTCTTGCTGACTTGTGAAAAGAATGCATCAGTATGAGTTGAGGTTTGCGGCAGGAGGTCTTGGCAAGTATCATTTGTCTCACTGACGAAGCACAAAAGATTTCTTTCAAATGACTTTTAATGAGAGATAATGCTATCGATATAAGGTCTTAGTGATTGACCTTCAGTCTTGCGGACTTTGCACATGGATTTTCTATCACGGGGTGTTTCGGTGAGACTAGGATGACGTCAGAGTAAGTATTAGTGAATACATATGGGTCTCACCGATGGAACTTAAGGAGGGATTTTTTCGGTGTGAGATTCACTTTCTCTTAGCGATAAATGGTGTTCGGGGTGCTTCGATATAACATAATTCAATCTCCGTGAGGTCTCCCCGACATTGATTTGTCTCGCTAATAATGTACATGGGAACTCAGTCGGTGAGAAAATCTGGATGTCTTGGTGAGGATGAATATAACAAAGGATATTGCTCAGTGTGACTTATTTTCTTTCGGTGTGTGGTCTTGGTGAGCCCTTCAGGTCTTGCCGATAAGTCTTATGAGTGACTTTTGGTGAGATGTTGGCTTTGTCTTGGTGACCTAAGGATTAAAGGATGCAATATCAGTGAGATGGATTTTTCGATAGGAGGTCTCAGCGAGTGACCTTCGGTCTCGCCGATGGAAAACAATGAACGCCTTTGTTGGCATGATGATTGATTTGTCTCGACGACTCAGAATGAACGATGACTTTCAGTATAACAAAGTAATCTACAAGAGGTCTTCCCAAGAGCGATATGTTATGGTGACAAGTTTGATCACGGGGGCTCTCGGCAAAGCAGAGGTTTGTCTACATGACGTCTCCCCGATATCATAGAGCTATAGCAAAACACAAAGGGGAACATGCGAATGCTTCTTGTCTTTGGTGTAATGAGCAATATGTCATAGCGACACATGAATGGTGAAAGTGCTCTCGGGGAAACATAAAGTGATCTACAGGATATCCCCTTGATGGAAGTGGTCACAATGAAATAGAAAGAGCAGGGGAAGCGATTAACGAGTGAATTGCCTTCGGCATAAGCTATTGTGTTGTCTTGTCGACTGTTTCACTGGTGAACAACAGAAATACAAATCCTATGGCCGACATGTGAATTCATATGACCGTTGCAGGCCGACATATTTTGAGCCTGAATTTTGTGCTGGGCCGACATGGATTTTCAATTTGTTTCATTTTCTCATGCTGGTGTATAAATAGGAATTTTTTGTAATTGTAAAGGCATGACCAGTTATTAGACATTTGATACACAGTAGATATAGTGGAATAAAATTATCAGAGACTATTATTGCATGATTTCAGAATGGAGATATTTATGAAAATCAGTTGATGTTGCTGCATTTCTCTGGTGTCAATTATTTGTTGAATTTAATTAAAGTATTGCTAAGCTATCTCCAAGATTGAGGCTTTCTGGTTGTTTGAATTGATATGACAAGTTTAAATATAATTCATTAGTGCACATTTGTTGTATCTTTGTGATTGATTAATTGGTTCTTTCACGCAAATATTAAATCCTATTAGTTAATTACAGTAATCAGAGAGAATCATCTGGATTGTTCAAGTAGAGCTTCGTAATCACATTTTGCATGTTTATACAAGTTGTAATCATAGTATATGCCAGATAATTTGAGTTTCTCCAAAGAAGTGTTGATCATCTTGATCTCATTTTGACTCTACATACCCAACAAGGCACTGGTCTCTGCACTTCATCATTTTGAACTCATTCAGTTTCTTTATATCTATTTATTGAGCATTTTAGGATTTAGAGTTGAAGATTGCTGTTGTGATTGATTTCATTTGTTCACTTCCATTTTCCATTGTGGAAAAATCATTGGAAGAAAGATAATCATAAGATAAGTCTACTTAATTTAGAGAGGTACACCCACCCAAGGTTTAGCAACATCTAAAGAGTAGAAGGTTGAGTTATCGTGACCTTGTCTATTACCCTAAAGTGTATCAAGAGATTGGCAACCTCTTGAGGTATCTTGCCTATGTTTTTGAGAGCTAACACCTATCCTCATTGTTTTGTGAAGGAGCTCAATGAAAACCCATGGCCAAAGCTTAAAAAATGTTCCAAGCAATGTCTCCATGGTTAGCCATGAGAATGGAAAAAAACAATGACATAGGCAAGACAAAAGGAATGCATAAAAATAGAATAATAGTTGCAGCCTTGAAGGCCTTTTTCTCATTAAATGAAGCCCCAAAAGTTACATTAAAAAATATACAAAGAATTACCAAAGAATGGAGGATCGAATGCATCAAAAAATTGATGGAGAAGAACTTGAATGGTGGCTTCAAAGCCAAACCCTAAATCTCCAAATGGCAGTGCACAGGCAGAGCTTCATCCTTCACCAAGAGGCCAATAAAGTGATAGTCAAAATGAGTGTTTGGAAGCCCTTTTTGGTGTTAGGGTTTTCACCCTATTATTGGCATGTGTGATTTTTATCACATAAGTTTTATTTTTCAATGCCTTGCCAACATTGCATAGGCCGAATTAAGCCTATTTTTTTTCTTTGATTTTTATAGAAAATTAAACCATAGATCATGTAATATGGCCCCTTATTAGGGTAGTCTCATTTTCTCCCTTCACATGCCTTAGAGAAAAATCCATGCCAATTTCCCTTGAAGGCCAAATAATGACTTTAGGTCATCTATTTTTTTGCCAAAATGGGGAAAATAATAAATGATGGGAATATATTTTTATGATTTTTTTGATAAAAAATAAATTGTAAAGGAGAGCATCGGGGAGAATTCCACTGGTTTGCAACTTTGAGGGCTAAGCTAGGGCATTCGAGCCCTAGCTCGTGTTGGTTCTTTCTTGCTTTTGCATTTTTTTTTGGGGGGGGGGTTTGGATCTTCTTTGGCATTGTTCACTTTGATTCTTAGGTGGGGCGGCCTGAAGTTTCTTTGGGTCTACTTTTTCTTTTGTGCGTTCGAGGGCTCCTTGGTGTAATGTGTTGGGAAGCTACTGTTGGGGCCTCTATGGTGGTTCTACGCCTTGCTAAGGTCAATGTTGAATGAATTAGGGTTGGTGTTGTTGGGTGAGTGGGGTTTAAATCATCTGTTGCTTTCCTTCTTTGAATGGTGCTCCTCTCTTCTTGCCTAGTGCGAGTGGGGGAGGGTTGTGTGTGTTGCATAGAGAAAGGAAGGAGGTTGTGGGATTGTCCCACAAAATATCATTTGGTATTTCTATATACCAGAATAGGGCTTGATGGCCTTATCAAAGGGTGAGGCTTTAGGGGTAGTTCCTGACTTGGACTTCCAGGCTGTGATAGGCATGAAGTCCTCAAATAGAGGGATGAATAATTTTGATAACAATTTATTTGCTTTGGATACAAGGTTTGTTGGTACGGGGTTATCCAATGGATTGCAGATCTCAAAGATTAATGGCTATCTTAAGTGTTACAAGGAGAGGCCAAAACTGGTTGTTTTGTTTGACATGATTACTGAGGATATTGAATATTATTCAAATCACTCCCTATATTGTAATTTTTTTGAGATGAGGGTTTCTTTGCAGTTTTTGGAGTTTTGGGCCTAGAGGACTTGGGAGCTGGAGGGAGAAATGGAGATAATGTTGCTGGCTAATAATTATTTCATGGTTACTTTTAATTGCATGGTTGACAGCAATAGGGTCTTTTAGGGAGGCCCTTATTGTCATAATAAGGTGGGGTTGTTCATCAAGCCATGGCATGCGGGCTTTAACCTAGCTAAAGAGCTTATGAATTGTGTCTCAGTGTAGGTGCGTTTACCTTGATTTCTAGTGGAATGTTGTCATAAAGATGTGTTGCACTTACTTTCCTTGTTACTCAGAAAACCAGTTGGGACTTCATTGCAGACCTTGGGTAAAAAGGTAATGACTTTTTCTTGTATTTGTATTGAAATTGATCTAAGTAGGCCTCTGCTCAATGCTATAGATATGTGTGCGGGATCTTATTCTTGGGTGCAATAGTTGGACTATGAGACTCTTCCTTTATATTGTTGGCTATGTCATGAATATGGTCATTTGTAGTGGAGATGTCCAAGGTATAAGCCTGCAGAGCCTCAGCCTTCACAACCTTCTAGAAATATTCCTGGGGCAGATAAGGGGAAGAGTCTTGCCCCTGATGAGGTGGTTGGTATTAATGGTTTTGTTCCAATCAAGGCTCATAGTAGGAATTAAGGTCAAAAGAGGACCTTTAAGGAAAGGCAAGATGAGGGTACTTTTAATAGGTTTGAAGTTTTGGATGATCTCAGCCAACAAGAAGTGAACCCAGGTTTGATGAGCTTGTATCAGAGGGTTGAGGGTTCAGTTCAGGAGGGCCAAATTCTTGACTCTTCTATGGATCCACAAGGTGATGATTGTCTGCAAATGGATACTGATCAGCAAATGGTGGTTTTAGAGGTATCAAATCCCTTTATTGTTGTTTCGATAGAGGGTAGGGATTCTTCCCTTCCTTGGTGAAATGTGGGGTCAGATTCGGCTAGGAACAACAAGTCTCCTCCTAAATTGAGCATCATGAAGAAGGATATTAAGAAAGGTGGGGTGGAGAAATCTACTAAACTTGGTAGAAATAAGGATGTGGAAAAGATTAAATTTATAGAAAAGGGTTGGTGGAGTCAGGCTTAGTAAAGACTCTAGGTTCTCATTTTTTGAGCCCCTTGAGATGATTATTATTTCATGGAATGTTAGGAGCTTGAACAACAACACTAGACAAAAAGTGGTTCATGATTTAGTTAGAAGTAAAAGTCCAATTTTATTTTTATTTTTTTCTGTAGGAGACTAAGTTATCAGTTGATAGTATGCTTGGTTTCACACCTAAACTATGGAGGATCGGGGAGTGCCAGTGCATTGGTGCTCATGGATCTTTTGGAGGTGTTTCTTATTTGTGGAATTTATAGAGGATCCGGCCTCTTTGGTGGATGTCCTCTAAATATTCTATGTCTATGATTGCTACTAGTTTTGAGATAGGGGAGACTATTCTCTTTTCTAATATTTATGCTCCTATTATTTTTTGGGGTAAGCAAGTTTTGTGGTCCCACATCAAGTTTGTTCATAGTAAGATGCCTTTCCATCCATGGATTCTGGCTGTCAATTTTATGCTATTTATGAGTTGGCTGAGAAGCATGGGGGTATTGGAAGGCTGGAGCCCTCTGTGTTGTTGCTTCGTGATAGCATCAATACTTTGAATCTAGCTGATATAAAGCCCAGTAATGGTCAATTTACCTAGAACAATCGTCGGGTTGGGGAATGCTGCATAATGGAGAGATTGGATCAATTTATGGTTTCCTATTATTGGGTTGGTGATCCGTGGTCTTCTTCTTCTACGATCTTGGATTGGAGAGGATATGATCATTGGCCTATCCAGCTTGTTATTGAGTCAACCCATGTGCCTCGTATGCCTTATGTAGACACTTAAAAATGACCTAGGCTTGCAAGCTCTATTTTTACCACTTTCGTCCTAGCATAATTATGACATTTAATTATTTCTTTGGTCCACATTCGACTATTAATTAAATAATTCATAATTGTTTAATTAATTCATGTCCTTTTATTCTTCATGATTATTAAATAAATAAATTCTATTTATTTATTAAATACGTCATTAATTGTCTAAGTCTTCTCCTAATTAAATAAATTTCTAAATTTATTTAATTACCTTTCTTCATTTATTTCTTCTTGATAATTAAAATAAATAAATTTTATTTATTTATTTAATATGTCACTAATTCTCATAATTAAATGAATTTATTAATTTATTTAATTATTAATCTTATCTTCTAAATTAAATAATTATCTTGAATTATTTAATTGCCAAATTTAACATTTCTCTCATTTTAAATAAGTTAATTATTTAAAATGATTTCACATTCTTAACTATCGGTTCATTTTAGTAAATAATCTGAAAATTGATTATTTATTATTTCACAAAACTCATATTTTGAATTAATTTAATTCAAAATGGTAATATTCTTCCAAAAAATCAAGTAATCGGGCAAATTCTTGATTTTCCAAATCTGATCTTCAATTCAACCCTTATCTTCTTGATTTTTTGAATCTCACAAATTAGGCAGTCTTTATCTTCTTGATTTTCGAAAATCTTTATTTTTCTAATTAATTATCTCATTTATTCTCCACTGCCGATTCGATCTTCTTCGATGACATCTCAACCACTCACTTAATGATTTTTCCCTAACCCTGATTAGGGATTATCAGATTTAATCTTGTCCTCTGATTTTAGGCTTTTGTCAAAAGTTGATCTCATCCGTCCAATCAAAATTGCATTTTCTATAAAATGCTACTTTGCTCACATTTTTGGATACGCACATGAATTACATTATTCTGGCATATTAAGACTTAGAGTTATTTTAGAATCATTTTGTCATGGGCATAGGCATAGAAATTTATTTTAAATCCTTCAAAGCTTGTGTAGGACGTGCTCGCACGTTGAATCTGAGGGCAACACATCAACCAACAAGTTAGAAGGTGCTACGAAGATGAATCATGGAGGCTTCGGCAATTAACTGGTATAATCATTTTATTTATATTTGCTTTCATTGTACTTTGTAGTTTCTTTGGGTTTATGCTTATATACTTTCAATTCATTTGATAAACTAACCCTAAAATTTAACCCTTAGATACATTGGTGAACCCAATGTGAATCTTACAATTTTGCAGAGAAATTGATTTGTTTTCTTGTTTGTTTATGTTGTTTTGTAGGTTACAGCCAAGAATTCATACGAAATTGCGTCATCTTCTTTTGAGCACAAAAAAATGGGCACATAGAATCTTTAAAAATGATTATGTGGGTTTTGTAGGCCTTGTTCTTAGCTTTTCAGAACTTCAAAAGGTTTAAAATTTTGTTAAGATTTGATAAAATTATGGTTGTTTTAATATTTGTTATTTTTTAATCTAGCTTTTAAAACCCACATTTTCTTTTGTCTATAACATTTTTTTTTTTGCAGAATCTTGGAAAAATACTTTCTAGGTTTTGAAGGTTTGATTTTCAGCTTTCTGTGGATTCAAACGATTTAAAATTTCATTAAGTTTTTAAAAAGTTATCGCTATTTTAATTTGCTATTATCATTAAACTTTTGTTTTGAGTTACTAATCTCTTGTTTTCAGCATGTGGAATAGCTTGGAGGGAGTCTAAAAAATTGTTTCTATAAAAATAAAAATTGAGCTTTTTCATTTCTTTAGGCATAATCAATTTTGTTTTCTTTCAACAACAACAAATTGCATTTACACTCATGAGGATAAAATGAACCACAATTTGCATGTCACTCATTTGGTCTTAAAATGAACAACAAATTGCATTTACACTCATGAGGATAAAATGAACCACAATTTTCATGTCACTCATTTGGTCTTAAAATGAACAACAAATTGCATATTTCATTCATGGGGGTTAAAATGAACAACAAATCTGCATGAATCACTCATTGGGCCTAAAATTTACAATCACAATTTGTATTTTCATATCATTGGGCTAAAATGAACACAAACATGCATTGAAACTCATATGGTTAAAATGAACTTTGTTTTTCATATTTCAAGTTAAACTTTTAAAAAGAATAAAGTGTCTTGTGTGTCCTCCTCACATTATCATTTGGTAATTAAAATTTACAAGTGTCTCCAAATTTTGTCACCTTGATGCAATAATCAAAGTATCCTCTCCCCTTGCGCATTCATGTGATCCTAGGTGTAAGAGAAATGGTTATTGCCTTCGGAACCTAGGCCTGTTCTAGTGGGAAAAAATACTCACCCTAGGATGACTCAGACTGGTAGCATCCTGAACCTGAGGGACTTCTAGCTGGTATATAAAAGTGGATTCTTGGGGAAAGCCCAAGAATCACGCGTATAGTTCTGGTGAGATGGATCTGAAAGGGGACTCTCACCACATGGATCATTCCCTATGAACGGAATGTCCTTACTAAACACCCACTATTTTAGAGGCCAACCATTTTTCAGCCATTGCTTGGTATAGTGCAGGATTTATTATCATGCCCAAAGACACTCACTACTGATCCCCTTGAGTAGAGATAGCAGTTCTTGGGAAGTCACTACCCAAGAATTTGAAGTTGGTGTGCTCGAATGACATTAATGAGCCGTGTAGGGGAGCCAATGCCACCAAACTTCTAAGCTATCCACTCTCGAGAAGGAAAGGTGTTTAGCACCAATCCAGGATATATCGGTGGGCTATATCAAGTATACAAACCCTTGGCCTATTGGCCTATTAGGATCGTGCTTGTCTCATGTGCATTTGCATACACCAAAACATCATGCTTGTCAAGTGTTTTCTATATTTTCAAACAATATACACAACATTCACAAATCTGGACACAAACAATCAACCTTAGACAACTTAGACTTTTCAACAAAACATCCAAAAAAAAAATTTGAACCTAGACTTTTCATTAATCATTTTAGTCCTTCATCAACATTATCATCTTAGTCCTCATTTAACACTTTCACTTTGACAACCTCGTCATCTTGCATTAGTCATTTCCCTTAGACAAATGTCATTATCACTCCACATTTAACAACATCATGACATCCACCACCTTGACTTCCCTTCAAAAAAATATTGATAGGCTTGCTAGTAAAGTTGAATACTAGTTACTCTATAGAGGTCAATACCAAAAAGCCTTCGACTTTAAGAGATAATTCCTCCAAACTAAAAAATCAATGCCCTTTGTACCAACAATCCATGAGTCCTAATCCTCCATCTGTCTATCCTCACTACCAAAATTCACTTAACACCATCCATGGCATTAGTCCACAACAAACATCCATTAATCACCCCTATCCTAACTTTGACAAGGGAAACCAATTGTCCACTAGTCCATTTCAAGTCTCCACATCATATGCTAGTCCTTCACCTATTAATCTCGTCCAATTCTACATGCCTTATCAACCATCTACCAACTCATGTCACATCCCCACATCATACCATATCGATCCGGTTCAAGTCTCCACATTCCACTTTAGTCAACCTTACACCAATCCAGTCCAAGTCTCCATGTCATATCCTATGTCATCACCAACTAGTCCAATCCAAGTCTCCATGTCCTATCCTAGTCCTTCACATACTAGTCCAGTCCAAGTCCCCATGTCATATCCTTGTCCTTCACATACTAGTCTAGTCCAAGTCGCCATGTCATATCCCAGTCCTTCACACACTAGTCTAGTCCAAGTCTCCATGTCATATCCTAGTCCTTCACATACTAGTCCATTCCAAGTCTCCACGTCCTATCCTAGTCCTCCATTCATTAATCCTTTTCAATTCACCCCCTCACAAGCCACATCTAGTCATGGAAATTTTGTCATTACTCAAAGGGACATCCCATTGTCTAAACTTGAGGATACATGTCAAAACAAAAGCCCAAAGTATAACCTTATAATGTCAGCCTCATGTCAAGAACAAGGCAGCCCATCCCATGACCCTATCTAAAAGTCCATTCAAAAAGTCCTTCAAGACAATCATGACATCCAAAACACACATATCCTTAACAACAATTCTATTTCTGATTATATCATCCATGACAACCCCATCTTTGACCAAGACCCTACCATTGACCAAGAAATCCAAAATGATCCACTCCTTGACCTTTATGACATTCATGATCAAACACTTTCCAATCCTATATAGGCCTCAACTATTGACACTTTTCAAAATGAGACATTTTCCTCCATGATACACATAGAGTCTTCCATTATGGAAATATTTGCAAATGATCAAGCTATAGCTAAATTTACTAGACTCTATGACACTGACGATAATGATGGCTTCGACATTGACTTTGAAACACCAATAGAATATCTGAACATGACATGTCACAAGATCAGACCAAAGATATCAGTCAGAAATATGTCCAACATGACAATGAAGCTAAGACACTTTATCAACTAGGGTCATCTTTCTTTATCAGAGTAGGCTTTCTTGCAGATGAGAACATTATAGGTAACAGTGTCCACATACATCATGATGGGTTAGCATCTTGCTTTCAAAAAAAAAATACCCCATCACAAACAAAATTTGTCAAAGCATGCATTATCAAGGAAAAGGACTAGGCATACATGAGCAAGGCATTCAAGAGCCAATACAACTTCAGGAAAATTACAGACATCAAGGTCTTGGCTATTCCTCAGACAACAAATCTAATGATGTTAGTGGAACCTCCTCGATACTGGGGGCAACCTTGTCAGATACAAATGTCAAAATAGAGTCCATGATAAATCCTTGTCATAAGGCCGTTGCCAACACCCTATCCATCCACACCATAAACTATCATTCTCAGCATCTTAAACCTTCCCTTTGGAACCAACAAAAACAAAAGTCTTACAAGTCACAAGATCAAAATCAAATGTCAAAAGCCATTGAATCAAACAAAAATTCAAGTGGAAAAATGTAGTTAAAATGGATCCCAAAGCAAAGTGGATCAAGCAAGTCAAATACAAAAGTCAATCAAAATGTGGAGCCACAAGACAAGAGGACTCCCACATACAACAAATTTCCACCTCCTTCAAAATGGTCATCAAACAAGGCATCTAAAAGTGTTGGTTCCAAATTCCATCCCTCCAAAATCTGTCATCCACCATCCCAAGTTTGGAAAATAAAAAGTGATTCATCCAAACATCCAAACAACCTTTCCATGTCTACCATCATTCGTCATAATCTTACATCTCGTCTAAACTCCAAAAATCCCATGTCACACATCTGTCACATCTTGGCAACAACTCTTTACCATAAGGACTCTCATGGCACTCTATCACAATGTGTGTATTCTAATAAGGCCAACTCTAGTATCAGAAAGGATCACAATGACTTCGATTAGTTGTATGCAATCACTATGATCCTAACAAGACAACTCCTTCAATAAGGTCATTATTGGCATATCATGGCACCAGTCTCTACATCGGCACCGTCAGTGGATTCAAAATAGTTAGTGGTCATCTAAAGCATCCAGGCTATCCACAAAATCAAAAATACAAAAAAAATTGGAAATTTTAAAAAAATGTCACCCTAATGAAAACCTGGAAAACAGGCATCTTGGTGACACCAAAAAAAATTCAAAGTCATGAAAATAGTAAAGAGAAAAATTTCATCCAACGGTAAAAACCTGGCAAATAGGCGCCCTAGATAAGTACCATGATGAAAACCTGGAAAACAGGCGTCATGTGTAAAATAAATCATCTATGTGGACTCTTACACTTAGGGGCAAGTCGTCTCATATCCTAGGCCTTCCTCTTGACATTGGAATCTAACCATTTAATCCATATCATTCCCACCTATCATGGTCTTGACATAAAATAGGCACACATAAATCATGCTTTGGGAAAACTCGACATGTCTATCCTTTGGTCATATATTATTCATAAAACATCATGTCATTGCTGACATAACCTCATTATCCTTATGCAACATAGTCCTTGAAAATCATATGACAATTCTTTTAGTCTCATGTCTCTTGTCCTTTACCAAGGCCACCTCTCACCCTTTCATGTATGTCATCTATCTTGGCTTTCCCTTGTCAAATGGCCTAAGGATACTCCATCATCCCATCTAATCCTAACCGAGTCATTCCAAATGCAATGAGTCTAATCCATACAAGCACATTATCCAATATGTTACTTGACTTTGTTCCTAGCCCGGTAGTACACCTCGATACTTTCATCACATTATCGTCATCCTCACATTGTTTCAAGATGCGTCCTTCCCATGTCAAACAATGTTGTCATCACCTGTCAATTGGTATTCACCTTGACTAGGGGCACAATCATGTTTGTCCTTGGATTATCATGTGTAGGCATTAGTCACATGCATTTGTCGTGATCCTCTTAAACCATTCAAAAAGAAAAAAACATCAAAATCCAAACAATAAAAAGACAAACATCATAAAATATCCTGAAGAAAGACAAAAAACATAAAAAATGTGTCTTGAAAAAAGACAAAAACATCAAAAAAAATCCTGAAGAAAGAAATTTTTTTGCAAAAAGTCCTAAAAAGAAAAGACAAAAACATTATAAAATGTCCTAAAGAAACCCCAACAAATGTCAAACTATTTCAAGAACGCGAAATGAAGTCATTTCCCATTGAAAGCCTATCATGTCAATCAATCAATCTTTGTTATTTATCTCAACTACGTTGTCTCTGTGTATTTGCCATGTAGGCAAGACTCAATTTCGAGTCCCTGAGACATTAGGTCAGTCCTTTTAGGTTTTTCAAAATAAAATCATGACACAATCTTTGGTCAGCAAGACAAAGTCATTGGTCATGTCAAACTACAAGGTCTCTGAGTGCATGATGTAGGCAAGGCCATCTGTCGATGATCCCCTGAGGCTGCACTAGGTCAGTCCATTAGGGTTCATGGCACTACACTGGCAGACATAACAAAATGTTATCAAGTCAAAGTGAATCATTTTCCAAATGGGAAAACTCCTAAAACAAAGTATGGCAATCATTTATTCAAACATGACAATCACATTAGCATGTCAAAAAAATTGACATATGGTCAACACAAGTCAAACTTGGTCAAAACAAGTCAAATGATCATAACTTGTCAAACTATCAACTCTTGGTTATCTTTCAGATGTGTCCTTCTGAAGAATAGCCTCTATCATTCATGCCTTAGGATGTGTCCTTCCTAGGCATCGTCACTGTCATTTGACATTTTGAGGGATCCTTTTGACATCTAAGGATCACTCCTCTCGACATCAGTATTCTTCAGATGTGTCCTTCTAAAGAATAGACTTTGTCATTTATGCCTTAGAATGTGTCCTTCCTAGGCATCGTCACTATCCCTGTCACTGGCATTTCGAGGGATCCCTTTTGACATTTAAGGATCAATCCTCTCAACATCAACATTATTTAGTATGTGTCCTTCCTAAATTTGGAAATCTTTGACATTCGTCATCTTGGCACCCTGGCATCTCGACATCATCAAACCTGACATCTTGACATCAAAACACTGGGTATCCAGACACATTGGGAAAACACTTGGCACTTGTCTTTTGGCTTTTTATCATGTTACTAGTTTTTCAGCGAGATCCCAACAATAGGATTTAGAAAAGTAGCGACGTATCATGATTGTCTTATCTTGTCTTTTGGCTTTCATCATGTTAGTAGTTTTTTAGCGAGATCTTGACAATAGGATTTAGAAAAGAAATGACATATCATGATTGTATTATATTGTCTTTTGGCTTTCATCATGTTACTAGTATTTCAATGAATCTTGACAATAGGATTTAGAAAAGCAGCAACGTATCATGATTGTCTTATCTTGTCTTTTGGCTTTCATCATGTTACTAGTTTTTTAGCAAGATCCTGACAACATGATTTAGAAAAGAAGTGACGTATCATGATTGTCTTATCTTTTCTTTGGATTTTTTTTTATCATGTTACTAGTTTTTCAGCGAGATCCCAACAATAGGATTTAGAGAAGCAGTGATGTATCATGATGTTTGTTTTATATCTTGACAGGAATGTTACTAGTTTCTCAGTGATGTCCTGATTTTAGGATTTAGAAAAACAACAATGTATCATGATAATGGCTTTATTGTTGTATTTTTACAATTATGTTGCTAGTTTCTCAAGGATGTCCTCAAAATAGGATTTAGAAAAGCAACGGTGTTTCATGATTTGTCCTTTTTGTCCTTTTTGCTAGCAGTTGGTTATGACAAAAAGACTGGGGCAACAACACTCTTAGTATGATTCATGATCATCCTTGTCTGTGACTTCTTGTCTTATGTGATGGTATGACTTTGCACACCTTAATTTATGTCATATCACGGTGTTTGTTGGCCATCACAACAATCTGCCTAGTGATGATTAAGAGCAATAAATATAAAAAGTCCTATGGTAATGTTTTGAAAGATTTGGTCTAGGAGCTAACATGCATCTTCTTTAGTCTTGTCATCTTCTCTCACCCATCTCATATAGGCATTGCATCCATATCTTTTGCACTAACATTTCTTTGTCTCTTCATATTCTAGTATTCTCATCAATTTTGAGAGCACACCCGTGATCTTGGAACCCGTCTGTCCTCTCAAGGGGGCATACCGCTACCCTCCTCATTGTTCTTCCTCATATTATTTTGCACTAGGGCATATTTTGAACTTATTTTCTTTGTCACAATGTGACATGCTACATTATGACAAAGAGGGGAAAAATGTAGACACTTAAAAATGACCTAGGCTTGCAAGCTCTATTTTTACCACTTTCGTCCTAGCATAATTATGACATTTAATTATGTCTTTGGTCCACATTCGACTATTAATTAAATAATTCATAATTGTTTAATTAATTCATGTCCTTTATTCTTCATGATTATTAAATAAATAAATTCTATTTATTTATTAAATACGTCATTAATTGTCTAAGTCTTCCCCTAATTAAATAAATTTCTAAATTTATTTAATTACCTTTCTTCATTTATTTCTTCCTGATTATTAAAATAAATAAATTCTATTTATTTATTTAATATGTTACTAATTCTCATAATTAAATGAATTTATTAATTTATTTAATTATTAATCTTATCTTCTAAATAAATAATTATCTTTAATTATTTAATTGCCAAATTTAACATCTCTCATTTTAAATAAGTTAATTATTTAAAATGATTTCACATTCTTAACTGTCAGTTCATTTTAGTAAATAATCTGAAAATCAATTATTTATTATTTCACAAAATCCATATTTTGAATTAATTTAATTCAAAATGGTAATATTCCTCCAAAAATCAAGTAATCGGGCAGATTCTTGATTTTCCAAATCTGATCTTCAATTCAACCCTTATCTTCTTGATTTTTCAAATCTCACAAATTAGGCAGTCTTTATCTTCTTGATTTTTGAAAATATTTATTTTTCTAATTAATTATCTCATTTATTCTCCACCGCCGATTTGATCTTCTTAGATGACATCTCGACCACTCAATGATTTTTCCCTAACCCTGATTAGGGATTATCAGATTTAATCTCATCCTCTGAGTTTAGGCTTTTGTCAAAAGTCAATCTCGTCTATCCAATCAAAATTGCATTTTCTATAAAATGTTATTTTGCTCACATTTTTGGATACGCACATGAATTACATTATTCTAGCATATTAAGACTTAGAGTTATTTTAGAATCATTTTGTCATAGGCATAGGCATAGACATTTATTTTAAATACTTCAAAGCTTATGTAGGACATGCTCACATGTTGAATCTAAGGGCAACATATCAACCAACAAGTTAGAAGGTGCTATGAAGATGAATCATGGAGGCTTTGGCGATTAACTTGTATAATCATTTTATTTGTATTTTCTTTCATTGTACTTTGTAGTTTCTTTGGGTTCATGCCTATATACTTTCAATTCATTTGATAAACTAACCTTAAAATTTAACCCTTAGATACACCTTCTTTTAGGTTCTAGCTCATGTGGTTACAGGACCCTTCTCTGAATGATTATGTGGCTAACTGGTGGAGGAGTGGTAGACCTACTTTTGGTACAAAAATGTATACCTTTGCTAAGTCACTTCAATCTGTTAAATATCAGCTTAGGTGCTGGAATCGTCGGTGTTTTGGGAATGTCTTCCATGCTAAGGCATCAACTCAGGATGAGTTGGATGGGATCATGAGGTTGATAAGGGAAGATGGGGTGATGACTGAGCTTCTTCAAGAAGAGGCACAAGTTGTGAAAGCTCTAGAGGAGAGGGAGCTTTAGGAGGAAATGTATTGGAAACAGAAGGCTCGGATAGAGTGGCTTCAAGAAGGGGATAAAAAACTAATTTTTTCTTCAATCCCACGAAATCTAGGAGGCATGGCAATTCTATCTTTGTTTTGGTAAATGATAGGGGAGAGAATCTTTCTTCCTTTCTGGAAATTTTGAAAGAGGCAATGCAGTATTTTGCCTCTCTTTTTAGGGAGGACTCGCAAGGGGGGTCTCTAGAGGAGGCTTAGGTTCTTTCCTATATTCCTTCTCTGGTGTATAGAGATATGAATCAGTATCTTATGAGTGATATCTCGCTTGAAGAGCTAGAATGGATTGTATTGTAGATGAAGAAAGGGAAGGCTCCTAGTCTTGATGGCTTCCTAGTGGAGTTTTTTCAAGATTTCTGGGATATTATCAAGTTGGATCTTTTGGGAGTTGTTCAAGAATCTCAGCGGAATAAGCATATGTTAAGGGCCTTGAACTCTACCTTTCTTTCTCTTATTCCCAAATGTGAGGGGGCCAATAGGTTAAGTCAATTTCGCCCCATTTCTCTTTGCAATGTGATTTACAAAATTATCTCTAAGTTAATTGTTGACAGGTTGAAAAAGGTTTTTAAAGAGCTAATTTCTAAGGAATAGAGTGGTTTTGTGGCAGGTAGGAAAATTCTAGATGGGATCGTTATTGCAACTAAGGCCATTAATTCTATGGCCAATTCCAAAGAAAAGACGATGTTTATCAAGTTGGATATGACGAAGGCCTATGAAAGTCAGTTGGTCCTTCCTTTAGAAGGTTCTTGGGGCTTTTGGTTTTGGGGAAGAGTGGATTCAATGGGTTATGAGTTGTGTAACTTTAGTTTCCTTCTCTGTGCTTACTAATGGGGATCATTCTGAGTTATTCGGTGCTTCTATGGGGCTTCACCAAGGGGACCCCCTTTTCCTGTATTTGTTTATTCTCCTTGTTGAAGGGTTGGGGCGATTGATTAGATGAAATGTGGAGGTTGGTCTCATCCAGGGTTGGTGGTGGGGAGGCAACTTGCCTCCGTAGTCTCACTTGCAATTTGTGGATGACACCACTCTAATGGGTATGGCTACCATGAGAGAAGCTTCTAATTTACGCAGGGTGTTGGATGTCTACCTGGAATCCTCGGGTCAAAGGATTAATGAGGATAAATCTTCTATTTTCTTCAATACTTCAGGCCCCATTCAGTAGAGAATTACCCAAACATTGAGATTTTAGATTGGGACTCTCCCCTTGACCTATCTTGGCATCCCTATCTCGGTTGGAAGAATGCCTAGGGAGTCTTGGCAGAATATTTTGGATAAATTTCAGGTGAAAGTTAATCACTGGACTCATCAGTGGTTATCCTTTGCTAGTCATGTTCAGTTAATCAAGTCAGTGGTGTAGGCTTTTCCCATTTATAGATGTATGCTCTAGGTTGCCCTGTTGGGCTTTGTTAAGGATTTAAATTTTGTAGAAAGGTAGTTTTTATGGGTTGGTTGCTTGGTGTCTTCAAAATGGAGTCTAGTTAGATGGTGATGTAGTAGTGGGAGGCCTGCAACACACACACACAATTCCATACTAGAACAACAATGGTCAATTCACAATTTCACCAAAACCCCTTCATTTAGCAAGTTCACTCTGCCTCCTTGTAGCACTCCAAACCCACTAAATTGGGTATAAATTCTCAACCAGCTTCTTTCAGTTCACAACCTAAACTAATTCAAGGACCCATTATAGAGCCATTTATCATATCAAACAATCACCAATAACTCTTTTGCAACAAATTGCTCTAAACTAGATTTTCTTACTTTTTTTTAGGGCTCAAATTAGCCCTCTTTTACAAAGGGTCTACCATCTAGACTTATCCAATATCTACCAACTCTTGGGGCATCAATTATAATGTGGAAAAACTTCAAAATCCATGATCAAAACTCAGGCATTCCACCGTACAATGGGTGAATCATAAAACCATCCTTCTTAACCTAAACTGGAGGGGTTTATTGAAAATAGCACTTCCCAATCGACCCACAATGTATCAATTGCTCAAACAAGTTTAAAATACCTTGCACAAGCTTAATTCAACTTGAAATCATCTTTAATGGTCGAGGAAGTTGTTTTTAGCCCAAAGTAGTACAGGGGTCTAGGTTTATGACAATCAACTTTGACTGGGGTGGCTCTAGCTACGAAAGTATATTGGAGATGGTGTATTGAGTAGGATAAGATTTGGGCCAAGATTCTTTCTTAGAAGTATCTCCCAGGGAACCCTCAGCTTGATATTTCTTGATACCCCCTTGTAGGAAAGGGCTCAGTGATCTGGGACACTCTCAAAAAAGGGGTGGCTCTTATTAAGGAGGGTTTATTTTGGATTTGTAAGAAGGGGACAAAGGTCTAGTTTTGGTTTGATTATTGGGATGGCTCTCCTCCCATCATCTCCCAGTTTCCTAATTTTTTGAATCTCTTCTAGAGGTTTGGAGGTTGAGTGGTCACGGGTGAGTGATTTTAAATCCTTTTCTTCTTGTGGTTAGCTGGAGGTGGCTAGATGAGAGTCTTTGGATGCTTGGCTAGATGTTGGTTTGTGAGAGGATTGTGCTGAGCTGCAAAGTATTCTCTCTAGTAGATGTTGTAGCTCTCTCCAAGAGGAAGATGTTCTTGCTTGGTATCCTAATCCTAAGGGTATCTATATGGTTGCCTCCAGATATCAGGTGTTATTGTCTCATAGGTTGGATGGGGAAGAAGTTCAGTGGTGGAAGAAGGTTTGGAACAAGTTCTCCTACCCAAAGAGTAATTGCTTTTTTTGGATGTTGGCTTGGAATAAGTGTTTGACTTGGGATAATATTTAGAAGCATGGCTTCCAGGGCCCTTCTATCTATGTGTTGTCTGGTGCTAATGAGGAGGACTCTACTCACTAGTTTTTTTACTACCCTTTTGCTCTCCAACTTTGGCATTTTTGGTGGGGTGTTTGGCAGAGTCCTTGTGTACATGCTTCCTGCTTGATTGAATTTTGACATGGGTTGGGTAGGCCTCCTTCTAGGGCTTATTTCTTGTAGGAGTGTGGTATGTAGGGCCTATCTTCATGCTATGGAATATTTGGTTGGAAAAAAGTCAAAGGATATTTCATGGAGAGAAGAAGCTTGTGCAACAAGTCTGGTAGAAAATTTTGGGCATGGTTCGGGAGACGGTGGAAGCTAAGTGTGAAGTGGCTTTCCCTTTGGAGAAAATGGATATGGAGGTGGTTGAAGATTTTGGATTCATGGGTTGTCCTTGGCTTTTGCGTGTGTCAAGAGAGGGCGGCAGGTGAAGCAGAAAATTCATAGAGTTGGTAAATGGCAGCTTCCTCCTAGTGGTGTTCTGAAGATTAATATAGATGGATCCTCAAGGGGAAATCTAGGACCAGCTGGTATTGGGGGGGTTGGCAGGGATTCTTTGGGCTCAGTGATCTTCCTCTTTTTCAATTTATGAAGGGGAATAGACTCAACCTTGTGGAAGGGTTGGAAATTATTTGCACCTTGGAGAGGGCTCATGCTTTGGGTTAGAGAAGGGTTATTTGTGAATCAAATTCCCATGTCTTGATAAATTTTCTTAATGTGTGGAAAGTGGCTAATGTCAGTTGGTAGTTGGCTATGGTAGTTAATTAGATCTTGTAGGTTAGTTTTTGATGGAAATGGTGACTTTTTCTCATATTCCATGAGAGTGGAATAGGGTTGCTGATTTCTTGGTGAAATGGGCTTTGGAGCATGTTGATGGCTAGAGAATTGAGGAGTGGGAGTTGGTTCCTTAGGTGCTCCATCTTGATTTGGAGAAAATTATTGTTGAGGATAGGAATGGTTATTGTGATGGATGATTTTGTTCTTGTTATGTTCTATTTTTCTTGATGGTTATGGGGACCTTGGTCCTTTGCTTTCATTGTAATGCTCTTTTATGAATTTCAATAAAGTTTTTACCATTTTTTATTAAATATAAAAAATGTAAAGGAGAGCATCATGAAATGCTTGATTTTTTGCAAAGATTAAATGAAAAAAATCAAATCAATTTGAGATAGGAAAGAGAAAATCAAATGAAGGGAGGGGACTTTCTATGTTACTTTGTAAAACTGCAAGATTGTAAAACATTAATTAGGCAATATTTCTATAAATTGCTTAATTAAATTTTATTTAAATGCAGTTAAAATATGCCCTTGAGTCAACATAAAAAAATATATTTTCAGTGGAGTTCTTGGGTGGATTTGAAGATGAAGAGGAAAACTAAAGTTGCCATTTCTAGTTTCTAGCTGTTTGTACATAATTTTGAGGACTTTTTAGATCAGCCTTTGGGTAATGAGAAGTTTCCATCTTTTTGATGCTTTTTGGAGCTATTTTGGAGGCTGATTTTTAGGCTTTTTGAGGGAGCTCGAGAATGTAGGAGTTTCCTTTTGGAGAGATACCAACCTGATTTTTACTATTTTTGGCACTATAGGTCACATCATGGCTATAAATTTGAGAAAACTTAATTTTCTCAGGGTTCAAAATTTTTCAGTTTCTTGCTCTCTTAGTCACTTTCAGTGCTTTGTAAACTCATTTTGTATCAAATTTTGATGTCTTATTCCTCCACTTGTAATAAAGAAAAAAATATCTCCTTTTCCCCTTCTTGTCATGGACTCACAAAAATAGTGTGATTTTGTTGTGATTTAGACTATTGAATCCTTCTTTGTCCTATACTTGTGGGTTATTGTCAAGGTCTATAATAAGGTTAGGTTGCACATTGTATTCTATTTTGAAGAGTCTTTATGCAAAACACTAATGAACTGAATGCATTGTGATGAATTGTGAGAGTTAATTGTTGTGAAGGAAGTGTTGTGAGTTAAGTTTCATCAGAATCTCAACATTTAGTTGATCATCTTAAGTTGTCAGTGTTAATTTTCACCTTTCTTCCTACTCCCTTTTCCCCTGAAGGTGCTTAGATTAGGTGATTAGTTAGAAGGGAACTAACCCACTCTTGAGATTCACTCTCCCCAATTGGTTTACCCACAAACCAGAGAGTGTTTCGATGTTGTGACAGGATAAACAAGTGCAACCTTCCTAGAGGGTGCAATCCTAAACATCAACAATTTTTGACACACTCAATGGGACTCTAAGAGTCTTATTTTTAGAGATTTTCAAGATTTCAAATTATTTTCTAGTATATACAACAATATTTTCTGCCTATAGAGGTTTCAAAATGTATAACTAATGACTCCTAATTCTAGTTTTATTGTAGATTTGGTGCAAAAATCTTATGAGAATAATCTAGACTAGATCAAGCCCAATCCCATTTGAGTACTTGCAGCTCTCCCTACTGAGAAGGAGAGGTAGAACTTCGAGGAGATATTTTGATCCAACAAGAGCTAAATCCACTTCTCTAGAGCTGAATCCCGTAATCTCTGTAACAAGAACCACAACTCTAGTGTCTCAAACACCTTCGATGGCAAGACAATTTTCCTTTGCACCATTCAATGGAGGCAACCCATTGCTATTGGTAAGGCATGATGATATTCTAGTGACTGCATTGAATGGGATGCCATTCTTTACTGGTGAGGATCAAACTACCCTAATAGATCACATCTGAGATGTGTCCAAACTTTTCTTAGTACATAATATAATAGAGGAGAATGTGGCCCTAAGATTGTTGGCTACCTCAGTAAAAGGAAAAGCTCTACAATGGTTTAGGGGGATGCTAGCTAATTCAATAGCCACTTGGGACCATCTTGGTGATGGTCTACATAGACAATTTGTAGACAAGCTAGACCACCTCTCTTTATTAGAGAAACTGAGCACCATCAAGCGTGCTCCACATGAGTACCTGACTGATTTTAATTACCATTTTTAGCGAACCTAGGATAGAATTCCCCTGATTGTCAAACCCTCACTCAAGCACACCTTTCTTTTTTATCTAAAAGCCCCGAACCCTGATATTTCACTCATGATTTAGTCAATGGGGGATTTTACTTTTCCTAATGCTTATGAAATTTCCATAAGAGCTGAAAACTATCTTATTCAAGCAGGTAAGATTGCTCCTAGACTGCCCATGCCTATATTACTTGAGATTTAGTCACCTGTAAATCTACCACCTATATCCTCTCTACTTATTGTACTGGAAATAGGTTATCAAGCTACTAACCAGGAAAAATGTCATCCCTGAGAAAAATAGAGAGATTCAAGAGATTAAAAGTATGCTGCAATCTCTAGGAAAGACCTTTAGTAATGAGTTTGTAAGCCTTAAAAAATAGGTCAGTTAAGAACAAAGACCGAACCCAGCCTCTTTTTAGCCAAATTAGCAAAATAGAGGACCCTTTCCAAATGATTATCAAAAGAGAAATCTTAAACCCAAGCCTTTCAGACTTTATGATCCTAATATTCTTGACCCTTCGAGAGAGCATATGCCTCAAACAACTTGGGCCAAGAGAAAGAGTGGTGTTACCCTTGTAATCAGCCTCACAATTAGGTTGAATGCATGAACATAATGGAAAATCAAACTCTTATTGTGTAGAGTAGTTATGCTAGTCAAGAAAATTTATCAAATGGAGATGTAGAGCAGTAAGGCAATTTTGAAATGGCTTTGATGAATTGGAAAAGTGTTGATTTTTGTAGAATTAATCATTATTGAGGTTTGAACCAGCAAAGTTCATCTATTGCAGCAAACACAAGGGAAAAAAGAAGAGCAATGGACGCTGACCAACAAGCTATAACTGCAGAACAACGAGTTGCAAACTCAGAGCAACAAGCTATAATAGGTCAAAATCAGGCCATTCCATGACAAACTATCCTAGAAATGCACCTGAAGGTGCATATTCTATAGAGAGAACAACAAAGAGCAATTGATAAGGCTACATCTGATGGTCTACAAAAGGTAAACACTGTATCTTTCAATGTAGTAGAGCATTTAATGAAGGATATAGTTAGCCTAAGCATTATGGATGCACTTCATATCCCTGGACAAAAGGAGTTGTTGCAAAATGCTTTGTCTGAGTTTTCATCTTTAGATGTTTCAAATGTAGAAAGGAATATGATGGGTCTTGCCAATAGCTCAAAGATAAAGAGTGGACAAAAAAATAGATAAGTAAAACCTCCACCATTTTACTTGAGACTCATAATTAGGGACAAACTCGTCCACAACTACATGATAGACTGCGTAGTTAGTAGCTCTGTGATTCCAAAGGTGTATAAAAATTAGATGGTTATGCTATCCAAACAACAAGAGTTATTAAAAATTTATCCCTCACACTTCATGCTTGCCTAGACTTTGTTGTCCTGCAAGACATTCATGTAATTGAATTGCCAACTCACTTTGCATTGTGCCTATTTGTTGATAGTGTTTTCTACACAATAATAGCCAGACATAATATAATATCCTATCTCTTTTGAAAGGTAAATCTCTATCAGCAAGCCTCAAGAGATAACCCCAAGGTCTATAATGTCAGGTCTTGATAGTGCATAAACAACTCAGTAACGAAATGTGAAAATGTTGGTAATCACAATGGGACCTTACTACGAGCAAATGCTGAATCAATTTTATCAGATCTAACAATTTGATGATGCTTCAATCCTAGTTTTAACCCAGAAATCAAAAAAATGAGAAAAGAATAAGGGTTTCAGAGAGATTTCTAAATCTAATACTACTCCTAAGATTAACAGTGAAAGCAACCAGTACTCAAAATGGACCAATCCTTCAAAACTGATTTCTACTTGACCAAGATAAATCTACAATCTCCCAGAAAACTGTGCAATCTTCTGAGGTGTTAAGATTTTCAAATCATAAACCTTCATTCAAATAACCCTATTGCAGTTAAAATGAACAAATCTTTACAATCAAACTTAAGCACACGAAATATGAAGTCCAGGCTAACTTTGTAAAGCAACTAACAATAAGTTGGTTGTGAAAAGTGTGGACTAAAGGTTTGCTGCAACATTCAAATATTGAATCACAAAAATTATTGAATCAAATCTGATCTAAACATTACCCTTCTCAAAGAAATTTTAAAGATGGAATAACTGGAACTATACGAAACAAAAGAAACAAGTATGGCACCAAATCATAATGTCATTTCTTATATTCAAATTGTTCACTGTAGCAACAATTCTAGCTTTCTGTTACAATATTTGCTTAAGGGAAACTACCTGCTAACTTACTCTACATCTAACTAGCTCTGCTTTATGTTATAGTTACAAATTCTAACCTTCTAACTATTTTCAACTATTCTAACCCTTTATAAAAAAGGTGACATGCCCAATATATAGAAATCTCCCAGGAATCCATCGACCAGGCAAGGGTTTTGTAGCAATAACTCGGCACAACCACCCAACCAAGATAGTCTTCGAAATGAGTCAAACCGGCAATAAATGCAAGTCCTACCCAAATCGGCCTGAGATCCGTTGTGCAGCTCGGACGACGCGCAGGAAGATAATAGGGAAGCACAAATCACGCCCCAACCCATCATTAGCTCTCTTCCCTATCATCCCCGCACCGATCTGACTCCTCATGTAGCTTCAAGAATGCTTCATCTAAGTCAGCCATAGGTGGTACTGGTAGAACCCTAAGTTGCCTCTCAATGGACACAATCTCATCCCTTGAGTGCTTGACCAACCTATCCTAGTCTACCTTATATGTCGCATGCTTATTAATAACTGTGAGGTAGGTGGCCACATCATCCAATTGGTGCTCTGAAACAAAACCATCATCAAGTGGTGCATACACATCATGCCACCATTCTCTCAACTATTCCAAGCTCAAGTACTTGGGCGCGATCTTTTTTCTTCCCATCATGATTTCAAAGAAGGGAATGGAATGATCGTAAACCCCAGTTAGGGCATCATCAATCTGCTTCCTTTGTTTTTAAATCTTCTTTAACACCTTCTGCCTAATTTGCAATGCCTAAACCATTCCCATGGTTCAGCAGCTCTAGAAGAAGGAAGAATCCCATTACTCACCAACCTGTCCTAGGTGTACTCCATTATAGTCCTGGTTTTCTATAGAAGAAGATCCGTATCCTCCTTATCTTGTTTCAAAACTTGTTTTAACCATTCAGTGGTCCTTGCAGCCTCCTTTCTAGTTGATAGGATCTCCTCTATAGCTTCATTAGCCTTTACTCACACCCCTTTCAACCAACTCTCAGTGGAAATAGTGGAGGCTTTCATCTTTTCTAGCTCAGTGATGATCTCCTAAGGTAGAGGATTTGTAGCAGAGGAAGATGGATTAATGGACCGCAGTGGTTTCATAAATTCCTCCAAGCACTTCTTGAGATTTTTGTTTTCTTTCTTTAGTTCTTGCTTAGTTTTCACTTCCCTTCTCAATCTATCCATCATAACTGCACTAGAGACCTCATAGTCCTCAATATCCTACTCAACTGATGTAGGCCCAAGATTAAAAGTCTATATATTATAATCATTTCCAGCCACATCATCTCTATTTTTCAATGTAATTAGATTTCCACAATCCCCAAGATTAAAAGTCTATATATTATAATCATTTCCAGCCACATCATCTCTATTTTTCAATGTAATTAGATTTCCACAATCCATATAAATTTAAGTTTGAATGCTTCTGGATTTGATTGTGTGGAGTCTTTTTTCATCAACGTTTCGGATCACACTCTGTGAACCATCATCAGGATAGAGAGTTGAAAAAGATGAGAAGAGTAAGTTGCAAACCCAGCTTATATAAGAAAGAGAGAGGGGAAAGATGAAAGAAGAAGGGGGTTAGGGTGAGGTGGCAACACAAGGGAAATGCTAAAAAGTATAAAACAAGAAAGATCAAATAAGAGGAAACCATTCAAATACTAAGAACCACAAAGATAGGAAGTGGTTGAAGAAAGTTTATAGAATGTTGTGTAGATATAATTCAAAGATATTATAAATTCATAAGAGCAAGCTAAGACTATATAAAAAAACATAACCAAATGAATTGAGACACCGAAAAGACAAGCACACCAAAAAAACAAACCAAATAAATAAGAGTGACTATAATATATAAAATGAAACTGGATTATGTATTAACAAATCAAGTTATATATATATATATAATATTCTAAATACTATTATATATATGGTCTAGTTTTATTATATATATTCTAATTACTCTAGTTTTATTTTATATATTATATTATGGATGGATAATCTACAATAATATATAAAAAAGAGTAATTATAAGAGAAAATATAACCAAATAATACGAGACAACCAATAAAAAAACAAGCAAACCAAGAGACAAACTAAATAAATAAGAGTAATTAAAATATGTAAAATAGAACCAAATTAAGTATGAAATAAACTATATATATATATATATATAGTTTTTTATATATATATAACCTACAAAAATAAATAAATATAAACTAGAAACAAATTAACCAATAAAAAAGAGATGGTATTACAATAATGTAATATTATAAGACTTGTGTCAAGCAAAAAATTAGATATATAAATATATAAATATTGAAAAGGACAAGGATGAAAGGAGAAAAAACAAAGAAGAAACCCACCCACAGATAACAAAAAATATAAATAAATCTATGTATCACAATGAGTAACAATATAATGAACAATATAACAATAAAAAGAAGACAAAACAAAAATAACAATATGAAATAGAATAATTAAATATAAAAATAAAAATAATACAAAATTTTAAAAATTAACTAGCTAAAGATAGAAAGGAATCAAGACGTAAAAAACAAATTGAGCAAATAGCAAAAAATAAATAT